>JAKOOJ010000001.1:314940940-315625940 GCA_022577455.1 Arizona elegans | reverse complement strand
CTCCCTACACAACACTTGCTTTCCAGGTGAAAATCCAACACAGTGCTGAATTCTTCCCTTGCAGTTTCTGGACATGTGTCCAATACGGTCTGAATGATTCAGCCTTCTCCAGTGCAGGCCTGTATAGAGACCACCTTCTACTTTAGGCCTAAAATGAATCACATTATTTACAAGTAAGAATCATAGAACTGTGGAGTTGGAAAGGCTCACAAAGAGCATTGCAACCTTTTGCAATGCACAAGAAAGCCAATTAAACCATCCTTGAGTGGTGACTGTCCAACCTCTTCTTTAAAGACTTCCAGATGGAGAACCCACAACTTCCATACATAGGCTGTTCCATTACTGTGCAGATCTTACACAATCAGAAAATTGTTTATATTTAAATGAAATCTGGATAGTATCACACCTCATTGTATCTGGTCCTAGTTTCTGTGACCTTGGGAAAATAGTTTATTTATTTATTTATTTACTTATCATATTTATATGCCGCTCTTCTCCCGAAGGACTGGGGATGGCTCACAAGATAAAACAACACGACAATAAAATGATATTAAAATAATCCAATTTAAAATCCCCAAGCAATTAAAACTCCCGGCAGATCAGGGAATTTGCTGAAAAAGCCATGTCTTCAGGTCGCCACGGAAAGTGCGGAGGTCGGGGGCCGTCCAGAGCCCAGTGGGTAACTCATTCCAGAGGGTCGGTGCAACCACAGAGAATGCCCTCAACCTGGGCACCACCAGCCGACATTGTCTGGCCGATGGCACCCAGAGGAGGGCAATCCTATATGAGCACACCGGGTGGTGGGAGGCCGGTAGGAGGTGATCCTGCAAGTAACCCGGGCCCATGCCATGAAGGGCTTTATAGGTAAGCACCAGCACCTTGAAGCGGATCCGAAGGATCAAGAAGTTCTTGATCTTTTTCCCTGTAGCTTCTTTATAACAGAATAAAAGAATTTGGAAGGGACCTTGGAGGTCTTCTAGTCCAACCCCCTGCTCAGGCAGGAAACCCTATACCATTTCAGACAAATGGTTGTCCAACTTCTTCTTAAAAACATCCAGTATTGGAGCATTCACAACTTTTGGAGGCAAGTTGTTCCACTGATTCATTGTTCTAACTGTCAGGAAATTTCTCCTTAGTTCTAAGTTGCTTCTCTCCTTGATTAGTTTCCACTCATTGCTTCTTGTCCTGCCCTCAGGTGCTTTGGAGAATAGCTTGACTCCCACTTCTTATCTACCTAACCATGGCTAAACAGAAGACTGTTTAGGGTCTGTAATTCCATCCACACTCAAAAGTGTCCCGTCTTCTTCTCTGGCCCATTTGAGGAAAACTATCTCCTAAGCTGTCAAACTATTTACTAAGTCTGCATTACTATTAATCTTCTCATCGTTCCCATCACCCATCTCCTTTCACTTTTGACTCTATAACTGTAACTTTGTTGCTTGTATCCTTACGATTTATATTGATATTGTTTCCTGATTGCTTATTTGTATCCTATGACTATCATTAAGTGTTGTACTTTATGATTCTTGATGAACATATCTTCCTTTATGTACACTGAGAGCATATGCACCAAGACAAATTCCTTGTATGTCCAATCACACTTGGCCAATAAAATATTCTCTTCTCTTCTCTTCTCTTCTCTTCTCTTCTCTTCTCTTCTCTTCTCTTCTCTTCTCTTCTCTTCTCTTCTCTTCCATTCCATTCCATTCCATTCCATTCCATTCCATTCCATTCCATTCTATTCTATTCTATTCTATTCTATTCTACTATACTCTTTTTATTTATTTTTTGATATAGTAGTTTAAGCATTAGGCTAAAAATCAGGAGACCATGAGTCCTGCCTCAGGTTCAAGTCTAGTTTGGTGGCTTTGGGCCAGTCTCTCATTCTTAGCACTATGAAAAAGGCAATAGCAAACCAGCTTTGAAACTCTAGCCAAGAAAATTACAGGACTAGTCTAGGCAATTGCCAGAAATCAACGCTGATGTAGAGGCATGCACACACAACACACACAAAAACACCCCTGAACATTTGTTTCCTTCTCACTCCTTCTCATGAACATAAGTTTTCAATAGTCTCTGCCCACTTAAAGAACGAAAGAGTCCAATGTCATCTGCAGAGAGCTTTCTCATTGCTGTCTTCCCCCTTCTCTGCAATAATATTCCCCTGGAGATCAGACTATCTCAGTGCTATTGGATTTATGGAAAGCCAAGAAGATGTTGTTATTCTGACAACCCTTTGGATTGGAATCTGAAGAATGAAATAGCCCTCTCTTTTACAGAAGGGTTTGTTGATTAATTGACATATTAGTGCTATGATTTCTTTATGGATTAATTATTTTTGTTCTTCAAGTTGCTATGATCATTGCACCAGTAGATATTTAATAATGTGGAAGGTAAGTTGCTCGGAATCAGTTGTTGATTGAAGCAACCTATGAACCCATCAGTACATAAATAAATACATAAATAAACAAGCTGTTGAATGCCACACAGAGAAAACTGAATGCCAGTAACACCTATACAGTGTCTGTTAGTGTGTCACATACACATACACACCTACCAAACATTTGATCTAAGATACTGTGAGTTGAAAGGGGTGATATTTTCATCATTCTGTAGTGACAGCAACAGCATCAACATATTTTGAGGTACAAATTTGACACTATATTCAGAGGTTGCCATTTCAGACTGAAAACAAACACAACAAGTAAATCATTGAAACCACATGTTTTTTATGGTCCCACAAAAAGGACAATAAGATAAATGTCTTTAAATATAAGACCTTAATAGCATTATACCAATAGCACTTAGACTTGTATACCACTTCACAGTGCTTTACAGCCCTCTCTAAGCAGTTTACAGAGTCAGCATATTGCCCCCAACAATCTGGGTCCTCATTTTACCAACCTCAGAAGGATGGAAGGCTGAGTCAACATTAAGCAGGTGAGGATTGAAATGCTGGCAGTCAGCGGAATTCGCCTGCAATACTGCATTCTAACCACTGCACCACCACGGCTCTTAGCAACTTAATACACCCTCCTCAAATGATGAAATAGACATCTTCTGCAATCAGCTTTTACTTTAATTTACCATGGAAGAACATTTTCTTAATCATTGTTCTAACAAATAGAACACTGGGTTATTCAGTACAGATGGTAAATGATTGTGTACAAAAGGAAATCAATTCTAAAAAATGCTGAACTGCAATATTTGCAAGGATAAATTATTGGAAAACCAAAGACAGATTTCATGTAAGCCTTTTCCTTGAAAGCTTGAGCTGTTTAACATTGGATTATATTAATCAATTGCACTGGTCTACAAATTTGGGGAAATTATTGACCTCTGAGATAAAATGTGTCAATTTTACATATTTTGATTAAATGAATTAAAAAAACAGGTGATAAAGGTGCTGGTTGGCTAAAGTTTTTAAGATATTTCACAATAAAGATTTCTACACAGGTGGGTACATTTGCGTACAAGGGAGGGAAGTTTCTAATGACCATGATGCCTCATAACGTCTCAACAAAGTACAGTAGAACAATGAAAATGGTACCACATGGAAGTGTATAAATTTATCTTCACTTTGAGAACAGAAGGCAGATGACTGAAAAACACGTGGAAAATTTGCTTAGGTCAAACTGGCGGCCCGCAGGCTGGATGCGTCACGCGCAGGCCACGCCCATCCCAGCTCTGCAAAGGGGAAAAAAGTCACGGAACATCATGTGACGGCAATGTGACACCGCGACTTTGACATCCGTGACACTTGTGGTTTGCACTTGGTGCAAACATGTCACTGAAAATTCACTTCTTACACTCGCATTTAGACTATTCCCCTTTGAACTGTGAGGTGGTGAGTGATAAGCATGGGGAGAGATTCCACCAGGATATTGCAGGCATGGAGAAAAGATACCAAGGGAAATGGAATCCATCAATGCTTGCCAATTGCTGCTGGAATCTCCCCAGGGATGATCCTACTGCTATTCACAAGAGAAAAGCCAAAAAGTGCAGTTTAGACACCAAATAAATATGGAACCTTGTCGTTTAATATGACGTTACAGCTTGTTAGTTTTTCATGCAAAAAGCATGAAAATGTTACACGAAAAACCAATAAATGAATGGAAAGTTATGTTATTGGTATCAATAAAAAGATACATTTATAATGATTGGTGTGGCACCATTCTCATTGCTATATCACATTTTGCAGAAAACTTATGGAGCATAATCGCATATCCCCCTCATAATTCTGAATTATTTGGATGCAATTATTTGGAATTATTTGGCTGCATCCAATTCTGAAGTTGTATCTTGGAAACTGGAGCCAATCAATACTCAGGATTTAATTTTCCTTTATTAGCGATCCAATTCTGGCAAAATTAAACTACTTTCATTTCCCAGGCTTTCTCCTTGTAGACCAGTGTTATGCATTGATGCCCTAACAAAGAATGTTTAAAACGTAAAATGTAATCTTTTAAATTCCATTGAAATCTGGTTGAAGTTGAATATTCAGAAGGAGAGAAGCAGTGTGTATACATGTATCTTATTCTATATGAGTCCTGGTGACACACTGCAAAACTCTGTCCACAGCCTGGAGTTTGATTCTGATGGGACTCAAAGTTGATTCAGCCAACTGTAGTCAATAAAATCAGGATCCAGATAATTGGGGGCAGCATGCATATAATACTTTTACATTAAAGGAGAATATTTGTAGCTCAGGGTTGAAATGAAGGGTCCTTGGTGCTCTCGAGCTTGCTTGTTTTCTTGCAGACAAAGAAGTGCTGTTTGCTGTCAGTTTATAAAGCAAAGAACACTCCTTACCAGCATTGATGATGTTACCTAGTTAGGGTAATGAAATGTCTGCAAGAAAACAAGCAAGCCCAGAGAGCACCAAGGACCCCCTCACTTCTACATTGTAAACCTCAAAGAGAATGCTGCAAAATGCTATGGGGCAGTATTTAAGCCTAAATGCTGAATGCTGAATGTATCAGGGGTGGGTTCTAATTTTTTTTACTACTGGTTTTGTGGGTGTGGCTTATTTTGTGGGCGTGGTTTGATGGTCATGTGACAATTCTTTAGGATTTAGCAGAGGTACTGGTCTATCAGGCTTTTAACTGCTTGCAGAGCTGTACCGGTCTACCCATTTGTTCTTGGAGCATTCCGGTCTACCCATTTGTTCTTGGAGCGTTCCGGTCTACCCATTTGTTCTTGGAGCATTCTGATCTACCCATTTGTTCTTGAAGCATTCTGGTCTACCCATTTGTTCTTGGAGCATTCCGGTCTACCTATTTGTTCTTGGAGCATTCCGGTCTACCCATTTGTTCTTGGAGTATTCCGGTCTACCCATTTGTTCTTGGAGCATTCCGTCTACCTATTTGTTCTTGGAGCATTCCGGTCTACCCATTTGTTCTTGGAGCATTCCGGTCTACCTATTTGTTCTTGGAGCATGCCGGTCTACCCATTTGTTCTTGGAGCATTCCGGTCTACCCATTTGTTCTTGGAGCATTCCGGTCTACCCATTTGTTCTTGGAGCATTCTGGTCTACCCATTTGTTCTTGGAGCATTCTGATCTACCCATTTGTTCTTGGAGCATTCTGGTCTACCCATTTGTTCTTGGAGCGTTCCGGTCTACCCATTTGTTCTTGGAGCATTCCGGTCTACCCATTTGTTCTTGGAGCGTTCCGGTCTACCCATTTGTTCTTGGAGCATTTTGGTCTACCCATTTGTTCTTGGAGCATGCCGGTCTACCCATTTGTTCTTGGAGCATTCCGGTCTACCTATTTGTTCTTGGAGCATTCCGGTCTACCCATTTGTTCTTGGAGCGTTCCGGTCTACCCATTTGTTCTTGGAGCGTTCCGGTCTACCCATTTGTTCTTGGAGCATTTTGGTCTACCCATTTGTTCTTGGAGCATGCCGGTCTACCCATTTGTTCTTGGAGCATTCCGGTCTACCTATTTGTTCTTGGAGCATTCCGGTCTACCCATTTGTTCTTGGAGCATTCCGGTCTACCCATTTGTTCTTGGAGCATTCCGGTCTACCCATTTGTTCTTGGAGCATTCCGGTCTACCTATTTGTTCTTGGAGCATTCCGGTCTACCCATTTGTTCTTGGAGCATTCCGGTCTACCCATTTGTTCTTGGAGCATTCCGGTCTACCTATTTGTTCTTGGAGCATTCCGGTCTACCCATTTGTTCTTGGAGCATTCCGGTCTACCCATTTGTTCTTGGAGCATTCCGGTCTACCCATTTGGTCTTGGAGCATTCTGGTCTACCCATTTGTTCTTGGAGCATTCTGATCTACCCATTTGTTCTTGGAGCATTCTGGTCTACCCATTTGTTCTTGGAGCATTCCGGTCTACCCATTTGTTTTTGGAGACACCAGTCTACCCATTTTTTCTTGGAGCGTTCCAGTCTACCCATTTGTTCTTGGAGCATTCCGGTTTACCCATTTGTTTTTGGAGGCACTGGTCTATCCATTTGTTCTTGGAGCATTCCGGTCTACCCATTTGTTCTTGGAGCATTCCAGTCTACCCATTTGTTTTTGGAGTCACTGGTCTACCCATTTGTTCTTGGAGGATTCCGGTCTACCCATTTGTTTTTGGAGGCACTGGTCTACCCATTTGTTTTTCGAGCGCACTGGTCTACCACCACACTGCCTTTTAACACTGATCAGCTGTAGGGCGGCCCTTTGAAGCGCCGCGGCAAGAGTTTAAACAGTTTTTTTTCCTTTAGCCAATCAGCTGGGACTTGGGAGGCAGCGAATAGATTGGAGGCAGGGCCAAATAAAAGGTAAGAATAATGCAGGCGGGGGGAGGGAGGGCCCAGCTCCCGAACAAAGGGAACTGGTTCGGTGATGTCATATCGTCACTGCTACCGGCTCGACAGAACTGGGAGGAACCCACTACTGGAATGTATATATACACTAAGCAATTTTATTCTGAAATCCTATCCTACAGTTACATCATGCATTTTCTTCTAATAACTGGCATCTGCTTTTGTGTTGCTTGATTAAATTAATCTGTGTAAAAAATTCCCCAATCAGCCCTGCTTATATAGGTGACACAATAAAGCCGCTGATATGTGACACTTTATTTCCAGATCTTGCTTGTTTTTATCTCTTCTTGGTAATTATGAATGGAGGTGAAGTAATTGATTGCCCCTTCATTCCACCCTGAAGAGCTTCTTTTAATTGCTGCAGTTTTAGTTTCTGCTTTCCCAGCAGCAAGACTTTAATGAATTCTTCTGCTATAATTGCCTGGGATTTCAATTTCTATGTCATTTCCCCCTAATTGAGGCAGAGTCGTATCTCAGTGGTGCTTGCAGACACTGGTATGAAAGCAATTCCAATTTTAATGATGAGTTTGAGGAGCAAATAACCCAGAAGACATTAAAGACATTTAAAAGAAATCTTGTGGAGGTTTTAATAAGTCCAGTTGAGACAATTCTCATCTGACCATTGAGGTTCTTGGCCTCATAAACAAACCTAAGCAAATCAGTTAACGGTCCAGTGCAGTAGGTCTCTCAAGCTACAGATACTGATTTGTGTACATTTGTGTACATCAGCATTGTAGTTCTCCTCCATGGGCCGGCTGGGAGGGGAAGGGGAAGATGGGACGGAGGCTTCCTGCAGCACTTTGCTGTCCAAAACAGGGCACGTGGGGGCCCAACACAGCCCATTTTTGTCCTGGATGGCCTCCTGTAACACTTTGCCAGCCAATATGGGGCACAAGGGGTGTGCTCCGTTTTGGCTGGCAAAGTGTTGCAGGAGGCCATCCAGGACAAAAATGGGCCGCATATGCCCCCTCCCCCCCGGGCCCCATTTTGGCTGCTAGAGGCACTGCAGGCCAGTCCTTTGCTATTTCCAAGTCAGCTCCACAGGCCAGATTTAACCACTCCACAGACCAGATTCAGGCCATGGTCCTTGAGTTTGACACCCCTGCTCAGGGGTGGGATTAAGCCAGTTCAGACCAGTTCGGGAGAACCGGGTGTTAATTTTAATCTGGTTCACCGAACCAGTAGTTGCAAGGACTGGCTGACTCTGCCCACCCTACCAGGAGTCTCCACGTGGCCCATTTTGGATGCCAGGTAAGTGCAGGGCCTGCATAGAGGCTCTGGGAGGGCAAAAAATGGGCCTACTGGAAGTACCAGAAGTCCGAAAACAGGCCCATTTTTGGCCTCCGAGGATCTCCGGAGCCCAGGGGAGGCTGTTTTTGTCTTCCTCAAGCCTCCGGAGCCTGGGGATGGCAAGAATGCCCCCCCTCCGTGTTGCAGGAAGCTGCCTGGGCCACACCCCCATGGCCACGCCCACCCAGCAACTGGATAGAGAACCGGTTGCTAAAATTTTTCAATCCCACCCCTGCCCCTGCTCTAGTCTAATGTATGGTATTTCTAGTGAATATTTCTGTTCTGTTTTTCCTTTGTACACTGCTGAAGTCTCAGTGACTGGGATAATCTACAAATATTGTAAGTAAGCACATCAGTAAATTGAGAGCCATCCAATTAAACCATATCCTGTCACTTAAATTTCATTTTCAACACCATGAGAATTCACATGTTGCAGATCAAAAAGACAAATATAGGGTATATGCTTCTCCATTCTTGCTGGTTGCACAGACCTTTTTAAACTGAACTTTGTGGGTGTTTTTTTTCCTCCAGTGGGACCGGTCTATCAAGGCAACTTGATCTACCCAATTATAGGGCGGAGCATACTGCTTCCATTTTTGCCTTTCAGCCCCAATTCAGGGGTCTTCGCAGGCAGTCACTTTCGTGACAAACTATCTTTGTGTTAAATTTATGTTTTACTGCTGTGGCTTAATGTAAAACATAAATTTAACATAAACTTTGTGATTGTGATTGTGTTTGTGTGTGTGTGTGTTTTTTTTTTAAATCATAAACTGAGTGGTTTTATGTATCAATATTACAGTAATAGCAATCCCTAGTTGCTCGTCTAGAATGTTGTTTTTGACATAGAATTGTAGAATGTCACTTTGAAAAAATGCTTAAGAAGAAATTATACTCTTTTTGTGTATATGTTGTATAAATGTTTGTTGTGTATATGTTATGTATGTCTTTTTTAATATTTATATTCAATAAAAACTACTTTAAAAAAATAGAATGTTGTTTTTGAAAAGAATGTACTCATGATAGTAAGGCATTAAAAGTGAGTAGATTTCCAGATAGATAGATTGTCAGGGTTCTGACCGATGCCCTAATGAAAGCATGAACCCCAAGCTATTTATCAAGAAAAATCCAGTTGTTTATTAGGAGCGACATGTTGGCACAAACTAAGTGAAGCCAACTCTGAATTCACCCAGTTCACACTTTGCCTCTGACCCTGTTGTCTCCTCCCCCCAAGGTGTGTCACCAGTCACATTCCCCAACGAAGCAATTTCGCAGGTCGTAGAAGTCACTCCCTCCGGCCGTTGCAGGTCTCTGTGGAGATAGCCTTGACTTTGAGTGACTAGGATGTGTTTTGTTTTGACTGAGGTGTGAATTCCTCGGTGCACCTGTGAGGCGCGGTTTCCCATCCCCTGCCCATCGCAACTCGGGAGCAGGTCAGGAAAGCTTTGTGAGTTGACATAGAGATAGACAGATAGATAGATAGATAGATAGATAGATAGATAGATAGATAGATAGATAGATAGATAGCAATAGCAGTAGCACTTAGACTTATATACCACTTCACAGTGCTTTACAGCCCTCTCTAAGCATTTCATAGATAGATAGATGGAAGATAGATAGATAGATAGATAGATAGATAGAGAGAGAGAGAGAGAGAGAGAGATAGAATAACTTTATTGTCACTTTAAATGTACACTAATTGGCATACATTAGAATAAAATTTCAATGAATACAGCTCTCAAAGGGTCACCACCTCCAATATACACTACATAACCATGACAAAATAAATAAATAAATAAACACAAAATTATTCATATACCCACATATATCATATGACAATGAAATTCTACTTTTAGATATTCATCAAACTATATTCTATTTGTATTCTTCTTTGGGGAATGCTGATGTGATATAGTATTTCCACTGAGGTCAGCATATGCAAATTCACTTTAGTCCTGTTCGCTATTGAATTTTAGCGAATGTTAGTCACTCATATAGCTACTCATTTTGTAACTTGTAACGCTTCAATAAAACAATTTCCAGCCACAAATGTGTTTTCGGGAGCCATGAAAGTGGCTTGTTGTCTGCCGAGGTGTCAGGCGGTGAATGGAGGGACCATTAGTGCAGTCCATGGACGATCCATGGCCTCTTGACCTCTCTTTGAGAATCACTAATTTAATAGGTGCATTTCCATGACATGCAAACATTTTTGGTTTCCTTTGTGGCTTAAAATATTGTGCTAGCCCACAAATCAGAATTTATGATTCATCCACTGTGTGATTTCAAAAGGCAGGTTAATTTCATAACCAAGTATGATGATGAACTGCTGGACTTCTGCCTTGTTTTTGCCAACAGTAAATCTCATTAGGAAATGTCTGTTTATTCTGTGTGGGTGACTGTTTTGGATACCCCTCATATCTTAATAAGGTAGTTGATATTTGCAGTGGGTGGAAATCACCCATTGTAACAGGGAAACCTCTGACATCTTTTTAATTAATTTATTGATGGAGCAATAATGGTCTTCCTTTCCCCTTCTCTTTCTCTCCCTCCCTCCCTCCCTCCCTCCCTCCCTCCCTCCTTTCTTTCTTTCTTTCTTTCTTTCTTTCTTTCTTTCTTTCTCTCTCTTTCTTTCTCTCTCTTTCTTTCTCTCACTTTCTTTTTCTTTCTTTCATTTATTGTTGGAACAATAATGGTATTCCTTTCCCTCCCTCCCTCCCTCCTTTCTTTCTTTCTTTCTTTCTTCCTTCCTTTCTTTCTTTCTTTCTTTCTTTCTTTCTTTCTTTCTTTCTTTCTTTCTTTCTTTCTTTCTTTCTTTCTTCTTTCCAGTGCCATTCTGGATTGCATTAGAAAAAGGATTAAATAAAAGACATGTGAAGTCCTTATTCCTTTATATTTTGCACTGAAGAGACCCACATCTGTGTGTGACTTTGGATGCCCTATTTCCAGGAGGATACTAAGAGGTGAGAAGAGGGGAACAAAGCACATAATGACAAAGATTTTGTCTCCACTTGTAAAAATAAGGTTCTTGATGGATTTAATTATTTTGTAGATGTTTTCTTAAAAACATTTTGAGGTCGTGCTATATTACTGGAACTTTTATGTGGTTCCCTGCTGAGAGTTTGAAAATAAAAATAAGATTGTTTGGCCCAAATCAGGGATATCCTAAAAATCTTAGGATATGATATGTCCTTCATATGGCTTTCACCCATAAATTCTTTGTAAGCAAGCAAATTTATTCCAGCAAAAATAATATGTTCCTTTTCTGACAGCTTCTGTGAGGAACAGAAAAAAATTGAGAAAAGAGATGAAAAGAGAAAGAAAAAAAGAACAAAGTATCACAAACAGAGAGAACAGAGACACCACTTAATCCTTAACTATGTCTTCTCGCTAGCCTACAAATTAGCCCTCCAACGATTTCAATTCATTGGAGGGCTAGTTTGTTGAAATTAGGACTGTATTAGAAGAAGAAAAAATTAAACAGAAGTTATCTTTCATCTATTGGTTTTCTCAAAAGTTCAGATGTTTCTGGATGGTTCCATTTTAGATGGAAGCTGGGATTTTAGGTATACTAAGGTAGAAATACTGCCACATGTCAAGTATTTTACAGTAATTTATATGACAGCTTTCTCTATAGAAAATTGTGGAAAAGAAACTTGTTGGTTGTGTAACTCCCAGTCTAAATTGAAGCTTTCTAGTAATATAAGAAACATTTCCTGTGAGAAAAGTTATTTGTAATATACTTGGTTTCAGTTCTTGTTACAGTAATACATTAAAACTAATTGGCATCATGGAATAAATCTATACATTTCCTTATATAGTACTGACACATTATAGCAGGGGTGAAATCCAGCAGGTTCTGACAGGTTCTGGAGAACCGGTAGCAGAAATTTTGAGTAGTTTGGAGAACTGGCAAATACCATCTCTGGCTGGTCCCAGGGTGGGGTGGGAATGGAGATTTTGCAATATTCTTCCCCCAGGAGTGGGGTGGAAATGGAGATTTTGCAGTATCCTTCCCCTGCCACACCCACCAAGCCACACCACACCCACCAAGCCATGCCCACAGAACCGGTAGCAAAAAAATTGAATTTCACCACTGCATTATAGTACCTATAGCAATAGCAAGCCCACTTAGACTTATATATAGCTCCACAGCATTCTTTGAGCAGTTTACAATGTCAGCATAGTACAGATTTGAATTTTGAAATATGGAGGTTTACATGTAATTTCAAGAGTTAGGGCAAAATATGTTTTGTGATGTTGATGCAAACCCAGCTTCTAGGTCAAATACAGTGTGAATGCAATCATAATCATGGCTTAATGAGTACCAGGGAAAACCAAACTGGCCTACAAGAAAGGCTAAATGAAGAATAGAAAAGAGACAGGGCAAGACAAAGTATTACATGGCCAGTACACCTCACCTACCCCGCCCCGCCCCACCCCCCACAACAAAGCAGGCAAAGCAGATAACAAGATCTTGCAATGGCTAAGAGCAGGAAAATTGAAGAAAATGCAGAGGAGCCTATTCTGGCTCTACTCAAGATCAAAGCTGAAGAACAAAGCTGCATACAAAGCCAGAACTAAGAAGACAGCAATAGACTGCAAGAAAGATCTAGTTAACTGCTGCAAGAAAATCACGTAGACTGACTACTACAGAGAAAGCATGACAAAGTAGCAACAACGATGCATTGGAAGATGCAAGAATACCATTTGCAAGCAAGCAAGAAATGGTGGAACCATAAAGAAAGAAAGAAATAGAAAACGAAGATGCTCTGGGATTTTAGCATTCAAACAGATAAGCACCTACCTCATAACACTCCAGACTTAACCATTGTTGAGAAGAAACACAAAAAAGTCTGCATAGTGGATGTTGCAGTACCTGGAGACAGCAGAAGAGAAGAGAAAGAACCAGAGAAAAATAACAAACCACAAAGACTTGCAAATAGCAATAGAGCAATTATGGTAAAGGAAAGCATAGAAAGTGCCAATAGTAATAGGTACCTTTCCAAAACAACTGGGGCACCACTTGAATACCATCAGCATTGACAAAATCACCAATCAGTCAATTGCAAAAGGCATGCTTACTTGGAACAGTTTATCTCCTGCAATAATACCTTTAACACCATCAAACATCTGCCTATCCCAGGTCCTTGGGGATGGATTTGATTGGTGGACAAAAATGCCAAATCTAGTCTACATATCTGGCTGACTGCAATCAACCATAATAATAAATCTTACCAATTTGTTTTCTCTTGCTTATTATCACAATATACATTGGAATATTTTAATGATATTTCTATGCATGCTTATTAAGATTTTTCATAAAATAAAAGACAATTTGAAAGAAAAAAGTTCGAGAAAAAACTAAAGTTAATATATATATAAATGATTTCCCATTTTCTGTTCAACAAATAATTAGAATCTTATTGTCCCCCTCCTCCAAAATATTTTACAAATGCCCTTACCCTTTCAATTAATCTGCATCTTTGTTTCTTTCTCTTTCTCCGAATCACTGTTTCTAAGAACTGAGAATCTTTCTGAAAACCATTGAACCATATCTTTGAAACATCCTGGACCACCGGGGAACTATCTGAGGACTAGAAGAGAGTTGATATGATTCCAATCTTTAAAAAAAGGAGGAAAAAATTGATCCGGGAAATATCAATCAGCTTGACATCAATAGTCGGGAAATCTTGGAAAAGATGATCAAACAATGTATCTGCAAACAGTTAGAAACAAGCAAAGCTATTATTAGAAGCCAACATCTGTTTGTCAAAAACAGATCATGCCAAATGAACCTTATGGCATTATTTGACAGAATGATTAAATTTGTGGATTAGTGAAATGTTGTGGATATAGCATACTTGGACTTCAGTAAGGCATTTGACAAAGTAGACCACCACCTATTTCTTGGTAAGATAGAAAACAAATAAATTTAAATATGAGCCAGCAGTGTGTAGCGGCTGCCAAAAAAGCCAACATAGTTCTGGGCTGCATAAACAGAGGGGTAGAATCAAGATCACGCGAAGTGTTAATACCACTTTATAATGCCTTGGTAAGGCCACACTTGGAATAATGCATCCAATTTTGGTCGCCATGATGTAAAAAAGATGTGGAGACTCTAGAAAGAGTGCAGAGAAGAGCAACAAAGATGATTAGGGGACTGGAGGCTAAAACATATGAAGAACGGTTGCAGGAACTGGGTATGTCTAGTTTAATGAAAAGAAGGACTAGGGGTGACATGATAGCAGTGTTCCAATATCTCAGGGGCTGCCATAAAGAAGAGGGAGTCAAACTATTCTCCAAACCACCCTGACAGTAGAACAAGAAGCAATGGGTGGAAACTAATAAAGGAGAGAAGCAACTTAGAACTAAGGAGAAATTTCCTGACAGTTAGAACAATTAATCAGTGGAATAGCTTGTCTCCAAAATATCAATAGCAATAGCACCTATATACCGCTTGTAAATGCTCCAACACGGAAGTTTTAAAGAAGATATTGGATAACCATTTGTCTGAAGTGGTTTCCTGCCTAAGCAGGGGGTTGGACTAGAAGACCTCCAAGTTCCCTTTCAACTCTGTTATTCTGTTTTCTTTTGCAGGAGTTGGGTATAATTAGTCTCATAAAAACAGACTAGAAGCAACATGATATCAGTCTTCCAATATTTGAGGGGCTTTCATGAAGAAGAAGAAGTCAACCTATTTTCCAGAGCCCCTGAGGGCAGGAGAAGAAGTATTGGATGGAAACTTATCAAGGAGAGATCCAACCTAGAACTCAGGAGAAATTTCCTGTCAGTGAGAAGAATTAATCAGTGAAATGGCTTGCCTCCAGAAGTTGTGGGTGCTCCATCACTGGAGATTTTAAAGAAAATATTGGATAGCCATTTTCCCAGAATGGTATATAGGATCTCCTGCTCACTGGAGGGTTGGACTATTTCAAGGTCCATTTCAACTTTGTTGTTATTCTGTTAATGTTCAGATTCATAAATCATCAACTCATTTTTTTCTTCTTCCAGCAAAAAAAATCCCATATAAGGTTTCCTATCTTTCAGAAATGTTTGTTGTTGTTTGCCCTCTGATCAAACAAGTCCCTTTCATCATTTCTGCAAATGGTGACATTTTACAATGAATTCTTCCATTGTGGGAATTTCATTATTCGTCCATCATTCTTCATACAATTACCTTGCTGCAGTGATTTTAATGACAGTGTTTGAAGTTCCTGGAGAAAAGAATGACAGAATTACTGCCTTACATGTTTATCTGAAGCATGGAGCTCTGGGCTAGAGGTCTGCAGATGACAGAACTACAGATTTATGTTTAGAAGTAAGCCCAGGCAATTACTCTTTTCGCTAGTTATTTGAAGTGTACAGACTGAGGAAGCCTCATCATAGGACAATTCAGGCTGAGAACCATGACAACTAGTGGTATAGGAAGTATATGATTCTTCCTGCCTCTGAAGATAGAGAAAAGATGGACATTCCCCAATTGCTTTGCAATAGGGACTTTTCCTTCTGCTATTCTTGAATTGCATTTCTTCATATCCAGACATGTAAAGCTACTAGTCTGCCATTTGGCTTTTTCTTTCATCAATATGTTTTCTAAATCAGGGGTCTCCAACCTTGGCAACTTTAAGAACTCTGGGAGTTGAAGTCCACAAGTCTTAAAGTTGCCAAGGTTGGAGACCCTTGTTCTAAATAATACAAACATGGAAGATCTCTCAGCTGCCTTTCAGGATACCATCAGACACGGTATCCTTCAGAACAGGCTTACAGGCTTGGGATTGGCAGCCCTTGTTTTGTATAGTTTCTTTTTTTAAGGCTGGCTCCAGGCAGTGTTGGTGGGAGAGGGAGCAGGGCTGCACTCATTCACTCCTTTTCAGGGATGCTGCTGAACACACAGTGATACTCAGTTGGACATCTCTGCCTCAGCTGGCCCAGTGGTGCTGCTGAAGTTCTTTTCCAGTGTCTGGAAATGGTGAGGGTGCAAATAGGGAAGAACAGGCTTTGGTTCAATCCTGGAAAGACTGAGTGGCTGTGGGTTCTGAACAGGGGTGAAATACTACCAGTTCGGTCCGGCTCGGGTGAAAGGGTAGTGATAAAAACTACCGGTTCAGGCGGACCGGTAGTAAAAAAAAATGCTTTAAAAAGTTTTTTTAAAAAAAGGTTCCGACGATCACAGCTGTGCCATGCAATTGTCGGAACCTTTTTTTTTTTTTTTTTTACTTTTTTAAAGCATTTTTTAACTACCTATTCGCCCGAAGCAGTAGTAAAAAAATACTTTAAAAAAGAGAGTTGGCCATGCCCACCTAGTCACATGACCCACCACCAAGCCACGCCCAACAAGCCATGCCCACAGAACCGGTAGCAAAAAATTTTGCATTTCACCACTGGTTCTGAAGCCGCAAGTTTCAGAGATTTTACATCTTTATATAGGATAGCAACCCCCCTTAACCATCCAACTAATGGCTAGCACATTTTGGAGATGGTATTGGATCCATGGTTCCTGTTCAAGGAGCAAATGGCAGATGACTAGGAGAGTCTGCACAAATCTATTGTATAGGTAGTCCTCGAATTACAACAGTTCATTTAACAACATAATGGCACTGAAAAAAGTGACATTTTTCACACAACCATTGCAGCAACCCCCCCATGATCATATGATCGAAATCCAGCTATTTGGCAACTGACTTATATTTATGACCATTTGCAGTGTCCCAGGGTCATATGATCTCCTTTCGCGACCTTTCAGACAAGCAAAGCCTGATCCACTCAAAAACCATGTTACTAACTTAAAAACTTCAGTGATTAACAACTGTGGCAAGAAAGGTCATAAAATGGGGCAAAACTCAATGTCTTGCTTAGTAACAGAAATTTTGGGCTCAGTTGTGGTCATAAGTTGAGGTCTACTTGTGCTTATTCCTGGATCAGGAGGCCCTGCTCTTGGTCACTTCCCAGTTAGTTTATTGCAGTGTGCTCACATGGGATGCCCTTGGAGAACGTCCAGTAGTTGCAGTTGATCCAGAATGTAGCAGCATAGGCAATTTTAGGCATACCATGAGATACACAAGTAACCTTCATCAGTCAAGTCTGTTCAGAAGGAACAATAAAGGACAAAATGATTGAGGAGAGCAGCAACCAGTGACTAGGGGAGAAGGACTATTCCTAGTACATTGCACAGTAGCAACTGTAAGCATTTAGCTACAGTACAATCCAACGAAGTACACCAAGTTAACTGGACAGCACCACTAGTGCTGATACATTAGAAAATACAAGAAAGATTTCATGAAGTGTACTTGCACTGGAGCAACCTGATGGTGCAAGTCAATTTTTAGCCGGTGGTGCAGAATAATTATTCAACTGTGATTAGGAACAGCCAATCAGACTGGGAATTGACTG
This sequence comes from Arizona elegans, assembly GCA_022577455.1. NCBI lineage: Eukaryota > Metazoa > Chordata > Lepidosauria > Squamata > Colubridae > Arizona > Arizona elegans. The sequence goes on along the minus strand of JAKOOJ010000001.1, from coordinate 315,608,440 downwards.
CATCCAACTTTATCCAGAAATTTAAATTACTTTAAATATTGTCTAAGTGAAAGTTCAGAGTTCTTGAATGAAGCTTTCTAAATTACTCAATTGTTTACTGGAGTTGGAAACAACATGGTGGACTAAATGAACCACTGTTTTGCTTTGGAGTCTTTGGAGTCTATGAGTTGCCCTATAGGGGAGATGGGAGGCATAAATAGATTAGATGAGATAGATAGATAGATGATAGATAGATAGATAGATAGATAGATAGATAGACCAACTGACCAACCGACAGATAGATATAGAGATGGATGATAGGTAGACAGACAGACAGACATATATAGAGATGGATGATAGATAGATAGATAGATAGATAGATAGATAATGAGATGGATGATAGATAGATAGATAGATAGATAGATAGATAGATAATGAGATGGATGATAGATGATAGATGATAGATATAGATGATAGAGAGATGTTAGAGAGATAGATATAGATAGATGATTGAGAGAAAGAGAGAGGAAAAGAGAGAGAGAGACAGATAGACAGACAGACAGACAATAGAGATTTGGCCACGTCTTTCTTTCTTTTTTTTTAATTAAAAAGTTTTACAAGACAAAAAACATTTTTACAAAAAAAACATAAACCGTTTGCCATCTTTCCATATATGAATTGTATAATCACATTTGCAAATTAACCTCTTTAAAAAGAAACAATTACGTAAACTCCAAAAACCTCTCCAAATTCTTTACGCATGTTTTCCCTTCCCTTCTTCCCCCTCCTACCCCAACGCTCCCCATCCCGGACTTCCCAGAGCAAATACAGGATATAGTATCTAACATACATACATACATATATATATGTGTATATATATAAAAGAAAGAAAGAAAAAAAAACTTTAACTCCCCTTGTTCATATCTAAATATAACTATTTAAACCAATTATTATTTAAAAGTAGTCAATCCAACTTCTTTCTTATCCATTCTTCAATAATAAGCAAGTCTTCTTTCTTCCAGCATTACGCAATCAGAACCCAGTTACAATTAACCATCACATCTCCAACCCTTACGTATATTAATACATTGGCAAGATATTTTAACCAATTTCAAATAAAATATATTGTAAAAAACCTTATTCCTACTTTTTGCCCCATAAACTTATATTGATTCTGCCTGGAAACATTCCTAGCTTAATAACTTTATACAAACTTATTCATCTTGTTCTCTACAAATCCATTACGTGTACCCAAATAACATCTTCACTATTTAAAGTCTATTAAAAATATTATAAAAACCTTCCCTCAACCCTTGCACCATTTTTAACCCATAATCTTATATAGATTCTTCAACAAAACATTCCTTAACATATGAGATTTGGCCATGTCTTAAGACAGCAGGCAGTCACCCTGGGAAATCACACCCAAGTCACAAGATGTGACAGATATTTCCTTACCTCAGACGATTGCAAAATATCCTTACTCAAATATTCTTAGAAGTATCCCAAACAGGCATTCAAACAGAATAAAAAACTTATCCTTTGATGTCTGCGGTTGATTTGCATAACCTCTCTTGTTCTTGATGGGCTGCATGTTTTGTAGATTACACTTTTTCTTGACTCTTTGCCATTGGTATATTGCCCATTCTCCATATTTGAATTGAGTGTTGTATTTTAGGAATGTATATATGAATTGGATGATATGGTAATTTTTTATTAAGGCCATAAAGGCTAATCTAGTTCAGTGATAATGGCTGAGAGCTAACTTATTGGTACTTAATTAAAGTTTTATTGTGCGGACTTATATTAAAGCACAGGTAAAGCCATAACATTACATTTCAAATCTCTATTAACTGTCTGTTTGTGAATATATATTGTTTTATTTTGTGCAGCTGATTTGTTTTCTGGGTTACTCTAAAAAAAAAAAAACCAAAGTAGGAAACATTAAGAATACAGCAGAGGTGGGTTTCAGCAGGTTCTGACCAGTTCTGGAGAGCCGGTGGAAATTTTGAGTAGTTTGGAGAACTGGTAGTAAAAATTCTGACTGGCCCCACCCCCATCTATTTTCTGCCTCCCAAATCCCAGCTGATTGGGAGGAAATGGGGATTTTGCAGTAACCTTCCCCTGGATTGGGGAGGGAATGGAGATTTTATAGTATCCTTCCCCTAGAGTAGGGTGGGAATGGAGATTTTACAGTATCCTTCCTATGCCACACCCACTAAGCCACGCCCACCAAACCATGCCACGCCCACCAAGCCACACCCACAGAACCGGTAGTAAAAAATTTTGAAACCCACCACTGGAATACAGGTAGTACTTGACTTACAACAGTTCATTTAATGATTCTTCGAAGTTACAACAGCACTCAAAAAAGTGACTTATGACCATTTTTTACACTTACATGCATTGCAGCATCCCCATGGTCATGTGATCAAAATTTAGACCCTTGGCAACTGACTCATATTTATGAGAGTTGCAGGATCCTGGTGTCATGTGATCCCCTTCTGACAAGCAAAGTCAATGGGGAAATCAGATTCACTTAACAGCTGTATTACTAACTTAACAACTGCAGTGATTCACTTAACATCTGTGGCAAGAAAGGTTGTAAAATGGGGCAAAACTCACTTGTCTCAACTGTCATCATAAATCAAGGATCCATTTTAATTCTGTCCATTGAAGGCAATAGTCTTAACATTGGGACAAAATGTCCATATTTGTTTGTTGTCTAGGTTGTTTCATATAACCTAAAACAGAATAAGGAGAGGTCCCATGAGTAAGAACTGTGTCTCTGAAAACTTTCAATTATTTTAGCTTGTGTTACAAGAACAGACACTGACAATCAAAGGCTTTGACAGATTTAAGTAGTCAACTTTGGATCTCAAAGAGAGCTCTAGTCCACATCTAATTTTTACCACTGGCTGCCAAAATACATCCACGGAATTCCCAGAGACAAGAAATAACAACATGGTGAGGCTTATATGGTGCAGAGGAATCCCTGTTTCACAGATGGGAAATAGAATTTTTAATCAAGCTTGGAAGATAAATTGTACAAAAGGTGTTCTGAGCTGGCATCTGTTAGACCAGGGGTCTTAAACACTCGAAGAACCATTTGGACCTGTTTCCCACAGAAAAGAAAACACAGGGAGCCACAAAACCTGGGTGGGAGTGGCCAACTCAATGTCACTCACTTCTACCAGTCACATGACCCCCCCCAGCCACACCTACCCAGCTGGTCATTAGGGCAGAGAACCAGTTGTTAAAAAACACCGGAAACCACAGAACCCTTTTGACATCTCTTTCTCTCTCCCTCCCCGCTCCCTCTCCTCCTCTCTCTTCCTCTTCCCCCCCCTCTCTTGGTATCTCTCTATGTTTCTCTCTCTCCCCCTCTCTCTGTATCTCTCTGTCTCTGCCCTGGCCGCTTCTCCATCCCCCGCCATTGCCCTTACCTTCTCAGGCCAGGCAAGGAGTGACTGGGAGGGGAGGACAAGGAGCGGGGCCAACCAGTGGTGGGATCACCTGACAGGGATTCACAGCAGAGGGCACAAAGAGCCTCATGCAGTTCCGGAGCCGCAGGTTGCTGACACCTGTGTTAGACCAATGCCCTCTTGTTACAAATGCCTCATGTCTGGTTAGCTTTTCCATTGGTCTGTATCCTTCTTGGTGTATTTGATAGAAGGATACATTTTTATTTAAATATATTATTTAAATTATTTATTTTAAATATATTATTTATTATTTAAATTGTTTATTTAAATATATTTATTTAAATATATTAGTCCTTCTTTTGGATTTAGGGAGACTGTGTCAGCACTGACCTAAAAGATTTTTTTCTGTGATCACCATAAATAGAAGAAAAAAACCCTTTGGAACGATTTCATTCTTAGTTCTTGAGTATGGTTGCCATGCCACCAACCACTGAGAGGTGTAGAAATAATCCTTCACAAGAAAAGATGTCTTTGGCTACTTTCTATGGTTTCATGAGGTGTTCCCACGAAACTTCTCTCTTTTTTTGTTTCCATCAGTTGTCCCATGATTTCAATTCTGTTTCTCAGGACTGGTTTTCTGGTATTTTCCCTTATGAGTAAAAACACATAAGCTTCCCTATGAACATAAGCAGAAAGTTGTATAAAAGGAGAGTTCAGGAATAGAGAGCACCAAACAAAAGAGGCAGCGTTTTCAACACTCCTGAGTCTGTTCTTCAACTCTGTTCATCATGAAGATCTCGGTGGTAGCTTTCATGTTTCTCTTTCTTGTGGCCTCCATCTCTCTGCCTGTAACTGATGCAAGTGAGTTAACTTAGAGCTAAATGAATTTTAGTCTGAACTTAACAAATGTATAATTGTGGATGATGTATTTGGTAATAGCATGTGAGGATGGATATTAATTGAAAGCAACACAGTTCTTCAGGAATATGTCTGAAAGTAACATAGAAACATCTTTAAATGATTAGACAGCTATTGTATATCTTCAAAATAGTGACGTTTTAAAAGGTGCTAGTTCATTTCAAATAGAAATCACCCAGTGGTTAGGAATCTCAGTTTGGTATACTCTGAATTAATAGATTCTACAATCAGAATCACTAGATGTATTTAAAAATAGCAACATTAGCTAGAGTTTTCATCAAGGAGAATGATGTTCTCATCATTGATTATAGGCTAAAAGCCATTGATATCTGTCTGTCTGTCTATCTATCTACATCTATCATATGCCTGTCTGTCTGTCTGTCTGTTTATCTATCTTTTATCTCTAATCTGTTTATCTGTCTGTATCTGTATCTCTCTATCTCTTTGTCTGTCTGCCTATCTATCTCTATCATCTGTCTGTCTGTAACTCTATCTCTATCTCTCTATATCTATATCTATGTCTGTCTGTCTGTCTGTCTTCTATCTATCTATCTATCTATCTAGCTATCTAGCTATCTATTTATCTCTGTCTGCCTATATCAACTAGCTAATCAAACTTAACAATCCATCTCCCTCGTAGAGGAGCTCTGGGTGGTGATGACTAAATTAGATGTCCCCATCTGATGGGAACAACAGCTGTCTCACATGCAGTTCTTGAAATATGTTTAAATATGCTATACTGATCACATTTCCCCTCTTGCCACCCTAATAGGTGTCGTTTGGCTATAAGACAAAATTCTAGGGATAAAGAACACCACAAAGTAGGAGGAGTAGAGTGAGTAAATCCTGTTAGAAGATCAATGAATCTATTTTAGGTCATTAAACCAGGTGTCAAAACAAATAACTAGAAGACAAAAAAAAAAGGAAACAAATCATATTTCCCAACCCTGATCCAGCCTTGTGATGTTAGATGATTATGGAAGGTTCCAATGGTGCTGTGAGATTTAAATGTGTTCAGTGAGATGATGAATGGTCAACCTCAGGAAACAGGGGTCTCAAAGTCCTTGTATAGAAAAGGCTGATATTTTATAATTGAGCGAAGCTAAATATTGACACCTTTAACATCTCTTACAGTGGGCTTTGAGTCAACCATCTGCTGCCTAAGTTACACCGTGAAAAAAATTCCGAAGTTTCGCGTGAAAAGTTTTTTCTCCACCAGTGGGACATGCAGACTGCCAGCTCTAGTGTAAGTCGGGGAATTGGACAAAAGCTTAGGAAATGGTTGTCGTTTGCACTTCCTTTAATGAATTAAAGTCTAAAAGCATAGGCATAAGGAATAGAATGCTGAATGTACAGTAGAGAGATACTCTGCCTGTGTAAGGATTGAAACTTTTGAAGGTGTGCATACCCTACTGCAGTGTTTCCCAACCTTGGTGACTTTACGATATGTGGACTTCAGCTCCCAGAATTCCCCAGTGAGCATTGCTGAATGAGAAATTGTGGGGGTTGAAGTCCATACATTTTAAAGTTCCAAGCAGTGGTGGGATTCAAAATCTTTGACTACCGGGGTCTGTCAGCGTGGCTTGGTGGGTGTGGCATAGCTTGGTGGGAGTGGCTTGGTGGGAGTGGCAGGAGAAGGATACTGTAAAATCTCCATTCCTACCCCACTCCAGGGGAAGGATACTGTAAAATCTCCATTCCCACCCCACTCCTGGGGTGGGGAGGCAAAATCCCCATTGCCTCCCCACCCTACTAACCTGCTTTCCAGCTCTGTTCTCCTGTGCAGGGCAACAAAAGAAGAACCAGCAGATCAGCTGGGACTCGTGAGGCAGCAAATAGATGGGGGCGGGGCCAGTCAGAGGTGGTATTTGCCGGTTCTCCAAACTACTCAAAATTTCCACTACCAGTTCTCCAGAATTGGTCAGAACCTACTGAAACCCACCTCTGGTTCCAAGGTTGAGGAATGCTGCCCTACTGTAGTATGGTATTGTAGGAAGTTAGAACTCACTCCTTTCCTAGAAGAATGAAATATTTTAGGAAATATTAAAAAGGCAGAATATTATATTTCCCTGGTTGAGAAATGGAGAAACATGTTTTAAAGACAAAGCAGCTCCCACCTTCCTGCCCCCCCACCCTTTGTCAATGGACCATCATCTGCAACACGATAGGACCCATCTAGCAACAGAAACTCACCACATGGCACCTGGGAAGATTACATCAACCAGCAAGGCTAGCTAAGACCCTTACCCCCTGGGAGTCTGACAACCAATCAGGATACTCTTTCAGGGCCCCAGGAAGTTCAAAGCCAGAGAGGGCATAAAACCCGGGGACTCGCTGCATCTCGGCCCTTTTCTGTTCAGGAACTCAAACCATGTGATCCTGTCCACCATTAAACCATCTTTCCAAGCAGTCTCCATGTTTCCAGTGTCTTTTTCCCCACTTGGAGCTGAACCCAGAAGGATAATTCTTCTAACAGTATTATAAAATCCATTCATTACTCTGTAGCTAATAAATATGGTATCACTTAGTTCTCAGCATGCTTTTCTAAACCCAGCCAATTGGTGGTGTTATTTTTTTGAACAAACTAAATATTTTAACAAATTGTAGCTCAGTATGCTATGTGAACCCAGCTGATGAAAATATAGCTTAAATTGTAAAAAAATTATCTTACTTTCCGATAGGTTTATGCTAAGGAATGGTACGCCAGCCTGTGTTAACCCAGGAGAAAAATGGGTCATGGATATTGTGATATCTCTCAAAGAAAAATGAAGATCCTAACTGCTGAGCTTCTGCCATGTTGCCATATATTGAGGTTAATAGAGAAACTCCATCTGGGAAACAGCTACATTAGAAGCTCAGCTGTGCCTTCATCACTCTCCCCATATATTCTGGCAATTTGGTGGCTGAACAGAGTCCCTGCCAGAAGATTCCAAGGTTAGAAGGCAGGAATCCCCTGGATAATCATGCTGTGGACTTCTAGCCTCAATTCTTGAAGGGCCTCCTTTCTCAGCTAAATCTTCCAACTTCAGATTCTATTGTTCCCAAAATTAATTTGAAAATTACTCTGTTTTATCCTGATGTGGCTGAAGACCAGGCATATCGTTCACCTAAAATGTTTGAAAGTTATACCCTTGAATGTAAAGAGCCCACCCCTCCCGTTCTTAAAAATCATCTCACTTTGAGTTCTAACGGTTCTGCTAAATTAAATGTGTTATTTAACTACTGAAATTTACTGTACATCAGTTCAGGACTATACTATACTAAATGGAAAGACGCAGAGCACGTCTCCAAACTGCAACTCCCAGAATGCTGTGTGGGATATCATGAAAAGAAAGATGGAAATTTAAGTTTGTTATAGAGATTTCATTAAACATAGATTGAAACTGAAAGCAGGGAATTCACAAGCTAGAGGCTTCAGTGTTTGTGAAAACTATTTTTGAATCCCGCTCTGCACCCATTTGTTTGTGTTTATTTATATACTGATGTCAGGGGCATTTCACATCCTTATCTGAAACTGACTATGTGATATTTCTATTTCTATTGTGTTTGTATTGATACATAGTTGTTAAAAGCTATGTTCATAACAGTATTTATTTGTCTCCATATCCCAGGAAGATGTTTCTTGATACTTTCAAAAATAAAAATGAAATTTAATTCAGTTTTGTCCCTGTCTCTTTTGCTGAGTTTGTCTCTATACTGTGAGTCCCAAAATAATATGGTTTGCATCCTATGAACAAGTGCAGGGAAGGGAATTGGTCCAATGCTATAAAATTAGACATGGGGCAAGGATGAAATCCAGCAGGTTCTGGAGAACTGGTAGCGGAAATTTTGAGTAGTTCGGAGAACCGGCATATACCATCTCTGGCTGGCCCCAGAGTGGGGTGGGAATGGTGATTTTGCAATATCCTTCCCCCAGGAGTGGGGAGTGAATGGGGATTTTGCAGTATCCTTCCCCTGCCATGCGCACCAAGCCACGCCCATAGAACCAGTGGTAAAAAAATTTGGATTTCACCACTGACATGGGGTAGAACAACAAATGCAATTGCAGGTTCAAATTCAATGTCATAGTTTCTTTAAGCCAAAACATTACCTGGAAATGTTCAGTGGTAGTGAACAAGATTCTTAGGTTGTCAACTGTGATAACTAAGAAGAATCCCATTGTTTCTGGTTCCATCTGTAGCCCACCATAAAATATTCTGACTCTTCACTGATTTCTGACTCTCTCTGTTGCAGTAGAATAAAGCATTAGCATCGGACCTCAACTTTTTACTTTTCCATGATAATACAAACTAGCCATTTCTATAACAACAAATCAATCTAATCAGTAAAGCACAAAATCAAAGTTTCATTTTTTTCCCACCTCAAGCACAAAATCCAGAAGCGGTCTCCATGTAGCAACAAAAGTATTTATATTCTTTTCTTTGATCAAAACGATCAATTTAACCATCTCTGCCAACTCCATCAACTTTTGTAACCAGTGGTGGGTTTAAATTTTTTTTACTACTGGTTCTGTGGGTGTGGCTTGGTGGCCGTGGCAGGGGAAGGATACTGTAAAATCTCCATTTCCTCCCCAATCCAGGGGAAGATTATTGCAAAATCCCCATTTCCTCCTAATCAGCTGGGACCTGGGAGGTAGAGAATAGATGGGGGCGGGGCCAGTCAGAATTTTTACTACTGGTTGTCCGAACTACTCAAAATTTCCGCTACTGGTTATCCAGAACTGGTCGGAACCTGCTGAAATCCACCTCTGAACACATCCAGAAAGAGAACAACTGACTAAGATTAAAACTAACCAAAACATCAGCTTGTGTAAATGCATCTGATGAGTTTTTAACTACCGGTAATCTCATTAAGTATGGTATGTTGAGTAAACCCAGTTTCCCAAACATTCTCACACACACATACTGCCAAAAATTTTGCAATGAGGACACCAGGAAATCTTGGCAGAACAAGCTGAATATAAATACAATTTATATTGTATGTGTCATGCAATTGTGTTACATATAAAATAAATAAAAGTGGGGCTTTTTTTAAAATTTAAAAGGTATTTGTCAATTTGCTTTTACACTCTTTGATTAGTTCATTGGAAATCTGATCAATGTTGGGATTGGCAGCTAGGTTATTAAAAACATCATGACTATATAAATATAAAGGGAATAAAATTTCTTTCTAATGTCTGCTATATTAAAATGGCTCCTGGGGGACCCTAGAATATCCTAGAAGGCAGTGGTGAAATTCAAATCTTTTAACTAGCGGTTCTGTGGGAGTGGCTTGGTGGGCGTGGTGTGACTTGGGGGGCGTGGCTTGGGGGGCATGGCAGGGGAAGGATACTGTAAAAACTCCATTTCCACCCCACTCCAGGTGAAGGATATTGCAAAATCTCTATTCCCATCCCACTCTGGGGCCAGCCAGAGGTGATATTTGCTGGTTATCTGAACTACTCAAAATTTCTGCTACCGGTTCTCCAGAACCTGTCAGAATCTGCTGGATTTCGTCCCTGCTAGAAGAGATTTTTAAGTTCCCTTCCTCTTCCATCATAGCTGTGTTTGAACGTTATGAGTGTGGTGAGCATCAAGGCTTCTGTTTATGGAAGGGAAATCTGGATTTGACCATTGGGAAATATTGTAGCAGGTCAAAGAAACAAACCCCAACTGTTTCTGGAAGAGTCAGATTCCCCCCCCCCCGGGATTTAAACATTTTATTGAATTATAGAATAAAATACAAAAATACAAAAGCAAATAGTAAGGCACACTGAGGAGGAAAAGGGGAAAGACAAGTGAGGAGGGGAGGAAGAAAAAAAATGAAGGTAAAGATGAAACCAGAAACTTTTTTGGGGGGTTTACTGGAAAAAGATTTAGAAAAAAAAAATGGAACTTTGATTTGATATATGTTGATGGCAGCAAGACTAGTGTATGCACAAAAATGGAAGGACATTCGATTCCCACCCTGGACAAATGGTTACAGATAGTGGTGGGTTGCTATTGGTTCTCCCCAGTTCCTGCGAACCGGTAGTGGAAATTTTGAGTAGTTCGGAGAACCGGTAAATACCACCTCTGCCTGGCCACACCCCCAATCTATTCGCTGCCTCCCGAGTCCCAGCTGATCGGCTAGAAGGAAAAAAATCAGGGCTCACTTGACAAAGAAGAGGAAAAAAAAAACAAGACACCATAGCTTTAAATTGAGAAGCCAAGAAGCCTCCCAACCAGGGGTGAAATGCTCCCGGTTCGGACTGGATTGCCCAATCCGGTAACGATGGAAGTGGGTGGTTCGGAGAACCGGTAGCAAAAATCCCTGCCCCGCCCCCATTGCCCAGTTGAGCCACACAATCATCAGAGGTTTTTTTTTAATTTTTAAAAGCATTTTTTCTACAACCTCTTTGGGCGAAAAAATGCTTTTAAAAGTAAATAAAAAGCCTCTGATGATCGCGCGGCTCAGCTGGAATCATCAGAGGCTTTTTTTAAAAAAAGAAACCCTCTGCCAATCAGGCAAGTCAGCTGGGATCGTCAGAGGCTTTAAAAGCATTTTTTTTTACAACCTCTTCAGCCAAAGAGGTTGTAGAAAAAATGGTTTTAAAAGTTTTTTTTTTTTTTTTAAAGTTGGCCGATGCTCTCGGTGGTGGCAGAGTGGCAAAAAACTGTTTAAACTCTTGCTGCGGCGCTTCAAAGGGCTGCCCTACAGCTGATCAATGGTAAAAGGCAGTGTGATGGTAGAGCAGAACGCTCCAAAAACAAATGGGTAGACTGGTACGGCTCTGCAAGCAGTTAAAAGCTTGGTAGACCAGTACCTCTGCTAAATCCTAAAGAATTGTTTGTCACATGACCATCAAACCACACCCACCAAAAAAGCCACGCCCACAGAACTGGTAGTAAAATATTTTAGAGCCCACTCCTGGTTCAAAGTTATAAGACGACTGAAAAAAGTGACTTATGACCATTTTTCACATGGCCATTGCAGCATCTCCATGGTCACATGACCAAAATTCAGGTGCTTTGGTAACTGGCATGTACAGTATTTATGATAGTTGCACTGACCAGGGAGTCACATAATAGCAATAGATCTTATACATATAAACCACCCCATAGGGCTTTATAGCACTCTCTGAGCGGTTTACAGCAGGGGTGAAATCTAAAATTTGTTACTACCGTTTCTGTGGGTGTGGTTTGGTGGCGGGGAGGTAATGTGCATGGGTGGGCGTGGCCAACTTTTTTTTTTTACTTTTAAAAGCATTTTTTCTACAACCTCTTCAGCCGAAGAGGTTGCAGAAAAAAATGCTTTTTTTTAAAAAAAAATTTGATTTATATGCCGCCCTTCTCCGGAGACTCAGGGAGGCTTACAATGCGTTAAGCAATAGCCTTCATACTTTTGTATATTTATACAAAGTCAGCTTATTGCCCCCACAAACTGGGTCCTCATTTCACCTACCTTAGAAAGGATGGAAGGCTGAGTCAACCTTGAGCCTTGGAGAGATTCGAACCAGCAGTAAATTGCAGGCAGCTGTGTTAATAACAGGGTGCTTAGACCATTGTACTATCAAAGCTTTTAGAAGCCTCTGATGATCAGGTAACTCAGCTGGGATCGCCAGAGGCTTTTCAAGGCATTTTTTTTTTCTACAACCTCTTTGGCTGAAGAGGTTGCAGAAAAAAATGCTTTTAGAAGGCTCTGACAATCCCAGCTGAGCCGCACAATCATCAAAGGTTTTTGTTTTACTTTTAAAAGCATTTTGTAGAAAAAATCAAATCAAAAAGTAAAAATACCAGCCTCTGATGATCTCGCGGCTCAGCTGGGCATGGGGGGGATGCAGGGATTTTTGCTACTGGTTCTCCGAACCACCCACTGCCGTCGCTACCGGATTGGGCGATCCGGTCCGAACCGGAAGCATTTCACCCCTGATTTACAGTCAGTATATTTCCTCCAACAATCTGGGTCCTCATTTTACCAACTTCAGGAAGAATCATCATTTGTAATCACCTTCCCAGCCAGCTTCTGACCAGCAAAGTCAATGTGGGAAGCCTGATTTGTTTAATAACAGCATGATTCACTGAACAACTGCACTGTTTGGCTTAACAACTGTGGCAAAAAGGTCATAAAATGGAGCAAAATTCCCTTAACCACCACCTTGCTTAGCAACAGATATTTTGGGTTCAGTTGTGGTCATAAGTCAAGGACTTCCTATATCTTCTTTCCTTTGGGGCAAGAATACAGGGTGCCCACCCATTACCAATTTGTGCAGTTCTCAGCTATTCCCCAAGACCCTTAATTTTAGCTACAAAGTCCGGGGCTGAAGTGCAGATGAAAACTGAAGACAAATAAGTTAGCCTAAGCATACTTAAAAACAGAAACTCTGAATGTTTTTTTTAAAATTGAAACCGATCCTTCCATATAGGTGACATCATGCTAATAGCATCCTCTGCAAAACCTCAGTTGCTGGAACCAAAAACCAAAAATGAAGTGTGCAAAAATCCCACCGGCCACAAAATATTTTCTTTTTTAAAGGGGTCACAGCCCAATTTCCCCATTTCTGCTCATCCAAAATGCAGATACTTTCGTATCTGCTTCCACTTTCTTTACCATGAAGCAGGCAGCCCCCCTCCTCACTCTTCCCCCCTCCCCCCACCTTTTTAAAAAATCACCCGGAAAGCAGTATTATTACATTACTGGGAAATTCCAGGCAGGATCTTAAAAAGCTTAATCAGCCAGGCATACATTTAAACTAATGAAAGAAAGTCAGCTGCTGGGTTTAGAGATATTTTTCTTTTAATTCTTTTTGTCTCTTCCTTCTTGTTTCTTTTGTGATCTATTGTGGTCTGGCCAAGAGCCATGAAAAAGGGAAGCTTATCCTACATGTGATTCGTTCTCAGACAGAGATAGATATGACCATAGAAATCCTTTACTAAATTGTGCAAAACATTATGAAATACATATGAAGCCTGCTGAATGGAATATTGTCCAGAGGTTGCCTGTTAAGGCAACTCTTCTGTTCTGTCACCCGATTGAAAATTGATGGGAAGGCTCGATATACTTTTCTTGAACCTTTTCTCATTTTCCAGAATGCAAGAGTTGCTTTGCAGATTCATTAAGAACTTGTTCTGTACTCTTCTCAAGAGGGGTACAAAAAGAGCACTTCCTTCCAAAGGAAGTCTTTTTTGGAAATAAAATAATTATAAATAGATAAATAATACATTCATTCACAACATTATTGCTAATTGTCCTTTTAATCTGGGAAAAGCAGAAAAGTTTTTGGCTGTTTTTCCTTCCATCCTTTCAGACTGCAGTGTAGATACCATCAATTCCCTTGGGAACAAATTTGAGGAGTTTATTTAAACGGAGTCACAGGAGACCATGGCAAGACAGAAGATATCGGGGGTGTAGTTTGGCTGCTGTTTATCTTTGGGGAGAAAAATGAGGTCGGGTATTGACTTACTTCCAAGGGGTCAAAAGTTTCTTCAGTTATTTTAACTCTTTAAAACAGGATCCAGTCTTGTTCACTGGGACCACAGGCCACGTCTTCTGCACTTTCAAACTAGTGTTGGAGCCCCTCCTCAGCGAATTTCTCTTTCACCAGCATGTGTGCTTTGGGGTCTTCTATGCATAATATATGGGACGTGGTGGCTCAGTGGCTAAGACGTTGAGCTTGTCGATCGAAAAGTCGGCAGTTCAGCAGTTCGAATCTCTAGTGCCACGTAATGGGATGAGCTCCTGTTACTTGTCTCAGCTTCTGCCAACCTAGCAGTTCAAAAGCACGTAAAAAAAATTGTGAGTAGAAAAAATAGGGACCACCTTTGGTGGGAAGGTAACAGCGTTCCGTGCACCTGTGGTGTTTAGTCATGCCGGCCACATGACCACGGAGACGTTTTCGGACAGCAGTGGCTCTTTGGCTTTGAAACGGAGAGGAGCACCGCCCCCTAGAGTCGGGAACGACTAGCACATATGTGCGAGGGGAACCTTTACCTTTATGCATAGTGTTTGTGTAGTGTTTTAACTCTTTAAAAGCCTACTACACCTTGAGGAGCGCTGGCATCTTTGAAAAGAAACTTCTCCAGATGGAACGGAGAGGTTTGTACAAATAGTCCTTGACTTACAACTGGTTGCTTAGTGACCATTTGAAGTTATGACTACCTACCTAAGGGCACACATACACACACACACACACACAAACCGTCTGAACTTCAGGCTGCATTTATAACTGTAACCAGGCTGCACTTATAGCTGTTTGCAGTATCCCTGAGGCCCCATGATTGTGCTTTACAACAGTTTTGATGACAACCAACATTTACTTCCCTCAACAATAATTCCTTCAATGCTGTCAAACTATTTACTAAGTCTGCATTACTACTAATCTTCTCATCGTTCCTATCACCCATCTCCTCCCATTTATGACTGTATGACTGTAACTTTATTGCTGGTATCCTTATGATTTATATTGACTGTTTCCTAATATGATTTTATTGCTTATTTTGTACCCAATGATTATCATTAAGTGTTGTACCTTATGATTCTTGACAAATGTATCTTGTCTTTATGTACACTGAGAGCATATGCACCAAGACAAATTCCTTGTGTGTCCAATCACACTTGGCCAATAAAAAATTCTATTCTGTTCTGTTCTGTTCTGTTCTGTTCTGTTCTATTCTACTCTACTCTACTCTATTCTATTCCATTCTATTATAAAGTCTGGGTTTTGGCAAATGTGCCCATAGAAAACTGTTGGTTCATTTAACAATGGAGGTGTTGGTTTAACAACCATGGTATTTGCTTAATGACTGCCACAAAAAAGACTCATAAAACTGGGCCTGAAAATGCTGCCAAGAAAATTGCTGGGACTTGTCCAGGCCATCACCACCTGTCAGCAATGGCCTGAACATATGTACAGATGCACACATAAAAGGATCTCCCAATCCCTAGTTTACATACAATATTTAAAACAGAATTGTAGACTGTCCTGGCATAAACTATGAATCCAGAGAGAATTGGGCAATTGGGATGTCTTTTAAAATTCATTTGAGGACTGTCTTAGTGATAACCCCAAGTCAATTAGTTAATAAATAGCTTAAGGAATTCTCACATTAAGGAAGGTACTGCGTGCTATTTTAATATAATATTTGGATGGGCCATCACTGGAAAATCCCAGACATAAGTAGACTGGGAAGTTTTTAAATACCCCAGTGGCCAACCATTTCCATATTATTGCCCCCTCCCAAACCCCATCCCCACAACCCTATGACTGATGGAGACACCAGGAGTCAAGCTGAATTTAAGGAGAACATATGTCTTTTTCATCTGATTCTTCCCCAGCATCCTAAAATGTTTTGACTGGGATGAGAGAGGGTGCATGAGAGTTAGTGACTGACAGGTTTGCCATCAAATCAGGATGACCTTGATAATCAGATCGTCATCACCTGCTCCAACAAGCTTTTGGAGTAAAAAAATATGTAAGAGTTTCACTGTTTATTGATCTTTTTTTTTTTTGCATTTGCCATCCCTGGAAATTGTAAAAAAAGGTTTAGGATCTGTCTTATTAAGGTAATCCTCAACTCACAACAGTTCATTTAGTGACCGTTCGAAGTTACAACGTGACTGGGAAAAAGGGCCATACGACCCTTTTTCACACAACTGTTGTAGCATCTCCATGGCCATGTGATTAAAATTCAACGTCCCACTAATCACCTTTTGCAACCTTTTGACAAGCAAAGTCAATAGACAAGCAAAATTAATTCAATTTTCAATTCAATTCAATTCAGCCGCCCTGAGTCTTCAGAGAGGGGCGGCATATAAATTAAATTAAATTAAATTAAATTAAAAAATTAAATTAAATTAAATAATTAAATTAAATTAAATTAAATTAAATTAAATTAAATTAAATTAAATTAAATTAAATTAAATTAAATTAAATTAAATTAAATTAAATTAAAATGCATGTTACAAATTTAACAATTTTAATAATTCACTTAACAATTGTGGCAAAAAAGGGTCATAAGATGGGGCAAAACTCACTTAACAAATGTCTCGCTTAGTGACAGAAATTTTGGGCTCAACTGTGGTCGTACGCCAAGGACAATCTGTAAAGGGAGATATCTCTCTCTCCTTCTTTCCCTCCCTCCTTTTATTGTACATTTCCTGCTGTAAGATGTTGTTCCCCTATACCCGTGATGGCGAACTTATGGCATGTGTGCCACAGGTGGCACATGGAGCCATATCAGTGGGCACATGAACGTTGCCCTAGCTCAGCTCCAGTGCACATGTGCACACCAGCCAGCTGATTTTTGGGCCTTCGGGGCCCACTGGAAGTCAGGAAACAGGCTGTTTCTGGCCTCTGGAGGGCCTCCGGTGGGGTGGGGAAAGCTGTTTTCCCCCTCCACAGGCTCCTAGAAAGCCTCTGGAGCCTGGGGAGAGCGAAAAATGGAACTAACGGGCCCACTGTGCCATTGTGTGCCAAAAACGGGGGGGAGCACGGGGGGGTCACGTGCACATGCGTGGGGGGTGGGGCACATTGAATTATGGGTGTGGGCATGTGCGCGCATGACCCCCCCCATGCTCTCCCTGCTTTTGGCACGTGATGGCAAAAAGGTTAGCCATCACGGCCCTATACATTTCATTAAATCCTATCTCCAAAAAAGAAAAAAAAAGTTGAGACACTTGAAAAAATAGATTTTAAAGGTTTGTAACATTAGGAAGTAAAAAAAAAATCCTAGAAGAAAACAGTGCATCTATTTCCGTACAGTTGTCAAAAGGAACTGCACATATATCATCATTAGTAATAGAACTATGATGATTTCTGTGGGCCAAGTCACCGTGGGACAGCTTACCGCAGGATTAATATCGAATGATGGAATAGAATCATTAAAAAAAAAAAAAGGATGCAAAAGGAGGGACAAAATGAAATGTGAATGACAGAAAATAAAATAATTTTAAAATAATTTTATATTACTTAAATTGAAGTGTTGAATTGTCTCTTAGCAAGTTGTCCCATGGTGAGTTGGCCGTGGCGAGTTGGTTGCGGTGAGTTTTCCCATTCTGATTTCTATTATAATAACAAGTCCTCTTGTTATTTATTTATTTTATTTATTTATTTTATGCAATTTATATGCCGCCCTATCTCCGAGGACTCAGGGCGGCTCACAACGGTAAAATGCATAATTCCTCATTAAAACGATATAAAATTTAAACCCAATTTAAAACAGTTTAAAATTCATTAAAAAACCCCCATCAGTCCAGGAACAACCAGGTCTTCAACTCACGGCGGAATGAGCGAAGGTCAGGGGCCATCCGGAGCTCCAACAGAAGTTGGTTCCAGAGGGTAGGTGCGCTCACAGAGAAAGCTCTCCCCCTGGGGGTCGCCAGCCGACACTGTCTGGCTGATGGCATCCTGAGGAGGCCCTGTCTGTGGGATTGGGGATTGTCGCTGGCTGCAGGGGGTCCAACAGATATCCCAGGCCTAGGCCATGAAGGGCTTTATAGGTGATAACCAGCACCTTGAACCTCACCCGTGGTTATGCTGTTGCTCTCCTATTTTTCTATTTATATTGTCCTGAACAAGAGAATTCTCCCTTTTTCTCAATTAATCTTTCATGACTCCAGGATTTGGATGAATCAGGGCAGGCAAGCTTCCCTGGCCAATATTCTAAGCTAAGGATCCAGCTGAGAGGTAGGTAAGGTCCCTGAACACACTAATTTTAAAATGTTTGGCTTGAGAGCCTCAGCTAATCCAAGCCATCTGATCAACTGAAACAGGAGATTCATTCTGACTGGTTCTTATTATAATAGAATGTGATTCATTTTTTGAGGATGGCCTGAATTGCTGACAAAACCCACAACTTTTTCAATTTATTTAAACACTTTTCTGGAAAAGTTTATAGTGACAAACCTTAAAAATTAACAGCAAATTCAGTAGCTTAGCCTTCCTTCCCCCCTCTTCTTTCCTTCTTTCTTCCCTTCTCTCATTTTTCCTTCCCTTCCCTTCCCTTCCCTCCCCTCCCCTCTTTTTTCTTCACATGACTTTTACTGGTAAACAACAGCCAGTCATGGTCAAGCCCCCAAACCATGGTCAAGCCCACAACTTTCATCCAGTCACTCTTTCTCTATGCAATCTATCTCACAGAATTATTATGATGGAGCATAACAAAAGGCGGGAATGTGATATATGTTGCTTTGAGGTCCTGGATGAAAAGGGAGATACAAATTAAATAAATAGATAATTTATATAATATTAAAACTCTCATGTCTCTTTGTTTGTAACATTCAATTGGGCAAAATGGTGTGTCATTGGTGTGGCAACACTTTTTGACTCAATAGACCTCAAATGGACTAACTTACAGAATGCATCCAAAAATCTGAGACCCATGACTCCTGTGGGTTTAAATTTGGCAAAACAGTGACCAATCCTGTGCTGTTGGGCTGCCAGGTCACTGTGCTGCCATGATCAGCCACAGCCACATAATCATCATTTCTAACACTCCCTATCAGTTTCCTATAAGGAAAATCAGTGGAGAAGTCTGCAGGAAGCCAGATGTTGCTCCTTTTTGTTCAGCCATGGTCGTTCTGTTTCTCTGTTTAGGTAAGGAAGCATTTCTGAAATGATGACCCAATGGGTCACAGATTGTCTTGTAATAAATAAAGTAATATTTGTCTTCTCCCGACACTCAGCTAATTTGATCCATTCTATTATTGAGCTCCTGATATGCTGTATTTCTGGGCCTCTACATTGCAGATGATCAATAGATGAATGCACAGAAATATAAGGAGGAAAAAATTGTTATCACCATCAAGCAGGCATTTGGGTGGTTTGAGTCCGGTTCTGTGTTGTGGGATCTCAACTATTTCTGAAAGGGATGTCATAGGATGAAAGGGTTCAGGGAGTCAGACACATTTGGGCAGATAACTGGCATTCATTCTCGCTTCTGGAGAAGAACTGGATCCACAACTGAAAGATCCCTGAGCAGGAACAAGGAGGTTCAATGGTGTAAACTATTGACACCTACTTCAGCATTGATTATACTGGGGCTGGTTCTATTTACCACAATATCTTTTTAAAATATTCTAAAGAGAATGTCTATCCAGGAGGGAGATGGCCAAAGCATGTACATAATTACATGTCCATTTCAATACATTATCCTTTTCTATAACCATATATTTTCTTATTCTCAAGTAGATGGGCAGTCATACTGATGTTACTGTATAAGTAAATCTTAAACTGTACAGTGTTTTTTTAAATTAAGGCTGACAATCAATTTGTGGACTGGAATGCAAAAATCAGAAATGTAACTTTTGTACATTGTACATTACAAATGATGTAATACAATAGTCCTAAGGACTAGGACTAATTATTTAGCTTTATCATTGTTCTCCCAGCTCAGAAACCCAAAGTATTTCATATGTTGTGTCACTGTGTGTGTGTGTGTGTGTGTGCACGCATGTACCTTTGTGTCAGTATTAACTGTTGGCACATGCCTGAACGAGACTCTGCAATTTTTTATGCAAGATTTCAGAAGTATTTTGCTACTGCCATCTTCTTAGGGTGATTTGCCCAAGGTCACTTAACTGTCTTTGTGCATAAGGTGGAACCAGAACTCATGGTCTCCCAATTTCTAGCCTGATATCTTAACCACTACACCATTAGCAATAGCACTTAGGCCTATATACCACATCATAGTGCTTTACAGTCCTCTCTAAGCAGTTTACAGAGCATATTTCCCCCAACAATCTGGGTCCCCATTTTACCGACCTTGGAAGGATGGAAGCTTGAGTGTACCTTGAGCTGGTCAGAATCGAACTGCTGGCAGTCAGCAGAATTAGCCTGCAATACTGCATTCTAATCACTGCACCACCACCAAACCGATTCTCTTTATGACATTATATTATATGAATTACATGATGATGTATATGACATTATTGTGGCTTATAAAAATTGTTTATGTTGGCATACTAGTAGTGAAGTTATAGACCTGGGAAGAAAGGGGCTTCAAGTACAAAAGCAGTTTCCAAAAATTTCTTGAAAGACGCTATTGTTCGCTGTGTGCAAGGATTAACATTACTTTTCTTCTTACACAATCATTCAACAACATGATGCAATGAAGTTCACTGAGGCTAGAACTGGAAGAGTTGCCTTCATTCATAGACAGAAAAGAATTTGAACAAACATTGCGTAAATAACTTATGTCTGCAGATTCTCCATTTATCACAGAAGAGACCTATCACACTATGCTTTACCTCAAGGAGTTGAGAACAAGAGATGGAAAGTCCCTGCCCCAGATTACACATAAATACCTTGGTACTAAACTGGCACTTCTGCAGTTTACTTGTATCAACTATTGCCTTCATCGCAATAAATTTGGCTGAAGAGAACATTGCGAAATTCATACTTGGAAAAACCACTGTCAGCTCAGGTAGCTACCACGGTTTGACAGGAACCACAATAGATTTAAAGATGTCCAAAGGCTTCAAACCTCCTATGTTGGCCCTAGAAGCTGTCCACACAAAATCTTTCCCTTATAATAGCAATAGCACTTAGACTTACAGCCCTCTCAAGTGGTTTACAGAGTCAGCATATTGCCCCCAACAATTTGGGTCCTCACTGACCTCGGAAGGATGGAAGGTTGAGTCAACCTTGAGCCTGGTGAGATTTGAACTGCTGAACTGCAGCTAGCAGTCAGCTGAAGTATTCTGAAGTACTGCACTCTAATCACTGCACCACCTCAGCACTTCGGCGCCATATAAAACTATGATCTTCTTGAGAGTTAGTGATTTTCTAAGGGTTTCCTTACCTTTGATATAGGTCATATTTGCTGATGGGGGAAAAGAGGATTCGTGGGTGGCTTATTGTGCATGTGTGTGGGGGTTTGGTTTACTTACATAATGGAACTTATAGTTTAGTGATATAAGTAAATAAAAAAAACCAATTTCTTTTCTCCCATCAGCAAAGATGACCAAGGGGACTCATACCAAAGGTAAGGAAACTTGTAAAAATAGCTTACTTTCAGTGAATTCTATTCTACAGTATTTAAATGAAGCAAATATTGCAAATATCCTGTGGCTATTCAGAGTAGTTTTCCCCAGAAGCCACAAATGGTAATTCTTGTCAGCTCAGGATGCAGAACAGGAAGACATCATCTCATCTCCTTCCTCTTCTCCTTCTTCTTCCTCTTTCCACCATCCGATTATGAGGCGCTCCCAAGTTTACATTTTGATTTCTGACATCTATGTCATATTTGTTTGTTCAGCACAGTATCACATGAGTGTTGACAACTCTATATTGCATATCAGTGGAAGCCTTGAGTCACAATGAAGGAAAATTTTGCTCATATATCCATTATCATCATTAGCAAGAAGAGGGAATGGGTGAAATCAAGAAACAGATTTGTGGTCAATATGATTCAATATGTTTTAGGTTGGATGTGCCACTTAAAAATTGATTTATAGTAATATATATGTATATATATATATACACAATTTTGGGGCACGATGGTCTAAAGGTTTAATGTCTAAAGGTTAAGACATTAGGCTTGTTGGCAAGCAGTTCAAGACCCAAGTACCATGTAACAGGATATTCCGTACACCTCGGTCAGTGGAGGGTTGCCCCGGTTTGCACCGGTTCTATAGAACCGGTAGTAAAACCGGCAGGAGGCTCCACCTACCGACCCTGACATCATCTTCTGTGCATGCACAGAAGAGCGCGTGTAGTAAAGGTAAGTAGAACCCACCACTGACCTCAGTGTATAGTCATGCTAGCCACATGACCATAGAAGTGTCTTCAGACAATACTGGCTCCCTTGGGTAGGAAATGGAGATGAGCACTGCCCCTAAAGTCCAATACAACTGGGTAGGGGAAAACTTTACCTTTTTAAATTATTTATTTATTCATTCATTTATTTATTTATTTATTTATTATTCAACAGTATAAAATCTTATAGTATTATTGTAGGAGCTCTTTTCTATTTTTGGTTTTTAATATTATAGTATTTCCTTTGTTTCTCATTTTCTTTTGTCTTTTGTTTTATTTTTGGTGTAGCTTCTTTAGCATTTCTTTTAGGTCAAGGGTTGGGGACGATGGCTGAGGAATTCTGGGAGATGAAGGCCACAAGTTATAAAGGGGCTATTGTTCCCCACCTCTGCTTGAAGTATATAGTTTGCTACTGAATAGCTTGAAATGTAATTAGTAACTCCTGATTTCGGCACTTATTATCCCTACTCTTTATAAAGTTCAATAACAATTATATTAAAAAAGGTATTGTTTGTTACTGTAACACTCTGTTATGTAAGTGATCTGGGATTAGACCCATCCTAACCTGTCTTTTCCTCAACAATACCATCCTTGTCTTTTAGGAAACTCCTGGGGTCAATAGCAATAGCAATAGCAATAGCACTTAGACTTATATATTGCTTCATAGTGCTTTACAGCCCTCTCTAAGGGGTTTACAGAGTCAGCATATTGCCCGCAACAATCTGGGTCCTCATTTTACCGACCTCGGAAGGCTGGAAGGCTGAGTCAACCTTGAGCCAGTGAGATTTGAACTGCCGAACTGCAGCTAGCAGTCAGCTGAAGCCTGCAGTGCTGCACTGTAACCACTGCGCCACTTATATATTCTATACAGCAGGAAGATCAATAGTGATCTTCCTGCTGAAGGTGAGCCTTCGTAGGTATCCAATAGACCAACACAAGTCCGCATTATCGATTGCTTTTCCTTTCATAAAATGCATCTAGGACAGATACATGGGTCACACTTGACTGATGTATAAGTGTTTATGTTAAATGCCAATTCATTCAGCAGTCATAGACATACTAGCAACCTCTGGTGGAAACTCCATAGCAACACTGTCTTCATGCCAATGCTACCTATTTCTTTTTTTTTTTTTTCACTTTGGAAAAAAAAATAATTTACTGGGCCTGGTATTATCTATCTATCTATTATGGTGATAAATAGATAGATGATAGAGATGACAGAGCACAAGTTTGCCAGCTTGTATTTGGATTGTTGCATTCTGATGCACTGACTGATATTTGCCCGTATCATCTTCCTTATAAAATATATTGTAGTAGCCCAGATGCTTGGCTAGAGAGTTGGCAGGAAAATTTCCAAACAACATGAATGGTAGGGAAAGCATCAAAATGACCATCAGAGTCTTTGTAAGGTTTTCCTTCTTGCCTAAAGAGCATCCAATCTACAACTACAAGTACCATCATGTTTCCCTACTGGAGGAAGTAAAAAGAGGGAAGAGGAAATAATTTTTATCCTGAAATGCAACAGAGACGACATGAATTTCCTACATAAGGAAAGCTGATGTTCTCCAGACAAGGTTGGAAAATCAAAACAGCACCAAAGAACAGTGGGGAAAAACATTGGCAGAGCAAATACATGAGATACAGTATTTGAGATCACAGTGGAACTGAAGAACCAATTTCCAGACTCTCTCTTTAGAGAATGATGGACTGACAGCTGAAGGACATGGATTGTTGTAGAAACCATTTGGGTTCCAATGGATCAAGGAAATCCAAGAAACACTTGGAGAAAGAAGAGGTATACAATGGTGGTCGTTGTTTTTCTGTTAAGAGAACTGAAATCGCTATGTGCAAATCCATTATGACACTGCAGGAAGTGTCCTGCCTACCAGGCATATAGGTTCTAAGTGCATGCCCACTGTAGAACATGATGACGAAGTCATCAAGACTATTCAAACTTACCAAATTATCCTTTCCTTTTGTGCCATGTGGAAATAAATGATACTCGTAGAAAAATCATAGTAACATTCTCTGGAGACTATGAGGTCTTGGACCAAAACATGAGGCAACTGAAAGCACAGGTAGTTTAAAGAAAATTCTTCCAATGGAGGGTCATAAGGCAAAAAGACAACCAAGTTCCAGAAGTCAAAACATGGCCATGCAAATGGTGTCACCGAAAAAGGTTGGATTTTATGACCATCCCCGCTATACATTCATGGAGGACTACTGGGAAGAGAAGAGAAATGTCTTACACAAATTCCTGTCAGCACTGTCTTCCTGACAGGAATCTCACCAATCTCATCAGCAGAGTATTATAACAAAAGGGGAAAGGAGGCAAAACCCCAGAACCACATATGGAGCCAAGAATTGAGGCCAAGAAAACAGAACTTTAAGGAAGAAGCATGAGGTCAGGATGGGGACTCAAGAGTTTTATTGGATTTTACAACAGAATGTCAACAGGAGGTACAGTACTCAGAACTTCAGATGTTTCTACACCAACCTACAGAGTATGGGAAATAAATAGGAAGAACTAGAATTGTTAATTCAGAGAGACAAATTATATGTGATAAGCATCAATGAAAGTTGGTGGAAAAATACTCATGATTGGAACACAGCAATGCAATGCAATGCAATGCTATTAGGTGTCCCCCCCCCCCAAAGGAGCAGATTGAAGAAAAAGGGGGAAGGGGTATTTCACCATGCAAAGAGTAAGAAAATTTACACACACAAAAATCTAGGAATCTGAACATGGACCTCCTATTGGAAATATTTCGGTAAGGTTAAAAGGAGAGAGAAATAAGGCAGAAGATATAGTTGAGGACTTTCCACATCAAATAACCAATGTTTTAGAGAGGGTTGCAATTGCAGTAGTTATCGTGGCATCTTGATATCCACCCAAAAGCTCATCCCTGTTTCACTGATGCCAGTCTTGAAAACCTATACTAGTATATCTTGACCTCTGTGGAAATCTGCTAAGAGTGAGTGGATCAATAATTTCTTGTCTTCTCTTACTGATAACTTCATTTTCAGAAAATGGAAGGCAGGACAAGGGGGCATCTTAGCCTGAACCCAATCCTCACCAAAAGGAAGGAAAAGCCATACATGCCACCATGAGGTCATGAATTCCTCCATTCACCTGTTCTTATAAACATGGAAAATGAAGTTGCCCAAAGGCAAAAGAACTGTAACATCAGTCTTGAGTATACAGACAGCAGTTCAGGAAGCTACTGGGCAACTCAGCTGCCAGGTCACCAGTAGGATGACTAACTTGCCCTTATAAACTGTTTTGCCAAGATTGCTTATGCAGAGATAAGTGCCATTCATTTCTCGACATTTGTTAAGGCTCTAAGTCTGTTTTTGACCCAGTTGGGCAAGAGTAGAGGTCCCTGACTCATTGCCTTGCTCTTTCCTCAGACAAGATAGGAAAAGTAGAAGGTCCTTTCTGGGCTTCTGGGTTTCCTCTTCAACTCTAACTCTTGAACTCTTAACAATTGATAGTTTTCCTTGCTATCTGATTCATGTTCCCTATGCCCCAAAAGTTCCTTGTCCTCAAATGTTCTCCTTTTCACTAGTTGGGTGGAGAACTGGAAGTCCCATTTTCACCTGATAAAACTCTACATTCTAAAGAAACATTCCAAATAAAAGAAACAAAAAATAGTTGAGCATTTTCATCATAGATTAGAATTTGCTTTTTTACTTCTCCTTCTGTTCTCAATATCAAATTTTTATTATTGTCCTATAGACCAATGTATCTCTTCCCAGGAGATTGAGTTGGATGCAAACAGAAATCACTCATCTCAGAGATCTCTCAATAGAAAGAGAGACGGTTGATCTGTTGGATTCTATAGAAGCCAGTAGGGTCTTTCTTTCTGCCAAGGAGAACCATGCTGAACTAATATTTGTGTCAAGAGAAATATTCTGTGTCTTTCATATTGCAAACGTACTATTATTAACCTTTGTTTTTGTTTTTTTTAAATAATTTTTATTCAGCATTTACATCTTTGTTACATTTTTACAGCTTTCCGATACCGGCATCTTTGGTAATATCTGTTTTATCTTTTGACCAACTATATACACATACATTTTATATATTACTTATTAATTTCTATATTCACTACAATATATACCTATCTATTACACATAAACTGTTTCATTCCTCTATAATATCTTCTCTTACATTTCTACATTGATTTTAGATCCTTTCTCCAACCAGCTATACCATCTATTCCATGTTTCGTAATAAACTGTTTCCTCTCGGTCTTTTAGTTCCATTGTTAATTTATCTGCTTCTGCACATTCTAGCACCTTCTTTATAATCATCGTATTTGATGGAGCAAATCTTTGTTTCCAATTTTGTGCGAATAAAATTCTGGCAGCCGTAATTATGTGAAGTATGAGGTAATAAATTTCTTTTCTAATCTTCTCTTTTATAAGTCCCAACAAAAATAGTTCGGGTTTCATAGTAATTTTTTTCCGTCATTTCCTCTAGCCATTTTTTAATTTTTAACCAGTATGCCTTTGCTTTGGGGCATATCCACCACATGTGGAAATATGTCCCGTGTTGATGGTTGCATTTTCAACAATTTGGTGAATTTTTTTGGGATATCTTGGCCAATCTTGCTGGGGGTAAATGCCACCTATAAAACATTTTGTAAATATTTTCTTTATAGGTGGCCAACAACGTCA
Organism: Arizona elegans; assembly: GCA_022577455.1. Taxonomy (NCBI): domain Eukaryota; kingdom Metazoa; phylum Chordata; class Lepidosauria; order Squamata; family Colubridae; genus Arizona; species Arizona elegans. Next base: position 315,581,722 of record JAKOOJ010000001.1, on the reverse strand, counting down.
TCTTATAATTTGTTTCCCATAATTTTTCCCAATATTCTAATTCAATATTATACTCAAAATTTTTTGCCCAAATTATTATTATTAACCTTTGATGTATCCTTCCCCTGCTGGAATATTTGCCAAGGGGAATCCAAAACATCTTCTGAAAAGGAAAGACCTACTCTGGCAAATGTTCAGTGCTCCTTGGGGGTTTAATCTGTTTGATATCATTTCAGCATTGACATTATTTGAAAGAACATTTCAAGTTCCTATAAATGAGAAATCCTGACATTTTTAATTATTCATATCATTTATTAATGACAGATGACAAATTACATTTTGATCATTACTCATTTAAGGAAGGGACTGAGTGAAATTTGCAAAAGTCAGAAATATCATTTATTAATGACAGATGACAAATTACATTTTGATCATTACTCATTTAAGGAAGGGACTGAGTGAAATTTGCAAAAGTCAGAAAGCTTTTTATGTAGAAAGAAAACAGTGACGTGTTCATATATCAGGCCAAGGAATAATGTGGTCTATTTGATTTTGCTTAATCAGTTATGTGAATCTAGCTATTGCGGTTGCTTAATTATGTTTTATAATTTAGTGATTTATTTAGGTTACTACATTTTGTTCAACAAATCATGTCTTCATGTGTTCATAGGTATGTTCATCCAATGAGCTCTGAGAAGAACCTTGAGAAACAGGAGAAAGAGCTGCAGACTAGACAGCAATCAGGCAAAAGATATCTTACTCCACAGAAGAAATGAAGTATGGGAAGTGTCTCAGAAGGGACCCTCCCTAGTTCTCTAGACAGCCAAGGTGGAGCGGGAAGACTTTCAGACTTGCAAAATACTGTAACCTTCCATAAAGGTAGTGTTAGTACTAATGGTTTTAGCTTCTTGTCTGGACCGCCTCAAAGGGCTGGCAGTTCATGAAGTCACCTGGAGTTAAGCTCAACTCAAAGAAGATCTTTTTGTCACCAAACCAGGGGCAAAATCCAACAGGTTCTGACAGGTTCTGGAGGACCCTTATTGGAAATTTTGAGCAGTTCAGAGAACTGGCAAATAACACCTCTGGCTGGTCCCAGAGTGGGGTGAGAATGGAGATTTTGCAATATCCTTCTTCCAAGAGTGAGGAGGGAATGGGGATTTTGCAGTATCCTTCCCCTGGAATGGGGTGGGAATGGAGATTTTGCAGTATCCTTCTCCTGTCACGCCCACCAAGCCACGCCCACAGAACCGGTAGTAAAAAAAAAATTGATTTCACCACTGCACCAAACCCAAAGGTTCTGGTTAGGTGATTGCCACTATTCACTTGCACACTTTCCTGAAATATTGGAGAAGAAAGTTCTGTATCTCTTGATGAAAGGGTTTTTTTTTCCCCCTCCAATGAATAAATTCTTTCACAAGGAGCGCTAGGGTCAATCATCCTGTTTCCCAACAGAGAAAATTGGTTTAGTTTCAAAGCATAGTCATACATTCTCTATAAAACAGTTAATGTGTTTGAAGGAAGATCATTTCCATTGGAAATAAAAATTTGAACTTGAGAATAACATCATGTCAGCACACACTAAATTATTTGTTTCATTTGCTTCTAAAAACAAACTTGTACTGAGTCCAGCACATGTGTGTTGTATTTTTTTGACAAGTAAATTTGTTAACTGTAAGAATGAGAAACACAATTTAATGTTTTACAAATTTATGACATTTTTCTGTACGAGGGGTTTTAGTTTATGTAAAGCATATGAGCTATCTTTCTGTACAAATCTCAAATGACACATAAAATGGTGTATATTCTTGTTCACATTTCTCCCTGTTGGCAGATTTGCCTTTAGTACAGTTTTTGCCAGAAATTTTCCTAAATACACCAAAAGGAAACAAGAGAAACAAACACTTAAACACCATTATTAGATTCAAAGCAATCCAAATGTAGCAGGCATTAAACTAGGGGTGAAATGCTCCCGGTTCGGACTGGATCGCCCGATCCGGTAGCGATGGAGACGGGTGGTTCGGAGAACCAGCAGCAAAAATCCCTGCCCCCCACATTGCCCAGCTGAGCCGCGCAATCATCAGAGGCTTTTTAAAAATTATTTTTAAAAGCATTTTTTTCTACAACCTCTTTGGCCTAAAAAATGCTTTTAAAAGTAAAAAGCACCACATCTTCTCCAGCCTCCTCATTGTCCGACTCGAGTGCCAGTTGCACAGGCTGCTGGCGCAGCACCACAGCAGCTTCCTCGCTGTCTGAATCAGCTACTAGCTGCACAGGCTGCGTACGGGCCACAACAGTTCCGTTGTAACTTTGAACAGTCACTAAATGAAATGTTGTAAATTGAGGACTATCTGTATACAGTTGAGGATCAGGTTTACATCTAATAACTCACTTGTATTTCAAAGAAAATAGAGTATCTTTAAATAGTGGGTTGATAGTTTTACCCATTGGAAGTCATAAATTAGCAATAATAGCCTCCTTTATGAAAGTTATCATGATTCAGTTTAAGTAGAAATAGTTGGCAGCCTTCCACACAGCTGTTTTGGTCTTGGTGGCTCCTTTTCAATATGCGAATACATTTGTTGTTCTGGGATTTATGCTCAGAGAATTAACCAATTTTTAACCTGGTTCTGAATGTTAATAAAACAAAGGAGATCATTGCTGATTTTAGAAAGAGCCGGCATAGTCATTCTCCATTTTGTATCAAGGCTTTAGCTGTGTCAATAGCATTAAGTATGTGGGGGTGCAGATAACTAATAATCAGACTTGGTATGCCCAAGGGCTGCCCTATGCGAGCGCACTGGTCGGTGAGAGGCTGGCAGTAGGTACTCCTGCAAGTTTTCCACCATTGTTCCCCCATTTCTTTGCAAATCAGTGCTCTCAGAAATCCCCAAAATCTTGCACCATTTTCAGATTCCGAGGCCCTAATTGAGTAAGGTGACCAGATTTTAACATTGGTAAAGAGGGACATTGTGGGCGTGGCTTATTTTGTGGGCGTGGCTATCTGGTCATGTGACTGGGTGGGCGTGGCTATCTGGTCATGTGACTGGGTGGGCGTGGCTAGCTGGTCATGTGACCGGGTGGCCATGGCTATGTGTATAGGGTAAGGTGAACAGATTTTAACATTGGTAAGAAGGACACCATTGTGGGCGTGACTTATTGTGTGGGCGTGGCTTGGAGGCCATGTGACTGGGTGGGCGTGGCTAGCTGGTCATGTGACCGGGTGGCCATGGCTATGTGTATAGGGACTACTCAGAGGGCTGAAAAGTCATTTCTGACAGGTCCTCACACTTTTGACTGGTCCTCACGCTTATGACCATCCTCACATTTATGCCCGTGCAGTATTCTTAACAACCATGTCACTCATTTCACAACTGCTTCTCTTCACCATGGTGACAAGATAGGGCAAAAATGTAAAATGTGAGGACAGTCGTAAGTTCGAGGACTGGTCAAAAGTGTGAGGACCAGTCAAAAATAACTTTTTCAGCCCTCTGAGTAGTCCATATGCACAAAAGGATTAACCAGAGGGCTGAAAAAAGTCATTTTTGACAGGTCCTCGCACTTTTGACTGGTCCTCACACTTATGACCATCCTCACATTTATGCCCATGTAGCATTCTTAACAACCATGTCACTCATTTCACAACTGCTTCTCTTCAACATGGTGACAAGATAGGGCAAAAATGTAAAATATGAGGACAGTCGTAAGTTCGAGGACTGGTCAAAAGTGTGAGGACCAGTCAAAAATAACTTTTTCAGCCCTCTGAGTAGTCCATATGCATTAAAGGATACAGCAATAGAGAGGGATGAAGGAATGGAAATTAGAGTAGGAGTGAGGGTAAGAGAGGGAGGAAGAGAGGAGGAGAAGGAGAAAGGAAGAGGAAGTAGGGAGGAGAAGAAGAGGGGGGGGGAAGAGAAAGTAAGAAGGAAAGAAAAGAGAGTGGTGGTAGGTTTGAGGAGAAAGATTGCTGTACAATAAAAAAGATGAAAGGGAAGAAAGCCAACCCCAAACAAATATAAAGATATTAAGATAAAGAATGAATTGTTAAACTTTAAAGAATAAAAGAGAACAAATATGAATAAATAGCAATAATTAGAAACACACATACAAACATACAATGTATTTTCTTTGAACAGAGTATTTGGCCGGTTCACAAATTTAAACAGTGTTTAGTCATTTCAATTAAATTTACAATTTCTATATTTCCTTTTTGCCATATTTATTCCTCATCTATTTTTTTAAAAAAACAGTATTACCCTTCATCCTCATCTCTAATCTTAATCAAATTCAATTTTTCCCTTCTATTCTATATTATACCCCTTCCCATTGTCATCTATTTTATATCCATCCTCACATTGGTTAATTATGTAATTATGTAATACAGTTGTTTAATACAAATTCAACATTTTAATATAAATCAATTAGTTATATAACTATCTTTTTTGTAAATTAATCAATATGAACATGAATATTCCAATTATTTCCATGCAATCCAATTTCTTACAAATCAATTAATTATATTTACCAATAATAATAAACCAAATAATTTCCCCCATATATTCCTCCAAACCACAACTTAACCATTTCTGCTTTCAACACAATATACAATTATTAATAGTATCTCAATTATTACAATTCCCTAGTTAAATAGAACTTTTTTTCTTTTGTGTTTTAAAATCTTGAACTCTCCTCTTTTGCCCAAAATTTCCCATTGTTTGCAGTTTTGTACCTACCTTTTTTGGTGAGGAAAAAGAAAAAGAAAAAGAAAGAAATCTCTCTCTGCCTCATTTTGTCACCTTGCAGGTTTAGTTTCGCTTTCGCCTTTGTTTTCAGTATAGCTAGGGGGGTGGGGGAATCTGCTCCAGGAACTTTTTGCAGCTTTTTGCAGCTAATTAACCTAGCGGAAGCTGTTAACAGGGGCTGTTTTTTCTATTTTTGCAGACATGGGTCTATTCATTTTTTTTTTAACACTGATCAGCTGTAGGTCGGCCCTTTGAAGCCCCGCGGCAAGAGTTTAAAGAGTTTTTTTTTCCCTCTAGCCATCAGCGCGGATTCAGGAGGCAGCCGGGACTCAGGAGCAGAATGAAAAATCAGGACTTTTTTAAAACGCCGCGGGACGCGGGACAAATTGCTCAAAAGCGGGACTGTCCCGCCAAAAGCGGGACGTCTGGTCACCTTATAATTGAGATAAATGTATATTTAAAAGTCTATAAACAATAAATGCTGCATACCTATCAGCTTATTTAAAAAGTGAGATATCTGTGCGAAACCAGATCTCAGAGGGCCCCCACTTGATTTCCTACTTCCTTACTCCTCACCCACTCACACCTTGCCAGAAAAAGCTATTCTGCTCTTCTAGCACCATTCCCATTCCCCCCTCCCCCCCCACCAGGAATGTTATTTCCAAAATCCCTGGCTCAGATGGCTTAACCGGCACCCGCTTTGTAAAGTTAAAATTCCATTTCTCTGGCAATATTTGCTTCCTCTTTCGTCCAGAGAACTGATTGTAGCAGACTTTTTTACTGTTATGTCATCATTTCTCAGATATGAAGCGTGGATTTATTCCCAGCAAATCTCCACCCTCTCTTCAACCAGTCTATATAAACATGAGAAGTTCTGCCTCTCACCATGGAGCTAGGGAGGTGCACAAGCTACCCTAACTACTATTTCTTCTCTCGTTTGATCCAAGAGCAAAGATGAACAGCTCCCTGGCTACCCTCGCCGTCTTCCTGGTTGCTGCTATGTTCTTATCCCAAGCTCAGGCTCAGTTTGGTAAGACTGCATTTTCTTCTCTTTTTCAGCATCCCAGCTGCTGGGGATTCTGAGGGCAGTTAGGTGGCTCATGGTTAAAATGCTCGACTTGTCAGCTGAAAAGCTGGCAGCTTAGGTTCAAGACCTGAGCACCAAGTGATGGGATGAGCTCCCGCCCTTGCCTCAGCTCTTGTCAACCTAGCATGAGAGCATGCAAATGCGAGTAAATAAATAGGTACCACTTTGGTGGGAAGGTAATAGCACTCTGGGATGTCATGTTGGCCCCATGACTGCAGAAATGTCTTCTGATTGTGCTGGCTCAATGGCTTTGAATTGGAGATGAGTAGCTCCCCTATAGTTGCCAATGACTAGCAGAGTTAAATCCTCAGCGACTCCTTTACCTTTTATCTACATTCAGAGTTATAACTCTTGCCATCTTGACATGGGTTCTAGATTTTGCTCAACCATCTCTCTTGAAAGTGCTGGTCATACAACAAACAACAAGGATAGTTAGGGACAGGCAATGCTGCTCAGGGTGTAAGTATAACCTCATCTGAAAAGGGAAGCTCTGTAGAAGAATTAAGCCACTTGCTTGAAGCTGAATTTGAGATGAGAAGGAGAGAGCAGCACTCTATCCAACCCTTCAGAAGATGTATGTGGAGAGAATGAGCTCTTCCTTTCAGGTTTCAAAAGAGGATAGGGTAGATGAATATATGACATTTATCCTTTTTATTCTGAAACGCTTTTATAATTATCAGAAGCCATTTCAAGGATTTGTAGGAGGGGGAAATACAGTATGAGTTGTATTAATGCATGCAAAAAGAATTATTTTCCATATTGAACATTGTCTATTGAGTGGACAAAAGGAAAGTGGATTCCCTATGTAAGAGAAATCTAAAGTTCCTCTCCAAAATAAGCTTGTTTTTCTCTAGTGCCAGGTAGAATTTTTAGGAGTTAGTGCTTTGGGGCTCACATAGTCACTATCTAGCTGTAATAGATACATGCTACCCTGTTTCCCCAAAAATAAGACATCCCCTGATAATAAGACCAATCGGGCTTTTGAGCACATGGCAATAAGGCCAAGCGCTTATTTCAGGGTTCAAAAAAATATAAGACAGGGTCATATTTTTGGGGAGACACAGTAGTAAGAATCCATTCCATCGTGAAGGAAGGAAGGAAGGAAGGAAGGAAGGAAGGAAGGAAGGAAGGAAGGAAGGAAGGAAGGATTCTGCCTGAATGAGACAATTCCTGCATTTTTAATTTCTGCAGAATTCATTGTTGAATTTGCCTCTGAAATTTTCAAAACTAGAAGTAAAAAAACAAATCTCCACCTCTTAAACATATGGTTTAAAAGACTTTGGCCCAAGTTCAGCCTATCTCTAGGGCTGTGTTTGTGGGGAATATAGGAAGATAAAGCATTAGCTATGTATGCTACCTTGAGTTGTACCAAATAAGGTTGGATGTAAATCTAACAACAACAACAACAACAACAACAACAAAAACAACAACAATAATAATGTGATCCATGGTAAGGTCAGTCCAGGGAAAATCTGCCCATATTATATGAGGGGGAATGGTAGATATTCTAAACTAGCAGGTGAGAAGTTCAGGTTCAAGACTCAATGATTGGGGAAGGGAAACCATTAAAATGACACAAGTCTCTTTTCCTGTTTTTCAGACGCCACGGTCTGTTGTTTTGACTATGTAACCAAGCCTATTCCACGGAGGAACCTGAAGTCCTATGAACATGCAAATGCCAGGTGTTCCATGCAAGCTGTCATGTAAGTATTAAAAAAAATCTATCAACTCCTAAGCGATTCCTAAATATGTTAAATGTGATGTTGGCTGCTCTTGAAACATCTACCGTGTTTCCCCGAAAATAAGACCCTATCTTATATTTTTTTGAGCCCTTGAGTGCTTTATTATTTTATTATTTATTTTATTAATTCAATTTGTATGCCGCCCCTCTCCGAACACTCAGGGCGGCTCACAATGCATTTAAAATCATTATAAAAACATTTAAAAATCATTAAAAACATTAAAACTCATTCACACCATTCATGGCCAGATCTCGTTGGATCGCAAGAGCGATTTCAACGGCCCCAGGCCTGCCGGAAAAGCCAGGTCTTCACCGCTTTTCAGAAGGCCAATAGGGTGGGGATGGTCTGGACCTCAGGAGGTAACTGGTTCCAGAGAGCTGGGGCAGCCCCAGAGAAGGCCCTCCCTCATGGGCCCGCCAGCTGGCATTGTTTAGCTTGACGGGACCCAGAGGAGACCAACTCTGTGGGATCTTACCGGTCGTTGGGAGTTATGCGGTAGAAGGCAGTCTCAAAGATACCCTGGCCCTGAGCCATGTAGGGCTTTAAAGGTAATAACCAACACCTTGAATTGTGACTGGAGACCAATAGGGAGCCAGTGCAGCTCGCGGAGAATTGGTGTAATGTGGGTGTACCTAGGTGCACCCATGACAGCTCGCGCGGCTGCGTTCTGGACCAACTGTAGTCTCTGAACACTTTTCAAGGGTAGCCCCATGTAGAGCGTGTTGCAATAATCTAACCGTGAGGTGACAAGGGCATGAGTGACCATGAGGAGAGCTTCCCGATCCAAGTAGGGTCGCAATTGGTGCACCAGGCGAACCTGTGCAAAAGTCCCCCTAGCCACAACTGTCAGATGTTGCTCTAATCTTAGCTGTGAGTCTAGGAGGACACCCAAAATGCTAACCCGTTCTGAGGGGGACAATTTCTCCCCACCCCAGAACCAAGGATGGACAATCAACATGCTTGGCCTTATTTTTGGGGAGGTCTTATTATTTGGGGTGCATGGAGGAAACCAGAGGAAATGGCAGGGACTGGCTGCACATGCATTTTCAGGGAGGGCTTATTTTGGTGCATGTGCTCAAAAGCCCAATTGGGCTTATTATCAGGGGATGTCTTATTTTAGGGGAAAGAGGGTAGTATCTTTGTGTGACCTTTATGTAAAAGTGCACCAGCCATAATCATCATATTTTCCTACATTGACTTTATGTGAATTTGATTTAAATGTAAAATTAGTTGCATTCCCATCCAACATATCACAATGAGGCCAGAGAGTTCTTTACTCAGAAAAAAAAAATCTATTCACTTTTTGCAATAAACATTAATAAAGAGGTGGGGTTTCAATGGCAAGGCCCTTGGCTGCTGTCTTGATTTATCTGTCACCCCCTCTGCAGATATCCTCATACCAAAATCTAAATTTATCTCCCTCTTGCAAGGGCCTGTGTGCAGGTTTAGCTCAACATTTCGAGTCACAGTTTTCAGGCAAATCAGCCCTTTAGCTTAAATAATTAAATTAATTGAAAGATTTAGTGGACCTCTGCCCATGCACCCCCTTTCATGAAATCAATTTGGAACAGGAGCCTCTTGAGGGTAACTGATGGGAGGGGCTCTGCCCCCTTGAAAACTGAGTGTGGTGCCAATTGTAGAGAATTGCTTTCTTGCCAGCTTGTGACGAAATAGGCATGTGTATGTCTCTTCTGCAGATTTATCACACATAAGAACCGACGGATATGTGCAGATCCCAATGCACCATGGGCCCAGGATCGTGTAAAATATTTGTCCAAAAACTGACAACCTCCCACTTCCTTCATATTCACCTGGAGAAGCCCCAAGAAGTCAAAGCTTTTAAAATGCTTCGGATGTGGGGGAAAAGAAGAACATGCGTGACTATTATTCTGACCTTGCACACTCCTAATTTAAGCTTCATTGATGGAAGCTGAAATAATGTATTTTATTTAAATTATGGGCAAATATCTTTTGTATTTTATATTATTATTTTTTAAAAAGAAGTAGTTCCTTTTGTCTAAAGGTTCTGAAAAATATTTGAGAGAAACGTAATGTATGAATAAATCTCAGGGTTATGGAATCCATACATGTCTCTGCTTGTCTGTGTTTGAAATATTTTCCGAGAGCTCCTTCAGGTTACACAACAATTCTTATTTCATTGAAAGATCGACTAGGACTCTGTCTGGGATCTGGTTCTTCTCCTTCCCTGGGAGTGGGGATTCTTGGGACCGTCCATCTGCTCCTGTACTGCCATTCATAACATCCCTCCTTTTCAGACTTGAAAGATGGGTGTCAACCTTGCAAGGTAGACTAGACAGGAAACATAGTGAGATGAACTATTTTTACTTTATTGTAAGGTTCCATTAACAGAATCTTGCAAGTCTGAAAATACCTTCATCTTCCATCCCCTTATACAGCCCAAGAAACTAGGGATGGTCTCTCCTGAGTCTCTTGCCCTACTCACATTCATGCTGCAGACTAAATTGCCTCTTATCTGCCTCTGTCTACCCTGACTCCCAAGGTCATTCCCAGGGGTGGGCTTCAAAAATTTAAGCAAGGGGTTCTTTGCCCGGTTGCTGGGTGGGCATGGCCATGGTGGGTGTGGCCTAGTTGGCCTCCTGCATCATAGTGTGTGGGGGGGGTGCTTTTTGCCCTCCCCAGGCTTCGGAGGCTTTTCTCAAGCCTCCGGGAGGACGAAAACAGCCTCCTCAGACTCCCGAGTCCCTCTGGAGGCCAGAAACGGGAGCATTTCCTGAACTCCCAGTAGGCCCATTTTTCACCCTCCCTGAGCCTCCGTGCACGCCCTGCACTTACCTGCATCCAAAACGGGCTGCGTGGGGACTCCTGGCAGGGGTGGGGTGGGGCCAGTCAGGAGTGGAATTTGGGGGTTCTCCGAACTGCATAGAATCTTAGCTAGAGATTCTCCCAAACCCCTACGAACCCCCAGCAGCCCACCCCTGGTCATTCCCACAGAACATTGTACCCTCCGTTGACTGTGCTGCTGGTGCACTGGAATTTATGAGACAGGGAAGCAGCAGCATTCAAGGCAGTGGAGATACTCTGTATTCAGAGCAAAGCCTTCGAAAGCAATGAGGAAGTAGGAGTGAAAGCTATTGAAATCATCCATTGGGGCTATTTCTTTTGTCTCTTCATTATACTCACATAAGACGTGGCTCCATTCTAAAACAGCTATACTCTTGTTGGTTTTCTCTTCATTTTCAGCACTCTTATTCTTAAAAAAAAACGAAAACCCACCTTATACTGCTGTTTATGTGGTTGCATGTAGTAGGGATTTTGATGCAAGATGGATGCTGCTTTAACATTGAATGCTTACAGGTCTTCTTAGTTTGCAAGGAAGAGATAAGGGGAGGGGAGGGGAGGCGGAGGGGTTGTTTATAAGCAATCAAGAGCTTGCTTATCACAAACAGCATCTTAGCCCAGGTGACAAGAAACCTGGGAAGGAGTGTTTAAAGTCATTTAAAGAGACTGCACTTTAATTAACTCAGTACAAATGAAAATAGGAAATTCCTCTTAGTTTTGGCATTTAGCCAAGAATAGCATTAAAGACACTGATGAAACCTCGGTTGGTCTTGCACAGCTGTGTCGGACTTAGCTGTCTTCCTGCACTATTAACACAAGTATCAACCATGTGGCATTGTAACTAATACAGGTGGGAATTTCTGCAGATCTGGGATTTCCAAAATGAAAGCATGTGGTTATTACCACCCCTACTTCGTGGACAGGAACTCTTTTCTTTTAAAATATGCCACTGAATCTGTGCACAATACTGTGATTTAAACATCGTTGGACTGAGCTGTGCAGATGTGAAAAAAGCTTGTGTGAACCTGGGGTCAGATTCTGTTTTTCTAATGCTTAAATATGCCTGTGCTATTCTGTAGATGAGGCTCACGTTACTATAATTACTAGGATATTTTGAAACACATCCTTTAATGGATACTGTTTGTTATGGTTATTTTATGGGACATTTGCTATCGACTTTTGGCTAATAGCCCACAATTCTCTCTTTCCTTCTTTTTCATTTTAATCTATAATTTTTATTAAAACTTTTAAATAAGAAGATAAAAATTAACAAATTAAGGGAGAAAAAGAAATAAAAGGAAAACGAAAAGGGCAAGAAAAAGAAAAGTTAGAGAAAGTTATAAGCACAGATATATTTTAACCTCTCTGTAAATTTACATCATAGAATAGAATAGAATAGAATTCTTTATTGGCCAAGTGTGATTGGACATACAAGGAATTTGTCTTGGTGCATATGCTCTCAGAATACATAAAAGAAAAGATACATTCATCAAGAATCATACGGTACAACACTTAATGATAGTCATAGGGAAACAGTCAATATAAATCTTAAGGATACCAGCAACAAGGTTACAGTCATACAGTCATAAGTGGGAGGAGATGGGTGATAGGAACGATGAGAAGATTAATAGTAGTGCAGACTTAGTAAATAGTTTGACAGTGTTGAGGGAATTATTTGTTTTAGCAGAATGATGGCGTTCGGGAAAAACCTGTTCTGCTGTGCAGTGCTTTATAGCATTGTTTGGAGTTGAAACCGTTTATGTCCAGGATGTGAGGGGTCTGTAAATATTTTCACAGCCTTCTTTTTGACTCGTGCAGTATACAGGTCCTCAATGAAAGGCAGGTTGGTAGTAATCGTTTTTTCTGCAGTTCTAATTATCCTCTGAAGCAGTGGTGGGTTTCAAAATTTTTTACTACCGGTTCTGTGGGTGTGGCTTGGTGGGCGTTGCAGGGGAAGGATACTGTAAAATCTCCATTCCCTCCCCACTCCAGGGGAAGGTTACTGCAAAATCCCCACTTCCTCCCGATCAGCTGGGATTTGGGAGGCAGAGAATAGATGGGGGCGGGGCCAGTCAGAATTTTTACTACCTGTTCTCCAAACTACTCAAAATTTCTGCTACCGGTTCTCCAGAACTGGTCAGAACCTGCTGAAACCCACCTCTGGTGAAATGTCTGTGTCTGTCTTGTTGTGTTGTGGAACCAAACCAGACATGTATCATGTTACAATACTCTTTCTTTCTTGGGTGAGGAAAGGACAGGCCCAAAGTGACCTCAGGGAAGCAACACGCCTTTCTAGTCAAGCATTAACAATTACATATACTGCTGTCATCCCAAGTGTACATAAAAAAACCACAATGTCACACTTATATTTTTCCCCCAAAGGACATTTGTTCCTACAATTATACTTGGGCATGCTTATGTTAAGATAACCTGTATTGCCACTTTTCTGTGTACACAGTGGCACACATTGAAATTCTGATGCTCTCAAAAGAGATAGAGTGTGAGTGTGTGTGTGTGTATGTATATGTGTGCATATAATATATATATATATATATATATATATATATATATATATATATATATATATATATATAATTTTATATATATTAATCACAATCTATTTTGAACATAGAATTTTTTTTAGAAATTATTAATTTTTAATTTAATTATTAAACTACCAGTAAATAAGAGTCTAGAAAATATTAAACAAGGGTTAAAGTACGGTAATCAGTATTTGCTTTACCTTTTTTTTTCTTTTTTAAAGAGCACTAAGGGGAATTCCTCCATTGAATTTCCTTCTCTTGTTTTCTCTCTGCATAACTTTCTAAAAAATCACTAATTTCTAATCATGCCATGCTATTCAAGTGAGTCTCCCTATACAAAATAAATAAAAAACCATGAGTCAAATGAGGTTATGGACACAGCAGGGGAAAATACGCACAAAATAATTTTATTAAGGAGAGGCAAACAGCCAGCACATCATCTGGCATCTCAATTATGACTTCCAAATGACTAGCAGCAATCTTTGGAGTGGAAATTGATGATCCTGTTCTCACTTCGTTGAAAACAAAATGATTATGTCAGGCTGATTTTTAGCAACCGCATTGTTAGATCTTCTTCAGCATGATTTGTCCCAATGTGGTCCTTCAGGATTCCCAATGATGGAGCTAATAATGAACTTTCCTAGATTTAAAAACTTGGAATCCTGCTTCCAGGGCAAAAATGTTAGATTGAAAACTACTATCAAGACTCTTGAGTAGCTGTACTGGCCAGTTATAGATTTCTATAATGGATCCTTCTCCTTAGAATAACAGAGTTGGAAGGGACCTTGGAGGTCTTCTAGTCCAACCCCCTGCTTAGGCAGGAAATCCTACACCATTTCAGACAAATGGTTATCCAATCTCTTCTTAAAAACTTCCAATGTTGGAGCATTTACAACTTTTGTAAATGCTGAGGTGGCACAGTGATTAGAGTGCAGTACTGCAGGCTACTTCAGCTGACTGCTAGCTGCAGTTCAGCAGTTCAAATCTCACCAGGCTCAAGGTTGATTCAGCCTTCCATCCTTCCGAGGTAAAATGAGGACCCAGATTATTGGGGGCAATATGCTGACTCTGTAAACCGCTTAGAGAGGGCTGTAAAAGCACTATAAAGCAGTATATAAATGCTATTGCTATTCTGGAGGCAAGTTGTTCCACTGATTAATTGTTCTAACACAGGAGTTTTTTCCTTAGTTCTAAGTTGCTTTTCTCCTTGATTAGTTTCCACCCATTGCTTCTTGTCCTATCCTCAGGTGCTTTGGAGAATAGTTGGACTCCCTCTTCTTTGTGGCAGCCCCTGAGATATTGGAACACTGCTATCATGTCTCCCCTAGTCCTTCTTTTCATCAAACGAGACATACCCAGTTCCTGCAACCGTTCTTCATATGTTTTAGCTTCCAGTCCCCTAATCATCTTTGTTGCTCTGCTCTGCACTCTTTCTAGAGTCTCCACATCTTTTTTACATCGTGGCAACCAAAACTGAATGCAGTATTCCAAGTGTGGATTCCTCCACTATGTCTGTGACCTGTCCCTCAGCCTGAAAAGTCATCTAATTTTAAACTCAATTTCCATCTACCTAAATTGAGAAATACAAGGAAATATTCTGGCAGTGAAGAGGCCTTACCAAGGCCTTATAAAGTGGTATTAACATTTCACGTGATCTTGATTCCTCTTTTAATTTGATGCACTAATACAGTGCTACAGATAATCCTCAATATACAACCATTCATTTAATGACCGTTCAAGGCCACAATGGTACTAAAAAATGTGGTTTAAAAAACCAGTTCTCACACTTTAACTGTTGCAGCATCCCCACAGTCACATGATCAAAATTCAAGCACTTGTCAAACATGAGTTCACGTGATTACCATTTACAAGCTTCCCAAGTGGCTTCCGACAAGCAAAGTTAATGGAGGAAACTGGATTTGCTTAGTGACCATGTGATTCACTTAAGAAATATAGCAAAAAGGTCATAAAATCAGGCATGTCTCACTTAATGGTTGCATTGCTTAGTGATGCCCATTCTGATCCCAAATGTGGTTGTAAGTTCAGGACTACTTGTATGTATATGCATTGGAGAGGCAGTTTGATGTGAATTATATCCTGCTGTGAGCACAAAGTCATCTGGGTGACCCAACGCCAGTCACTTGCTCTCAGCCCTGGGAATTAAGCAATGACAAGTCACTTCCAAGCATGTTACCAAAAGAATTTCAGAGACCTGTCTAGACAATTATCAGGAGCAAAAATCCACTCAAAGAGAGACACACCTCTTTCCCACATAATCTACTGTTTTACTTCCAAAACAGCCCTGTTCAGTTTCTTGGGCTGGCTGTTCATCAAGAGATGAGTAATTAATAAGGGATAATCCCTTTCTACCTTGCATGCTGCTTAAATATATTTAAGTTGTAAAATCAAACTGACAGAACAATTAATCACAGCTTGCCTCCAAAAGTTGAGAATGCTCCCAACACTGGAAGTTTTTAAGAAGAGATTGGATAACCATTTGTCTGGAATGGTATAGGGCAGGGCTGTCAAAACTCTTGGCCCACGGGCCAGATGTGTCATGCACTGGCCACGCCCATGCCCGGTTTAGTGAAGGGGAAAAGAGCCGCGATACATCACGTGACACCATTGTGACATGAGTTTGACACCCCTGGTATAGGTTTTCCTGACTGAAAATGGGTTGGATTAGAAGACCTCCAAGGTCCCTTCTAATCTGTTATACTATTCTGTTTTGTTCAGAGGTGGCATTCAGCAGGTTCTGACCAGTTCTGGAGAACCAGTAGCGGAAATTTTGAATAGTTCTGAGAACCGCGAAATACCACCTCTGACTGGCCCTGCCCCCATCTATTCTCTGCCTCCGGAGTCCCAGCTGATCGAGAGGAAATGAAGATTTTGCAGTATCCTTCCCCTGGAGTGGGGAGGGAATGGAGATTTTAGAGTATCCTTCCCCTGCCATGCCCACCAAGCCACGCCCACCAAGCCACACTATTCTATTCTATTCTAAATTCTACTGTACTCAATTCATTATCACCTCTTGCTTATTCATGGGCTTGATTTTACGTTCTTAGCTACTTGGCATAGAAAAGCAGCCCTGAAAATTTTTATGATATGAGAAGCCTAAAGCTCTCAAATATAGTGAATGTGATAGATAGGCATTAACCTCAACAAGCAACAATCATTCCTGGAAATCCAAAATGAGATTGTGTTGTTGTTGTTTTTACTCAGGAATAGGTAACTATACTCTCTCTTTATTCAGTCTCAGAATGGTTTATTTTTTCTGTATTCAAGCTTTATTGGAAACAATAATCCCACTCTGCCATTCAATAAGCCAATGTTATTTCCCTCGTTGGTGGAAACAGTAGGCTAAAAAAGCTTGTAAGAAATACAGGTAGTCCTTGATTTACAACAGTTCATTCAGTGACCGTTCAAAGTGCAACAGCACTGAAAAAAGTGACTTATGACCAGTGGTGGAATTCAAATTGTTTTACTACCAGTCCTGTGGGCGTGGCTTGGTGGGCATGGCAGGGGAAGGATATTGCAAAATCTCCATTCCCACCCCACTCTGGGGCCAGACAAAGGTGGTATTTGCCAGTTCTCCAATCTACTCAAAATTTCCGCTACTGGTTTTCCAGAACCTGTCAGAATAGCACGCCTATTTATGACCATTTGTCACAAAACCACTGCAGCATCCCCATGATTACGTGATCAAATTTCAGATGCTAAGCAACTGACTCATATTTATAACGGGTATTATGTTCCAGGGTCATGTGAGCACCTTTTGCGACCTTCTGACGAGCAAAGTCAAGGGGGAATCCAGATTCACTTAACAACGGAGTTACTAACTTAATTGCAATGAAACAACGGAGTTACTAACTTAACTGCAGTGATTCACTTAACAACTGTGGCAAGAAGGGTCATAAAAAGGAGCAAAACTCACTTAACTAATGAAATTTCATTAGTAACAGAAAATTTGGACTCACCTGTAAGTCAAGGACTGCCTGTAGTTATTTTTTTTTCTAATTTAATTGTGTCTGTTGTTTGCAATTTAAAATAAGTTGTGGGTTTTTCACATTATACAGAGTTTGTTGAACAAACTGCAGTTGACAGAATGTACACATTTCAGTCTTACGCTTAAAAGCAGCATTTTGGCTTTCGAGGACCACAAGGGGCAGATCTAATGAAGGAGATTAAAAATGTACATTTTGAAAGCAGTTTGGAAGTTTTAAGAGTAAAAATGGGTGCTTAAAGCTCAGAGGCTCAGCACCTCAATTTCCATTTTTAATTCGATGTAAAAATCTCTAAAATGGCATTGAGAATCTGCCATTTTGTCATGGAATGTTGGTGCCATGAGTATTTTCTACCCTGTTGATCAGCCATAAAGAAAGGTTTATGAATCCCAATGAATTAATTCCCATAGCATGAAGTACACTATGAGTGAATATGGTTAATTAACTTTCGCCTTGAATGGCTGCTTGGCTAATTATTCCCCACTTAAGATCGGCATTCCCTATTTGCAAATTTCAGTCCACATACCTCCCTCATCTGCAGACTATTCCATAAAATGGAATACAGGTCAAGCCTCCATTCCCCTATCTGTTCACCCAAAACCACGCAAGGCAGGGGTGTCCAACTCAAGGGCTTAAATCTGGCCCATGGGGCCGTCCTGGAAACAGCAAAGGACCAGCCCGCGGTGCCTCTGCCAGCGAAAACAGAGCTCCATTTTTGCTGGCAGAGAGCGCAGGAGGCCATTGGGGCTGAAAACGGGGCCCAGGGGGGCATGCGCAGCCCACCCAAGCTCCATTTTTGCTGGCAGAGGGCGCAGGAGGCCATTGGGGCTGAAAACGGGGCCCAGGGGGGCATGCGCAGCCCACCCAAGCTCCATTTTTGCTGGCAGAGGGCTGCAGGAGGCCATCACAGCCAAAAACAGAGCTCAGGAGCCCCGTTTTGCTGGCAGAGTCCTTGGGCCGCCCCAGCCGCCCTGATGACATCACGAATGACGTCAAGCTGGCCACACCCACCCTGGCCCCTGAGGTCAAACACAACCCTGATCTGCCCCTCAATGAAATTGAGTTTGATGTCCATAATGTAAGGGATTTGGAGGACCTGTGGTAGCAGACAGGAAAGACTCAGCTTGATTTAGAAGTTACATTGCTTTATTTCCTCTTCTGCTTGTGTAGTCATGGTTTTGTAGAATGTATAGAATAGGAATAGATACATTTGTTTTTCTGCATGAACCAAAGATGCACACGAGGAAACAGTAAGAATCACTAGTCTCAAACAAGAAGGTCTGGTGCTTTATTTCATCAGAGTGTTAAAACTGAGTGTTAAAACAATTAATCAGAAATCGTGGGTCCGAGCAACAGAAAAATACTCCCACATCAAAGAAAGAATTTAAAAAGATACATACTGAAAGGCAAAGAAAGTGTGATACTTGACATTAAGTCACGTTATGTTAGAAGATTTTAAAAACCAGCTGAAAATAAAATAAAATACCATTTGGAAAAACGTTAACACTTCTGCCCCTCCCCCAATTATCTTTTTAAGCTTCTCTATAAGAAATTCATTAGCTGTACACTGGAAATGGTTATGTGATTAAAATATTCTGACAACCTCTCTCTCTGCTGCTGGAAGTTATCCAAAATTCAAAATACCACATATTCTCATATGTAGACTCGTAACAAACAATTTTTCAGTTCAAAGCTCACATTCTTTGGCATCTCAGTGTTAAAAAGTCATTCAGTGAAGGAAATGGATAATCTCCAAATTGGATACATAAATAAAATAATCATAGAAATAAAAGTATAAATATATGGCAGCCTTCAAATCCAAGCTGTTTTTTTTTTTTAAAAAAAACTCCAAATATAATAAATAACAAGGCCAATTTGGTGTGCTGCTTTGAGTGGCAGAGTAGAATTATTTACTTTTTACCGTAGTCTCTGCTGTTCCATAAATATTTAGCTGGCTATCCATCATCATTATATACTTGATAATCCTCTGTATTGTTCAGACTTGCTCTACATTTACCAATTCAAAGTTTAATTCTTGAAGCACCTCAGTCTTTCCAATTACGCTCTTCAACTATTCTATTGATCTCTAAATGTCACCCTAAAGTGTTTTCCAAGAGCCACAGAGCCATACAAATCTTGAGTTTGAAAACAACATCTTGAGGCCAATTCAGGGAAGCATGGTCTACTCTAGAAATCCCAGGGCTGAAAACCTAAAATGCCTTGAAAGTAGCTTATCTGTAGTACACAGAACCAATCCAATGATTAAATCACATTTGGAAGCGCTGATAACTAGATCTGAAATCAATATTCATAATTAACCCAGAAAACAAGAACGAGTTTTTAATTTTGCCATTTCACCTCTCGATGGAGAAAGATCAAAGCTGTTTTGTATTTTATAATTATGGATGTAAAGAGTAACACTGATAAGGCAGGAAGCCAGAGTTCGTGGAAGAATAACTATGTCACTATATCTCCCAAGGCTGTAAGAAAACAGGCTAATATATGTTGATTTGGAAAGGTGGCCGGGGGAAAAATGGAATCTTGTAAATAAGCATTGATTTCTCCATACTTCAAAAGGGGTCTCTTTTGCTCAGCTGTGTCTATTAACTAAACCAAGATTTGTACAAATCTTGTCTAGAGATGAATCAGCATACCTGGCCTCGCCAATGGAAATTTCATCTCAAAAAATAAAAATATGAAAATATTTAGGATTATTAGATTATTTTGATTTGGGCCCTTTTAACATGAAGTCTACCCTGTTTTCCCCAAAATAAGACATCCCCTGATAATAAGCTCAATCGGGCTTTTGAGCTCATGGCAATAAGGCCAAGTGCTTATTTCAGGGTTCAAAAAAAATATAAGACAGGATCTTATTTTCAGGGAAACACTGTAATAAGCCAACAACTTCATGTCATCTTTGCAATTTTTTAAAAATAAAAATAAGTATTAAATACTTTTGCAGATTAGTATTAAACATTTTGAACAGCAAATGATATCAAATATGGTGCACAAATGGTTTTTATCCTGCTTTCTGGGGAATTTGGTTCTTTGGAAGGTTGCAGAACCCTTTAGAATTTGGAAATTCATCTACCTGTTTGTGATGAAGAAATTTAGGGACCAAATGTGTTCCAGCTTTACAACAGGAATAGGAGAAACTGTGTGTTTAGCATTTTGCTGTCTGAAGGATTCATTCTATTGGCAGTAATAATCAGTGCACATCATAGGAGCAGAAAAAAATGTGAAATAGTTAATCTCTACCAGCACGGAGCTTTTATGAACTCAACTTTCAGCCTTCAAATGACCCTTAATCAACCTGCATTGCTACCTGATATTGTTGCAAAACTGTTTTGTCTTACTTTGCAAGAGGATCCCTTTGTAGAAGATATTCACCACTTCCAATAATGGTTCTGGTAATTGACAGGAGACACTGCAAGGCACAAGTGCCTTGTGTAGAAAAAAGGCAAAACTCACATCTAGCCTCCTTTGAATATCATTTTCCATTCTTCTTCTCCCTCCCTCCTTCCCTCGCCACCTTGGTCCAACACAGAAGATGCTGCATTCAAATGATGGGGTGAATGATGTGGTTTTCCACCTAGTGAGGTCATAAAAAATAAGAGTTGATCTGTAAATGCCAATGAATGAGAAGAAACCTCTTATCTTTGAACATTCAAGAGGACTCAAAGACTACTTCAGAAAAAAGACACACCACAGAATATGTGGATCAAGCAGCAGAGGCCACCAGCCCAACATTTCCTTTAGTGCTACTTAAATGTGAAAGCTCAGATTTGTATGAACAATGCTACTCATACCTGGAACAGAGTCGAAGGTCTTTTCACAAGGCTACAACGGAACAGCCAAACCTTGAACAAAACATGTAATATAAAAGTTAACTTCTGCTATGCAAAGTTAGCAATGGCACTGATGTGAAACACTGTACACACATGTATGCACACACACAGCACAACCATATATGTACATGTCGCCTCGTAACAACACACATTTTAACAAGCCACCATTGTTATTCACTGGCTTTTTTTTTTTTTAAAGAACAAGTTCTTAAATATGAGGGAGCAGCATAAAGGGAACTGTTAACAAGGCATTTAAGAACAATAAGGTTGTCCCAGTCCTGGATGGGGAGAAAGAAGATGATGCATTGGTTAACTGGATACTCCTTTCTATTTATCTTCAGAAAGAGACACACTGGTAGATGGAAGTAACTTTGGGGAATCCAACAGATCATTCCTCACAGATTGAATCCAAGACCCACAAAGTGATCAATCCTAGTTAGGATCAGTCCTAACATGTAGATTCAAACATCCATTTATCCCAATACCAAGACTGCTATTCCAAGATAGTCCACAAGTGTTCCTTCTTCTTGACTGTAATGTTTTAGAATTATCCAGATCTTCAGTTTTCCTACGAATTTCCCATCTGAATGCACTTGATGCTATTTGCTTCCAACAAAACAGACATAACCTTGTTTAAGCAACCTTTCCTATCTATGTTGTCTAGTTGCTTGTTCCAGTCATTTTTTTCCAGGTGAATTCCGAAGCATCAGAAAAACACGGTACTCTCCTGTAAAACTACAGCGAAAAGTAACAGGATGTGGGTGCAGCCCACATGGGAATGGAAAATGTCAGCCAACACAATACATTCTTGGTTTTAGTGCCAGCATTTCCATATCTTAAAGCTTCAAGCCTAAAATGAGACTACAGGGAACTCTTTGGTAGAGATTCCTAAATTGTCATGTCTGAACATTCTTGTTTGTCCCACTTTTGGATAGCAAAGCTTACAGTATGTTGAATCACATAAATAGCCTGGAAGTACTTACTGAGGCAATAATTAAGTCAGTGGAAGGAGAAGCATTATTAAATGTGGAGGTCCGAGATGAATTAAGAGAAGAGTGTATTTTTAAATAAACAGTACTTTAAGAATACCAGCAGATAATCCTAGGGCCAACAAATTTGTTTTGCTAAAATCTCTCAGGTGCCAATAGATCTGACCTTACAAAACCATTTCTTGTAACATGTTATATTTAAATTGAGTTACAAACCTGTTTGCACTTTATGGATTTTCCACATATCGAGATGCAATTATTCTGTCCCATTCCTACAAACATGGAGGATTACAACACATTCAAGCATACAGTTTGGGGGATATAGTCCCTTACTGTAACCATGAGCTAAAGTTGATGTGTTTAACTCTGAATTATCTGGTATATAGGACTCTGTTACAACACCCTGAGGACACTCTATTTTTCTCCAGATAGGGTGGTAGCAAAATCTCTCAATAATGTCACCCATAATGCACTGTTGCAAAATATGATTGGGAATTCTTCATCAACCTTAACTTGCTTCATTAACTAGATGTGATGTCAGTTAAGTCATGTAGAAGCATTTATATTAGTCCAGGCCCCTGGACAAAGGGAAAGTGCCTGTTTCCCAAGATGCATCCTCAATTGCTTGGAGAAGATGCCTATGCCTATCTCTTTTTTAAAAATAGCAAATTTACTCGCTAGATTACATCTAATTTAGTTTTTAAGCCCATGCTATCTGATTCAATCTTGGTGTAAGGGATGCTTATTATTCACTGGGTTTACTAAAACCACTAAACGCAGCTTACAAAAACACTACCTTGAGACATTACTATACCTAAAGAAAGAAACCATGTTAACATTATGGTCAAATTCTCACCACTTGTTAAACTAATGGCTGGATTCTCACAAAGGCCTGAATCACCAATTACCCATTTTAGCATTACCTACCAACTTGAGGATATGCAGTTATCATCAATCAAAACCATGTACTGTATGAACTTGAGCAGTTTAACAATTCTGGCAGATATGCTATCCCTATCTATGCAAGAACCAGAAAAAGACCAATAAAAAGAATGATTAAAGAAGCATTCTTTATATGAAGGAGAACAAGAGATAAAATGAAGGAACAGCACAGTAAGAGATTCAAAGCTTTTGAGTGGTGTGGTGAGATAAGAGAACCAAAAAGAGAACGCCTGCCCTTTCTGTATTCAAAAATCAATCAAGGTCAACAACTTGGAAGGTTGGTGTTTCAGTTTCATTGCCTGCTCCTTCTTTTCTTTTGTCATCTTTGCTGTTCAGCATATGATAGATAAATGGACCAATGTGATGCACACTTGGCTGGAAATAGTAGAGTTGTGGTCCCATGTTGTCAAAATCATGAAGATTAAATAGACACTCAATCAGAAAGCAGCTTCAGATTTATGGATATTCTCTTGGGAAACTAATGTATAACTATGGCAAAATAAGGAGGAGACCATTTGAACATCGGAAGAAGCAAGAGATGTTATTAAATGCGTCTGATGCTCAGAATCAACCCATATTTGAAAAGGTTAAAAATGTCCCCGTCTGTCATCCTGTCATATAATTACTTGGATACTCCATCTGTATTTCAAGCCGATAAGAAGAATTGGAGAAGCAGATAGTTTGAAAATATAGTGTCCTATGGGGAAGAGAAGCCAAAGAGGGCTAAGAGGCTGGTAAAAAGTTAGTACTGTTGGAGTCTAAGACTACAGGAGGAGAAGAAGAAGAAATGGTTATCAGGCAGAGATGGAATTAGCAGTCTTAGGCTGCCCAACAGATGTAGATTCAAGAGTGATCCAAAATCTCTGAAGAGCAGTTGCAACAGAAATCATTATAAAAAGAGAATAATGCAACTGGTGCAGATGCCCATAGGGAGAAAAGGCTTTGAAGATACAGGAAAAATCAAGATTGCATTAGCTATGAGACACTGACAGCTAATTTTTTTTACAAAGCCCTTAACTGTCTGAGGAAATTTTGTTGCTGCAGCTTAGGAAAGGTATACTGTTGTATTACCTGAAGCAGAATTATTAAAGGCAAGGAAATAGTTAATCTCAGGATTGTACAGCAATTAAGCTATGAAGCAATTTGCCATATTTCATTCTCCTTTCATTATCGTAGGCACCATCTGCTTTCTAATATCCATCTTTGATATACTTCACATAAAGATAAGAAGCTCAATGTATTGATGGGTAAGATTCTTGAATGCTGTTATCTTGTCTGGTCAATTCTAAGAACTGATGATAGACATGTTTTGCCTATTATTTCTGCTATAAAATATAGGCTATTGTACTCTACTCCAATATTTAGTAGTACAATATAATTTGCTGTCTCATGACTCATTCCCTTTGCCGTTCTTCCATTGTACTTTCTTGTGATAGGAATAGCAATAGCATTTAAATTTATATACCGCTTTACAGTGCTTTTCAGCTCTCTCTAAGCGGTTTACAGAATCAGCATATTGCCCCCAACAATCTGGGTCCTCATTTTACCCACCTCGGAAGGATGGAAGGCTGAGTCAACCTTGAGCCTGGTGAGATTCGATCTGCCAAACTGCTGGCAGCCGGTGATCAGCAGAAGTAGCCTGCAGTACTGCACTCTAACTACTATGCCACCATGGCTCATTCTTGTGATGGGGTAATGCTTGACTGGGGTTGCTCAAATTCTACCAAGGTCAGGTGGATAGGGCCCAGAACAGAGTTCTCAGTCTCTTTCTCAAGCGTTGCATGGAAGTTTCATTTACTGTGTATTTTCTATAGTTACACTGCATCTGATGGTGGGGAAAAACAGGTGAGAGACTCCTGAAAAGCATGTATGCTATTGCATATGTATTTACCTTATAGGAACAAAATAAACTCCCTTATTTTGAATCAGTTCACTAGTTTATTAACTCATTTTATATCTAAATCGACTAGGATTTACCAGCCCTAACTGGAGATATCAGGTTTTGTCATGGGACCCTTTCCTATGGAAAACCGATACCTTATCACTGAGTATTTGGGATACATATTTTATTCAGAAATGGCAACAGATGGATCTCTTAAAGCATTGGAGATATGACACAGAAAATTTCTCTCTTGAAGCTCAACAGTGTGTTCAACACATAGGATAGGACTCTGTGAGTAGCAGGAGTGAAGGTTGCTTCAGTGGGATTATGATGATGGTGGCAGAAGGATGCAGACAATCCCTTTAGTCTTTTTAGAAGTTATGGTTTTCTGCAAAAATAGCAAAAAATGCTATTGTGTGGCCACAGAAGATGGGTGCCACATCTAAAAAACAGTAGGCCTACATTGAATCCAGGGTTCAATTTTTTCACCACTGGTTTCCATGTTCATGTGTTGCCTCTATTGAAGTCTCTGATAAATAAGTAAAATTGAGACCTACTCTGGTGATGTGCCAGTGATAAGAGCTGTCTGGATGAAAAGATATTGGGCTTAAGGCACCCAAGAGATTCCCCAGTGCACAGCTACGGGCTCCTCCCTTTGATTCTCATTTGCCCCAAGAACTGCAGATGTTGCTGCTGCCACATCAGAAGGCTGCCTTTTCGAGAAGCAGATGTGGTTGCTGTCAGTGAGGCCCTTTCTCACTGAGATAAACTGGAGCTTCCCCGTTCTGTTTTATTGCACATTTTTGTTACGAAGTAAACATTAAGACACAAGCTCATTTTCCAGTCCAGTGTCACCCCGCAAGAGATTGCGGTTGGTACAAATAGTTTTCTCTACTTTCAATGTTTCATGAATGGATACAAACAAGAGGAACGAACAGAAAGTTCCCCTGGGGAGACAGAAGCTGCCAGAGCTTTGTGAATTCCAATCCTCTCCATCACTTTGAACCATGAAGCTGCCAAGTGCAACTCAAAGAGCAAATGCCTACAAGCTCTTTGCGGGATGCCAGAGGCCTGGTGGTGCAATCCCAGCACTTGTTATGGGACAGATTCAAACTTATGAACTCCCCCTCTCATCCACACTATGGAGGGCAGATGCCGGTCATGGTCTTTATCTGACTCGGGCTGGCTTTGGGCACGCTCTGGCTTGGGGGTCAAGGATGGTGGGTCAGGCTGCTGGACAGACATAGTTCTCCGGAGGTGATTCCTCTTGCGCAGGAAATCAGGCTGAGAATGAAGACCAAAGCTGCCTTTCCTTAGGATCATGCGGGAGTTGTTCTTCTTAGGCCGGGAACGGAGGCTGAACTCCAGGGAAGCCAAGTGGGCTGCATAACCTTCGCTGATAAACTGGAGGAGAGAAGGAGAACAAAGATGACAAACATTTAGCATCATCTGTGGCATGGAGGATAAGGATAAGGATAATTTTATTTCTATACCGTCCCTCTCCCGAAGGACTTGGGGCGGTGTATAGCCAGGTAAAAACACAATAAAAGTATCACAATTTAAATTTAAAAAATTATTAAAAGTATTACATTTAAGGCCAAAATTAATTTAAAAACCCCAAAATTTAAGAACTCTGAATTTAAAACTCAATTATGAAGCTAGTCCTGCCTGTTGGAAGAGCAGGGTCTTAAGAGCACAGCAGAAAACTCGGAGGTCAGAGATCTTGTGTATGTCCGGGAGCAGTTCATTCCAAAGGGCAGGGGCTCCCACAGAGAAGGCTCTCCCCCTGGGTGTCACCAACCGACATAATTTGGCTGACAGCACCCTGAGGAGTCCCTCTCTGTGGGAGCGGACTGGTCGGTGGGAGGCTATCGGTGGTAGAAGGCGGTCTCATAGGTACCCAGGTCCTACGAGAGGGAGGAAGGAAGTAATGTAATACAGACGTTTCACTGCTCTTCTTTCTCCCCAAACACCAACCAACCAGACTAAAGCCGACAAAGGACAAGTGAATCAAGAATAGACCAATCATCTGGCTTCTTCCTCAATTGACCTAATTGACTGCAAACCTGTTTAAAATGCAGGACCTGGAAATCAGCAAACATTAGCAGGCTTAATCCAAACCATAGAGTGCACAACAGAATAAACTAGAAGTGTTGTGAAGAAGATAGGGTGCACCAAGCATTCTCTGGCAGGGAAGAGAATAAATGCGACATACAGGCTCTACACAAGATTAGAAACAAACTCCCTTCATTTAATTTACTGCCTTGTCTAATTGCTAGATATAGCAGCAAATTAGAATTAACTATGTGTGGTCAAAGAGTAGGCTGTTCCTTTCCTAAACCAATTACTGTTTGTTCTTAATAAAATAGGGAAGAAGACGACATATGAAATCGGCTTGATAAATGTGCCTGTAAATTTTGTCTTCCACTGAAAACAAACACCCAGTGACAGATCAATAAAAAAACATTGGAGTACTTTTCAACTGTTTGGTTTTGTTGTCTTAAATTAGGAAAAAGGGGATTTTTTTTCATGGAACAATAGAACACAATCTTTAGCCATGTCACCTGCCAACAGGAGCTGCTGTTGAATTCCTGAATGGGAGGGATGAACAATTTGTTATTTGAACTGCTAGAAATTGTCTTCCCTGCTATGGAGTCTAAGCTTTTATTTGCCCAATTTTCAAGTTCCTTTCCAAGTAGAACATAAAATATCAAATAAAGGCAATTTCATTTAAGCATGACTTTGAAACACATTTCTTTCTTTCTTTCTTTCTTTCTTTCTTTCTTTCTTTCTTTCTTTCTTTCTTTCTTTTCTTTTCTTTTCTTTTCTTTTCTTTTCTTTCTATATATATGTGTGTGTGTGTGTGTGTGTGTGTGTGTGTGTATATATATATATATATATATATATATATATATATATATATATATATATATATATATATATATATATATATGTCTTCTTAAGCACCCTTGATTGTTAGTTGAGATCTCAGCCTGTCTTCTGGCTCGATTCTCTCTCTCTCCCTATTGCTAGCCACCCTCTGCAAAGAAGGAAGAATTCTGGCATCCTTTCCCCTCTACAGCAGACAGATAATAATAGAGAACCTGAGAAAGTTAGGCCGGTAACACGTAGCCAAACAGCCAGGATGAAGAAGCAGGAAGAAAAACTGCTGTCCTCCAATCACAACACAGAGTTACAGGCTAACCAGCATACGTCAGCAGCAGCAAACATAGAAAAGTGACAGCTCCGACCTCGCAACACACCCACAGCTTTTAAACTAGATAAGAGCCTGAAGATGAGAGGGTTGTGAGCCTGTCGAAACGTTGCTATAAAGAAAAACTTTTAAGGTTCTGGTAGGATTTTAGCTAAGGTTTTAAAGGACCTTGCAGAGTGCTCTGTAAGGATTTTTAGAAGATTTTAAGCTAGGATTTTAACCAGAATTTTAAACATTTTAATTAACTTATTTAACATGATGCGGGAAAACACCCGAGATTTTAATTTTTTGCATATATATATATATATAAAATTCCTGACAGCTCCTAATGGATTTTTGCTTTTTTATATTCTTCTTAGTTTGTATTAATTTTCTCTCTTTGCAGTTGTAAAATTTAATAAAAATTATAAAAAAGAAAATTAATCAGATCTGCCATATTTAATGTTTAAAACAAAGCAGGTATAAATCAGAGCAATGCAACATAAGGTAAGTAAAAAAAAAATGCTGATGGCCACTGCAGGTTTTATTCTGCTGGCATAGAAATCATAGATATAACACTTAAGTAGATTAGAAGTTTTACGGCTTAGAAGCATTACATGGGAAAAGGTCTTAGATGTAGTCATTGACAACATGAGGCAGCTAGACAGCTGGTAGAAGAAGCACTATCATAGTTCTGGGCTACATTAGGAGGAATACTGAATCAAAAAGAAGTGAAATTCTTATTCCCCTCTACGCAGGGGTGAAATCTACTTACCAGGAAGTAAGGACACCTGAGCGGCGATCGCTACTGGATCGCCAAGCCACAGGGAAAAATCACTACCCCTGCCTCTACACCTGGAACATCTATAATTTTGGCAGCCCATTTTTAGAAGTATGAGGCAACTTAGAGCAGGTTCCATGGAGGGTAACACAGATGATGCTATGACTTGAGAACATGCTCTATAATGCTCTTTTTAATGTTGTAAGCCACCAGAGTTGCCTTGCAGTGAGATGGGCAGCAAACAAATTTAATAAATAATGAAAAGATTGAAGGAACGTGGGAGATTCAGTCTGAACAAAACTGGGGAGACACATCAGTTGCACAAGAGAGCCATACTCTTTCGATCAAGAAATGTCTTCCATAGGGTCAGAAAAAATGGGCATAATACAGAGTTCTCAAATTATGACCCTTTTGTTTAACAACTATTCAAAGCTCAATGGCACTGAAAAAAGTGATTTATGACTCGTCTTTGCATTTAAGACTGTCACAGTGCCCCTCACAGCCATGTGATCAAAATTCAGTTGTTCGGTAACCAGCACGTACTGTATATATGATGGTTGCAGTCATTTGCACCCTTCTCAAGGGGCTTCCAACAAAGTCAACAGAGAAAGCTGGACTCACTTAAGAATTGTGTGATTTGTTTAATGAACTTGGCCAAAAAAAAAAAAAAGGTGAGCATGACTCATTTAACAACCGTATCACTTAGCAATGGAAGTTCTGGTCACAATTGTGATTCTAAATCAAGGTCTACCTGTAGAAGAAAGAATCTGTAGTTTGGAATTGATTTGTTGAGTTCTTGGTGCTCTCTGAGCTTCATTGTTTCCATGCAGACATTTCATTATTCAGTGAAAGTTATACAGATGTAACCTGAGGATGTTATCTAGTTGGGTAATGAAGTTCTGCAAACAAGCAAACAAGCTCGGACAGCACCAAAGACTCCAGAATGGGAATATGTTGCAGCTACCTAGTTTTTATTTAAATATAATGGCGATCTGTTCAACAGTGGAAATTTCTACTTAGGAAGCTTTGGAATTCTTTGGAGTTTGTTTTTAAAAGAAATAGCATCTTTCAAAGATGGTTTTATTAGTTTTCTTATACACTATAGGGTAGTGATGGCTAACCTTTTTGCCATCGCGTGCCAAAAGCAGGGGGAGCGCGGGAGGGTCACATGCGTGTGTGCCCACACCCATAATTCAATGCCCCCCTGCACCCGCTCCCTGCTCCCCCACCGCTTTTGGCACGCAATGGCATGGTGGGCCCAATAGACTTTTTTTTTTTACCCTTCCCAGTGCCCAGAGGCTTCCTTGGAGCCTGGGGAGGGCAAAAACAGCCTTTCCCACTGTCCTGGAGGTCCTCCGGAGGCCAGAAACAGCCCATTTCCCGACTTCCAGCGGGCACAGAAGGCCCAAAAATCAGCTGGCACACTGGAGCTGAGCTATGGCAACACTCGCGTGCCCAAAGATATGGCTGAGCGTGTCACCTGTGGCACATGTGCCATAGGTTTGCCATCATGGCTATAGGGGGTAGAAGTAAATCAGGGTTTCTCAACCTCATCAAATTTAAAATGTATGGACATTAACTTCCAGAATTCCTCAACCTGTATGAAGAAACACTGGACGAGATTATCCATGCAATTCTTTCCAGTTCCACAATTCTATGATTCGAAGGCTTACAATTAAGACTTAAATAAGGAGAGTGTGTATATCCTTTAGTATATTTCTATATACTAAACGTAAGACTAAGCTAAGTGCTCTGGTTTGCTGTTGCTGCAGACAAATTCCATCTCACAAGGGTTAATTGTACAATGCCCCCAAAACCTTCATATTTTCCAGGGCCCTTAAATCTTCCAGAAAAAGAAAAAAAATCACCTGGCACAGAGTCTGATATTTCTTTGCTGGTCGTCCAACAATGTAAATCTGAGAGGGGGAAAGACCCAGGACATTATACACAGAAATGTCCTTCATGGAGCCATATGCAGCACAAATTTTGATGTGGCACTGGAGGGAGAAATGTCAAAGGTTAGCCATGAAAATGTGATACCAATCAGAGCCAATAGCTCCCCAATTAATACCCCAATTGACTCATGTCATCAGTCTGGGTCACTAGCAATCATGAATTTGAACTATGAAGTATATGGATTAATGGGAGTCTTAGCTCACACGTCATGGCTGTTTCTGGCCATGAATCTGATCTAATTACTCAGGAAAATTAGTGTCTAATTAACCAAACTTCAAAACTTCCCCATTCAATGCTCCTGAAAGGGCAAGGAGGAAGGCTATAAACTATTACCTCTTGCACAAGATTCCGGAGAAAAATGGTTTTCTGCCTTAAAGGATCATGGACAAGACCATCAGAGAAGAAAATCATTCCTTGAGGGAAGTTGTGCTGAGACAGCCAGGAGACAACACGTTGCTTCTGCATGTCGGGACGTCCTGTGATATAGATAATCAGGTAGCCAAGATCTTGCCAATGCCTGTATTAGAGAGAAGAGAAAAGCAACTGGGATCATCAAACAGTTTATGACCATTCTGTCTGGTAGAGGGGAGGGGTTGAATGGGAGAACACCAGAAGGTGAGAAGGTAACTACAGAGGTGTCTATGGAGAGTCTCGGTCATCCAGGTCATGGCTGTCTCAAAGGTGCCTTTTCAAAAGGCAACTGGACTTCCTTGGTTTTTCCTTGAAGAGGTTTTGTTTCTCATCCAAGAAGCTTCTTCAGTTCATGTCTTCAAGGAAAAACCAAGAAAGACCAGTTGCCTTTTGAAAAAGCACTTTTGGGACAATCATGAACTGGATGAAAGAGAATCTCCATAGATATTTATTCGGTCTGATAGAATCCCAGAGGGGAGAGTGAGAATGGGAGAGTACCAAAAGGTGAGAAAGTAACCATAAGGAAAAACAGATGGTTAGGAAGAGGGAAGGGATGGAATTGTACATGATGGTTGTGAAAGTGAAATTGTAAGGAGCTAAGGTCCCATGGTTATTAGCATGCTATAACAGTCAGAGATAGGGGGATAAAATTATTTAGCTTACAATTGAATGCAAATGTGTAGCACTTTAAAAATACTTCTGAAACCAGTAAATAAGCATGAATTATCCTTCAAAATTTTCATTTCTCTGTATTATTTAACACAGTCTTCTTAATAATAAGTTCCCTCTTTTACCTCCGTATCAATTACTTTCAATTTCAACTTTCTTTCTCATCCAGTGTTTTTCAACCTTGATAAACTTTTATAGTGCATGGACTTCAATTCCCAGAATTCCCCAGTCACTGCTGACATCTTTTTCCTCCTTAGATAAAAGTTTATAAATTATGCATATTAATGAAAAAAGTAAAAAATGCATACTAAACATGGTTTGCAAAAGTTGTAGACAGTGATCCGAAATACAAGAAGAAAAGCAATGAAGTTTCCCTCTCTGTCCCCACATACCGTATTTTTCAGAATATAAGATCCACCTTTTTCCCCAAAAAAAGAGGGTGAAAATCTGGGTGCGTCTTATATTCCGAATGAAGCCCCTCCCAGCCTCGCAACCAGAGATTTCAGAGCTGAAAGAAGCCTCTGAAAGAAGCTTCAGAAAAAAAGCCTCCAAACAGAGCTTCAGAAAAAAAGCCTCTGAAAGGCTTTTATCTAAAATAATATGGCAAGCAACAAAAGAAGAATCAGTAAAGGTTCTAACCAAACTATGCTAACACATCTGGAGAATGACACAATAACCAACAGATCGGAAGAGGTTAATCTATATACCAAAGGAAGGAGATTGAGCACAGTACAGATAGTCCTTCAGAATAAAAGCCTCTGAAAGAAGCTTCAGAAAAAAAAGGCTTTTTTTTTGAAGTTCTGTTTCGGAGGCTTTCAGAGGCAGAAAAAAAAGCAAGGTACAGAGCTCACAACCAATGAACCTGTTGCTAAAATTCACCTCTGGGAACAGCTGATTGGGGGTATTCCGAGAGGCCATCCACCCACCAATCAACTTTTTTCTTATTTTCCTCCCCAAAAACTAAGGTGCGTCTTATAGTCCGAAAAATATGGTATATTGCATCTACCAATAAACCTGGTCCGAGTTCTCTTTCCTTCTCCCACAGTTCTACTATAGAAACTTCAGAGACACTTTAAATTAGGGAGTTCTTACAGATAAATTATTTTACATTTGGGGCTATCTGAATACTGTATTTTTAACAGAGAGTTGACTATGAGAGTTGAATTGAATCAACCCCAATTTGCAATACATGAGAAAGTAGATAACATGTTGGCAACAATATTTTTATATCCTTGCACAACCTGGCTTCCAACTGCTAGCCAAGAGGATGTTAGTAATTACATATTACTTAAAATTAGGCATGCCTTTCTGAGGGAAGGCCAAATGCCTCTTTATTTAAAAAGGATAGATCTCTTCTTAAGGAGCTTTCCACTTCTTAAGAAGACAGGCAGTTAAAAGCTAGTCTCTAATCTACTATGCTTGGTAAGGGGATTGTGAGACTGCTGTCTTATCAATTGTAGCCAGTCCTGGATGAAGCAGATTATTCTAATGATACTGCCAAAAGTTTTCCAGTTTGTGGCAATATAACAATGTGATAGATAAAATCCAATAAAATAATGACACATTTCAAACTGGCTTCAGGGTAGGCTGTGGGTTGGCTGGCCTGATGGTCTTTGTTTGGGCAAGAGCAGAGGGTGCAGATCAGGGCAGGGTGTCAAACTCACGTTATCACAGCGGCGTCACATGGCGTATCGGGATTTCCCCCTTTCACTAAACCGGGGGTGGGCATGGCCAGTATGTGACACATCTGGCTGTGAGTTTCACACCTCCGGTGTAGATTGTGTTCTCTCTTTGGCTATAGGTAAAGGTAAAGATTCCCCTCGCACATATGTGCTAGTTGTTCCCGACTCTAGGGGGTGGTACTCATCTCTGTTTGAAAGCCGAAGAGAGCCAGCTGTCAGAAAACGTCATCCATGGTCATGTGGCTGGCATGTCTAAACGCCAAAGGCTCACAGAACGCTGTTACCTTCCTACCAAAGATGGTTCCTATTTTTCTACTTGCATTTTTTATGTGCTTTCGAATTGCTAGGTTGGCAGAAGCTGGGACAAGTAACGGGAGCTCACCCCATTACACGGCACTAGGGATTTGAACCGCTGAACTGCCGACCTTTCGATCGACAAGCTCAGTGTTTTAGCCCCCGAGCCACTGTGTCCCTTATCTCTTTGGCTACAGATATTATCAATTTTGGTATACTAGATAACTGAGATTTAGAAATAGGAGCCACAGATCCAACAATGGTTCCATCTCTAGCTTGGACAGAATTGCTCAGAGTTGTCTGTCAGTCAAGGGAAGGTCAGTGATCGGAAGCTGAGTCATGGGTTCTTCCTTTTCTATATGCAGTGGAAGATTGCATGTCCTCCTAAAAGGGAAGCAGCTTGCATCACGAAGCTATTCTCATCCTTCCGATGAAAGCACTGAGGGCCTATGAGTGCACTGCAGTTGTTAAATCAAATAGGAGCTCTTGGAATTCTGTTTGGTCTCTGAGGCTTATCAATATCTACATTGAAACTGCTCAACACCATATCAAAGATTTGGAGTGAGATGACATTAGTATATTGAGGACATTCTACTTCTCTGTTACATCTTCAGGAAATGGCAAGGTTTTCCTGCAGAGTTTCTGGTCTACAGCCAGTAATGGGCTGAGTGAGAGAAAAATGAACTAAAACTGCATCTGGAGAAAATGAATGTATTTATTGTAGGAGACCCTAATTCAAGAGATGGTAGTTTTCTCTGGGATTACATTCTCCCAGAAGGAGCAGGTAAGAGCTGAGGTGGCACAGTGGTTAGGGTGCAGTACTGCAGCTACTTCAGCTGACTGCTAGTTCAGCAGATCAGCAGATCAAATCTCACCAGCTCAAGGTTGACTCAGCCTTCCATCCTTCCGAGGTGGGTAAAATGAGGACCCAGATTGTTGGGGGCAATATGCTATTTAGTATACTGTCTTTAGTGTAAGCTGCCCAGAGTCCTCGGAGAGTGGGCGGCATAGAAATATGAATAATAAAAATAAAATAAATAAAATAGGCAGCCTGGAGCAGCTTCTGGACAAATCTAATTTCTAGACTGGAGAGAGAGAAAAAAACAGGACTGCCATAAAATTTTGTTTGTGACCTCAACTATCCCCCTTTCTGGAAGAGAATAACTTAATAGTGTGGTGCACACAATGGTAAAATCCAGGCCATGACCACGTTAAGGTGTTCTATGTGGCATTGCCTATGAGTCTTAAGCACCTGGAGGTTTTAATTGTTACATAACTAAACAGCCAGGTGAGTCTAGGAAACAATGCTAAGAGACCAGATTACACCTGTGCTTAAAGCATTGCACTAGATGCCAATTTGTTTCCAGGCAAAATGCAAATTGCTGCCTTTAAAGCACTATGATGCTTAACTCTGGACTGTTTGAGAAAACTCCAATCTGACTGAAAGCATCTGAGGAAATCTGCCTACAACGGTGAACTTGACTAAACCTTCTCTGAGGGGCCTGACATCTTTACAAGCTTTAAAAAGGCCCTCGGGGCAATTTTTTTTTCCATGCAGGCTTCCACAGGCAGTTCCTTTTACTGTTAGTCCTTGACTTACAACCACAATTGAGCCTGAAATTGTGGGGGGGATGAATGGAAACCTGCTTTCAACTGCCCCCTAGGCAGCTTTCTATTCAGAGTCATGCTGTTTGGATTACAAGGGGCCCCAGGGCAGGGGTGAAATGTTCCCGGTTCAGACCGGATCACCTGATCCGATAGCGATGGAGGCGGGTGGTTTGGAGAACCGGTAGCAAAAATCTGTGCCCCTCCCCCCATGCCCAGCTGAGCTGCGCGATCATCAGAGGTTTTTTTTTTACTTTTAAAAGCATTTTTTCTACAACCTCTTCGGCCGAAAAAATGCTTTTAAAAGTTAAAAGTTAAAAGCCTCTGATGATCGTGCAGCTCAGCTGGGATCGTCAGAGACTTCTAAAAGCATTTTTTTCTGCAACCTTTTAAGGTTGTAGAATAAATGCTTTTAAAAGAAAAAAAAAAGTTGGCCACGCCCACCCAGTCACATTAGCCCCCCACCAAGCCACGCCCACAGAACCAGTAGTAACAAATTTTACATTTCACCACTGCCCCAGGGTTTTCATGCAGCTGACAAACAAGGTCCTATTTGGGTGACATCCTTATTTACAATGAAACCCTAGAAGAGCACTTCAAATTAGTGCGAAAAGTATTAAGAAAATTACGCAAAGCTATATGTAAAGTTGTCCAAAAGTGAATTCCATAAGGATACCCTAGATTATCTTGGCTACCGCATTTCAAACTAGGGGATAGAGATGGATCTGCAAAAGTGAAAGCAGTACTGGACTGGCAGCCCCCACAAACTCACAAACAACTGCAAAGCTTCCTGGGGTTTGCAAACTTTTACCAGCAATTTATCCCCTCATTTGCTGAAATTGCACTTCCAATAACTGAATTATTAAAAACGGGGGGTCGGGAGGGTGGGAACCAACCAAGCCAAAACCTGGACAACCCCTGAAATGGACTTTATAATGTCAAAAAGCCTTTGAATTGTTGAAAAATACATTTCGCACAAGAACCCATCCTAAAATACCCAGATCCAGACCTCCCTTTCGTAGTGCAAGCTGATGCTAGTGACGTAGCAGTGGCAGCGGTGCTTTTCCAGAAAAACGCGAAGGGAGACCTGCAGCCCTGCACATATACATCCCAAAAAACGTACAGAAACTGAAAGGAGGTGGATGGTATGGGAGAAGGAGGCTTATGCAGTCCATTGGGCTTTACTGACTTGGACACAGTTTTTAGAGGGCAGCAATAACCCCTTCGAGGTATGGACAGACCATATGAATTTAGAAGCCCTAAAAACTCCCAGGAAACTCTCTCCAAAACAAGTTAGATGGGCGCAGTACTTCAAAATATTCAATTTCCAATTGAAGTACTTCTCAGGGGGAAAAAAACTATTAGCAAATGGGCTGTCAAGAAAACCCCAATTTAACAGCAAACGAGAAGAAGTGATTCACCCAATAATTCCACCTTTCCCCGAGGAGACAGCTCAGGTGATCACTTGGGCACAAGCCAAACGACCAGAAATCAAAGATAAGTCAGAAATGACCAAAAAATTACAAAACAAATTAAGAACAGACCCTTGGTACCCAGAAAATAAAACCCTGTTAACTATTAGAGATGGCGTAGCATGGAAAGGATCCAAGTTATATGTCCCCAAAACCTTACATCTCCATGTACTTCAAAAAAGCCACAATTCAAAACAGGGAGGACATTTTGGTTATTTAAAAACCCTACAAATGGTCAGAAGACAGTTTTGGTGGCCAAAGTTGAAGCGCGACACTGAGGACTATGTAAAAAGTTTTGCCACTTGTGCTACCGTGAAGACCAGACCAGGAAAATCTCCAGGACTGTGGCAGACCCATCGCGACCCCGGGAGGAAATAGGAATGGATTTTATAGTGGATCTGCTGGAGAGTGGGGGAAATACAGTCATCTGGAACGTAGTGGATTTATTCTCCAAACAGGCTCATTTTGTCGCATCTCCAGGATTGCCATCAGCCAGGAAATTATCCAATCTGTTTGTTAACCATATCTATCAATTACATGGAGTACCACGCAGGATAATTTCAGACAGAGGGGTGCAGTTCACCGTAAAGTTCTGGGGGGAGTTTATAAAAGCTATTGGGTCATCTCAAGGTTTAAGCTCATCTTTCCATGATCGGCAGAACAATCTAATGCGATGACTGGTCAATATTTAAGGTGTTATGTAAATTACCAACAGTCCAACTGGGCTGATTTATTGCCTTTTACTGAGGTAGTTTATAGCAGCACGGGGTTAACCCCATTCCAGATTAGTACTGGACTGGAATTTGTCCCCATGCCAGAGTTGCCAAGGGACCCCCCCTCCATTCATGTCAGTAAAAGAATGGATAGACTCCTTAAAGGAATACAAAAAAGGCTTTTGAGTGCAGCAGCAGAAATGCACAAGAAGCAAGCTAATAGACATCATTTGCAACAATCTCTTTTCAAAGTAGGAGATAAAATTTATCTGTCAATTAAACACGTGAAATTACAGTTGCCTTCTAGGAGACTGAGTCCAAAGTTCTTGGGACCCGTTCAAATAAACAAAGTAATAAGTCAAGTAACTGTACAACTAAAATTCCCTCGCTTGTTTGGGAAAATACATCCGGTTTTCCACAGTAGTTTGTTAAAGCCGTTTATTACTTCTTCATTGCGGCCAGCAGACCGTGCCGCTCCCAAGCCTTTAATCATTGCTGGCCATGAACATTATGAAGTTAAAAGAATATTGGATTCTAGAATTTACAGAGGGCAGTTACAATATTTAATTCACTGGAAGGGGTATCTCATTTCAGAAGCCACCTCGGTAAACCTTCCTGTTAATCTGAAAAAGATGGAAAGTTAATGCTGATAGATTGGTTTGGAAATTCCATTAAAGTATCCACACAAACCCAAAGGGGATCTTGTAGCTGGCAGGGGCGGTTAAGTTTTATACGCATGTGTGTTGTTATATTTAACCTAATAGCAATCTTTTTGTATTCTGTATCGTTGCATGAGTTGCTTTTCAATTGAGGGTGGGCAGCCTGTTGAGCCCGAATTTGACATATATGTAGCCATTTTATTTAGCTCTCTAGTATACTCATTTATTCCTTTTCTTTCTCTTTCCTATGTAAGGGTTTTTTTGGGGCTCGCCACATTCTAAAGGTGGGGGGAAGGAGCGAATAGATAGTGAGGATTGTTTTGGCTAGTGGAAGGTGGAGTTTGAAGACATTGGGAAATGTGGATTGAATGTTTATTGGAGAATGTG
This sequence comes from Arizona elegans, assembly GCA_022577455.1. Lineage (NCBI taxonomy): Eukaryota > Metazoa > Chordata > Lepidosauria > Squamata > Colubridae > Arizona > Arizona elegans. Next base: position 315,543,325 of record JAKOOJ010000001.1, on the reverse strand, counting down.
ACTTTTGAGGGATGTTTCTAACTTGCAATATTAAGGGTTGTAATTCTGGTTTGTGTCAGATCCGGAATTACAACAGACTTTGCCAATTTGATGAGTACCGAAATAAAAGGAATTTGTTTTGGAAGATGGATTTTGCCTATTTCCTTTTTGAATGGGTTTCATCACTTGGAGACCTGACATTTCTATTGCTAAGTGAGACATTTGTTAAGTGACTTTTGCTCCATTTTATGACCTTTCTTGCCACAGTTGTTAAGTGAATCAGTTGTTAAGTTAGTAACACGGTTGTTAAGTGAATCTGGCTTCCTCACTGATTTTGCTAGTCAAAAGGTTGCAAAAAGTGATCACATGACCCCAGGGCACTGCAAACATCATCAATATGAACCAGTTGCCAAGCATCCAAATTCTGATCATGTGACTGTGCTGTAACAATCAAAAGTGTGAAAAATGGTCATAAGTTCCTTTTTTCAATGCCATTGTAACTTTGGTCACTAAATGAATGGTTGTAAGTCGAGGACTTGTTAATATTATTAATTCTTCTTGTTTAATGCATTTGTTTTCATTGCTACTTTAACCATTCTTAAGATTTTGATTTTAAATTTGTTTTATGCCACTGAGAGACTTGTTTGGTTTTGGTTTAGCCTGGAATGTGAATGCTATTGTGGTTTATCAAACATGATTTATGGCTTAATGTAGGAATGGTTTATGACTAAGCAAATTTAACCATTTTTATGCCTCCACAAAGTTCTCTCTGACTCCTGTAAACAAAGTTCAGTAATCAGTTCCCAGCCATTTGAGAATGGAAATACATACAAAGTACAAAATTAAACATCTCCACAGCCATATTATCAGTCAAAACAGGACTAAAGAGGGGAGAGGGAATGAGGAAATTCTCTTTCCTTGCACAAGGTGCTTCATTCCTGTTGTGACCACTTGGTGGCAGGAGAATCACAAGAAAAAGTAGGGAGGGGTCAGGGGGCATATGATGGAGACAGAAAACACAATTTTCTTCAAAAAGTTGAAGAGTACCGTATTTTCCGGCGTATAAGACGACTGGGCGTATAAGACGACCCCCAACTTTTCCTGTTAAAATATAGGGTTTGGGCTATACTCGCCATATAAGACTACCCCTCTTCCAACACACACCAAATAAAAATTAAAAAACATCAACTGCCTCAACACAATGTAAAAGCAGCTGTGCTAGACCCAAAATGGCCCCTGCAACTAGCAGGAACCTCACACAGCCACAAAAAGCCCCAAAAAAAACAACTTTCACACTTTACACACACACACACAACACAACACAACTGGCTCATCCACAATGTAAAAGCAGCTGTGCTAGACCCAAAATGGCCCCTGCAACAAGCAGGAACCTCACACAGCCACAAAAAGCCCAAAAAAATCAACCTTCACACTTTACACACACAAAATTCCACATACAGCTTTGTGAGATTTTGTGTGTTTGTGTAGTTAGAGTGAAACACTACAGAAACACACCACATCTCAGAAAGCTGCACAAATATTATTTTATTTTTATTTTTATATGAAAACTAAATTTAAAACTTCCTAAACTTTAAATGGCTAGGTCTAAAAAAGAACAACTAAAAAACCCCCAATTAACTATTTTTTTAAAGCTCCCAAAGGGGAAAAAACTTACCCAATAGAACAGGGGTCTCCAACCTTGGCAACTTTAAGACTTGTAGACTTCAACTCCCAGAATTCCTCAGCCAGCTTTGTTTTTACTGGCTGAGGAATTCTGGGAGTTGAAGTCCACAACTCCTGCCTGCATGATTGCAGGCAGAGAGTGGCTTGCTGATGGAATGGATTCAGGCAAGTGAAGCAAGGCAAGCGTTGTGATTACCACCTAAGGTAAGCAAGCTGGAGGGGGAAAATTTTTTCTTTTTACAGGACTCTGGGCTCTGGCGATCCCAGCTGAGTTGCCTGATTAGCAGGCAAAGCTGGGATCGTCAGAGCTTCAATCGCCAGAGCCATTTAAGGCTCGTTAGAGTCTTTTGGGCTGGTCTGCCTGGTTACAGGAGAACGACACCCGGCGTATAAGACGACCCCCGACTTTTGAGATGATTTTCATGTGTTAAAAAGTCGTCTTATACGCCGGAAAATACGGTAGTTTTAGAGTTTAATATTTCATGCCTGGAAGTTTTGCCTGGGGATATTTCACTAAGCACTCCTGCCACCAAGTGGTGAAAATGTAACAAGGTTATTCCCAAACAGAGGATCGGTATCTCCAAGGTGCAACTAACAGGAATATGCCAATGCATATTTTATTTCAGGAATGATTATCACTTGACTGCTTTATCAGAAGAAAAAAGGGGCTGCCTTTATAGGGAAGGTTAGGAATTCTGTCTGGAAGCCATTGGCTATTTTCACTTGGATTGGCTAATTTGCCCTTGCACAGAAATGTCTTATGTGGCAGTTGTGCTCTTTCCTCGCCCAGGAGGCAGTGCCAGCCTCACAATTGGACTACTGTACTGTACTCTACCTGGGGCTGCCCTTGAAGACCAGACAGAAGCTACAGCTGGTTCAAAATGCAGCAGTCCGAGCAATAATGGGCACTCCTCATTGTGCCCATGTATCATCACTGCTACACTAGCTGTCATTTGGCTTCTGGGTATGATTCAAGGTGCTGATTGATATTTTTAAACCCCTTCATGGAATAGGACTTGGTTATCTGAAGGATCACCTTTCTCAGGTACATTCTGGAGAACCAGTAGCGGAAATTTTGAGTAGTTCAGAGAACCAGCAAATATCACTTCTGACTGGTCCCGCCCCCCCCTATTCACTCCCTCCCAAGTCCCAGCTGATCGAGTTCCAGCTGATCGGCTGGAACTCCAGCTGATCGGCTGGGTCTTCTTTTGTTGCCCTGCACATGGAGCTGAAAAGCAGAAGAGTGGGGTGGGGAGGGAATGGAGATTTTAGAGTATCCTTCCCGGGGTGAAATGTACTTACTTTTCCTACCGGCTCACTGATGTCCATGCGCCGTATGTCATCTGCGTGCGCCATCATCTGCGCATGCGCAGATGGTTAAAACTGGGACGTGATAACGTCCTGGTTTGGGGTGGGAGGAGCTTACCACCACCGGTGCTACCAGCTCTCCAAACTACCTGCAGCCGGCACTACCGGCTTCTGAAAGCCGGATAGAGCCGGCAGCATTTCACCTCTGATCCTTCCCCTGGAGTGGGGTGGAAATAGAGATTTTACAGTATCCTTCCCCTGCCATGCCCACCAAGCCATGCCCATCAAGCCATGCTATGCCCATCAAGCCACGCCTACAGAACCGGTAGTAAAAAATTTTGAATCCCACCACTGCTGAGTTGGGTGTACTCCAGGTCCCTTCTATTAAAGGCTGCCATCTTGTGGGATCAAGGAAGTATGCCTTCTCTCTTGTGATCCCCATCCTCTAGAACAACATCCCCCCTCCCAAGATACAGACAACACCCTCTCTCTTGGGGTTCTGAAAAGTCCTTAAAACCTGGCTGATGCTAATGTGTTGGGCATGGTGATATGCACTATTATACTTTTTAATAATAGTTGTTTTAGCTGGCTTGTTTTAATTTGGTATTATTTCGTAAGCCATCCAGACTCTCCTGGAACAGGAGGCTATAATAAATCTAATAAAATAAACAAAAAATAAAACTTAATGGAATTGTGAGGTGCCCTTTACCTGACAACATCAACTGCTCCGGCTCTGACTTTAGGGTCACTGCCCATGATGGAGACGCTGGCAGCAAAGGACCCATCAATGCTGAAGACGACACACTCCATTCCTCGAGGAAGGACAGTCAAGTAGCTTATGGCACTACTCTGATCTCCCCTGATGACCATGAAGGAACATAGAAAACAATTATAACAGAAAGCCATCATACCTTGGCCTTATATTGAGATCAGAAGAAAAAAAACCCTTCAGCTTTTCATATGATGGTCATAGCTTACTTAAATGATATAGAAATTCCAAGAAAGGTATTAGTAGAGAGGAAGACTATCAAACTGTATCTTCCTTTTGTGAACACATAGCTTTGCATGTCCCATTACTGGGGAACAGCTATTAAGAGGGAGACATGCGTATGGACTACGTCAGATTGCAGTGATCTGTCAACGTGTTCATTCTGCAAGTGAATCAGCCCAAGGACATGCATAACGAAGGACATTTTTACTGCCAAATTCCAATAGCAAAATTCTTGCTTTCTGTGGCTCATGGTGATATTTATCTTTATAATAGTAACTGGCACTGAGTGATAAGGATTCTAAAATAGTGTAATAAAAATGCTGTATTCATTACCACAGCAAAGTTCCCGGAAGATGAGCTCCAGCACGAGTCTGAAGGCTTGGAAGACAAAACCTCTGGTCCTGTTGACCCATCCAAATTGGATCCTACAACATTATTCTGGGACACGTATTTTTTTTTTAAAATTTGATTTATATGCCACCCTTCTCCGGAGACTCAGGGCGGCTTACAATGCGCTAAGCAATAACCTTCATTCGTTTGTATATTTATACAAAATCAGCTTATTGCCCCCACAACTGGGTCCTCAATTTACCTACCTTAGAAAGGATGGAAGGCTGAGTCAACCTTGAGCCTTGGTGAGATTCGAACCTGCAGTAATTGCAGGCAGCTGGTTTTAATAACCAGCTTAATAACAGGGTGCCTTAGACCACTGTACTACCAAGGCTCTTTGTTTTTTTCTTCGTATTTGCCTTCGTTCGTGATAAATAATTCCCCCCATCAACTCCCAGCCTCAAGCACATGTGTTGTAGAAAACTCTAACACTAGAATTTGATTAACATTTTATGAGAGTAGGACATAATCCTCAATCTCTCAACAATTTAAGGATGTATTCATATCCTTCCAGACTTACCTGACTACCATTTTAATAGGATAGACGCCAACAGCAAGTCTTTTCTCTTTGGGGACGTTGTATGAGATTCTACCACTACTATTGGTGATTTCTGTATCAAAATAGACCCAACGTCCAGAGGAAGGTTCGGTCACAATGAAGATGTCAACCTGAAAGATGAAAAAAGAACATGTGGTAAAATTCCTTTATGGAATTAAAATGCAGGAATAGAGAAGTTCAGGTTAGGCAAACAAATTCCTGTCGACACACATGCACAGTTAACACCAAAGTTCATGAAGGATATTATATTAGTTTCTCAAAGAAAAACTAGTTTTGCAGCATCTTAAAGCCTAAAACATTGTGGCAAAAGTTTTGAGGATTAGTAGCTATTTCAGCAGTATGACATCACTGACAATTTTTAGTCGGTTTTAATAGAAGCACAAGAAAAGCTCGCTGCTCTGTACTGTTCAGTCTGCAGCTAAAGCATGTGTCCAATTCTAGGTGCCACATTTTAAGAAAGACAGTGCCAGATGAGGACAATCCAGATGGTGAGGGGCCTTGAAACCAAGTCCAATGAGAAACAGCTGAAAGAGCACAGCATGTTTATCCTGAAGAAGAAACAATAAAGGGAAAATAATAGTAACTTTCAAACATCTGTAGGACTATCTCATAAAAGACAGAGCAAAATATGAATCACCAGTTAAAGATCTTGCAAAGAGTAGAGCATGAGCTTGGTCCCTCCTATATTTTTAAAATACATACTTTGCTTGTGAGATTCACTCTCTAAAATATCTCCAACAGGCAGATCAAAAGAAATAAATACTTTGCTGCCTGAAACTCTGTGAACTGTTTCTAAGCAGAGTTGACACAAAGAACAAGGATCTGATTCAGAACAAGCCAGCTTCCTACAAGCATCCTCTCATACAGGGAAGGGCATAATTAAATGCTATAGAAATATTTGTCTTCAGAAAACTGCAGGCCATGGGATCAGAAGAAGCAATAGAGATGAAGTATTGAACTCATATCTAGCTTACAAGTTTGGAATATGGTCAGCTGATATGAAAATGCAGAATAGAAGAGCTTTTGGCAGTGGTGAAATCCAATTTTTTTTATTACCAGTTCTGTGGGCGTGGTGTGGCTTGGTGGGTGTGGCAGGGGAAGGATACTGTAAATCCTCCATTCACACCTCACTACAGAAGAAGGATACTGCAAAATCCCCATTCGCTCCCCACTCCTGGGGGAAGGATATTGCAAAATTTCCATTCCCACCCCACTTTGGGGCCAGCCAGAAGTGGTGTTTGCTGTTCTCCAAAGTACTCAAAATTTCCACTACTGGTTCTCTGAACTGCTCAAAATTTCTGATACCAGTTCTCCAGTTCTCCAGAACCTGTCAGAACCTGCTGGATTTCACCCCTGGCTTTTGGTCTAATCAGCTACAGGGCTCTTCTCATGTTCTTAAGGGCTTACATGTCTTCAATGGCTTAACAGGGAAGGAGGGAGAGAGGGAAGTATGTCCTTGGAATGTTACCTTTTCTCCTGTTAAAGCCACCATGTCAAGTGGTCCATACATGAACCGGCCAACTAGCAACTGAGGGCCATCTTCTGCAACAATGACATCATTCGATCTGTGGTTTGAAGTTACATTCTGAAAGGGAAACAAGGAAGGGAATGAAGTGACTGGATCATCCCAACCACTATCCAACCTAGAAAAAAGATATTTGTTTTTGAACATCTGAGATTAGGAGAAACAATCCAAAGTCAGCCCTTACATGTTGATATGTGGATACGCCTTCTTGATCTTTTCCTTAACTCTGCATGTGTATGTTTGTGTCAATGCTGACTTTTTGGCAAATTCCTGCAATTCGGCAAGATTTTGGAAGTGCTTTACTATTGCCTGCTTTCTAGGACTGAGAGCTAGTAGCCCAAAGGACACTCAGTTAGCTTTTTGCCTAAGGTGGGACAAACTGATGGTCTCATGGCTAGCCTTGTGCCTTCATCACTACACCTAACTGGACCTCTTTCCTTAATTAGACCTTTGACAAATTAAAATAAAATTCCACTGAGATTCATATGCACCCATTTCAGGCTTTGAGTGCCACTTTTATATTTTAAACAAGACAGGATGATCAGAAATCCTTCTGGCTTTCTTGCCATCTTTGAAAAAGTACCTGGCCACAAAAAGTATTTCATCACTTCCTATCTTTCAAATGCTGATCCAACTGCTATTGTTATTATTAAACTTTATTACAGCCCTCTATTTCCACAGACTACTTGGACAAATACAAGATAAGAAAAGCAATTAAAAAGATATAACCTTAAAGGCAGCCCTATCTAAAAAAAATCAAGCGGTAACAAATTGAATCAAATCTAAAATGAATCAACTCATTTTGGTGGCGCGACGACTGCTGCTCTTGTTTCCTTTTTCTTTTAAAAACTGGTTTAAAATGGCTTCGGTTCCTTTGAAACATGCTAAGTTATAGAGCCGTGATGGCGAACCTATGGCACGCGTGCCAGAGGTGGCATGCAGTGTCCTCTCTGATGGCATAAGAGCTGTCACCCCAGTTTAGCTCCGCTACGCATGTGTGCACACCACCCGCCCGGCCAGATGCTCTTCGGGTATACGCTACGCATGCGTGGGGTGTGTGTGTGGGGGGGTCCCCCGCATGCACGGGGGGCAGGGGCATGTGGCAGGCACATGCATGTTGAGGGGGGGGGCAGGGCGCATGCAGGGGCACACTTTGGGCACTCAGTCCGGAAAAGGTTAGCCATCACTGTTATAGAGGGATTGGATAAAAGGCAATCCTGTACCCTTAGCTTGACTTGGGTTCTTTTGCGCAGCCATTTCTCTCGGGGATTTGAAGGGCTGAGAGTCACTGGATCCAAACTGTTGCTTTCCTTGACATTGATGGTTTCAAATCTCATCACCTGAAATGAAACATAAACATGGGAATGGCACTCAGCATAGTCATTCTGCCAAATAAATTCAAAATAATGGCATGAATGAATCTTGGTACACCACAGGTTTAGAACAACAGCTTACTGCTTGCAAGAGGTTCTTGTCTACGGGAAAATTTGCATAAATCTTTTTGGCATTTCATTAGTTTAACTGCGTTTTTATCTTCTCTTACACAGTTTGGTGAAAAGAAGGACTAGGGGTGACATGATAGCAGTGTTCCAATATCTCACGGGCTGCCACAAAGAAGAGGGAGTCAAACTATTCTCCAAAGCACCTGAGGGCAGGACAAGAAGCAATGGGTGGGAACTAATCCAGGAGAGAAGCAATTTAGAACTAAGGAGAAATTTCCTGGCAGAACAATTAATCAGTGGAACAACTTGCCTCCAGAGATTGTAAATGCTCCAACACTGGAAGTTTTCAAGAAGAGATTGGATAACCGTTTGTCTGAAGTGGTGTAGGGTTTCCTGCCTAAGCAGGGGTTTGGATTAGAAGACCTCCAAGGTCCCTTTCAACTCTGTTATTCTATTCTATTCTACACTGAAAGGGTGGCTTGCCGATTTTATCCACGCAGCAACTGAATTAGTTAAATGAGGCAGGGATTTCCTGCAAGACCATCAATTCAGTTTTGTGGCCAAGATGCACACTGTATTTGTGATCCACAGATATAAACAGAGGGAGAGCACACAAGGAAGGCATTGTTACCTGTCTCAGAATGAAAGCAACCACATCTGTTGATTCCCAGTAGCTGGCATGGAAGAGATGTGGCAAAGCCACTGTAGGAAAGGCTGTGAGGACATCCGGACAATACAAAACATAATCTATTCGCTTGGCTCCCCACCATTTGGAAGTTACTGTGGAAAACAAACAGGCATTTCATTTGTCTGTTCCACATCACAGAAGCTCCACAGATCCTACCTGAGAATAATATCAGCCGGAAGGAGCAGGGTGAACTCCTCAGAAGAGAGATCCAGGGGCAAAAGCTAAGTGTAGCTGTTGACAAAGGCTTCTCTTGAGTTATTCCACCAAATTGCCAACAGTAAGCCAACCCAAAACAGGCAGGGCTTCCCAAGGAGAAAGCTACCAATAACTACTAGTCCAAAATGACTTTCTAGTGTTAATTGCACTAGGCTAATTGCACTCACTGTTTGCTATGTTGCTGGACAATAAGCTCTCTGTTGACCCAGAGCTCTCACTGTTACTGCTGCCCAGGCTCCCTCTTCGCATTTTCCCTTGTACAGCATTGGGAAGTGCTAAAGTCTCTTGCATGAAGGATGACTTTGCAGAACTGTCTTCAGTAAACAGGCTGCTATGATACTGGAGTGTATCAGCTGTAAGGTGAGAAAGAGCTGAATCAGATAAGGGAGAAATTTTTTTGCAAGTAAAGTTTCTGAAAAATAGCACCAGGTGTATTGATCAGGATAAGCATTCGGGCACAGAAGGACTACTAAGCTCTATGAAGCCATTTAGGTACCGGTAATTTTCCCCAATCTTATTTGATATTGCAGCCATGTATGTTTTTTAATGGGCATAGATATCATATGGGCAAAGCCAGGAAGGAAGAACCACACAGATTTCAGAAAGCCAGGCCAATGAATAGAGAGTATGAAACATTCCTTTCTTTATCAAAATAATAACAAGTGGAGTTTGCTATCATAATTTTGGGATACATGACATAGAAACACAATCTTGGTGAAACACAGGGCCTGCAAGTAAAGGGGGAGGGGGGAAAGGCTCACTCCAGAGTCTAATAATTAGGGTATTATGAGAATTAAACTCCACATCTGGAAGACAATGAGTTTCTAATATGTATGGATGTATGTATACACTGTATGTTGTCTAGAGGCAAGCTTGGATGATAAGGTGCATGGATTGAAAAAAAATCATATGATGTCATCTTCTGGGCAAACCATGAGACGGTGCCTTGAAACTCCACAGACAGCATAAGCCAATTCTTGGCAGGGAATTATTATTCATTCATCTCTGTAAAGATCATTTTACATAATAGTCTAGACGGCTGAGGCATGCAGAAGTACTTGGAAGACAGGCTACATGAGTACAACAGGTTGTGAACTGTACAAGCCAAAGACATAAATACCTAAGAGGTGGGATCTTCCATCTCCCAAGGGATATCTCTGGTACCTTGGTACAGTACAGGGAGGCAGAAGATGGAATTTATTCTCTAATAATGGCTCCAGTCTGGAGGCGGAAGGGTCAGCTGAGTGGAAGAGGCTGTAAACTTGGCTGCAGGCTGGATGCACTTGGCAGACTAAACACAGGGAGAAAGGATGACTCACAGTCATCATGAACTATTTAGATATATCTTCAGAGTACAAAAAGAAAATACAAGGAGCTACAGACTTGTCATTAGATTTCTAAAGATGTAAAATTCCCATGGAAGAAGAGTCAAGTACTTTGGAAACAATGGAATCAATTCTGAGCTATGTCCTGCCTTCTGCTTTCCAATCCATCTCCATGGTTTAAGCAAATATATGTTAATGAATAACAATACTTTCCACTTGCTAAATGAGAATTCTGTGTTCTTTCTTTCTATAAACAAAGCATTTTTTAAAAAAAAAATTCAATCACTTTAGTAAGCCATCTCTGAATCAAATTGTTTCTTAAGATTAAAAAATATTCTTTAAATCAGAGTCCAGTGTACCCAAACAAGCCACCTCCTGATATGCTGGATTTCACAGAAAGTGGGCACCTGAGTGAATACAATTTGATGGGTGTGATACTTAGAACACATATCAAATAAAATTCCATACTTTCAGAAAACATATAATGGTCCCATTCAAATTCCAGTCCAACAAATTAAAAACCTCAATACTATTTTCGTTCTGCACATAAGCTTGCTAGAGAGGACTTCAACCATATTTCTAAACAAACTTTTAAGATGGAGTCACCGTATCTCCTTTATACAATTGTATAGACATGACAACCAATGTTGTTGTCTAACTCCAGTTTTTCTCTATTTTTAATTTGCTTCTTCCATCTTTTTTTTCTTTACCCGAATAACTGGGCAAGAAATGAGCAGACAATTGCAGAATAGTAGCATAATAATTGTGAGGTTACGGAGAGGGATCCATGCAGTTAAGGAAATGCACATTCTTGGAGAAGCTGGATAGAAAGTATGATTCTCCTTTTTCTATTCTTTGATTTGCATTTTTTTTATGGTTGCAAAGCTAGTTCACCTCCTAGGGCAAGGGGTTAAGACCCTGGCCTCCTTACCACTTGCCTTTCTTTGAAGCAATGTAAATGGAAGGCATTTGAATAGTTTAAGCTTGTAATTCTTCCTACAGAATTCTTAACAACCTTAATTAATTGCTTTCTGAAGCACTGTTCTTTTTTAGAGTAAAGGAATTGTTCTACCTCCCTCACATCCTGCTGATATTAGCTACTTAATCAACATGCTTTATTATGCTACATTCTTCTCTTTAAATGATTGTTCATTTACACAATAACAAAATGAAAATATTGGATTTCTAAAAATGGAACTGCTAAGAGACCTGAATAAGGCGAGGTGCTGAATGGCTGATAAAAGCGAGTTTTAAGGACAAATAATCAGCAAGAAAATTAAGCTTACAAGGAACCTATCTATTGTGTGAAACTGATAAAACTGGAGTTGTTCATAATAATGAAGATATATAAACATGATGAATTAGAAAAAGTTTATCAAAATGCTTTATCATTCCCTAACGTCTCTTTTTTTTTCCAAAAACAAATTATTTCTAGCCTAGACTGGCTTTGCAAGACAAAGTTGTCATTACTCAACATTCACAAAGAGACAATTCCAGCACCTGCCTATCTGTGTTTCATCACTAATCAAAGCTGTTATAGCAAACTAAATAGGAAACTGCGCTTTGAAAATCAGATTAGAATTTCCCCAGGGCTAAGCAAAGAACAATCCAATGGTATTAATTGCTGTAGTAAGCCTGGTATTTTACACCAAATGTCTGCTCTGTCAGACCTGATTAATAAATCAAATAAAACTTCAGTGTTTAAAGCACAGATTGGTCCACAGATGAATAATTTCCACCGGCAATGGATTGATTCTTGTTATACAATTGAAAAGACCTCTTAAAACTGATATTCAGCTTGAATGACAAGAACCCACAAAATGGATTATTTCAGAAATCTTGATACTGAACACAATGTTTGCAATGGTCTCAGCTGCCGTAAATAAAAATCTAGTCTTTAACAAGTGGGGAAAAGTGGGAAGAAAAGCATCATCATGAGAAGGACCTTCACTGTTTTGAAAACTGGTTAAGCTTTGTGGATTTTGAGATGTTGGAACTACTACTTTTTATGGGAAAATCCCTTTTCAAAAATAATTTTCGAAAAATAGCACTGAACCTCCTATAGTCTGCCCAAAGAAGTTTGTGCTCTTCAGAGGACAAAAGTTTGGCCAAAAGTAGCCAAGAGTAGCTATCTGTCAGCTGACAGATAGCTACTCACTTACCTTCCAGACTGGGCAGGACTGTCCTCCGCATAGCCAGCACCAAACCGAGAGGTGAACCAAAGAGGAAGAAATCAGACACTTCAAATTCAAATCGCCCCAAATTAACATCCAACGTGCTTGAAGTGTTTGTTGGGGGAAACTCTGCATCTTCATTCAACATCGTTGAGTGGATGCTGGGAAAGAGAATAAGAAGAGTGAAACAAAGTGGTTCCATTCGACAATGATGATAGACTTGAGGCTGAAATCAATTAGACAAAGACTAAAGGTGTCAGGTTTCGTTGCTAGCTTAAATAAACTTCATTCTCAAATGCAAAGTCTCTAATGAATCTCTTTTATTTAAGAATAGAAAAAACGACATGCCTGAACCCTGTTGCAGCCAATTGGCACCTCCTTCCAACCCCTCCTTTCCGTTCTTCAACCCCAATGTCTCATTGGCCACCATCCAGATCCATCTCTTCGTCTCATACACTTTCTTTTCACAGGAATTCCCCCCCTCCCTCTGTTGCCCAAGTAACACTATCTGCTGAAGAGCCAGGAACTAGGTGAAAGTTCATCTCAGCATTAAAGCAAGTCCTTCTGTGATTTTATGTCAGTGCTGAAAGAGATCATAATTTGGAACACTGACAAAAGGTAGTCCACGACTTACAACAATTCACTTAATGACCATTCAAAGTTACAATGGCACTAAAAAAGTGACTTATGACCATTTTTCACACGTTTGACCATTGCAGCATCCCCGTGGTCATATGATTTACATTTGAATGCTCAACAACTGACTCACATTTATGATGGTTGCAGTGTGCTGGGATGCATGTGTTTCCCTTTTGCAACCTTCTGACAAGCAAAGTCAGTGGAGATATCAGATTCACTTAACAACAGTGTTACTAATTTAACAACTGCAGTGATTCACTTAACATATGTGGCAAGAAAAGACCTAAAATGGGGCAAAGTTCACTTAACAAATTCTCACTTAGCAACATAAATTTTGGGCTCAATTGTGATCATAGGTTGAGGACGACCATACCTGTAATATGTTTAAGGGTTGCAAATATATTGGTAAGTGAATCAATGTATAAAATTGGGAATGGGTGCATTTCTGGACAAAATTTCAACACAGGAGGCAGAGAGAAGCAGGTTTACTTTCACCAACCAGGAGAACAATTTAGCTTCTGGGAGGGCTTTGGACTGTTTATTTTGGAAGCAGGCAAAATATTTTTATTTATGTTTGTGAGGGTGCACTTTTGTGAGTGTGTGATGTCAGTCATTTCCTTTATCTAATCTATTCCAAATAAACAAGAATGAAAGACGACTTTATATTTGCAAATACAAAATTCAGCTTATGAATAAACATAAAGGCAGCAACCAGAGTTTTTGAACTCTGAACTATCAGCACTAAAAACCTATAGACTTTCTAATACCTATTTTTCCATCAGTTATGAGGTTTGTGCTCTATGTACAATTTTTTAAAATCTGCAATATTATGATATACTATCTGAGAAGTAATTGGAAAACCTACTTTCATGATGGTGTCTCTCATATGGAATGGGCTCCAGAGTATACCTGTGTGTTTTTCAAAAGCTCTCTTTGGCAACCTGAATGACAAGGTAGGTAAATACCAAGTCCAGGCCATACAGCCGACCTGACATTATCTACTCATTGCTTAGTTCACACTAAGTCTTGCTCCTGTTTGCTTGAACTAACACTTTCTTCATGCAAGGTTTTTAGTTACCTGGATAGGAAAGCATGATGGTTTGTTATGCTATCACAGTCATAGTTGGAGCAGTCACTTTGTTTCCGAGGCAATGGTTGTCTGGGCTCTTCATTCTCCATTATTCCTGAGATATCAATATTACTTTTGCTGAGGCGCTTGAGGTCTTCTAGATTTGAATCTTCAGCTGAAACAGGTTTATCCTAGAGAAAATTTATTTATATGTCTGTTTATTTTAAAGGGGAAAATTACTCTGATGATACACATGAAGGGGCTGTAGTGTTGATACAATTTTCATTCCCAAAGTTTACTGCAATCAACAACATTGTCTTTGGACAATGAGAGAAAAACAACAACAGAATAGATTCCAGAATAACAGAGTTGGAAGGGACATTGGAAGTCACTAGTCCAACCCCCTAACCCTAACCCTAACCCTCTACTATTTCAGGTATCTGTCCAGTCTCTTAAAAGCCTCCAGTGATGGATCACCCACAAATTTTGAAGGCAAGGTGTTCCCCTGGTTTATTGTTCTCACGGTCAGGAAATTTCTCCTTAGTTCTACGTTGGACTTCTCTTTGATTAGTTTCCATCCATTGTTTCGTGTCTTGCCTTCAGGTGATTTGGAAAATAGGTTGATCCCTTCTTCTTTCAGGTAGCCCCTCAAATATTGGAACACTGCTATCATGTCACCCCTAGTCTTTTTTCTCACTAGACTAGGCCAACCCAGTTCTGGCAACTGTCCTTTAGCCTCCAACCCCTTAATCATCTTTGTTGCTCTTTTTTGCGCTCTTTCCAGAGTCTCAACGACTATTTTATAATGTGGCGACCAAAACTGGATGCAGTGTTCCAGGTGTGGTCTAAGTTTTTATAAAGCGGTACTAATATTTCACCTGATCTTGATTCTATCCCTATGTTTATGCAAATTAGGATTGCATTGGCTTTTTTGGCTGCTGCCACACACTGCTAGCTCAAATTTCATATCAATCATACGAGATTGCTATGCACCTGTATTGGTGCATAGTGTACATATACAGTAAGCTCACAGGAGTTTTATACCATTTCACTGTCATGGCATTTCAAATAGTTCACAGCTTTCCAGTTAGCAAAACTCCTATTGTAGATGATAAGCTATGCAGTGGCTGCCTTCTCTGACATTTTTCCATGCATACCTGAACACTGCTGCTGCTGCCTCTTCTGCTGCTGAGTTGGCTTTCATCTGCTAGTCCCGTGCTATAGCAAATGGCATCAAAGCCCAACATTCCTCCTACACAGTCCCCCACAAGGCACACCTGGAAGACCAAGAAGAAGCACCAAGTTTATGATTTGGCCCAATCAGAGAAGTTCACTTTGAGCCCTATGTCATTACAGTCACATATCATACAGTATTATGATTAACAAAATAAATATTTCATGGCTATTTTTATAGCTTCACAGGATTGCCTGGTTCACACAGCATCGTGGCGATACCTTGAACTGCAAACTTTCTAATGTTTTAGCATTGTGTAATGTGTGGTGAGAATCCAAAGCCAGACACAGGTGAGTCCTAAATCTTCCAATCACACAGCAAAGACATGAACGCAGGAAGGAACTTACAATAGAGTATGGCTCTTTACAGAGAGAAAATATTTCTTGTAGTTACCATACTGGAAATAATAAAATAAGTTTTCAAAATGTGAATTCACTTATATCAGCTGCATCGATAAAATAAGCTGATATGGCAAGTTTGCACATAATCAGTATCACATAAACGAGACATAAAATACAGAGAAATTAAATTAAGGTGTTCACATTACTATGAAAATCAGGGATAGGGATCATCCAAAATTGCACTGGATTGTAGCAATCTTAAGAAAGGTTAATTCCCTGGATATAAACATGCTTACTTCAACTATAGTTTACTTATTATAAAAGAACCTAGTATTGGTTCAGGACTACATCTTCTCAAGTCTAAAGAAGCAGGCTTCTACTACACCATTATGCTAATTTATCCTCTTGTTTCTAATTCCCCAGACACTGTTTTTTCTATTGCTTTCCTTCCAAAGTTCTGTGAGAACTCAACCAGTTCAATCCGCAGTCCAGTCTGGCATGAAAAGCAGTATGAGATGAAAAAGAGAATCTGGAGATCACAACTACTAAGCTTTTATTTAGCACCAGTACTGTGCAAAGTACATCACTACTCATTAGTAGAACAGAAGAGTAGAAAAAAGAATGTTTTTTCCCCTTCCTTGTGGGGTTTTGAAGGAAGTTAAGGAGATTTTTTTCTCCTCATAAATTTTATCTCCTCTTCCACATAATATTTTTTCCATGGAAATGGTTTTTATTGCATTTTTTGAGGATCAATAGTGGAGGAGAGGAAAGTTATGTCAAGGTGAGGCTTGGGAGGAATGGCTGATGTTGTAAGAAAACTAAAATGGGTGATTTTTGTAGGAATCTTTAAGTTAGAATTTCAGTGACGATGTTCTTCATTCCTACTTAACAGAAAAAAAATGAGATGCTGAAAAACCTACTCCGATGGACTGCCCCTCTCTTCTCGAATTGCACCTATCTGACCACAAAATAACTATTTATCAAATAAGAACTGATTTTTCCTCTGTTCTCTCTATTTTTCGATATCACATCCTCTACAGTTTCCATTTCAGAGTTATTTGTTAGTTGAAACATGAAATAAACATAGGATAAACTTTAAAAAGTCAATGAGCCAGTATAAGTAACTACAAATGGTCCATCAACATGTCTCTAGAATTCTCCAAAGTTGAGTCAGCATCCCAGAGTTATTACTTATGCAAATAACTCAAGGAGGCAACACACCTTCCTCCTCTTATTTACTCCACAAGAACAACACTGTGAGGTGGGTTGGGCTGTGAGTTACTGGCCTAAAGTCACCCAGATGGCTTTCATGACTAAGGAAGGACTTGAACTCATGGTCTCCCACTTTCTAGCCTAGTGCCTTTACCACTAGACTAAATTGGTGACATGATATTTCCTTTTTTTAATTTCACAATTATGTAGAAAGTTACGCCTGTTGAAAATTTTAACAGACAACACTTATTTCCTGAAACTTTCCAAGCACCAAAATTTGCAAGGTGAAATGGGAAGAGGGAGAAATCCACTCCACTCTCTCAAATGACAGCACTCTATTACTATCATGCCTCTGTAGCCCTCAGAAACTGAAAATAAGTGTGGTCTCTGCCTGAAACTTAGATTTCTTTTCCATTTAGATCAGTCCACAAGCATCATACCATCTATTTCAAATACCAAGATTTCCGGAAGCAAATTATACATGGAGCAAAAGTACAAGGGCTAGGAGCCTGATATATTGTTTAATTTCTTATTTTGTTACTAGTAGCGGTGGAGTATTTTCTGATTAAAGAAATAAAGAATGACATATATACCTTCTGCACAAAAGAAATTTTATCAGTTTCAGTGTACTGATATGATGTCTTTTAGGTTTTCCAGCAGGAAGAAGAGTGGTCATACCTGCCCATTAAAGCCTGCCCCATCAGGAGATCCAAGAAATTCATTATAAACTTGGTTGGCTCTGCTGATCACCATGGCAACCGCATTCTGGTACTGAGGAGAAGAGATTGCCAACAAGGGCAAGGCGGCCAGCGGGATGTGATCTTCACTGCTACTTAGAGATGTCTCATCATAACTGTAAGGATTCAGGCTAAATGGAGAGAAGGGGATGGCAATGAAGATTATCCACAATTAAGAACAGGAGCATTATAAATATTGGGTTACATTGAGGATGGAGAAAAGATATGGCAATTTAAGATGAACCAGGACACAATCAACTGAACTGACATTAGTCACCCCCAGTAGTCCAATTTTTAAAGGTTTTGCCGCCATTATCATGATTTTCCTGGGAAATATATAGTGTAGTAGTCTTCCCTTTGCTTTCTGCACCGCTGTGCACCCCCTGTTCAAGTGGCTGCCACCACACCATGTGCTGTTCTTCTGAAGCCGTTCCGACCAATATGGCCTCCTCCTTCAGTCGATACTGATGAGCCAGCTGCCACACACCAGGCCTGTTGGTCCACGGGAGGTATTTGATTCCCTCCAACCCGCCGTTACAGCATAAAGCCATACTGGGTAGGGCCCCACAATCTGCCACCCGGGGACGTGCTCTGTGGGGGTTCCAGGCTCCCCCTGAAATGCCATGGCTTCATGGCTTCAAAATCTAAGGACTGGTTTGGATAAGCTCAACAGCACTTTTTCATGCGGCTCTTGATAAAAATAGGATCGCCAACATGATCACCAACGTCCGATGACGGATATGGCACAAGAAGAAGAAGTAGTCCAATTCTTCAAAAGTATTTTGAAGACCATCTATTTCCTGGTAACAAGAAATTTTACTTTTTGTGGGTAAAAATAATACATTTGCATAAATATGTTGTTAAGCACCTATTTGTTTTTAAAAATACAAACTCAAGTAAGTTGGCCATCCTCTCATGACACTCTCTTATCACTGCCATTTTCTCTATGGCCCTCTATGGCAGGGAAGGAATTATCTTTAAAAGACCAGGTAGTTTCCTTGGGTCTTTCTCCTTGAACTTTCTGGCAGTCTAAACAGTCTTTACCTGTTTCTGCTTTAGAGCTTGCCTACTTTTCATACATACCATCCTGCCTGCATCTTACATACTAATGGAGAAGTATGGGGCTGGTTGAGATGAACAGTATCCTGACCCATGTGAATAAGATTTGTCATGCCACAAACTCAACTTGCTTGATATTCCTAATGCACTTTGTCCTATTAACCTGCAGTTGGCAACACGTGGTCAGGAGCTCATGATCCTCAGCTGAACACAAGATGGAAGGAGACAGTACACCAGGAAGTTAGCTTCTCCAGCTTAAAAATGAAGGAGAGAGACCCAAGCATTTCTCTGGATGTAGAGAGATGGGGAAGAAAAGTCATATTCCTGAGATCTCAAGGGAACTGGCATTTTGGACAGAAAAACACCAGCACTGGCTTGATGTTATCACCATGCAAGTGTCCAACACAGAACTTCGATATAGTCCCACGCGGTACAGTTTGAGAGGCCTTTTTTATGATCACACCAAAACATGGGATTGACTGTTTCGAGAGACTCTCCTTATAGTCTTTCACTAGTTGATGAAAGCCTTAATTAGGAAGAGGAAGACATTTGTTTTAACAGCATGTAAAATTTAAAAGCTGTCTTTTGTTTGCTACTGTCAGTCTGTTTTTTTCATTAATGCATACTATTTCTCTTGGAATGATCACTCCAACTGGTTTCAATTGTCAGCTATTCCAAGAAAAGTTTTGTTCTCCCACTTAATAAGGGGAGAGGAATTAGTGAATTACTAAATAAGAAAATTTAAATGGTGGGAGAACAAAAAATAAAAATGAAAGCCTGATGGTGAAGTTCAACTTTGGGTAAAATGAGAAGGGAAGCAATGGCTGCAGCAGCCATTACATCTTCCGTCTCCTTACTTTGGTAAACCTGATTAGGGAGAAAAGATGTTTACTCTTGTGTGAATAATTTTTGGAGACTACCGGTAGTTGCTAAACTTTCTGACAAAACATTGCTAAATAACACACATGCATACACACACACAAAGGGAAAGGTGAAGGAATATGGAGACATGGGCAAATGAACAGTTTAGAAGTTTCCATAGTTGTGAAATAAACTTGCTAATTGCATACTCTTTTGTGCCTTGCTCTTCACACATCTTGTACATTCTGCTTGTCAGCACAATGCAAATTCCAGGTGAAAAAAAGGATGGGAGCAATCCTGCCCATATGGCTGTGCAAAACTCACCAATAAAAATATGGGTCCTCTAAGACAGCAGTCACCAATTGGTGGTCCGTGAGAAAATTTTGGTGGTTCACAGAAAAATTATTTGCATTTTTCATATTGCACTAAATCGGGGTCCTCAAACTACGGCCTCTGGGCTGAATACGTGCAATGAACGTTTGTGTTGCTGCAGAGTCTCCCCCTTTGGGGTCTTTTTGTGCAGGGCAGAGGGGGGCAGAAATTCCGACTTGGGGTCTGCTTCAGCCTCCTGGTGCGGGGCTTTGGTGAAGGCTGGAGGGAAGTGCCACTGGTGGCAAAGAGAAGGGGGCCTTGTTCCAGTGGGACTGCATCATGGCCTGGAACTGGCTGACCATCTCCACCCACTGTGTCTCCAGGCACCCGTACCTGGCCTTGCACTCCTGCAGGTCTTCCCTCTGCTTGGAAAGCCTATGCTCATAGTCCTCAGTGAGGTGCTTCAGCTGAGCCTCCTTCTCGGTCAGATCCAATTTGAACTGAGCCAGCTGTTTTGCCAACTCTTTCTCATGGTGACTGCTTAGCTCCAACAATTGCTTCCTGTTGGGGCCCTAAGGAACCCGGGCGGGAAGGGGAAGGGTGGCTGGGAGGAGAGGGGCGAGTAGAGGCTGGCGAGGTGCCCCTTGATGTGAGTGACATCGAGTTGGCCATGCCCACCCAGTCACATGACCACCTAGCCCCACCAACTCAGCCGGTCATTAGGCTGATCATATTAGTGGTCGGTGGGATTTAAAATTATGAATTTAGTGGTCCCTGAGGTCCAAAAGGTTGGTGACCCCTGACCTAAGAAGCACCCACATCAATATCATGGAGATACTGAGCCATCAGTTCTCAGCAATCATGGTAAGGCAGGGGTCTCTGTGAAAGAGGTCCTGGAATACCCCACCCTACCCTCCCACAAAAATCAATGAGGAAGAGAAGCATTTTGCAGGCTGTTCAGCTTTGCAAGTATTAAAGGTTTTTCTTTGGTTCAACTTACAGCTTTGGCTTCACCGTCATTCCCTGGAAAAGCATGTCTGTTTCTCTTCTACTATTCTGTAAATGACCAATTAGATGCCACAAGGAGGCAGTATGGACCAGCACTTGTATAGGCTGGAGGATAATTTTGGCTTCTGGGTGTCCAAACAGAGCCTACAGCAATAGAGAAAGCTGCCTAATACTAATCCAGACCATTTATCTTAGCTTAGCACTAGCTACACTGGCTGGCTGCTGCTATACAAGACTGCAAGATTTCCAAGCTCTATCTTGGACAGTGGGATTGAATTGAATTCCCGTGAAGCATTAGTACCACTCTACAGAGCCTAGGGACATGGTGGCCCAGTAGCTAAGATGCTGAGCTTGTTGATCGAAAGGTCGGTAGTTCAGTGGTTCGAATCCCTAGTGCTGCATAATGGGGTGAGTTCCCGTTACTTGTCCCAGCTTCTGCCAACCTAACAGTTTGAAAGCACGTAAAAAATGCAAGTAGAAAAATAGGGACCACCTTTGGTGGGAAGGTAACAGCATTCTGTGCGCCTTTGGCATTTAGTCATGCTGGTCACATGACCATGGAGACGTCTTTGGACAGCGCTGGCTCTTTGGCTTTGAAACAGAGATGAGCACCGCCCCCTAGAGTCAGGAATAACTAGCACATATGTGCAAGGGGAACCTTTACCTTTACCTTACAGAGTCTTAGTGTAATACTGCATCCAGTTTTGGTCGCTATAAAAAAGATGTTCAGATTCTGGAAAGAGTGAAGAGAAGAGCAACAAAGATGATTAGGGGGCTGGAGGCTAAAACATGAAGAAAGGTTGCAGGAATTGGGTATGTCTAGTCTAGTGAAAAGAAGGGTGAGGAGAGACATGATAGCAGTGTTCCAATATTTGAGGGGTTGCCACAAAATAAGGGGGTCAACTTATTTTCCAAAGCACAGAAGGCAAGACAAGAAACAATGGATGAAAACTAATCAAAGAGAAAAGTAGCCTAGAACTAAGGAGAAATTTCCTCCTGGTGAGAACAATAAACCAGTTGAACAGCTTGCCTTCAAAAGTTGTAGATGCTCCATCACTGGAGGCTTTTAAGAAGAGACTGGACAGCCATCTGTCTGAAATGCTATAGGGTCTCCTGCCTGAACAGAGGGTTAGACTAGAACACTTCCAAGGTCCCTTCTGACTCTGTTATTCTATGTTCTATGTTTTAATTGGGAGCTGCTGAATACAACACAGATGCTGGATTCTGAGCTGCATCCCTTCCTATTCCAAATTGAAGCTCTGGAGAGTACACAATCATCTGCCTTCAGCTGGAAAGGATACCGAAGGTTCCAGAAAAATGCTCTTTTGAGCTCAGCCACTCAAATTACTCCTCTCTATCTAAAATAGCCAAACAGCTGCAGGGCTTGGAACTTGGGAAAAGTTTTACAGAGCCTGAACGAAGAACTTTAAATTACGGTTCAAAGAAGGATGTAGATCAAGATAGGACAGCTCAGAAAAATAGCCATCAACTCCAGCTTTCAGATCAGGATCCTCTAAAGCAGCGGTGGCCCGCAGGGTGCTTAGATCTGGCCTGTGGGCCTGGCCTGGAAACAGCAAAGGATCGGCCCACGGTGCCTCTGCTAGCAAAAACAGAGCTTGTGTGTGTGTGTGCGTGTGGCCTCCCCATACCCCATTTTTGGCTGCAACAGCTTCCTTCAGCCCTCTGCCAGTGAAAATGGAGCTCAGGGGGCCATGTGCAGCCCCGGGGATCCATTTTCGCTGGCCGTGGGCTGCAGAAGGCCGTCGCTGCTGAAAATGGGTCATGAGGGCACACGCGCTGGCTCCCTTGGGCTCTGTTTTCGCTGGCAGAGGGCTAGCAAAATGAACTAAAAACAAAACAAAAAGAGAAATGATTCCCCTTTTGCATTTGAGCATGCAAGAACAGACAGGAAATAGGAAAGGGACAGAGGAAAGACAAAGAAAAAGAAGGGAAGATGGGAAGAGAGCAAGGAAGGAAAAATAAGGAAAGTGGGGAAGGAAGGAGAAAGGAGAATGAAGAGGGAAGGAAAAAGAAGAAAAGGGAGGGAGGGAGGGGATTATGAGAGTGAGGGAGGGTCTCAGGGAAGTTCTGCCTTAGCACTTGGCCACCACAGGTGCCCGCCGACATGAGTGATGTTGAGCCGACCACCCCCACCATGGTCATGCCTACCACCCCCCCTCCCCCGGCCCTCTGAGGTCAAACACAATCCTGATGCGTCCCTCAATGAAATCAAGTTTGACACACCTGCTCTAAAGCAAAAATGTAGAGCAGCAAGATTGGGAAAAGTTGGTCAGGCACCTTGTCAGGAACTCTCTGCCTTCCATGCTGCTGCCACAGGTTCGCAGAAACAGCTACAAATTGAGAAAATGAGCTCCAAGTGACTGAAGCAAGGAGACCTATAAAAAACTATATCAAGCTTTTTATAGGGGAAATGATCCTCTGTCCAATGTAGACTGCAAGCAAACTCCATCCTGCTCATAAACACTGGGCACCGTTTCTTACAGCACTATTTTAAAGGTTAAACAAGAGCCATTATAATTGTAGTGTGCCACATTGACTTGCTTATTTCAGGAAACAATGTGAATTTCAGCCTTCTTCAACTCTGCAGCTCTTATTGCTTTCCCCTGTTTTGTTCCATTCCAACCCTTTCAAGCCTGCTGCTTTACTGTTCCTGTCTTCTCCATTTTATTTCCCTTCCCTCCCACTTCTTTAGTCTTCTGTCCTTCCTGTCTTTGACTTTCCTCTGCCCTATAATCAAGGGGCTTAACCGATGTCAGCAGGACATTGTTCCATTAAAAGCTTAATTACTGCTACAACATCTCTTTGCTGCTTTCTATCAATAAATTGATAGTCTGTGTTGTAATTCTGATAATCTCTCAATGATTAGTGGACTGTGAGATATCATCTGTTGTTCAAGGCATGTACCAGCTGAAATCTAACTCACTGAGAACTTTTCAAGAAGCAAAATATCCCTACAGTAACATTGACTAGGCCATAGCTCAAGACCCTGCAAAGATTTGATGGGATAACTGCATTATTTAAAACATATTTATTCTAGAAATGAGTCAGGTTAATAGTTAGCAATTAAACTTCCAGTTAGACATTGCGGGGTGGGAAAAATGCAGTCCTTCCCGGCAATAACACTCCTTCCCAAATACAGGTTCTAACCTAACTCCTCTTAATCAGAAATGGGCTGGAAATGTGAGAGTTGCAGCCACACAAGAGCATCAAAAACTGCCATTCTAGGAAAGCTATTCCAATTCAGCTAAGACCTTCTCACCTGCACTGAGCCACAGCACAATCATTACCTGACCATTGTTTTTGTGCCCCCACAATGTTGTCTTCATTTTGTCCCCAGTCTATGAGCGAGAGCCTCAATTTGTCCTCTGCTATTCTAGGGTCAAAAGTAGCATTTCCATCCTTATTTTGAAATAACCAAGGGCTGCCTTGAAGTGTGAAGGCCTGGTAGGAAGCAGAGGGAAAGGTGTGCCCAGCAGGAAGGAAAGGAAGTGAAAACTAGAGCGAGCATCCAAGGATATGATAGGTTCAAGACGATACAGGCTCTCTGAATGCCTTATGATTACAGGTAGGAAGAAAAGGGAAAGAAGAGCTCTGTTGATGAGACCTGTAGTATCAGGCCCAGACTTCCTTCTTCCATGCTGCAAAAGAATGGCAAAAGTTGCTGTCATTTTCCACCTGATTATACAGTATTATGCCAACTCATAAGGGAAATGGCTCAGTTAGGAGCACATGCAAATCCACTGTTTCACTTCATCAGAAAAACTCTGCAAGACATCAGCCAGGCTTTCCAGGAAGTCATGTGAGGCAGAGATGGGTTTCAGCAGGTTCTGACCAGTTCTAGAGAACCGGTAGTGGAAATTTTGAGTAGTTCGGAGAACCAGTAGTAAAAATTTTGACTGGCCCTGCCCCCATCTATTCTCTGCCTCCCAAGTCCCAGCTGATCGGAAGGAAGTGGGGATTTTGCAGTAACCGTCTCCTGGATTGGGGATGGAATCAGGGGTGAAATGCTCCCGGTTTGGACCGGATCAGGCGAGTAAGTAGAGATGATGGCCGGTGGTTCGGAGAACCTGTAGCAATGGAAGCTGGAGGCTCTGCCCACCCACCCACCCACCCCATTCCCCAGAGTCGGGGAATGCACTATTCTACTGCCCACCTTTCTCCCGCGGCTGGCTGTCAGGGAAGGCAAGTGCCCGAAAGGTACCGGAGTCGCTCACTCTCCTTCTTGAATGAGCTGCTCTGGTCCACGCGCAGGCTGCGCAAGCACACACTGTTTATCTAATTCAGTGGCACGTTGGATGTGTGCTTGCGCAGCCAGCATGTGGACCAGAGCGGCTCACTCAAGAAGGAGAGTGAGCGACTCCGGTACCTTTCGGGTGCTTGCCTTCCCTGACAGCCAGCCGCGGGAGAAAGGTAAGCAGTAGGAGTCAGGGAATGGTGCATTCCCTGACTCCAGGGAATGGGGTGGGTGGGCGGAGCTGCGTGGCAAAGGGCGAGCGGCAGCGACTCTGCGGCAAGGCCAAGGTCAGGGAATGGTGCATTCCCCGACTCTTACTGCTCACCTTTCTCCTGTGGCTGGCTGTCAGGGAAGGCAAGCGCCTGAAAGATACCGGAGTGGGGCGGGTGGGCGGAGCCGCAGAAGAAAGGTAACGACACGCCGGCAGAATAGAAATTTTAAAAGTTTTCCTACCGGGTTCTGTGGGCATGGCTTGGTGGGAGGGGGTCTTGTGACTGAGTGGGCGTGGCTGTGAGTGACTTTGAGTTGGCCACGCCCACTCAGTCACAGGACACCCCCCCACCAAGTCACGCCCACAGAACCGGTAGGGAAAAAATTTAGATTTCACCCCTGGACAGAATGGAGATTTTACAGCATCCTTCCCCTGCCACGCCCACCAAGCCATGCCATGCCCACCAAGCCACACCCACAGAACCGGTAGTAAAAAAATGTTGAAGCCCACCACTGATGTGAGGGCTGGAGCAGAAGTTCCCAAATTTAATTCTACAGGGTTAAATGAATACACACATCTATTGCTTAAGATGTGGTGAGAAACACTAATGTAGGGAGTTTTGAAAAGGGGCTTCCAAAAACTCACACAGAGAAGAGACTGAGCTATGAACATTTATCCACAAAAGCTAAGTTAGAAGATTCAGAAGCAATCTTCAGAAAATCTGAATGCTTACATTAATAAGTAAGAAAAGATGGGCAAAGACTAATGTTAGAAAGAGAGTCCTTGGATTTTTTTGGAGCACAGCCTATGCTATCTCCTCTAGGTAGCACATTTTTTCTTTGGAAAACAACAAAAAGGAACTCTGGGATAGTCTGGAAATTATTTTGACTCTAAATATCTCATGGGGCAGTGTGATGATTCAGCAGTTAAGACACTGGGCTTGTCAGCTAGCAAACTGATAGCCCGGGTTTGAGATCTGAGTGTTGCGTAATGAGTTTATCTTGTTCATGACCACCCAGTAATTAGAAAGCATGCAAATACAAGTAGATCAATAGATACCTAGGTGGCTCAGTGGCTAAGATGCTGAGCTTGTCGATCAGAAAGGTCAGCAGTTCGGCGGTTCGAATCCCTAGTATAGGTCTCCTGCATGAGCAGGGGTTTGGACTAGATGACCTCCAAGGTCCCTTCCAACTCTGTTACTGTTACTGAAACAGTGTTCTGCAATGTCATGCTGGCCACATGACTGCGAAAACATCTTCAGAAAGCACTGGCTGATGGTCTCGAAATGGAGAGGAGCATTGCCCCCTAGAGTTGACAACAACTAGCAAAGTAAAAACTACACAGATTGCTTTCCTTTCCTGAATATCCTGTATGTAAAGGACAGAGGCTTAAAGACAGAAAGATTCAAAGAAATTTAAAGCCTAATAGCTCTTTTCAATCTGACATACTCCAGGAAAGTTGGACTGAAGTTTCCATTTAACCTGGACAGTATTTCCAGATGTAGGGGAATATAACAACATCAATAATAATTTATTAAATTTATATGCTCTGTGACTGCTAGCGTATGAGCCTCCTTATCCAAGAACTTTCCTCTGATGATACTCCCCATTCAAGGCAACCTGCTCATTTTAATCATATGTACAGAATAGCTATGCTGAAGATTGTCTCATTTAAACTGAAGGATGAACATTAATTTTTCAAAGGAGAGGAAAGGTTGTTTTGTTTTGTTCAACATCCTGTTAATTATTTCTGTATTTCTCTGTATTAGCTGGTGCAGGATCAATTCTTCCTTCTATTCTCTCCCCCCCCACCCCAATTCCTGGAATAATCACCAGGTGATGTCACAGAGACAAACAACAAAATGAATTTGACTACATGAGGCTGATAGTCGACTGCAAACAAAGCCAGATTGAAAGACAAATGCAAGCGAAAGACAGTGCCAATGAAACAGACAAAAACAGAAAGAGCAGTTTTGGTTCAGTTCCAGTTAAATGTCAGCCTTCCTTGACCTCAGCCTTATAATTTTTAGAACATAAATGCTGCCTCTCACCTCTGAAGGTAGAAGAGCATCATTTTCTCTAGGCC
The DNA here is from genome assembly GCA_022577455.1 of Arizona elegans. NCBI lineage: Eukaryota > Metazoa > Chordata > Lepidosauria > Squamata > Colubridae > Arizona > Arizona elegans. Next base: position 315,516,022 of record JAKOOJ010000001.1, on the reverse strand, counting down.
TCTGGTCAAACTGACCTGGAACATAATACTGACCGCTTTACAATCTCTGAACACAGAGGAACTCCAGAATGACATGTTGAAATCTAATTATTTACAATGCTATTTAACTAAATTAATGTCTCTAAAGGCACAGAAGAAAACAGCAATTAGGGCAGGAGCAATATTTTGACAGAGGAACCAGCTCATTTAGTGCCAATTATATTGTTGTAACTAATGAAATGAAGGTAGGAGAATAGAAAGTTTTCATTCTGCTTCTGAATTCATTTCATAGTTGATGCAAAAACCAACACACTGATCGTTTTGAAGATTCTAATTATATCTGACATTTTATATATTTAATCAGCAGAACTTTCATATGAACCAAAGTAGGAGGAAATATTTATTGCCCAGCAAAGAAACGCAATGTGCAACCACCAAGCTTTCAATTTTCAAGTACAACAGAAAATCTGGGTTGTAGGCCATTCAGCATGCAAGGAATTAATGAACAAGAGATTTTCTTCCATCTTCTGAGAATCACTTATGTTGTCAGCTTTCCGGAAAATCAGCAGGGAGAAGGCTTCTTCTTGTGCCATATCAGTCATTGGACGTTGGCGATCATGTTGGCGATCCTATTTTTATCAACAACTGCATGAAAAAGTGCTGTTGAGTTTTGTCCAAACCAGTCCCTTAGATTTTGAAGCCATGATGTTATTCTTCTGCCTGGACATTATTTGCCTTCAATCTTTCCTTGGAGGATTAAGTGAAGTATGACGTATTTTTCTGAGTGACGCATCACATGTCCAAAATATTCTAACATTCGCTTTTTTATGATTTTGATTATTTCCCTTGGCTTTCCCCAGGCAGCTTATCACCTCCTCATTTCTGATTTTGTCAACCCAACCTATACGTAACAACTGCCTGTAAATCCATATTTCAAATGCTTCTAGCCTCTTCAAGTGACTTTCTGTCAGAGACCAACTCTCTACTCCGTAGAGCAGGATAGAAAAGACGTAGCATCTGACAAGCCTGATTTTCAATCTTAGGCTTATGTTGTGACTGCAGAAGACCTTTTTCATTTTGAGGAATAGGGAGAGGGCACTTGACTTATTTCTTAGCCCCTTGCATTCATGGGGCCATCAGTCTCTCTCCTCTAGCTTTTTTCTCCCCTGAGCAATTAACACATTTCCATGCTTCTCTCATGAGTTCATTGTTCAGCTGTCATAGAGTTCAATTGGTAAGTTGGCAATAGGTACATAAGCAAATATCTTGGTGGAAACACGGTCAGCCCTTGCTACAGAATGTAAAGTAACTTTAATAATCTGCATGACAAAAACAGATCGTCTACAATTATCCAGGATACTGAAAAATGGCCATAAATTTTATTTCTGTGGCTATAGGGTTTTATTACATATGGCTAATTTCTGGGAGCTTATTGTGTATGCGCAGCCTTTGGCAGCTGATTAGTTAGTGCATACTACTTATCCACCTTTTCTTTGAAGGCACAAGTCAACGTATGTGGAGATCTCCGCTATGTTTATCCCCAGAACAGTTTTGTTTGCCAGGTTTGCCATGGCGAGAGTAGGAAGAAAAAAAAATATTCTTAATGTTTAGATTTACAGAGTTGGAGAGGCATTCTGAGAACTGGGTACCAATTCCAATTGTCCATCTCCATGATATATGCTTCTCATTCTGTCTCTGAAAAAGAGGGAGAGGGAAGAATCTAAACTACCAATTAGCCGAGGGTCTTTGGCCCCCCTTTGCTGAGCTGAAGTTAGAATACTTTTACCACGAGAGAAGACAATGGAAGGGATTCTTTTGCAATTAGAAAGAGGCATTTGGCTCTCCCTGTTCCAAAGAGCTGAAGAACTTCGCTACCATATTTTCCCTTTGGAGGGGAAGTGAAAATCCTGATTGAAACTGAGTCTTTTATGGGAGGAGACGGGACCCCACAGGAAAAGGGATCCCATCTAAAATATGGGTTGGTATTTAAAATGATCAGATACAATTAATGTATAGTTGCAAGAATTATTCCAGTACCTTAAGTTTCTCCCATGTTCATGCTGTTTGTTGAAAGCACACAAACAGAGTTTTTAAAGAGAGGCAGGGAGCACAAAGAACATTCAAGAACAAGAGGCTGAAAAACTCAGTGCTTTTCTTCCCAAATGATCTGACACTCCAGATGAAACGGAACCGAATCCTTTGCTAAGTTCCTTCTTTTCTCCAAAAAGGATTTATCAGTGTATATCAATCCCCTGGACTGACCCAACCACTCTCACCTGGTGGCTTCATGTTAAGAAGGTGGGTTTTTTCCTAGTTTCCTGCAGAACAAAATAAATATTGCCTAAACCAATCTCAGAAGTGCACCATTCAGGAATTTTATTCTCAGCAGTGGAATTGGAGGTTTATGTTTTATTTCAAGCGCTCAGCTCATAGCTTGAGATACATGTAACTGTACTGAGAAAATTCCCTGTAGGAATCTCAAAAAGCCAGAGGCACTAAAAAAAGAATCAACCAATACAGCCTGAGCCTCCTGTGGCCACAGCTGAAAACAGAACTTTTCTTATATTCCCATTTGTGTACAATGTCACTATTTAGTATTATTGCTATTTCTTCTGTTTATTAACCTGTCATTTCTAATCCAGCAATGCTTCACAATTCATACTTCTTCCACAATAGCAGTTTACAAGGCAAGCTACTATTATTCCCCACTTCTCAGATGGAAATGCACATGGAGGAAGAAGAGTTTATCAAAAGGTGTATCTCATTTCCTTTCCCACAAAATTGCCATATTTACAGACCCCTCGCATCCTGGACATAAATGGTTTCAACTCCTACCCTCAAAACGACGCTATAGAGCACTGCACACCAGAACAGATTTTTCCCGAACACAATTACATCGCTAAACAAATAATTCCTCAAGGCTGGCATGCTTATTTGTGGAATATTAGAAACAAAACATACAAACATTTCAAAAACCATATAATAAGAAACTCACTAATTGGCACCTGGTTGGAAATTAAACGTAAGCACTATATGAAAGTCCCAGGCTGGATATCTACATTAGAGGCAACAATGCACCCCAATACATCAGCTACTCAAAAAATTATACGATACAAAGAAGTTCTGGACATAAATGGAAGACTAAAATCACGGCAAGAGCTCAGGGACCAGGGTATAGAAATGGACTGGTGGCCGTACTTATTAATACAAAAAAGACAGTGAAGAAGGAGGAGTTGAAATAAAATCTAACCAATTAGATAAATTATTAGAAACCAAAGAGGGAAAATTAATCTCAAAGATTTACAAATACTTACTAGAGTTCAATTTGGCAGAAAATATAGTTAAAGGTCAAATGATAGCTTGGGCTAGGGACATTGGAAGAAATATACAATTGGAAGAGTGGGAAATGATATGGGAAAATAATTGCAAAATAACAAAGGCAACAACATATAAAGAGAACCATTACAAGATGAGGTATAGGTGGTACCTAGCCCCTGCTAGATTGGCAAAAATGTATGCAAATTTTAACCCGATATGTTGGAAATGCAGACAAACACTGGGAACCTTTTATCATCTTTGGTGGCTCTGCCCAAAAATTAAAAAATTTTGGATGAAAATTAGAACCTGGACCTAAAACCTGAAATTTTCTTATTAGGTATACTTTAAAAAAGCAGTAGAAAAGAAATAAAATACATCATGTTACACATAATCACGGTGGCTAGATTAACCGTAGCCCAATCCTGGAAATTAGAACAGTTGCCAACAGAACAACAAATAATCCAAAAAATATTTATATGTGCGGAAATGGATAGATTAACTTTAAAATTAAACGATAAGGAAGACTCACAGTATTTCCAAATATGGGACAGATGGTATGAATGGATTAATCGATGGGAAAAAAAGTAAAGTCAAACATAGTAAGAAATTAAAGGTAACAAATATACACCGTCATTAAGAAATTAAAGTTAATGTATATATTTATTTATTTATTTATTTGTTTGTTTGTTTGTTTGTTTCAATTTCTATACCGCCCTTCTCCAAATAGGACTCAGGGCGGTGAACAGCCAAAGTAAAAGCAGGACATACAAAATTTAAAAACAGTTTAAAATAATTAAATATTTTGGCCGTAAATTTAAAACAATCCAATATAAAATCAATTTAAAATTTAACTCAAGGCAGCCCAGCTAGTTGAAATAAATGGGTCTTCAGGGCCCGACGAAAAATCCGGAGGTCTGTTATTGTATGTATCTCTGGGGGGAGGTTGTTCCAGAGGGTGGGCGCTGCCACAGAGAAGGCTCTCCCCCTGGGGGTCGCCAGCCGACATTGTCTGGCGGACAGCACCCTAAGGAGGCCCTCTCTGTGCGAGCGTACTGGCCGGTGGGAGGCTATTGGTGGCAGAAGGTGGTCTCGTAGGTACCCCAGCCCTAAGCCATGGAGCGCTTTAAAGGTGGTCACCAACACCTTGAAGTGCACCCGGAAGACCACCGGGAGCCAGTGCAGCTCGCGCAGGAGAGGTGTCACATGGGAGCGCCTCGTCACCCCCATAATCCCCCGCGCGGCCGCGTTCTGGACCAGCTGGAGCCTCCGGGTGCACCCCAGGTGGAGCCCCATGTCGAGAGCGTTGCAGTAGTCCAGGCGGGAAGTGACGAGTGCCTGAGTGACTGTACGTAGGGAGTCCCGATCTAGAAAGGGGCGCAACTGGCGTATCAGGCGGACCTGATAAAAAGCCCCCCTGGCCACGGCCGTCAAATGATCTTCTAAAGACAGCCGTGCGTCCAGGAGGATGCCCAAGTTACGAGCCCTCTCCGTGGGGGCGAATGATTCACCCCCAATAGCCAGCGATGGCATCAGCTGGCTATATCGGGACGCCGGAAGCCACAGCCACTCAGTCTTGGAGGGGTTGAGTCGGAGCTTGTTTCTCCCCATCCAGGCCCTCACGGCCTCCAGGCACTGGGACATCACTTCAAGGGCATTGTTGGGGTGGCCTGGGGTGGAGATGTACAGCTGGGTGTCATCAGCGTACTGATGGAACTCCACCCCGAAGCCACGGATGATCTCATCCAGCGGCTTTACATAAATGTTGAACAGAAGGGGCAAAAGGACCGACCCTTGTGGCACCCCACAAGCAAGGTGCCTCGGGGTCGACCGCTGCCCCCCTGTCAACACAGATTGCGACCGGTCAGAGAGGTAGGAGGAGAACCACCGCAGGACGGTGCCCCCCACTCCCAACTCCGCCAGCCAGTGCAACATGATACCATGGTCGATGGTATCAAAAGCCGCTGAGAGGTCTAACAGGACCAGGATAGAGGAACAACCCCTATCCCGAGCCCTCCAGAGATCATCCACCAATGCGACCAATGCCGTTTCCGTGCTGTGCCCAGGCCGGAAGCCGGACTGGAGCGGGTCTAGATAGACAGCTTCATCCAGGTACTGGGGAAGCTGTTGCACCACCACACTCTCAACAACCTTCGCAACAAAGCGAAGGTTGGAGACTGGACGGTAGTTAGCCAAAATAGCCGGATCCAGAGAGGGCTTCTTGAGGAGGGGCCTCACAACCGCTTCTTTCAAAGCGGCCGGCAGGACCCCCTCACTCAAAGAAGCGTTAACAATCTTCTGGAGCCAGCCTCGTGTCACCTCCCGGGAAGCCAGTACCAACCAGGAGGGACACGGGTCCAATAAACATGTGGTCGCGTTCAGCCGTCCCAGGACCCTGTCCATGTCCTCGGGAGCCACAGGATCGAACTCCCCCCAGATAACACTCTCAAGACCTGCCTCAGTCATCCCGTCCGGACATACCCAGTCAGAGGCCAGCCCTTCCCGAATCTGAGCGATTTTGTCATACAGATACTGCACAAAATCCTCAGCTCGGCCCTGCAAGGGGTCATCCCGCACATCCAGATGGAGGAGGGAGCGGGTCACCCTAAACAGAGCGGCCGGGCGATTATCTGATGACGCGATAAGAGCAGCAAAATAGTTAGTTTTCGCCGCTTTTATCGCCACTAGGTAGGTCTTAATATGAGACCTCACCAGTGTTCGGTCAGATTCGGAGCGGCTGGTCCTCCAACTACTCTCCAGGCATCTTTTCCGGCGCTTCATCTCCCTAAGCTCCTCGGAGAACCAAGGAGCTAGGTGAGTTCGGTGCCAGGTCAGAGGCCGCAAAGGCACGACACGGTCCAAGGCCCCAGCAGCCGCACTATCCCAGGCGGCCACCAGGTCTTCAGCCGAGTCATGAGCCAGAATCTCAGGAAATGGCCCAAGCTCCATCTGGAACCTATCAGGATCCATCAGGCGCCTGGGGTGGAACCACCTGGTCGGTCCCGCCTCCCTGCGGCGGGGTGCAGCGGTTAGAAAGTCCAGTCGAAGGAGTGAGTGGTCAGACCATGACAAGGGTTCGATGGCTATATCCCCTATATCAAGGCCACTCAACCACTGACTAGAGACAAAAACTAAGTCCAGAGTGTGTCCCCCCGTGTGAGTGGGGTCATGAATTAACTGAGTAAGGTCCATGGCCGTCATGGAAGCCATGAACTCTCGAGCCACTTCAGACGTTTCACCGATAGATGGCAGGTTAAAATCCCCCATGATGACAAGTCTGGGGGTGTCCACCGCCACCTCGGCTATAACGTTAAGCAGCTCGGGCAGGGCCGTTGCCACGTGGCAGGGAGCCAGGTAGTGACCAACAAGCCCATCTGTACTCCACGACCCCACTTCACAAAGAGGGACTCACATCCGTCTATCTGTGGAACAGTGGTCTCCCTTCTCCCTTGGATCCAGACCTTCCTTTATAATAACCGCCACCCCCCCCGCCCCTGCCCTGAGCCCTCGGCTGATGAAATGCGCGGAAGCCTGGTGGGCATATATCCACGAGGGGGACTCCCCCCTCCTAGCCCAACCAGGTCTCTGTAATGCCCGCCAGGTCCGCCTCCCCCTCCTGAATAAGATCATGAACGAGGGGGGCTTTATTAACAACGGACCTGGCGTTGCATAACATCAGCCGAAGGCTCTGGCCCTGAGAATCTGGACAACCTGGGGAACGAGGAAAGCATTGGGGACCGAAGTGCGCAATCGCTCTAAGATAGCAAGTGCGCGTTCCCCGAACATGATGTGGTCCCCAGCTTCCGCCATATCTGCCCCTCCCACTCACTATACTGATGGAACAGCCCTCTTTAAATCGAACTCCAACCCCCTCTCTGACCTCCGGTTCTATGTCCCTGGTGTCGTAGCCCTTCGCTGAGGCTGGTCTTGAACCCGGTGGATTTCCCCCAGAACCCACCCTAATCCCCCCCGAACCCCTTAAAATTTTAGTTAAAAACCCACTAAAAAACCCACTTAAAAAACCCCTCAAACTCTTCTTTGCCGCATGCCATCTCTCGGGGCTCCAACACCCATCATCAAGATAGGCCCTCGATAACGAAGAGGGCCAAACCTGCGAGAGGGGGGAATCTTGCAGGGCACGAAGGTCATTCACCGAGTACATCTAAACATCAAGGGAGGTGATAGTCCATGGCCGATAACCAGGGGCCGATTTGATGTTATCACAGTCAGAAGGAGTGAAATGCTGGACTTCAATGGAATTCCAATGGAGCACGTGGAACCTCATTGCCCTCTCACATGTTTAAATATTATAGATAGATAATCCTGTTTATTAGTTTTAGTATGTATGTATTTTAGAATTGTATTTTTTAGAGTTAAGAACGTTTTGTACAATTTTTATCTTTTTATATTGAATAAAGTTTGTTTTTAAAATTAAAAAAAAATAATTCCCTCAACACTGTTAAACTAGTTATTAAGTCTGCATTACTATTAATCTTCTCATCGTTCCTATCACCAATCTCCTACCACTTATGACTGTATGACTGTAACCTTATTGCTGGTATCCTTACAATTTATATTGGCTGTTTCCTAATATGATTTGATTGCTTATTTGTTCCTTATGACTATCATTAAGTGTTGTACCTTATGATTCTTGACAAATGTATCTTTTCTTTTAGGTACACTGAGAGCGTATGCACCAAAGACAAATTTCTTGTGTGTCCAATCACACTTGGCCAATAAAGAATTCTATTCTATTCTATTCTATTCTATTCTATTCTATTCTATTCTATTCTATTCTATTCTATTCTATTCTATTCTATTCTATTCTACTCTACTCTACTCTACTCTACTCTACTCTACTCTACTCTAGAGTAGAGTACTCTATTCTATTTCCTAGTTCACTGAAATATGTAATATGATAGTTAAGAGCAGGGGTGAAATTCAGCAGATTCTGACAGGTTCTGCAGAACCGATAGCGGAAATTTTGAGTAGTTCGGAGAACCGGCAAATACCACCCTCTGGCTGGCCCCAGTGGGGAGGGAATGGGGATTTTGCAGTATCCTTCCCCTGCCACACCCAACAAGCCATGCCCACAGAACTGGTAGAGAAAAATTTTAAATTTCACCCCTGGAAGGAATAGAACTCACTTTGCCATGAGGGAGAAGGCTTCAGAGCAGACGGCTGGACAGGGAACAAGTCTGATTACAATATGGCCGAGTGAGGAAGGGAAGTGGGCCTGGGTCACTTTCTCAAATACAGAGGTGAAGGTGTTGACGTCAGCCATCTTGCTGCTGGGCTCCCCTGCTCCTGTATCTAGGATGTTGCCCCCATGAAGGACGAGAATCAGGACACGTGTTCTGCAGTTGCGCAACTGACTTCCTTCCTGGAGAGGGAAAAAAAAAGAAACCAAATGATTTGAGGAGAAAGCAGCCTTGTTTTATGCTACATTTACTGTATGAGAAAAAGAGCAAAGCTCAGATATTATTATTATACTTTGTCATTGAACCTTGTACAGCAAAATTAAATGCCACCTTCAGTGTACATTATACATAAAAAATAAAACCAAAACACGCATCCTTCACATGAATTGAAAACCCCTGATACTGTATTAATATTGCACTATACAGTAGAATTCAATATAGTTACCCACCCTGGGATACAAGCTGTTTTTCAGCCTATTTGTCCTTGTTTTTATTGTCCTGTATCGTCTGCCAGATGGTAATAGTTCAAAAAAAGGGTGCCCAGGATGAGTTGGATCTTTAATAATGTTTTGAACTTTCTTAAGGCAGCAGGAGCTACAAAGCTATTCCAAAGAGGGGAGAGGGCAACCAATGATCCTTTGGGCAATGACGTTAACCCTCTGGACTGCTGTCCTATTTGCCACTGTGCAATTGGCAAACCATACACAGGTGCAGTAAGTTAAAATACTCTCTATGGTGCAGTGGTGAAGATCATCATATATCAGGAATCAGTAGTCCTAGATCAGTGGCCCCCAACCTTTTGGGCACCAGAGACCGGTTTCATGGAGAAAGATTTTCCGCAGACCAGAGGTGGCATTGGTTTTGAGTGCTGCTTGCATCCTGCAGATGGGGCTTTGCTTCTTTGTGCAGCCTGTTCCTGGTCCACGCACTGGGGGTTGGTGGCCCCTGTCCTAAATTATTCACAGGCTCTCACTCAAGAGAAAGTAGAGGGTGGAAAATATGATCACTGCAGAGAGTAATTTATTATTTTCTAGTGCATTTTGCCATATTAGAAAAAGCTCAAGTCTGCAGAGTAAAAGATAACTTGAAACCATCATTAACATCTTTATTGTGTGCTTCTTAGAATTGCTTTTTTATGAGATAGATGGTTATATGACTGATTGATTGATAAATAAATAAAATGTTTAAAATTAAAAATAACAGAGCCAGGGATGTCTCTCTACCTTTCTTCCTCAGTAACAGAATCAAATCCCAATACATGGATGAAGATTGTGATTTACAGTAGTTAGCTAAATAACAGCCCAGCAAATGTAATTTTGGAGTCAAAGACAGTTTTGACTGCTGAGAATCAAAATATTTTCCCCCTGATGCATTATAACATCTGAGATTTTGGAGCATGTTTGTAGCAAAATCCTAAGAGTCACTTAAGTGAGATGGGAGGTTTTTGGGTTTTTTTTTGGCTTTAATTTATATGCCGCCCTTCTCCGGAGACTCAGGGCGGCTTACAGTGCGTTAAGCAATAGCCTTCATACTTTTGTATATTTATACAAAGTCATCTTATTGCCCCCACAATCTGGGTCCTCATTTTACCTACCTTTGAAAGGATGGAAGGCTGAGTCAACCTTGAGCCTGGTGAGATTTGAACTTGCAGTAATTGCAAGCAGCAGATGTTAATAACAGTGCTTTAGTCCACTGTACTACCAAGACTCTATATAAAAATATGATGATTAAAATAAACATTCTAAACATTCTAAAAATCTGATGTATTGCTATAAATCAGTGGTGTCCAACTTTAGCAACTTTAGGACCTGTGGATTTCAATTACCAGAAACCCCCAGAAACCGATATTCTGGGAGTTGAAGTCCACAGGTCTTAAAGTTGCTAAAGTTGGATAGCTGAAGCTGCCTGAAGCATGATTCAGGTAGTAATTCACCTCAGTGTCCTCATGGATTTCAATGCTGCCCTGTGCAGGATAGCGATGTTTCCTCAGAGAGGCTCTGTACAACTCCCCTGAAAGACAAAAGAAGAGGAATATTATCTTTTTGCTTTCAATATTCCAATTACCAAAAGCTGTGAAACGGATTGCTGTGTTATTGATATGAATCTTCAGCCAAGATCTAAACAGCCATGGTTTTGTAATTCTGACACCTCAGCCAGTGAATTGACTGTACTTCAAAGGCACCCATTTCCAGTCAACAGTAATTATTTTGTCTTGTCCTCAACTGAGTTCTTGTAAAAACAAAACAAAAACAACAACAACAACCCCAACAACAACTGGAAAATGCTACTGGTTATCGAGGGGAAGATTTTCTTTGGCTATTCATGAGTGCCTACATTATGGAATAGTGTTTTATTTATCCGTTAAATATACCGATATATCCTGTCTTTTCTCCAAGAGATCAAGGTAGTATGTCTAGCATTTTCTCACTTAATTTTATCCTCACTAGCTACAAAGTAGGTTAGAAAGAATGACCACCAAAAGTCAAGCAATGAACTTAGCTAAATGCAGTCTGAACTTGGACTTCCCTTGCTTTGATAGTATCGCTGTTAACTACCTTTCTTCACAATCATCTGAAAGCATCAGTTGTCACCAGTTCAATTTATGACCAAAACAACATAGCATTGTTTGCTTTATTGTTTCAAACCAGCAAATGACCTTACTTAGTTCATGTAGATGTTGAATAACATAGGATAGAGAGTTGTGATCTGTGGCATCCCACAAAGGAAGGACCTAAGGAGCAACCTCTCCTCAATCAACATTGGTTGAGTCCCAAGGAAATAATAGAACTATCATAAAATAGTACCCCTACCATAAAATGGTACCCCAGCCTCTAGAACTAGTCCCAAAGGATATTATAGTTAACAGTATCTAAAGATGCTGAGAAATCAAGGAGCACAAGGATGGATGCACCATCTCCATCCTGACTCTACCGCAGGTAATCTACAAGCTTAACCAAGTCTGTCTCCATACTAAATTCCATCCTGAAACTCAACTCAGCACAGATAATCTGCTTCCTCCAGAGTTCGCATCAACTGCATACAAGTACAGTTTTCAACAATCTTCCTTTAAAAGAGAGACGTTATTTAAAATCATTGGGTTAAAATATGGCCTCTTGAGAAGGGGATGCACTATTGCTTTCTTCAAGGAGGGGATACTACCCCTTCCTCAGAAACGCTGACACGATAGAAAGCATTCATAGATTACCTCCTTGGCTGCTTTCAAATCTAGGAGGATCCTCGGTTCAATAACTAGGTGGCTAAACTGACAGCACAGAGAACCCTGTACATTTTCCCATGAGTCACTGGTTCAAACGCATCCAAAATCACATCACAAGACTGGGCTTTAGCTTCCATGGCCAGATCTGCCCGTTGGAGTTGATCTCTTTATTCACCAAGTAGCCAGAACAGTTCTGAAGATATATTTCTGCCACTTCTATCCCTCCCTACCCAGAAGAGACTGGGTCACTCTGAATAGGGCTTTCAGTCTGATCCCCTAGGTCTTTCTTATTTATTTATTAATTCAATTTATTAATTCAATTTGTATGCCGCCCCTCTCCAAAGACTCAGGGTGGCTCTTGATGATTCGATGCCAACTGGTGCCAATTTTTTGGAGATATCTGTAACAATTATTGGAAAAATACATTTACTCACATACTTATCAGCTCTCCATTCATGTAAATTAGGGAGTGACCCTAATGGTTTGAGTTTATGTATTTTCATAACAGGGATGTTATTATTCATGATTAATGTCAGTATTATTTTTAATTTATTGTATGTCTATTGCTGGTCAATGACAGTAATAAAGTTTTTATTATTTATACTCTTGATGATTCAAACAAAAGATTAGATTTTTTTTTTAAAAAAGAAAGCAGATGATGTCCTTTTTTTAGAACCAGTCTACAAATGTGACAAAAGTGAGAGATAAACTCAAATTGTCCCAGACACAGATGGCAGTGTAATCAAAGAAAGCCATTGAAAGGGCTAGTACATGGGGGTGGGAGGGTGGGGGAGAGCAGGAGTGTAAAGAAAACAGAAAAATTTCATTACCTGCTGAAATGAAGTTGATTATATGGCAAATTATGTTTTTCTATTTGCAAGAAAAGCTTTAATGAGGAAAAATTATAACCGAGGCTTAGCGGGACTCAAAAGAACTTCTCAGGTGAGGTTTCAGATTTTTACCAGTTTTCCCTGACAATCTTATTTATACTGCTATTACTGCAATTCATGCTAATTACATCATTAAGCAGACTATGGGAACAAAGGAGGTAAAAATCAAATCTTGCACAGAAGGTGACATTCAGCATACATAATGGCTCACTATTCAAACAGCAAGGGGTGGGTGGGTGTTGATTGGTTGTATAATTTAACAATATAGATTTGAGAAAAATCTGCATGAAAATTGGACATATTTTGAAACAAGTTAGAAATGGAAAGATGACAGAAAATCCTATCTACCAAGAATTCTCCTATCTATATTTACCACCAAGAATCTTGTGATATTTTGAAATCTAAGCCACATACTAGGATCACAACGTTCATGGATCTAGAAAAACTTACGATGTATCAAATCTGTTACTCTTTAAAATGGCATAAGACTCCTGTTTTACTCCTACCTCTCCTAAAATTGCTTTGCAATTCTTTGACTTTCTGTTCTGCCCCAGCTTCGGATTCCCAGAGAATGTGACACACACCAAGCTTCGCAAACACTGTTTAATTCCAAACAAACCCCTTTCAAGAATGCAGGCTTCCTGTGCAAAGGGTCCTTATCAAAGTTATTAAGAACAAAGTCCAACAAAGGTTGGCAACCAGCCCAGAAAACCAGATATGAGAAGTCGCTCGCTCTCCAAGATGTTCTGTAGTAATGAGACGTTGTTTCTAGCAAGAAAGCACTAGCTGTGTGTGACTTAAATAGGCTAAGGGAGTGGCCAATTATCCTCAAGCCCTACTCTCGAGTAGACCGCCTCCTCCTGAGTAGCCACTCCTGCCTTTTGGCAGCCCTGCATGCCCGAGCATTGAGGAGAGGCTCCTCCACTTCGCTCTCGCCACTGGAAAAGAGCCTCTGGAGGTTCTGAAGGCCCTGGCTGAGTCTCTGCCTCTGGCATCAGATCCTCTTCGGCCTCCTCGCTGTCCGACACAAGCCCTGGCTGCGCAGGCTGCTGGCGCAACACCACACCAGCCTCCTCGTCGTCGGGATCAGCCACGATCCACGCAGGCTGCTGGCGGGCCACAACACTTTCCAAATGGGTTCTACAGTATGAAAATTTGAAGGGGAAAAAAAGCACCAAAGGTTTTGAAAAGCAAAGTGTAGGATAGGGGTAGGGACTCTTGAAGGGGTATGGGGTAGGGTTAGGGTTGTTTTTTTTAAATAAGGACTAATGTTATTAACTCCAAATGAAGATTGAGCTGTAGAAATCCCTTAAAATTGCCTTGTTTGGAAAGTACATATTAATACTAACACTGCCCAGTTCTTCATCAAGTTGGGGAAAGATCTCACTCGTTTTTGCAAATTAGAAGAATCTGCTTGGTTAATCTAACCTTCATGAATATCATTTAAAAAAAACAAAATATCCCTACATCCCTACATCTAAAAGAGCCCTACATCCTCTTTTGTCCAAGTAGCTAGCTAACAACTCTCAGAGAAACCCACAAGCAGGATATGAGAGCAATAACTTCTTCCAGTGTTCTTTACTAAAATATGTCTCTGATACTATATGATGACTGGCAGCTACTGACAGCTCTTTCTGCTATGACTACAAATGACTATAGAGTAGGTGGCTATTACCACATATTGTGCAGTGAATTACATAGATTGCACACTGTATGAAAAAGTTCCTTTTTTCTTATATCCTTCATTCAGGTTCACTACATAAATTCTTTTATTAATACTTACAGTGTTCTGGCTAATCAAGGTGGAACACTTAGTCCAAGGTACAACTATTCTATCAGAGAGTTAAGTTTGTCCTAAGGTCCAACTGCAACCGTTTTTGGCTCAAGCGTCAGCTCCTTATCTCATTTCTGTCAAAAAAGAAAGAATCTAAACAATCAGATGAGCACTAGCATGCATACTACAATATGAAACCAATGTGATTACTTCTGGATCGAATGTGTTCACTTGTCGTTAGCCTGTCCAAAAGACCAGATGATTAAATTGCAGGGGCATTAAAAAAAGAGGGATTAGATATCCTGAATCAGAAAGTGGAGATCCAAATTAATATTACAGGGTGAAATAAGATACTCCAACTTCTAATGCAACTATAGATGACCAAGCATTCCATTACTAACATTACCAGAAAAGATCTCTGATATGGAGAAGAAGTGTAAGATGCCCAGAGTCACTTGGCTATAAAAGATGAATGAATGAATGAACGAACGAATGAATGAAAGATCTAAGCTGCTAAAAGGTAGCATACTTCCATTATTGAAGAGGCTTTTTAGGACTGACAAAGCCACAGGCAACAAAATTGTCCTATGGGTTTCTGCCTCAATAAAATCCTCCAGTTATTTGGATGAATTTTAATTGAGTAAAAGCAAGGGGATCCATGGAAGAAAAGGTAAACAGCCATTCACTCTCTGATTAAATGAGACTAATCCGTGCTACAAAGGAACAAATGACTGAACCAATGCCCAACATGAAAAACTGTTCAGACTCTGATGCATTTCCCTATTTTACATTATCTGGAAGGAACAATTTAGCACTGGCTATGATTATTTACTGAAAAAGAAGATTCAAACTGGAAAGCTCCTACCTACTATGAATGCCATAATACCCCATAGAAGTTATTTTTAATTGGTTGTATGTTTTGATCACTATGGGAAATCTTGTTTGGAACTTTTAGAAAACAAGACTGTATATATTAGATTATATATTTAATTTCCATTTTTTTCCTATTATTAAATAAACAGACAAATTTTAACAATTATATAAGAACTGTATGATACAAATATAAGATTTATCATATGAGTGCATAAAAGATGCATATTCCTTCCTATATTCATTTTTTAAATGAATATTTTAAAAAAATACAGTATGCATCTGTTCAGATTTTTTTTTCCAGTAAGTGGATGGTAGCTCAATCCCAATTGAGACTACTATATGCAGAGGCGATGGGGCAATGTGCGCTCCATAAAAATTCATGTTATGTAGTTCAGCTCTGCAGTCCTTAGAGAAAGAAATGGTCTGGAGCCATGCATGTACTTACTCTACTCCCTTGTTATTTCCTAGTTCTCTCATTCTGTATGCAAGACAACAGCCACTGGGGAATAAAAGATACCTGGCATTGTAGGACTTGATGGAAATACTGTACCCTAAGAGGTATTTTCATTATTCTGGTTCAGAACTCTCTAATTAAAGGAACTCTTGACTTGCTATGTTTCATAGCAAAAATAACTTACAATCTGAAGATACATATTTGAAAAGCTAGTTTTAGTAGGCCCAAGAGATTGAGGCTGAGACATTTTTCTCTGTCTGCTTTGAAGCACAAATTACATTTTGAGAGCCGTCCCTCCTGTTTGAAAATCAGTTATTAGAGAATGCTGGAGTGATAGGGTTTCTGTTTAAGAAATTTGAACTGATTTCATTCCAGATCATATCATATCCCAACTACAGAGTGGAATGTTTTCTGGAGAATGCTCAGGAGAATCCTCTCCGTTTTGCTTATGCCAATCAAACATTCAACAAGAAGAGCTTTTAAAGGCATTTGAATACAATTGCTGGAGATCAGAAGAAATTGTTTTTTTCAATACAGGAGGCAGTGTGAACAAAAAATAGCCTGTTTTCCTTGAGATAGGCACATGTTTAGATTGTGTTTTCAACAGATTCTCCTTAAAGCATAAAGGTCTATAAGCCACCTAGTATCACCTCTGGTGAGATGGGTTAGCATAATACAAGTTTAATAAATAAACAAAATAACTCAGATAGCCCTTGGCATCGCAGTTACTAATACAAAAAGGATTTTCCAGGACAGCGTCCATGATCAGCCATGAGATGGAGAACATTTTAATGCTTCTTTAACATATATGTTTCTACAATGTCCTATACTTACCAAATTTTGGGAGAAAATAGTGGATTATATAAATAAGATTGTGCAACAAAAACTAACATTTTCAGATAGTTTAGGCAAAAGGCAAAAATAAGGTGGGTTCTTCTTTAGAGAAGGATATGGGTTGTTTCAGAAACCTATCAAGTATTTACTGGCCTGGTTTCATGCAATATACAGTAATGGCTAAAATTGTGGAAACGTTTTGGGAAAAGTGTATTTTCTAAAACTAGCAAATAACACCACTTTTTTTTGGAGTAGTACCATAAAATTGTATATATATTTATTTATTTATTTTATTCGGCTTATATGCCGCCCTATCTCACAATGGACTCAGGGCGGCTCACAACAATAAAACACAAGCCACAATAAAAATAAAGACTAAAATCTAAAAAAAATAAATTTAAAATTAACCCATTAAAACCCTTAAACCCCGTCATCAGACCAGGTCAAGGGATTTGAAAAGCCAAGTTTTTAATTCCCGGCGGAAGGTGCAAAGGTCAGGCGCTAGTCGGAGCTCCAAGGGGAGTTGATTCCAGAGGGTGGGCACCCCAACTGAGAAGGCTCTACCCCTTTCAATAGAAAGATAATTTAATCAAGTATGTAATGCAATAACGTTTATGAAGGATTTGCTATTAGAATAGCAGTTACAGTATAAAGAAGAAAAGTGAAATAGATAGAAAAAATGAGATATACAAAAATTATCACGTCAGTTAATACTTAGTTGGGTAACCATGAATTATGAAGCATGAATTATGGCCTTACAACGTCTTCCCATGGAGTGAACCAAGTCTTTTAGTTCTACAGCTGTTATAATGTGAAACCAAGATTGAATGATTACTTCTATTAACTGGGTTTTATTGCTGGGTTGCTTCTGATCAGAGGTGGTATTCAGCTGGTTCAGACCAGTTCGGGCGAACTGGTAGTGGCCCGCCCACCCACCCTGGCTCTATGCCATCCTATTTAGACAGGTTTTGAGGCTAGGCGCATGCGCGGAAGGCTGGGCGCATGCGTGGAAGCGGAAGGCCGAGCGCATGCGCACTCACATTTACGAACCAGTAGGGAAAGTAAGTGAATACCACCCCTGCTTCTGACTAACAAGTTTCTTTAATCGCCTCCATAGATTTTCAATTGGGTTAAGGTCTGAGCTATTATTCCCAGGCCAAACCAGCAGTGGAATATGATTATCTTGAAACCCCCCAAAAAAGTTAGCCATCAAACCTCAAAAATACACTTTTCCCAAAGGGTTTCCACAATTTTGGCCACTACTTATAATAAGCAAGTTATAATAGCATAGGTTATTTTGTATGAAGACAACCAATTGTACTTCATTTAATGAATCACAATTAAACAAGTTATACTTTAATGCAATATGTAGGCCCAGTCATTGCATCTGAGAAGGATAAAGATTGCTTGCTATCCTTGCTTACATTTGGCACGGAGTAGCAAGAGATAATGGCTGAGAAAGCGTATGCTGCCTACTGTAAAAGGCTACAGAATGATGGAGTCCATAAGTAGTTCTGGAAAATGACAGATGTGCTTATCTTTCTTTTTTTCTTTTTTTTTTTTTAAGTGTTTTATTGTAAGAAATTATAATAGTACAATTTTTATCCATCCGGTTACATAGTATGGAAAAAGAAATAAATACAGATTACATATTATGCATATGTAAGTAGACCAGATACATAGTAGTACAAAGCAATGAATAAAGAAGGAGAAAAGAATTGTATTCTTGTATCATTTTCATCTTATATATATATACATATAATAATCTTTTTTTGTAAATTAATAAATACATAGATTTTGTCTCCTGCTTATCCATGTATCCTCTCCTTGCCATCTTATGCTTCCTACCATCCCCGATACATCTTCTCTTACTATTTCATTTTACTATTTCTCATTCTGGTCTCTTTCCTTTTTATTTCAATTTCCTCTTCTCTAGCCACCCGTACCACTTGTCCCATATGCTATAATAATCTGAATCTTCTCTGTCGTTAATTTCTAATGTTAATTTGTTCATCTCGGCACAGTCCATTATTTTGCTGATTACTTGTTCCTTAGTTGGTATTTTTTTCTCTTTCCATTGATGAGCGAAAGCGATTCTTGCTGCTGTTATTATATGGATTGCCAGATATTTTTTCTTTTTTGCCATTTCCGTCTTAAAGATTCCCAGGAGAAGTATTTTAGGGTCTAATTCAAAGGTTTCACCTGTTATTTCTGAGAGCCAATTGCCAATCATCTTCCAATACTTTTTTGCTTGCGGGCAGGTCCACCAGCAATGGTAAAAAGTACCTTGCTGGTGTCCACACTTCCAACACTTTGGGTTTGAATTAGAGTAGATCTTAGCAATTCTAGCTGGTGCTAGGTGCCACCTATAAAGATGAAAGATGTGCTTATCTTTCATCCCTGAAGAATTTGCCAAGATGCCTTATTTGATCAGAGCAACTAAGTACATTCAGGCTCACATGGGAACGAAAAATTGGGCCTCAACACCTGAATAATCTCTTTCAGATCTGTTTTTTTTAAATGCCAGCATCTGAGGAAGTGCCATCTCAGTAAAAGGAGAGAAAGAAAAGAGACACAGTTCCCATTTTCACATTCCCATAAAAAGTTGTCAGTTTTGATGCCATCTGTTGCACTGTTGCTAGCTGTTTATAATAACAAATCTGTTACAGAGAAATCAACTTAGGCATGGCTGCTGGCATATGCTTCCTATTAGCAAGTGATCACAAAAGTATTTTAAACTAGAAAAGGATTGAGATCCTAGTAAGTTTTGTAAGAAAAAAGAAAATGCCATACAAGAGGGCAATATATTTTAATGAGTATTAGGGCAGAGTTAAGTTTACCTATTATTTGCACTTTTAGACAGTACAATAAACCTTAAATATGGAAATACATTTTAAAAGCTCCAGGACTCACGTTGTTTTTCATGTAGAACACCAGATGAGCAAAAAGTGGGGTCTTCACCTGTCAAAGGAATAAAGGTGTTAGATTTTATTCATAAATACCCATGTTTTCTATAGACTCATTCAACTGTTACATCAGTACCCAACCCCAAGACCCAAATTCATCCATGCAGCTCACATTAAAGATGGACCATTGTGGCTTCCTCTAATTTCATCCATCTGTCCTCCATCTCTGCTTCCTTTCAGCAGCATCAATATATGAATAATGGCTTTAAAATTATGTTTACTTTGCTGGCATAACTACGATAAGTTTTATAGTGAACCAAGGGCAAGCACAGGAAAGCATTTCTGCTTCTTCTCTCCTGATGGTAGAATTCAGGTTGCATTATAGAGCTTGTTGGAATCAGTTATGATATCTGAACTAACAGGAAGAAGAATAGCTTTCTACCATGTCTAATTAAATGTAATTCAGACACAAAACACCAATCCTTGGCTAGTAGATCTTTAAAAAACAAATACACAGAAAATAGGATGATTAATGGTATTAGTCACAATGGCACCTCTCAGTACAGAAGCAGCATATCACTGAACATAATTTATAAATGATGTGGATTAAGAGCATGTTATTTCCCCAAATTTCTTGGGTGTTTTTATAGCAAGACTACAAAAATACAGAGTGCATAAATACAGAAATAAACAAAAAGGGCCTGGTGGCTCAGCAGACTAAAAGCATTGTGATTAACACCAGCTGTCTGCAATTACTGTAAGTTCGAATCTCACCAGGCTCAAGGTTGACTCAGCCTTCCATCCTTTCTAAAGTAGGTTAAATGAGGACCCAGTTTGTGAGGGCAATAAACTGACTTTGTATAAATATACAAAAAGTATGAAGGCTATTGCTAAATGCATTGTAAGCTGCCCTGAGTCTCCGGAGAAGGGCGGCATATAAATCAAATTAAAAATAAATAAATAAACAAACAAACAAACAAACAAAAGACAATAAATTACAAAACAACCCCCAAACCAAACCTGAGGAAAAAAAAAGGGGGGGGGGAATTCCAAAGGTACCAATATAAAACATCTAATATATGTCCTGTGTATATTAAGCATATAGAAATCATTGCTTATTCAAACATCTCATTGTAATAATATATTGCTATCAAATAGAAAGAATAAAAGTTATCCGCTCTATTGTTGTAAAATATAAAATGTGAATCATAGAAGAACATATTTCCATAATTCCATAATTTCCAGATTTCCAAAAGCTGTAATTAATATCTGGAATAGTATCACTATTCAAATTTCTCCAGCAACCCATCTAGTCCTCCTGTATCCTGCAAGTGCTAGACCAATGTATTCAGAGAAGCTCCCAAATATTTACAGGAGGGAAAAATTCTAATGCTTTTCACTGTTGCATTCCAGAAGTTATTACTTAAGATATGCTACCTCTGATTTAATCATGAAGATTTCTGGGCACTGATGGCACAATCCTCCATGTCTTTGTCCAGTCCCCCTTTAAAATAATCAGAACTGGTACCAACTTCCAAATACATTTCAAATATATTTCGAATACAGCTCGTCTGTCTGGAATCCACACTCTATATCAGACATTAATACTATTGAGCGGGTCCAGAGCTATTTCACGAGAAGAGTACTCCACTTCTCTACTCACAATAGAATCCCTTATGCTACCAGGCTTGAAATTTTGGGCTTGGACAATCTGGAACTGCGCCACCTGCGGTCTGATCTAAGCATAGTACACAAAATTGTCTGCTATGTCTTACGTGTCAATGACTTGTTTAGCTTCAACCTCAATAGTACACAGGCAAACAATCGAAACAAACCAAAGGTAAACCACTCCAAACTCGATTGCAGAAAATATGACCTCAGCAACAGAGTGGTCAGCGCCTGGAATGGTCTACCCGACTCCATTGTTACATCCTCAAACCCCCACAGCTTCAATCTTAAACTGTCTATCGTGGACCTCACCCCATTCCTAAGAGGTCCGTAAAGCAGGCGTGCATAAACGCACCAGCGTGCCTACCATCCCTCTCCTACTGTCCCCATTTATTTGTATTTATTTCCTTCATTCATGTCCATATTCATATTCATACCTGCTATCTTGTACATGTTTGACAAATAAAATAAATAAATAAAAAATAAATATTGGAAGCAAACTCCCCAGCTTAACCATGCATTAATATTGCTACCATACTCTGCTCTGTCATAATATAGACATATTGCTGAGTGCACTACTCTACACTTATATAGAATATTGAATTGCCAGGTGAAATAGTTTGGTCCATTATATTAAAAAGATTCCTCTTTTTTTTCCAAATGACAATTTAAAAACTGCAATGTAAATACAGAAGATTCCATGAAAACACAAACATTCAAACTGAAAAGCAGATTGAACACTAAAGCAAATTAATTTTGTTCAGGGGATTAAAAAGATTTTCAGTGTAAGTATTTGTGGCAACTACAGCAAGCTGGGGGGGAAATGTAAAGACTACTAAATGCAAAGATCATCATTAATTGGTCTTTCAAGTTCAGACTAACCAAAATGATCAACCAGATTTTCAGATAAAGCTCACAGACTATGAGACCAGATATCCTTCATTATTTCCAGTATGTGGGAACAAAAAATATATAAATTTGTATCAAGAAAGTTCCACTTCTAGTTAATCATGTTAATACAGTCCAAAAATGTACTAATTTGACTAAAAAACCTGCTTCCTAACAACTGATTGGTGAACAACCTATGAAATAAGCAGTAATTTCTAGCAGCAATTCAGCCAGCTGTTGATGAATAGCATTAAAAGATATAGGGCCCACTTTGGACAAATAGTTTCTTAAAAGTCTCCACTGAGAAAATAGTGTCTTTTCCAATTGTTAAAATTGATCCATTGTTAAATAAATACTGTTAGCAAGTACTTCTAAAAGTTTACAGCTTTTATCCATTGGTTTTAGTCTTGGCTTCTGCAGGAATGGGAAATGCAGGAACAGGAAATGAATATGCTCCATATTTTGCATAAAAAGATTCTTTCTTGCAGTCTCATTGGCTACAAATCCTACAACTACTTTTTAGTGGATTGGTTTCAAGATCTCTCATTATTAACACTAGTTTTCTCACTGTCATTCTATACATACTGCTGTCATGTATGGTTGCCAAGATAGTCTCTCCAAATTTAGGACTTTAATATGTATTATTTGTACCTCTTCAATTCACAATAGTCACTCATCTTATCTATATGGCCAACTGGGTTTATTGCTCTGAAAATGCCTTCATGTGAAAGGATTATATGTATGTTGTGGAACAACTTGCCTCCAGAAGTTGTGAATGCTCCAACACTGGAGGTTTTTAAGAAGATGTTGGATAACCATTTGTCTGAGGTGGTGTAGGGTTTCCTGCCTAAGCAGGGGGTTGGACTAGAAGACTTCCAAGGTCCCTTCCAACTCTGTTATTTTATTCTATTCTACCGTGTTTTCTCAAAAATAAGACCCTGTTTTATATTTTCTTGAACCCTGAAATAAGCGCTTGGCCTTTATTGCCATGCGCTCAAAAGCCCGATTGGGCTTATTATCAGGTGATGCCTTATTTTGGGGGAAACAGGGTATGTTGTCCACTTCCCAATGAAATATGTAGACCTCTCTAGCTGCTTTTCATCTATAATGTACACAAAGGTCCTTCTCACCTTCAGGAGATCAAACTGTACATCTGGTTCTCAGAACAGATACTATAACTATGCAGAGATCTTGATTTGAAAGGCAAGTATCATTGTTTTAAGGTATGCTCAACAAGAGCTACATCTGTACCTATATATACTCTGAAAGAAATGTTGCCATTAAATTCAGATTTCTGCATAGGTGTACAGTACAGTATTGGACAAATTACACCAATCAATTATCCAACAGAAAATGACAGAATTTCAATACTTCAGGTGGGGATAGAAGCAAGGGAGCTGTCCAAGGTCCCTCTTTCTCCAACAAAGAATCTACCTAAAGCACGAATGTCAAACTCGATCTCATCACGTGACGTATCATAATGTTTTTTGCCTTTGCGGAGCTGGGGTGGGCGTAGCCTGCGCATGATGCATCCGGCCCATAGGCCGCCAGTTTGACACCCCTGATAAAGCAACAAAAATATTACTGTACTGCTGAAATGAATATAGAAAAGCAAGAACTTTGCATTTTCGATTATTGGTGAGGAGCAACTGGATAAATATAATCCTTGCACTCTATGTTGACTCTATGCTATTAGCCTTGATAGCAATGTAACAGTCCCTGAATGCCATCTACTGGGAAACTAGCCATTTTCTTCTGCAATTGGTTGGTCACTGTGAACACAGACTGGTGGATTAGGTGGGCTGGAAGTCTGATCAAGGTCACCCAGTTGATTTTATGCCCAAGGCAGAACTATAATTTGCCATCCCCTAGTTTTTACTCTGGTGCCTTAACACTGCATCGAACTAACTCTTATGGACACAGAAAACTGGAAAGGAAAATTTATGTGTCACAAGCAGATCAATAAAACTGCAGCTGACTATATTTTAACATACTGCCATTCCCTGCAAGGAAGAACCAGTTCTGTCAATTCCATTTGAACTTTGATAAATCAAATATAACACAAAATTTATGAGACACAATGTTAAAAATCAATTTTAAATATTTTTTAATGTCCCATGAACGTACATTGAAATTACATGATTCCTCAGAGAAATCAGATGTAAAATATATTCTCAGAACTGTCTATTCATTTCCCATAGAATAGTTCAGCTCTCTGTCAGATTAAATGCATTTTTCTACTCATTGTCAAGAGAAGAGATGCTCAGAATGCAGACAGCATCTTTCTCAACTCCCCCTGAATCATTGGCTGTTGACTGACATAAATTAGCGGGGAGCACAAGGCAGTCCTTCCTATCACTGTCAAGAGCAGCTGTAAAACATGTTGCCGGCCTTCAAAGCCCACCCACTAATTATCTGTTTTGTGGTCTTTGAAACACTGTTTGGGTATGTGGCCACTGCATCACTCAGTTTATCAGTGGTGTAGAAAAAAAAATTCTATGTGTGCACAGAATATCAACTTTAAAAAAAAAACAATTAAATGAACCACCAAGACAAAAACTAACAAATTAGAAATCAGATTATAAACAAAAAAGTAAAAATAATACAGACTCAGAAAAAAATACAGAACCTTTGCACAGACAAGGATAACTTAGTAGAATGAAGATTCATTTAGCTGGAAAACAGTGTATTTGAATTAATCTAATTGTGGGTATTTTCATAGCAATTTGGGCTTGTGTGAACTTTTTAACCAAAGCAATTTCCCAAATTTTTAAGCACCACTGAACCACAGAAGCTGTTTAGTTTCCTAGTGATTTGCAATAGTGAACTTAGCTGTTTACAAAACCTGATTTAATTTGTCATGCTGCTTCGGTTTAGGAAAAACTCTACGTTCATGGGACATTAAAAAAGGCAAGATTCCTGAACAAAGATTGGTGGATGTTTTTCCCAATTTCTATAAAAAATATTCAAAAGTTTTGCATTTTCTTTTCCTTTGTAATTTTGTTTAATTAAAGCAATAAAATTATATTTTATATTGTAAAATTACCAATTATTGTAATCTATACCAGTCTACTTATAAACAGCAATAATATTTATCTAATATAACTTCAGCACGTAAATTCATTCTTCCAACAATTTAATGTGTATGTGTGTGTAAACAATTGCACAAGCCAACTGAGGTTTTTCTCATCCTAACCATAGCTACTTCAAATAGATTTAGTGGAAATGGTCACCCTTGAGAATGAATAAAGAAATCCATTAAGGAAGGATACAATTCTGCCTTCTATTTCAAGAACAGAAAAGAGTGTTGGAAAAATTACGGTGAACAAGTAAGAGGCTGGGTATAATTTGTATTTCCCTCAAACTGTGGTTAGCCAGATGCTTTGAAGGAGCACTAAAGAAGCACCTTAGAAGACAAACATATTATTTGGTAGCATTCCTCAACATTTGCTTAAAATCTTTCCCAACCAATTTGCACACATTTCTACAGATTTAGAGACTGGAAAATCTGAAGAGATGAACAATTTAAAGGAGTAAATAGCTTTAAAATATGTCAATTCAGACAAAAAATTATATTCCTACTATCCTGGATATTTTTTCTCAATTTCT
Source organism: Arizona elegans (assembly GCA_022577455.1). NCBI lineage: Eukaryota > Metazoa > Chordata > Lepidosauria > Squamata > Colubridae > Arizona > Arizona elegans. Next base: position 315,490,414 of record JAKOOJ010000001.1, on the reverse strand, counting down.
TTTTCTAAAACTCTTATTTCTAAATAAGTAAAATATTACTTAGAAAAATTGCACAAAACTTGTTTAAAGGTTCAGAGGATTTGACTGAAAGGCAATGCAAAACATGTTTTCCCTCTTTTTATTTAAACTAATGATAAAACATAGCACAAGTACAACTAATTGAGGCAGCGATATAAGCTCTACAGTAGAACATAAAAATACCAGTCTTAGGTGGTATTTTGCGTCAGCTTTATTAGCAAAAGGCACACAATCTGAAGTGAAATAATTAAGGAAGTTGGTTTATATCTTTGTGACTGATTGGCAGCAAACTGTGAAAATCTCTCCAGACTTAGCATGCATCCCCATTTCCAATATTTTTTTGGAATATTTTTTTCTGAACTCCAGTTTTCAGTTCTAGTCAATGTGCAAATTATACAAATTTGCCATATATTTGCTCTCTTTTAGTTCTGCACTTACCTTCTCTTCTTAATTCTAGAATCAAGGAAGTGTTTATAGGCATTGGTGGCAAGATTTCCTCTTTTTCTGATTTAATGATATGGACTGAAAACAGACCTTGATCTAGCATGTAATCCTATGACAAAAACACTTATCTGTTTTCATACTTCATCTTCAAACACACCTCAAGGCTCCTTTGCAATGAATAGATAGGGCCCCATGCCAGTTCTCTTATTCTTTAGCGCTCTTTCCCCAGACTGTGTCCTTGAATGCTTATGGATTTTGTATAAATTGTGGACAAATGAGATTCAGCACTGCAATACTGTCTATTCCATTTTAAATTACTAGATTCCCTTCTGGGTTAAAACCAACAACAACTACAATCGTCTAATTCAAAGTTAGTCATTGCAGCTGATACATTTCTAAGCTTCTTCTGATAGTCAAGCTGTTTTCAAGAGTTTCCCCTTTGCTGCCTTCAGCCTTCTTTCTCCTGTGAAAACTATTTTCTATTAAAATTTAAACTAACACTTACTTTGAACTTATCAGCAAAATGAATACAAAACCACTTTGTTTGCACAGATACACTGACAGCCAGTTAATCTCACAGTTGATCCATATGTTTCAGGGTGACATGGAGAAGGACTCACCTCGGATATCCCCAAGGTTGTATACAAATTCTTTTTTAAAAACCAGTGGAAATCTGGGACCTGATCTATGAGAATCTCATCTCCGCCTAACTGAACAATTTAAGACATTCATTTGGCAACAACATTTGCTATGATTGTAAACAAGAAAACTGCTTCTGAATGCCTTGTGGAATAACTGCAAATCACAAGGATACACTTATTTTCTTTTGCTGACCTCAGCATTGGACTAGCTATATATAATACAATTCGATAAAATGGAAGAGGGATCAAAGGAATTCTTTCCATGGGTGCCTTGTCTTGTTTTCCCTTGATATACTGATATGTATTTTGAGCAGGACTGACAGTTTCTCCATAATTGACCAATCTGTTTCTAAACCTCATTTAAATCAGAAGTGTAAATTGATCCCCTTCCTTTTCCCAAAGTTTTCTTCAGCCTTAGGGTAAGCAGTGCCCATTGGCAATATAATCTAATATATAAATGAATATGAATTCTCACTGAAAATACATGGAAAGGAATGCCAGAGCTAGCCATTTCTTCTCCTAGTGTGCAAATGGACTGGTTCCTTAAAATAGAGGCCTGTTAATAGTTCCATGGAAGAGACGGCTGGATTTTTTTCTCTGTAAGGTTGTCCTATCTTTTTCAGAAGGCCATCAAAAACATTCCTGCCAAGTGATATAGGTTATCTGATCAAAGACTGTGGACAGGATTGCTATAATAAGAGCTGTGAGAATACAGTAGTTAGAATGCAGTACTGCAGGCTAACTCACTGCTCACTGTCAGGTGTTTGATCCTGACCGGCTCAAGATTGACTCAAGAAAGCCCCATTTGTGTGCTTTCAACAAACAGCAAGAACATGGGAGAAACTTAAGGTACTGCAGTAACTCTTGCAACTATACATTAATTGTATCTGATCATTTTAAATACCAACCCATATTTTAGATGGGATCCCTTTGCCTTTGCTCCCATCTCCTCCTATAAAAGACTCCGTTTAAATCATGATTTTCACTTCCACGTGGTGGCGCAGTGGTTAGAGTGCAGTACTGCAGGTTACTTCTGCTGACTGCTGATTGTTAGCAGTTTGGCAGTTCAAGTCCCACCAGCCCAAGGTTAACTCAGCCTTCCATTCTTCTGAGGTCAGTAAAATGAGGATCCAGATTGTTGTTGGCAGTATGCTGACTCTGTAAACTGCTTAGAGAGGGCTGTAAAGCACTATGAAGAGGTATATTAGTCTAAATGCTATTGCTATATATCAGTCTCAAATTTTGCTGCACTCATAATAAAAACCAGATAGCACTCATTCATTTGGACATAGGTTAAACCAAAATTGTACCTTGATTTTCATCCAGCTTTCCAATTGTCTCGATCTGCTCCACCAAGTCATTGGAATTCCACTGACTCATCCCCAGAAGGATGGCATTCTTCCCTTCGGCCACCTCCTCTGCAAAAGAGGAAAAAAACAACCATGTAATTTCAGTGATGGCCTAGAAAGCAGAGGCAGGATTACTTCATTGACAATCAACAGAAAGCAAAATCAGCCTAAGTGGAAAATACCCAGGTTTTCCAGACGGCTTTGCAAGGACATATTCCCCATATAATATGCCTGCCTGTAGAAATCAAGAAGGCCTAGAATTTGAATCATCTCTTATTTCCAGTAGTTATCAGTATATCAAATTCTAGGCAGAGCACAATGATAAAACTTAAAGGGTAGATATCCCAAGTGAATAGTGAACATTTATATGGGTGCCATTTTTGAATGACACAGCATCATCCTTGCTGATCTCCTGATACTAAAAGTATAACCATAGCTGTTGCCAGCAATTGCTTCCCACTCACAATATGACCTCACATATTATTTATCATACCTCCTTTTCTTACCTAGACTTGGCTGTCCCCCACTTCAGTGGGAGAGGCTGGGCTAAGTACAGTTGCCATCTAGCTTAACTAATGACCTACTCAGGGGACTGGACTGCATAGCAGCCTTCAGCAACTAAGACTCATTAGCACTTGTTGTGTGCTTATAGAAGGCAGAGGTAAATTGTCTATCCCTAAAGGGTTTGGATTATTGATGCAATGACTCCAAACAGGGAAACAATTTAATAAAGCAAGTTCAAATGCTTATAAGGAGTTCAGTTGCTACAAAATGTAGAGAGAGTTCAATGGCTACTACCTGGGAAATAGGAATTCCCACATATGTACACTTTAAACAGGAAGGTATTGAATTTAGGCAAATGGATGGCATGGGCTACATGTCCCACTATCTTCAGGACAAACCCATGAATGTAGCCTACGTTGTAAGACAAGAAGTAGAGATCTGGATAATGATGGGAGAAGAGAAGAATAATCTCCTTTGAGTTGTCTAGAGTAGACCATATATAATGGAACCTTTACATGTTAATCATTTGAGTTGAGCACAGAAAAAAAGTGAAACAAATTTATAGTCAACAAAACAGTTGTGAGATAGTCAGGTATATGTGCCTAGACAGTATCCTGTAATTATTTGCATTTGTGGAAATTTTTGGAAGCTTGTTCGGACAAGGCCATTTTTACAAGCTATAGTATGATTATAGTACAATAATTTAGTGGTTGGACTAAAAGACCTCCAAGGCCCTTTCCAACTCTATTATTCTATGTTCTACTCTGCAAACAACTAAGGCATAGATGGAGGTAAGATCTGGATTTATTAGTTATTAATAGAGGCCCAACAAAAGCTGGAAAAAGCTTTGTTTTTACTGTCTTTGTCATCCAAGAGAACCAATTTTCATTCCCATATTGTTAACATAAACTTCCAATAGGACTGCAACCTCATCCATGACAGGCTGCATAATTATACCTGAGTCAAATTACTCATCCATCAAAAGGGTTTTTTTTTGGTTTGGATTAAGCTGCAGTTTATTTTTTCCCATTAAACCTGTCACAGGTGATAAATAGTGGTTGACTGCTTCTACTGCTCCCTGAAATCAGATAGAAGCTTGAACATTTTTGTTGACAAAGATGCAAACTATCCAGAGCAAATCATCTGATCTGCAACTAAATATGGCACCCATTTCAAATGTGGAACCTAATTTTGTTCCAACTTAGGAATTCCAACTTCACGAGACCTGACTACAAGGCTGCCCTCCTTTAAATCCTCAACAGGATTTGTAAAGCACAGTGTAGAGAGGAACCTGTAAGGCTCCCTTCTTTTCTTTTAGAATAACCAAGGAAAGAAAAATTCTTCAATGAAGGTATTTACATTGAGTTCCTAAACAAAGCCTTTCTTTTTATCAAGCACACTGCCATTTGTTGTGCATAAAATATATCAAACTGAAATCAAATCAAGGGGAGCCATCTGCTGTCAATTCATTCATTCACTGAGGAAACATATTCATAAAATTCCTGTGTTCCATGCTTCAATAATTTACAATTTACTGGGATTGATTCTCCCTTCCAGGCAGGGGTGGGCTTCAAAAAGTTTAGCAAGGGGTTCTCTGCTCGGTTGCGTGGCCATGGTGGGCATGGCCTTGTCAGCCTCCTGCTCCATGGTGGGAGGGGGCTTTTTACCCTCCCCGGGCTCAGGAAGCTTTCCTCAAGCCTCTGGGAGGGCGAAAACAGCCTCCCCAGGCTCCGGAGGCCCTCTGGAGGCTGGAAACGGGCCCATTTCTGGCCTTCCCAAACTTCTGGTAGGCTCGTTTTTTTGTCCTCCCCGAGTCTCCGCATGCGCCCTGCACTTACCTGCATCCAAAACAGGCCAAATGGGGACTCCTGGGAGGGGAGTGGTGGGCGGAGCCAGCCAGGAATGGGATTTGGGGGTTCTCCGAACTGTACAGAATCTTAGCTAGAGGTTCTCCTGAACCCCTGCGAACCTCCAGCAGCCCACCCCTGCTTCCAGGCATTTCATCACCATATGAACAGCCCTGAAGATCAGGTCAAGATAGATCCTCTTGGAGTAATCAACTGGGTGCCCTTCAGATAGTTTCAATTCCTATAAACCTCAGTCTGTATGATCAGTAGACAGCAATTAAAGGGATTGTTGTCAAAATATATGTAGGATACCAACTTGCCCAATCCCCTTTAAACCAGAATCTCTCTTCTCACAAGGGTTAAGTAGATGGTTCTAAAAATCCCAGAAGTCTCCTGAAAATCTCATATCTGTCTCAGACTTTGGGAGTACCATAGGATCATTACAACCGATAACCACTGATGGACAAATTTATTGAAAGAGACTTACCATGAAAGCAATTGTCTGTCTTCAACTGTGCTCCAGTAAACTCCATAAACTGATTTACAAATTGCATAAAATTGTGCACTGTGTTTTTGCTGTCTTAAATTTCATACCTTATATTCTTGATATACTCAAAATCCATGCATATACTGACATCAGTATTAAAAAAAATACAGCCATATGTAACTACTGTTTCGGCAAGATCAGGGCATTTTGTAAAGATAATTTAAGTCTAGCTTCACTGTACCCGTGAACCATAAGTGCTCAATTCTGCAAAGATCCTTTGCCACCAGATATCCTTTTGAAATTGGTACAAAATATGAAACCGCAATAGCTTTGATTTTTAAGTGTCAACATTAGGAAATTTATTTTTAAAAGTATATACTTTTTAAATAAAAGAAGCAATACAATCTGTATTGAGAACATTTGCAGACAATGTAGTGTATGCCAGTTGTTATCAAGATATGATGAAACCGCAAAACTAATTTAGAAGATGTGCATTTACTACATACATATCTATTACACTATTCCCTTTGGGGGAAAACAATATTATCCACATAAAAAGGAGTAAAAAACACTGAGACAAAGAAATTAGGGATGAGAGAAGAAAAAGAAAAGGAAACATGAGAAAACTAGTTTACATCAACATTATTCTACTGTACACTGCAACACACCTTTTTATCTTTGCAAATCATCCTACTACTCCCCATGCCCATGTACCACTTCATATACTGTTCTTAACATTTTTTTCAAAATCATGTCAATTTCATCAATTATTTTCTCTACCTATCCTCTCCTGTAAATCCATTCATTTTTCTTTCATATATTTGTTTTGTAATCTGATCGTCATACATTCTCTATCACAATTTACTTCTCTTTCATATTCAATCCACTTTCATTCTTGGCTCAGAGTTTCTTTTGTTTAATAAATAGAAAATCTTGCTTTTTACTATATAATTTTCTTAAGTACTACATTCAATTTACTCATTTTATATATGCATTTTCTGCAGACAAATAGCAGTGATATGTTCTACAGGTTGTTTTTAAACCTGCTAGGCTGGAATTCCACCTAATAATGTAGGCACTAAAATAAGCTGGATTTTTAAAAAAAAAAAAAATCATGCATGTTTACTCAAAAATTGACATTTGCACTTTAAGAGAAGCTCCTGCTTGTTCCTGTGGCAGCTTCCTTTAAAGTTCACATTATAATTTTCAAGAAGTACATTTATCAGGAGGAAAAAGAAGGCTTCTTATTGTGTCTTCTCTATTGAAGATTTTAATCTAATGCTGTAGGTGTTCTCTGCTTGTGCATTTTGGTTTTTTTTCTATTTTTTTATTAACGATAAACAAACATACATATACAAACATACATACATAAAAACAAACTATACATAAACAAACTGTACACTAAAATCAAGTCATGCAACTTGAGCTTTGTGAATGGAGCTACATCGGTAATTTGTATATCCATATATCTATATATCTATATATACATATATATCCTTCCTTATATAACGATATTGTGCTTGTGCATTTTGTTTCTGCTCTGTGTGTTGCAGATTTAATGCTCTAGATTCTCATTGATTTAATGCTCTAATAGATAGTACATATATATTACAGCATTAAATCATTGAGAATCTAGACCAACCCAGGTTTTACTAATACTGTTTTTTTAATAAGAGTCTTTGAATATAACAATATTGACTTTGGTCCTGTCACTACGTACCTGTGGTTGCTATGGAGAATCTGTGTCTCTGTTAAAATGTATGTCTGAGGACACATACCATTCATGCTTTAAATGACAGATCTAGCTGAGCAACCCCAAAAATAGCAGCTGCCCATTTTTTCAGCAGTGGTATCAAAGAAGAGAACAGTGATCAGAAAAGTCACAAAAAGATGTTTATTTAAAAAAAGAAAAATAGAAAAGCTTTAGCAGATCATTTTTCCACTCCCACTTCCAAAGAGTAAAGACAGTGTGCCAATATATTTCAGGTTAAAACTAGATCTATATTATTATCTGTCATCCAGGGGTGAAATGTAAAATTTGTTACTACCGGTTCTGTGGGTGTTGCTTGGTGGTGGGGGGGATGTGAATGGGTGGGTGTGGCCAACTTTTTTTTTTTAACTTTTCAAAGCATTTTTTCTAATGCTTTGAAAAGCCTCTGCCAATCAGGCAACTCAGCTGGGATTGTCAGAGACTTTTCAAAGCATTTTTTTTTACCACCTCTTCGGCCAAGAGGTTGCAGGAAAAAATGCTTTGAAAAGCCTCTCTGACATCAGGCAACTCAGCTGGGATCATCAGAGACTTTTCAAAGCATGTTTTTTTACCACCTCTTCAGCCAAGAGGTTGCAAGAAAAAATGCTTTGAAAAGTCTCTAACGATCCAAGCTGAGCGGCGCGATCATCAGAGACTTTTTTTTTTACTTTTAAAAGCATTTTTTCATTGGAAGAGGTTGTAGAAAAAATGCTTTTAAAAGTAAAAAAAAAAAAGCCTCTGATGATCGTGCGGCTCAGATGGGCATGGTGGGGCGGGGGCAGGGATTTTTGCTACTGATTCTCCGAACCACCCGCCTCCATCGCTACCTGATCAGGCGATCTGGTCCAAACCGGGAACATTTCACCCCTGCTGTCATCAATATTTGCAGCATATCAATCAGAACAGAGTTGGAAGGGACCTTATAGGTCTTCTACTCCAACCCCTTGCTCAAGCAGGAGACCTATACCATTTCAGACAGGTGGCTGTCCAGTCTTTTCTTAAAAACTTCCAGTGATGAAGCACCCACAACTTCTGAAGGCAAGCTGTTCCACTGGTTAATGGTCCTCACTGTTGGGAAGTTTCTCCTTAATTCCAGGCTGCTTCTCTCCTAGATTAGTTTCCATCCATTGCTTCTCATCGCTCCCATCACCCATCCCCTCCCACTTATGACTGTATGACTGTAACTTTGATGTTATATATTTATTTATTTGTTTGTTTGTTTGTTTGTTTGTTCGATTTATATGCCGCCCTTTTCCAGAGACTCAGGGCGGCTTACAATGCATTAAGCAATAGCCTTCATTCTTTTCTATAAACCTGCTTAGTAGGGCTTTCGGCCCCCCCCAAGTGATGTTCTTTTTTATACAAAGTCAGCTTATTGCCCCCACAATCCGGGTCCTCATTTTACCTACCTCGAAAGGATGGAAGGCTGAGTCAACCTTGAGCCTGGTGAGAATTGAACTCGCAATAATTGCAGGCAGCTGGTGTTACTTAACAGTGCTTTAGTCTGCTGTGCCACCAAGGCTCATATATGTTGATGGCAACAAGATTATTTTATGCACAAAAGTGGAAGGATGCTTTACTCCCTACAAATGGATGAATGGTTGCAAAAGCTGATGGAATTAGCAGAGATGGCTCAATTGACTGCATTGATAAAAGAAAAAAACACAAGTGCTTTTGTTTCTACTTGGAAACCGCTTCCGGACTTTGTGCTTGAGGTGTGGAAAAAAATTCGATTTCGGGTTTTACTGATTAGATAGATTGGTTATTATAGAAATGGCTAGTTTATACTATTATGTAAAGGTAAAAAGTTGAGGTTCGATGTTCTTTCTTATTCTACTGCACCAAAGGGAGTCGGAAGTCAATGCTTTTTCTTTCTTTTTCTCTTCTTCTCTTCACTTTTCTCTTCCCTTTTCCCTCCCCTACTTTTCCTATTATTTGCTTTTGTATTTTCTTTTTATATTATAACTAATAAAAATAAAATAAATACAAGAAATCTAAAAAGAAAAAAGTTTGAAAACAAGCAAACAAATGTCACCCGAGTCCTTCTTTTCTCTAGAATGACCATACGCAAGTCCTGCAACACTTCTTCTTCTTCTCAACTTCTTCTTCGTCTTTAATCATCCTAGTTTTTCTTCTCTGCACTTTTTCCAAAGTCTCAACATCTTTTTTGTAATGTGGTGACCAAAACTGGATGCAGTATTCCAGGTGTGGTCTTACTAAAGATTTATAAAGTGGTACTAATACTTTACGTGATTTTGATTCTATGCCTCTGTTTATACAACCAAGGATTTTTTTAGCTTTTTTGGCTGCTGCCACACGCTGCTGGCTTATGATTTTAGTTTATTGTGAGCTTTTCATCTCTGCAATGATCCACTAAAGCCCATAGATTCTCTAAGGCCAGCCTCAATTAAGGAGAGTTAAATTTAGAGGATCCAAAATTAATCAGAATGATTAAGTGGACCTAAGTTTAATTGGACCATGCCATTTGCATGCAGGAAGTCAGGAAATAAATAGGTCCTAAAGCAGATAAATGAAAAAAAAAACAATCCATAAAAGTTGTTTTGGCTGCAGATATCAATCGTCTTTGGGTACAGTTTGCTGTTATAAAGTTTGCTATTATAAAGGTTCCAAAATGAGTTCCAAGTCACAATATTTGAGCAAGCAATTAATTTGGCAATTTCTAAGATCTGGAGACAAATCTGAGGGGGGAAAAACTCATTTTTTCCCGTGCCATGCCTTCACTAAGATCATTCGTAGTCCAACCAAACCAAAATGCTACCTCCATTCACACACAGTTGATCATACAGTAATAAATTCCCTCACAAATCCCACTTAAATTAATGCAAGCAGCAGAAAAGTTAATTTAAAGAGATATACACAAAACCTTTGATAAATGATGTAACCCGACATTGTGTGTCATCCCAAAGCCTTCCAAAATACTAGGTTTTAAGCAGAAGGACCTTTTACATATATGGCAGAAAATTGAAGTAAAACAATTTGTTAAATGTCCAAAAAAGCCTTCTTCTAACAAAGCAGTGGCATACTTTTTGAGTAAGTTGAGAAGTTCCAGAGCAGGACTTTGATCTAAGAGCTTATGCCTGCTTTGAAAAGGGCATTTTTGTTTCTCTGTCAAGCAAAAACAAAATTGCAGAGAAGGATGGATTGTAATTTTCTCCTCACTTTATTTTTAGCTAACCTAAACTATGGTATGTGAGCCATCCACAGAGTCCACAGTCTAGTTTTGGCACAACATCAAATCTCAGTCCCTGAGCAAATAGATCAAGAAGGGAAAGCCATAACAAGCACAAGCAAAAATGTACCCAAACTCTTTCAATAAATGTGTATACTATATGACATAAAATCTGAATTATCTTGCTCTTAATTGGAGAAACAAATCCAGCGTATTTTAACTTTAGATAGAAATATTCAGCTATTCCATGCAGATAGACAATCCTCTCCAAAATGAAAAAACCCAATTACTCAATTTCAGATCACCAGTGGCTACAGCACCTTCCTTTCTTCTTCTTAAAAAAACAAATTAGCCATAAATTACCCTCCGTGGAGAAATTCTCCAAGTACATTACAAATTCTTTTCTGCAAAGCCAATCTACAGGAATAGTTTTCAATAAAGCCCTAAAAGGAGAATACAACTGTAGACTTTTTCATTTTAAGAAAGCTAAACATAAATGTAAATCTTACACATAAACCATGCTTGTTAAACTCCCTGAAAACCTGACAGCTCAGAACCAATGAAGAAGGATTACAAACCTCGTGCATCGAAGAATTCATCATCAGAGCTTTCCACTGAGTCTATGCCTTCCATGAGCCACTGGGAGCCAAAGTGGTGCAATCCAACTGAAAAAGGGGAGAAATGCAATATTAGCAAACAGAGGATTACAAGATGGAATCCAATCAAACATTCTGCGTATTTAAAACCTTCCATCATTCAGTCAGCAACTTTAAAATATATATTTTTAAGCATATGCGGGTCTACTGAAGTTAGAATTTATTAAATAAATTCAAACAGATACATACATACATACCGGTATTTTTCGTCGGGCCCTGAAAACACACCTATTCCATCTAGCTGGGCTGGCTTGATCCCATCCTCTCAGTTTTAACTGAATTTGGTTTTAATTGGGTTGTTTTTAATATCTTGGGCCAAAATTATTTAATTGTTTTTTAAATTGTTTTTTAAATTTTATATGCAATGTTTTATCTTGGCTGTGCACTGCCCTGAGTCCCGCAGGAGAAGGGCGGTATAGAAATATAATAATAATAATAATAATAATAATAATAATAATAATAATAATAATAAACATTTTTTAAAATTGCTGCTGTAAATCTATAATTTAATGGTGTAAAAACATGCTTCTTTCTTCTATGCAATTTTGATGCAGACATAATCAATTAATCAATGACTAGATATAACAATTTCCTAAGTAACTAAATAATCATAAGGGCCTTGGCAGTAGTCATGGGATTTTGAGGATCTCTGTGAAGCATCAAACATAGATTTTTATGTTTGGGAACTTCTTCATTGCTATTGTGTCTCGGTAATCAGAAATCCAATGACACCGGAGATAAAGGACATTAAACATCAAGAGGGATTTGGAGGGGACAAGTTAAGAGAAACTCTGAATGATCCACCCTGGAACAGGGGGAAAATGGAACTGACCTATTTTATTACCCTGCTGTTGGGAGCTACAGAAAGGAAAAGCTGTTCATTTTCCCTTGCTGGCAGAAGCCTTAGGATTTCACCCTATCAGATTGCATTTAATTCAGATGATAGCACTTAAATTGAGGGCAAGTCCAATATGCTTTAACTTTAGCCTTGGGAAATCATCATATAGGCTGACATATCTCCCTTGTTTAGATAAGGGACTGCTCAGATCACTTGCAGATTTAGGATGCCATGCTACATTACAGATTTGCTTCTCAGACACATAGCATTCTGAAGAAACCTCAAACACTGACATATTGTTCATTTTATGTCCTGTTTTTCAATTAGTTTTGTCTGCCAAAATAACTCAAGTCATAAAAAATATATAGACTGAGCTGAACCTGCCCTGAGGCTGAAAGTCAAAAAAGACAAGACACATGGGAGATGAGAAACAGTAGGAAAAGAAGAGGAGTCAGATTGACTGTTCGAAAATTAAGTGGTAAGTGGTAAGGAAAATGAAGTGAAAATGACTGCTCACGAAAATGAAGTGGTAAGCAGCAAGATGGCGTTTATACAGTACATAGTTCAGTCTGGGCTGGTTTTAACTTACTGAAGCTCTTGCTTAAATAGAAAGTTGTGATAGTTGTTCCTTTGGATAATAGATGGGGCCAGATTTGCTAGGGCAGATGGATAGAGGTGCAGTGAGGCTCTCCAGTTCCAGGGCAACTGGAAACAGCAAAGTGTGAAACAGATTCTTTGCATCTGCCCTTTTCTTACCACTGTAAACATGTAGACAACAACACATATGTATACCTATCCTTTGTGCCCTGATCAGTGTATACTTGGATTCATTGCAGCACAACAATACAATTAACGTTGCTAGTTTCTGGAAAGATATGTTTGACTTGTACGTATTTTAATCTTGTATTTTATATTTTATGTTGTATAGTGTGCTTTATTTCAACTGTGATGCTTTGGATGCAAATAAACAAAAGACCACTGTAAATAAGCCAAATGTCCTTTTTCCATTATATATTTTCTGGAAAACCTGGATGCAATCTCCCAAGAGTTCTTGACCCATTGATGGATGGATGAAAATGGAGTGTGTGCTACCCTTTCTCTTCCCCATTCCAAGAATTATACCTTTCTCAATGAAATTCAACAACAGAACATCAGAGACACTGACAGAATGGTTCTGTAATACTTCAAGTAGACTGATGTGAGATGGCACTAAGGAAAGGACTTACGACATATTGTAAATCAGGGATGTCAAACTCGGGGCACCATGGCATCACAACTTTTTCCCCCTTCGCTAAACCAAGTGTGAGCATGGCCAGTGAGTGACATATCTGGCCTGCGGGCCATGAGTTTGACAGCCCTGTCCTAAAGTTTCTCAGCCCAAATGCTTGGGCAATGTTCTGCTGATACAAGAGGCCCAAAGCGGAAGTTCATGGCCAAATGTATTCTTTCCTTTTCGCTTAGGTTAGGATTTTTCTTTTTCCATTTCAAAATTGCATCAATTTGTTAAGAAATGCTATTTCCTCTTGATGTTGCCTCAAACAGCTAGGCCAAGGTGACCTAACCTATACCAACAGCCTGTGAATAAGTACAGGAAAAGAAAGGGACCTGCTATCTTTTCTCTATACTGATGTTTTGAGCTAAACTGGGCTCTTAGATCACTCTGAACTGGTGCCTAATTTATCTCTGTTTTAGTTTTCTCAACACTTCACTTTTTCCTTTGGTGTCATATCTTTTTAGTTCTCATTTTCATTAGTCTATAATTACAGTGCAGCAACATCTGTAACAAGTAACAATGACATTAAAATGGCAATATGTGCATCATTATTGCATGAATTATTGGAATGACATCACAAAGTTGATATAAGTATTACATGGTGTCATTTATGTCATGCCATTATGTATCATTTTGCCTTCTCCTTCATTGAGCCCTCAGATGCTTATACTATGGGAGCCTTTCAAACTGATGAGGACAAACTACATAATTAACAATCAAGTGTATAACAGGACAGGAGTCACACTCTGGGTGAAGATGACTTCTAAAGAGGTGTTTATATCCTGTTCAGGATGTTACAGGTCACAGGCTGCTGTTGTAAGTTTATTTTAAATTTGTGTGACTCTTGTGGGCCTCTTCCTCTAATAATTAATTGTAGTTCTGTCCAAAGATCTTAACTCAATGATAAAACACATCTCTTCTTTCTAAAGATCTTAGTGATAGATGGCTTCTCAGCCAAGATAACCCTTAATAATAGATTCCAGTCAGAGTGCAGAGTAGCTATTATTTTTTAAATTATATTAAGCTGATTATTCCAAAATTTTACTACACTCCCAATTCCCCAAATACAGTGAAGAAACTCATGAGTCAAACTGGGTTGACATGCCGGTAGGTTAATGCTAATCATTTGCTGTTTTCTTCTGCTTTTCATACCCAAACAATATGTTGGCATATACATGCAAATATCAATCATTCAGCCACATTTGGCTATCAACCAAATCCTCTCTATTTCACCTGCAGAATCCATTTAATATAAATACAGTAGGCTATGTTTTTATAAATTCAAGATATCCAATTAAAACTAATTAATGTTGCAGTTATGAAGCCAGTATCTTGATGGCTTTGAAGACACAGAACCTGGAAAATGCTAACAGCTTGGCTATGTTAAATAAAATCAACTTAATGCTAAGTGTTCTCAGACAAATAGTCTTTCAAATTAAACTACAAAAGTGACAAAAACTTGCTAATTGAGCCTAGGTATTATTAAGATAAATGTTTAGGGCTTGAAGGACATTCTTTTACATGTCATCTTTACCTTAAAGGAAGCAATTTTGCAGGCTTTTATTTTCAAGCTGCAAACAGACTGTAATATCACTCAGGCAACAGTAGTGAAGGATCAATTTACTTAACACACTATTTAAAAAAAAAAAATACAGTATGGACATAGCTGAAACTTACTGGGATTTAACATTTTCCTCCCTGCTTAAATCCTGAGGAAAATCTGCATCTAAACATGTTTTTTGTTTAGATTCCACTAGCCCTGATGTGACCCACCCCCAAAGCAAACACCATCTATAGAATAATTATTTCTTCAGGACGTGAGCAGAGAAGAAAAAAAATAAAATCCTCCTCTATGCTTACTCAAGTCTCAATAATCATCCACAGCTGGGATTAATTACAGTTAGGCTTAACATCTGGTTGTGAAAATGGGCTGATCAGATCCTGTTAACCTGGAATCTCCTATTTTGCTATTCTTATCCAAGCTTTCTAAACCCAGTGGTTCCATGTAATAAAATTCTCTTTTTTAAAAAAAATCACAGTACTTGAGGACATACAGTTGAATAAACAACTATATGTTGCTATGCTATTGGTTTTCCGATAGCTTTACTGAACTTCATTTTACTTTCTCCCTTTTTCAAATGTTAGGTTATAAGCTTTTCATGGGACATGGTAAAGCTCCATGAATACAGAAAGCGCTATATAATTATTCAAAAGACCTGGTTCACACAAGAACATATTCGTGACAGAAGCACTCATGATGCTAGCAAAGTTTGGTATATCCAAAAATAGATCCAATTCTTCTCTGCAGAAGATCAAAACAAGCAATCTTTGCCCTTGATGCTGAAATGAGAAAGAACTTGGAGGGGGATCATTTGCCTTTTTCAGTTTCCTTTTATATAATATGTGCATCTGATGAGATTTCTCAATGTTATTTCATATTTCATTTGGATTTTCCCTAAGTGTTTTATCTCCTCCTGGGAAGTCATGATGGCTTCACAGGACAAATGTCTCTTGGTTCATTTTCATGAATGGTATCTACTGTTTATAGGCAAAGAATGGGCCCATCATTATTTTCTCATGATAACAGCTTGCTTTTGCAAAATATTGCAGCCATTTGGCCAAACACTATATTATCAAAATTCACCCATGACAAGGATGAACAACATGCAAACTTGGACTTCTTCAGACTCGCTGATTTGTAGACAATTTGGCTTCCTAAATAGGGAAGGAACTGGTAGCAGCAGGATGCCCCCACTATACAAAGTTTTCTGTCTCAGGAAAACTGCCAAAGAAGGGAGAAATGTGCAAATCAAGTTAGCATAAGGCTCGTATATGTCCATCTGTCTTAAAGAGAGGCTGCCTGTTGTAGAGACAAAATGCTAACGTTTCTAATTATCTTTCTTAATGAGAGTGACATTGTCATCAATGTGAAGGGTAGGGCTAACTGCGAATGTTATAACACCAAATAAAGACTCTCAGAAATCCTGAAGCCTTAGAGATGAATTCCTGCAGGGAACTGACCCTTTTTGTTAGTATTCTGGAGAGTGGGAAGCGTTCTCCTGAGAAGCATATATGTGTTTCTCTCCCATCTGTTTCCAAAGATACATAAACATTTTATTATTGTGCATAAATTTTCAATACTAACATTAAATCAACCAAAATGTCTTTGGGTACTTTGCTTTTTTTACTGTGATTTTTAGAATTGAAGTTGCTTTGTTTCATGTTAATCTAAAAGCATAAATATTGCAAACAAAAGAAAATAATACAATATGATATACATAAAGAGACCAAGAGGTCCTTGGTCTTCTCTGAGTTTCCTTGTAGATGTTTCATTACCCTAACTAGGTAACAGCATCAGTTATCAGGACTAGCACTGATAGTTACCTAGTTAGAGTAATGAACCATCTGCAAGAAAACAAGCAAGCTCAGAGAGCACCAAGCACCCTTCATGTCAACCCTAAGCTACAAATATTCTCCTTTATTGGTACATAAAGAGACTTTATATAGAGAGACTGATGGTGTCAATCATTCAAAAGTGGAGAAACAGGAAAGGATGTCATGTGACTAAGAAACCCCACACTTGGAAGACCTTTGTCTAATCCAGGGATCTGCAACTTTAAACACTCAAGAGAGTCATTTGGACCATTTTCCACAGAAAAGAAAACACCAGGAGCCACAAAACCCTTCCCGTGCCTGACTATTTCTTGAGCAGCCACAAAATTAGCATATATAGTTGAATTAAACGTTCTGTTTTCTTCTGAAACTTTTCTTTTCTTGGATTTATCCATGGTTGGCATACTGGGGATTGAAAAACTCAATAAATCGCATGCCGGCAGCTTTCGCACATTGACAGTTGTGACGCATATTTTGAGTGACAGGGAGCTGCAGCAGATGGGTGAAAGAGCCACATGCAGCTCCAAAGCCGCAGGTTGCTGATCCCTGATCTAATCTGACAGCCATTTTCAAACCACTTTTATTGAGATCCTAGCACTTTCACTGAGAAAAGAGGAAACAGCAATTAAGAAGCACAGCTTATTTGCTAAACACACATATATACCTAGGAGACATCCCCCAATGCAAGACTTAACAAAAAAATTATTTAATCTCTTCCATGTGCTAAAATAGCATACCAGCCATCTTTGTGGATAGACTGGCAGCCATTCCAAGCATCAAATGCCTCTCCCCTTTTTTTAAAAAAAGAAAAGTGGAGGGGGAGCAAAATACCTTATTAATTTATAAAAATTAAATCAGCTACAAATGGGTTATTGAAAGGAAAGCCAGACTTTGATTTTAATTAAGCCAAACTGGAGGAACACCTGGGAAGAACTGGCAGCCGGAAGGAAAAGCAAGATAAAAGCAGCCAAAGGGAATAATGAGAGGGTGGGAAGGCAGAATGGACTGCACACAAAGAAGGGAGGAAAGCCTCTGGCTTTGAATTTTAATGCCAGTCCCTCAATTCCACTTCCCCCAAATGCCAAGTGACTATGTCCTTGAGGTAAGGAGAAGCCAGTTCCATGTAGTGGTTAAGGTGCTTGGCTAGAAATCAGGAGGCAGTGAATTCCAGCCTTCCTCTCTTAGGAATCAAAACCACTGGGTGATTTTGGGCTAGTTACACTCTCTCAGCCATATCCACTCAGAGGATTGCTGTTGTGGGGAAAATAGATTTCATAGATTTGATATTGTAGGTCTGACATCAAGAGACTGTCTGAGAAAAGTAGAAATTGATTTTGCAAGAGGAGATCTCTTGAATTTATAGCATCGTTCTCAAGGCCACTAACAATCTCCATCCTCCTTTAGAGCCATTTTTCTTAAAGTGTGGACCCCTCGGGGACCCCCAAGAGCCTCTTGGGAGCCCATGAAATCAAAATTATGTGGAAAACTAATACATTAGTGCATTAAACATTAGTGAATATAATGAAAATATATATGAAGTGAGAAGGAGGCGTAAGAGAGAAAAACGTTTAAGAAACACAGCTTTAGAGCAAATTAGGAGATCTAAACTAGTGGGGGAAAATACCACACTAAAAGAAGGAATGCATATTAATGGCAGGGCTGTAAAGTATATTGAAGCCTGGCATCTCAACCCTATTTTTAGCCTCAAGTTGCTGTACAAAAGAATCCTTAACACTGCTTCAGGATGGAGTAGTCCTATCCCTGCCATGAGTGAAGAAAAAAAAACAGGAAAAAAGAAATGAAACAGTTCTAAACTCCTTATCTTCCCACCGTTCATAGAGTCAAAATAACACAAACTGAGCCCCCGCCTCACAGAGGAAGCTAAAGCTAAAAAATTCAACTTCCTCTCCCAAGCTCTTATCTCCAGACCTATTAGATATGGCAGTGTTTCTCAACCTTGGCTACTTGAAGGTATATAGAGTTCAACTCCCAGAATTCCCCAGCCAGCATAGCATAGCATAGCTGTCTGAGAAATTCTGGGAGTTGAAGCTCACATATCTTCAAGTAGCCAAGGTTGAGAACAACAGTGATATGGTATTTCTCCCTGCTCTACTCTCTTGTTATCGTTGGCTTTTAAAACATTTTTAAAATTGTGATAAATTAACTCTTCTGCAGCAAAAACAACCAGTTGTATTTTCGTGGCTGCAAATTTATTGAATGTTATATTACCATGTTTCCCTGAAAATAAGACCCTGTCTTATATTTGTTTGAACCCCAAAATAAGCGCTTGGCCTTATTTTCAGGAAGGTCTTATTATTTTGGGGCACGTGGAACAAGACTCTGGCTGTTTTACCTGATTTCCAGCTTTGTCTCCCTAACCCTAACCAGAGGAAATGGCCAGGACTGGCTACACATGCATTTAAATATTTTCAGGGAGGGCTTATTTTCCAGGGGGGGCCTTATTTTAGCACATGCGCTCAAAAGCCCAATTGGGCTTATTATCAGGGGATGTCTTATTTTCGGGGAAACAGGGTAAATAGGAGACAACTAGAAATTTTTTCTATATAGCACTGCAGAATTGGTCACATTTTCTTATGTAGAAATAGAAAACTCCAAATGGGGCTTCACTCCCCCTGTCCCCATCACTCCATTTCTCTCCCCAAAACACATTCTTGTTCTGAAAAGGAAGAGGACACTGTTCTCAAACTTGATTCAGCATGCTCTGCAATGGTGAGGCATATCATTTAACCAGCCTCACTGTAAAATAGGTGGTAAAAATAAATTAAGAGAACAGAACAGTGGTGGGTTTCACATTTTGTTGCCACCAGTTTGCCCCGCACGCGCCCCTTCCGTGCACGCAGTCAGCTTTCCGCACATGCGCTTTGCTTCTGCACACACCTTCCGTGCCTGCACCCACCCTCAAAACTGTGACTAAATAGGATGGCATAGAGCCGAGGCAAGCCCACCCGCTATCTCCGCTACCGGTTCACCCGAACCAGTATGAACGAGCTGGAACCCCATTTTAATTGATTGCAGAGGATGTAGTCTGAAATTATAGCAGGCAGGGTATCTTTACTGAAAGAATGCCAAGCTTAGGTGTTATTTATCACTGGAAATTTTGGATTCCAAAAATGTCCTGGCCTATGAAAACCTGCATGAAGATGGCCATTCACCTAAGCACCAGATCCACAAGACTGATTGGAAGAAAAAGTACAGGTAGTCCTCAATTTACAACCATAACTGAGCCCAAAATTTCTGTGGTTAAGTGAGACATTTGTTAAGTGAGTTTTGCCCCATTTTACCACCTTTCTTGTCACACTTGTTACGTGAATCTCTGCACTAGATAAGTTGGTAAACTGGTTGTTAAGTGAATCTGGCTTCCCCTTTGACTTTGCTTGTGAGAAGGTCGCAAAAGTTGATCGCATGACTTTGGGACACGGCAGTGGTCATAAATATGAACCAGTTGCCAAGCTTCTGGATTTTGATCACATGATCATGCGGATGCTACCAAAGTCGCAAGTGTGAAAAACTGTTGTAAATCATACTTTTCAATCCTGTTGTAACTTTGAATGGTCACTAAATGAACTGTTGTAAGTTGAGGAGTACCTGTTTCTGTTTCCTAGATTGCAGCTGCAACCTCAAGCATGCTCTGATCAAGGTAGTATGAGTAAAATATTCCTTCAATAATATACCCATTCCATCTCTGCCAAGTCAAGCACAATCCCTCCCTCCCTCTCACTAATTCACTCACTTTTTCTCTTTAGTGACAGTCATCCTACTCAGCCCAATTACTGAAAATCAATTATTGCCCTCAGATCCCACAGGGAGATGTCTGTCAAAGAGTTCTCACTTCACAGGCACATTACAGTATCATGCTGCCACAGTAGAAGGCAAAAGAGTTGTTCTCATCCCATTCAGAGAGAAAAACACTTCTTAAAAACATGAAAAGAATGGGAAAGGACTTTTTTTCAGATACCTGGGTTTAACAGCAGGCATTGGATTGGGGATTAATATAGTCCCCAGAATTTGTCTACAGAATATAGTCTACAGAATTTATATTTATTAATCAGGAATAGCTAACTCACCCATGGGTTGCAAGTAGCCCTCTGTAAACTTTCTGTTCCTTGGCAAACTCACTTATTTTCAGCAATGCTATTTTCACATGTTCCTACTTCTAAGGATACTAAATGACAGTGCTTATGTGATATGTTTAATTAATCATCTTTTGGGGGTTGCACAATGCACTAAAATATACTTTAATTAAATGGGCTCAATTTGCATTACATGCTACAACATAAAAACATGACCAAATTTAACATTAAAGGAGCTTGGCATTTTTGTATTAATGTGTGTGAATACATTTTATGTACTTCCCCCAACTAAATAGGGCTCTCTTTATCATTAGCAAGGAATGTTGCATATTGCACGGATATAATTAAAACTACCCTGTTTCCCCCAAAATAAGACATCCCCTGATAATAAGCCCAATCGGGCTTTTGAGCGCATGGCAATAAGGCCAAGCACTTATTTCAGGGTTCAAAAAAAATATATAAGACAGGGTCTTATTTTCGGGGAAACACGGTAGTTTCCTAATATGCTCTTTTTCTTATCAAGAAATCTTGATTGATCAAAAACATAATAGATTGTGGCACTCATACCTACAGGCCTATCTGGTAAGTTATATTTTCTTTTCTCTTTTCTTAATATTTTTATTACTTGTTCCTTTCCCATGCTTATTATTCCATTTTCAACATATTATTAATTTGAAAATAAATAGTGTAATCAGGTATGTATGGATATATGTATAACATATTCAGCTACTGCTTAATTGATAAAATAAATCCTGTTGTGTGAAAAAAGCCCCATGAGTTAAATAATTATCTCCACTGTTCTCAGGACTGAAATATTTGTCATTCCCCTCACAGACACCACATCCCAGCTAACATTCTCTGTGGTCTGAGAAAGTAAAACAACGAATTTGTAGCTACCAACCTGATACTTTGTAGAAGCAAAGGTTGGATTTTGAAGAAGCAGAATGTCAAGTGTAGTGATTGTTAGGATTGATGGTTCTACCCCAATAATGAAATATTTGAAACGTTTCTTTTATCAAATATTTTATTTGATAATGGTTATATTATTTGAATCTATATATACACCTTTTATGACCTATGTCTTTCTCTTATGTCAAGAATTACCTGAGGATCACGTGGGAGAGTCCCTTTTATACTCAGAGGGAGGAGCTTAGAGGTAAAGTGGGACTGTGGATGGTGAGATTAAATTAACCCTTGCTGGGGAGGATGAAACAGAGATGAACTTAAGTTAGACATTTCACCTGACAGTGATGCTTCTGAACTTTAATGTTAGAGAAGACTCCTGAAAATATCACAAATGATCCTTAAGCAAATCAACCCAGAGCTCTAACTCAAATGATCTCAATAATTTGCACAAATGATCAGCTCATTTTATCATAATTTGGACATACTTTTCTCTCTCGGAAAATCTGTAATGCTGGGAAAGATGGAAGGAAAAAGAAGAAAAAGACACCAGCAGTATTGTAAACTGAATGGATTAAATTACAGTGGTGACAGAAACACCAATGAAAAAGGACCAGATTGGAAACAAATCCATCTATGTAGTCACTAAGAGTTGAGATCAACTTGATGGCACATAATTAATTAATCACCACCAAAAAATTGTCCAAGAACTGTAGACTGATTGTGTTTTGTTTCACTTTCATTGAAATTAGATAGCTTTGTTGCATTTTTTTGATAGTCTACATTCAGTTCTGAAGATACTACTGGTGTGGAATAGGACAGTCATGGGTCATCTGTCCAAATTTTACTAAAGATCAGAAAAAGTTTCTGTAGCTGAATCCTAGGCTTTTAAGGCTAAATAATGCTGTTCCATGGTCCCAATGACCTCCAGCAAGTCTTCCCCAAATTTAGAGATAGTCTGTGCTAAGTCATGGTTTGTTTAACCATGGTTTACTTTGAGAAGCAAGCCAAAGATGAAAACATGGGTACCATGTCAGTGAATCACAGAACAGAGGACACTATTCTGGAAACTGTCTGGAGCAGGGATACTCAAGGCCCAGGGCCCAGATCCGGCCAGTGGGGGTACTTAGATCTGGCCCGCGGTGCCGCCCTGGAAACAGCTAAGGATTGGCCCACTGTGCCTCTGCCAGTGAAAACAGAGCTCGTGAGGGCTGTGGGTGGCCTTCACGAGCTCCATTTTTGCTGGCAAAGGGTTGCAGGAGCCTGTCACAGCTGAAAATGGAGCTTGGGTGCCCGTTTTCTCTGGCAGAGCGCTTGGGCCACCACAGACGCCCCTGACATGAGTGATGATGAGCTGGCCACGGGCCCCCCTGGCCACGCCCCACAAACCCTCGAGGTCAAACACAACCCTGATGCGGCTCTCAATGAAATCAAGTTTGACACCCCTGGTCTAGAGTGTTGACTGTTAGCAACAAATTTCTTCAAAGAGCACTATTAAATTTAAGCAATATGGCCAGAGAACTGGGCCTACTTCTGACTTTCAAACAAGACCACCAGTTTTTCCCTCCACAGAAGGTACTTTAAAGGCACCTTTTAACTCCACTTTAGTTCCAGTGAAATATAGTTTCCTAGCCTACCAGTTGCTAGGCTACCACAACATTCTCCTTTGCCTGCAACTAACCACAAGCCAGAGCTAAAGAGAATGAACACTGAGGACAATTACTGGTCTGCAAGAGCATCGCTCAAAACTTTGGCAACCTGAATTGTGTGATGGAAAATGTATCTGCAAAAAAACTGGAACAATATTCATATTCATGTTCATATTCTCCCTCCTTCCCTCCCTCCCTCACACAAAACATCGCAAAACATCTCATGTAAGTCATTCCAGCTGCAGAGCCCAGCTGTACCCACACATACACTATCTCTTACTCATTCACACACACTTACAAAGAGACAGAACCCATTAGAAGCTTTCTTGAGGATCACTTCACTGTTTGGTGAAATGAAACCTTTTATCAGGCACTCAAGAGTTGTTTTCTCCTTCAACAAGCATTCATTTCATGGAAATCTTAGATGCACTTGCTTTTCCCTTCCAGAGCGAGAGAAGAATAAAAACAAGGCATTTTTCTAATATTGCATCTTTTCCCCTGATTAGCGTCAAAAGACCACCTTCCTATTAGGTTTCACTCAAATTCAAAGTTCAGTTTTTAATACACTAAGGTTTTTATAGCAGCCATGGGGATCGGATATGTGCGGGGAGGCAGGAGGTGGAAGAGAAAAAGTTTTTCATATTAAATTATATCTATAACCTGCTCTTTTCTAGCTAGACAATACCCAAAACTACTGTACATGAAGCCTGGCAGGAATGCCTCTTGATGAGCTGCCTCCTGGTGCCTTGGATATGCTATACAAGAAAGATTACATAGGACTGACCATTTCAGCTGTTGCAAGGGATGCTTTATTTCTTGAATAACATTTTTGAATAATTATGAAAGAATACAGTATTGATAGAATAAATGTAATACAGTATTACTCAGAGATAAGCACTGAGGATACCAAGATGTGTTCTATGTCTTCATAAGATGTATAGTATAATAATTTATGCAAGGTATACAGCCATTTCTCTTTGTTGAAAAACCTGTGCTTGTTTTCCAGATGTATTGTAAGATGTTGGCTCTGCTTAGTAACCCAAGGTCAGCAAAAGATGTAATCTTCCTTTCAGCAATCTATTCATGAGTCATATGATTTCAAACTTTGGAATGCAATCTTTAATTGCACAACTCTCTCTGCTTTGTTTGCACATGTTTAGTATTCACCCTGGCTAGATATTTTTGTGGTTTGGAATATTGTTGAAATCTTAAAAAAGGAAATTTAGTAACCAAATTAAACCTTGCACACACATCCATTGAGGTTGGAAAAGATGAAAAAATAGAGATGACTGATTTTGCCACAATCTCTCAACCTAGGGAAAGACGTGCTTATAAAAGCTGTTAGATGAACTCCTATGTACAGAGCTAATATTAAAATGGGAAAAACATGCATTCAACTCTTATAGTATATATTCTTACATCTCTCCATTTAGAGCCTCTCGGATCCATCCATCCATTTTCTCTGTCTGTGTGTTATATACATTCATCCAGTGGTGAAATCCTCCAAGGTCTGCTACCAGTTAGCTGCACGCATGCATGCACAGTGCATGCTAAATGTGCAGTTCGCACACATGAGCACCACAGGTACTACCATGCAGGACCGTGCAAAATCCTGGTTTTGTCACCTGTCTCTAGATTTAATCAGACTCTTGATCTGGGAAGATCAAAGCAATTAAAAATGTTTTTCTAGCACAATAGGATTATCATATGTGCTCAGTATTGCCAGTATTGCTCAATATTGCCAGAGAAAGTTGGATGTTAGTCTCTGAATGTCCTCATCTAGCCAAATATCTAAAAGGAGTTAAATGTTCAGGATTATTTATTTATTTATTGTTTATTTTATTTTATTTATTTCCAAAGATCCTTTACCACATTCCCCCACCTTCTGTGTCAATGCATATCCTATCTTTTTATAAAAGATAAGAAGAAACTTACTGGATTGCCGTGGTGGCGCAGTGGTTAAAATGCAGTACTGCAGGCTACTACTGAAGTTTGGCAATTCGAGTCTCACCAGCCAGGGGTGGGTTCTAAATTTTTTTACTACCAGTTCTGTGGGTGTGGCTTATTTTGTGGGTGTGGCTTGGTGGGGGTAATGTGACTGGGTGGGCGTGGCCAACCTTTTAAAAAAAATCTTTTAAAGGCATTTTTTCTACAACCTTAAGAGGTTGCAGAAAAAAATGCTTTTAGAAGCCTCTGACGATCCCAGCTCAGCTGAGCGATCATCAGAGGCTTTTTTTTTTACTTTTAAAAGCATTTTTTCGGCCGAAGAGGTTATAGAAAAAATGCTTTTAAAAGTTAAAAAAAAAAAGCCTCTGATGAGGTGGGTGGGGTAAGTGAGCAGCAACCGGGCCAGGACCGGTTTGGAGGCATGGCCAGCCAATGTTATTATCAGTTCTCCGAACTACTACAAATTTTTACTACCAGTTCTTGCGAACCGGTGCGAACCAGGAGCAACCCACCACTGTCACCAGCTCAAGGTTGACTTAGCCTTCCCTCCTTCCGAGGTCAGTAAAATGAGGGCCCAGATTGTTGGAGGCAATATGCTGATTCTGTAAACTGCTTAGAGAGGGCTGTAAAGCACTGTGAAGCAGAGTCTAAGTGCTATTGCTAAGTGCTATTAGCCCATAGACCTATATAGTCCACAATACTATATCACATGACCAACAATTTTCTTTAGTCAGTTCCAAACAACAGATGGTTAAGGTATGCTGGTTGTGATCCAGAAGGTAAAAACAATAATAAATAATACTAGCAATTTATTCATTTATTTAAATGATTTATAGAGCTGCTCCTCTCATAGCAGTGACACATGAGATAGGCAAAGACTAAAACCACCACGGCCACCATTTATATCCTGACCCTCCATGAATTTAAGGAATTTTTTATAATAACTTGCCATTGCCACAAGGGTTGACCATGAATTTAACTATGCCTTGCATGAACAAAAATTTCTTGCGGTCAATCAACAGTCTGGTAGAAACAAATGTTGTTCAGAGTCATGAGGTACAGCTCACTACATCAAGTCCTGTATCTCCCTATATTAAGATTTAATGGTGGTCTTGAATTCTAATTTCATGAGATAAGATTTCATGAGATAAGAAAAGAAACACCTCTCTCTCTCCCCCCACACCACCCATCTATTTGTATTTGTATTTTTTGTATTTTATTGAATTTATATACCACCCTACTCCCGAAGGACTCAGGGCGGTGAACAGCCATAGAAAAAAACATATTTAAAATAAATAATTTAAAATAAAATAAAACGAATTAAATAATTTAGCTGAACAAATTTAAAACCCCAATAATTTAAAAACAAATTTAAAATTTCCATTTAAAAAGAGGAAAGACTTAGGTCAGGCCAGCTTAATGAAATAATCTATACTGTGGATAATGTTATATTCTTCCCTCTTGCTTTCCTGGCTCTCCAATTCTTCCCCAATGTCTTCATTTCTGATACTATTTCCACTTTTTCTTTGAATCCTTTGTATCCCTCATCTGTATCTGTATTTGGTTGCTTTTGGACTCACCGGCAAATCTCAGCAGAGTTTTCCAAGATGCTTGGCTCATACTTGCCTTAAATTTCTTCAGCACAACACACCATAAGTAGACAATAGCTTTTAAGCTGAATTTAAAAAATTACTAAATATGGATACGCAATTTAATTTATACTCCCTGTAACTTAATTGTTGCCCTCCTTCATCCAGGCCTCCAACAGTTTAACTGATTTGTTGCCATGTCTTTATGAATTTAAAGTTTGATGATTCTTGGTTTTTAGCCCTGATTCCCACTTCCTTTCTCCCCTACTTCCTGCCCATCTTCCCATCGTTCTTTACATGGCCAGCCTCAATCTAGGAATCCAGCCCAGGATATTATGCTTGCTCTGCTTCTGACCTCCTTGTTCAGATCCAGCCCTTTTCTCTGTTCCACCAGGATCCTGGGAAAAACAACAAAAAGTACATGGAGAAAAGAAGGAGTAATTGAGCAACATGGTTTCTTATTTTTTTTAAGTGCTAAATCTTTTCATGATCTAATGAATCTCTTTGTGGTCAGTACAAAAGAGCAGTAGTTCAACCAAATTCATCCACATTTCCTTTCTTGATAACCAGATGCAAGAACGAGGACAAAAGCTTTTTTAAAAAATAAGCTACTCTGAAATAGAAACAACAAAAAAGTGCACCCTTTTTTTGTGCATCCATCAGCTCAGTGCTACTGTTCTCCACTTTGATGGAAATAAAGTTTAAATACATTTTACACCATTTGCCAATATATCAACAATGGATGGCACTGTCTATATTAAGCTAATTTATTAGATTGCTTTGCTAATTAATTGGGTAGCTGGCTCCACACAAAACTGTTCAAAAAGTCATTTTTGGAATATTTGCCAAGGCATGCATATGCTACAATTATGTCTGCCTTGAGAAAACTCTTAACATAATTTTAAAGAATTAGCAAGCACTATATATTCCTGGTACTATAAAGGTGACTTATGACAAAGTCCACATTCCATGTTTTCATTTTAAGGTTAAATGGTAGCTCAACTGGTCCTATTCTACACTCTGATCCGGACTTGCTAAGAGCAGAAGATATACACCTAAGATTTTACAATCATCCAAACTTCTGTGACTCAAGTCCGTGCTTAACATTTCAAAAATCAATTCTTCATCCATTTATTCTTGGGTTTGAAGATAGAAATATATGTACTATTGATCGCAGAAACTGGTCCACTACATAGTCTTATGCCTGCTGTTTTTTTGCTTTCCTCTGGGATAGCCTTTATAGTTTAAGAATTAAAATATCTTTGTTGCACATTAATTCACAACTCAGTTTCTGATAAAATTCTGGTTCTTCTCTATTGCTCCCCTAGGAACTTACCATGACATTCCACTCTTTAGTTTAAGTGCTTTGAAGTTATTTATAATGTACCCCTTTGTATTCAAGGAAATAGCAGCCTGTCAATCTAGCAGAGCGGAGCCTTGGCCGCAAAGGGAAATGTACACTGGAGTAAATTTCCCCAAGTCATTTGAATTCCTGAAATGCTTTATTCTCTGAATGCAGCAAAGGAGATAATGCATACTGGCACATGTTTTTTCATAGTGGATTGAAGCTACATTCTATTAGAACAGCAAAAAAGATTTCTCTATTGCTGACAAAATCAGATTTATTAGTCAGCCTCCTATAACTGTTCATTTTTTATCCATATCTATGAAATTGCTATAAAGGAAGGAAAGTATGTGTTAACGCAAACTGTTTTCTTTTATCAGAAAAACTCTCATTTTTTTTCAACTATGCCAAAAAGAGGAAAAATAAAATAAATTCGCCCAAAACAGATTTAGTAATTTGACTGATGAAACAATGGCCAAATACTTAAATAAGTAAATTATTGAAGCAAAGGAAGTTGTTTTATATTTAAAAAATCCTTTTGCTAAATTATAAAATGACTAAGTTGTTGAGACACATTATACATTATTATAATTGTATAGAAAAACATGAGGAATGTGGGATAAACTGGACAATCTTTCTTGATTTTTATCATGAAATTTCAAAATAAGAATGTCTATGAAGATTGTCAATCATCCAGGTCATGGATGTCCCAAAAGTGCTTTTCAAAAGGCAACTGGACTTTCTTGGTTTTTTTCTTTGAAAATGTTTCAGTTCTCATCCAAGAAAGTGCAGCTGGCTTTTGAAAAGCACCTTTGGGATAACTATGACCTGAATGATCGAGAATCTCCATTGACATTTAGCTATGTGCTTTGGGATGAACACCCTTTGAATAGGACTGAAGAAGCTTCTTGGATGAGAAGTGAAACGTTTTCAAGGAAAAAAAAACTAAGAAAGTCCAGTTGCCTTTTGAAAAACACCTTTGGTTTAAATAAGAACATTGATATAATACCCTTTTTTACAAATGAAAATAAAATATTAAAAATAGTTACATGCAGGAAAAGAAAGACCCTCTTACAAAATGGGTTCCCTACTGTCAGGTCAAACAAGGCTTAAGAGAATGGACCCAATCCTTCCTCCAAGGACAAGCCAGCTTCAACCCCATTTCATTCCTATAACCAAGCTTCCCCAATTATATACCCCCAACTCTATATTCCCCAATATAAAGGTGTGACTCCAGATATGTGAACTTAAACTCTCAATTCTCAACTTAATATTGGTACTGTTAGGAATTACAGTAGTTTAAATGTACACATCACATCTGAAGAGGTCCCAGTTTTGTGAAATTGCATTAGATTTCTCTAGATTTCCTTAGAGTACAGATGAAACTCGAAAAATTAGAATATCGTGCAAAAGTTCATTTCTTTCAGTAATGCAACTTAAAAGGTGAAACTAATATATGAGATAGACTCATTACATGCAAAGCGAGATAGTTCAAGCCTTGATTTGTCACAATTTTGCACGCCAAAAGGAGGCATGCAGTAAGTAGAACAACGCACAAGGGGGGTATGTGATCAGCTGTGGCGCGCAATCTTTTTTTTACTTTTAAAAGCATTGCTTTTAAAAGTAAAAAAAAAGCCTCTAACGATTGCGCTGCTCAGCTATGATCACCAGAGGCTTTTTTTTACCTTTTCAAAAGCATTTGTTTTACAACCTCTTCAGCCAAAGAGGTTGTTGAAAAAATGCTTTTAAAAGTAAAAAAAAAAGCCTCTGGTGATCGTGCGGCTCAGCTGGGCATGGGCGGGGGGCAGGGATTTTTGCTACCGGTTCTCCGAACCACCCGCTGCCATCACTACCAGATTGAGCGATCCAGTCTGAACTGGGAGCATTTCACCCCTGGTCTGGATTCCCAGGAGGGAGGGAGTGCATTCCAAAAGACCAAGAGTAACTCAATCAATTTGTGTGAGAGAAAGTGGGTGAAGACTATGCCTCCTTAATAGTTCCCAGAGTGTATGTTTTATGAGGGTAGTATCTTTGGCACGTTTCTGTCTATAATTGAGGAACGATAAAGAAATCTGCTTAGAAGAATTACTGTATTCTTCTTAGTTTTTGAGGCCTGACAGTACATTTCCTTATACAGTAGCCACACAAGTTTCAGTAGCCCAGTCATGTGATCAAAATTTGGATGTTTGGCTACATGTATATCTGTGTATTTGCATGTATTGCAAACCCTTGCAGCATCTTGGGATCATATGTTTTCCATAAATTGTAGCATCCATGAACTCATTCATGAAATTTCACCTACGGATGGCTAGTATTCAGAGGACTTTCAGTGTCATAGGTTATGATAACAATTGTTCCAGGGGGAAAAATTGTTTTAATTGCTTTTCTTCTTTAATAACTATTTTTTATTCTTTGTAAAAAATTTTGTTTTGCATTCTTTGCATACCACTCTTGACTCTTTTGGGAGGAAAAACAGAATAAAAATATAAATAGCAGTTGGATAGGACCCTTTTCATTGCCATTGAAGTTAGTGGCTCTACAAAGGTCTCAACTCTCAACTAAAATATACTAGTTTTCCATTACACTGGCTGAAAAAAACTTACACTGAAACAGTTCTACGGGTTCACAAAAGGGAAAGATTCTCAAGCTGGAATCTGTGCTATAATTTTGCTTCACTGAAGGTCCTCAGCAGACGATGGCAGCATTTAACTGATTTGAGCTTGAAAGTTATGTAAAATTAGGATTGATTAATGCTCAAGTGGGAGAGCTCCAGGGAATAGTAGGGATGCTAAGTCTAGACTGGAGAATTTTAAAACATGTCTCAATAATAGATAAAAGCCTTTTTTGGACTGCTGCCAACAAAACTACATGGATATATTCATAAAGTCACCAGAAATCAAACTCGGTAAAGGACCTTACTCAACTGCCCGGTTCTTCCCCATAAAACTAACAGCAGAAACTCAGAGCTGTATTCAAGGAAGCATGGTGGCTCATGGACACACGGAAAAACAGAAGAGGATCTGGGAGCAACCCAGAATTTACTATATTCAAATCTCATTAACATCCATTGAAGCAAGCAGAGTTACAGGGAAATGGAGAATTTTCTTCTTTTTTTAATTTTCAGCTTTCTATGTGTGAAGCAGAAAAGGTAAGATATTCCTTGAGGAGATTGTGAAATTATGCCTCTTGAGACATCCTGAAACTTTTAACACACGACTAGTGAATTAATGTTGAAAAATATTTAAATTTCAGAGCGTTGATGTTTAGTAACATATAATCTGTGATTCCAAGAGCTTTTTCACACATTGCAAATACCAAGTTGTAGTATTTGCTGTCATGGCACTACAGACCAATACTACTTATGGATATTTTCAATTTAAGTGAACATTTACCAGTATATTGTAATCTCAACAATTTGGTCAGAAATTTGCCTCCAGAACTTCAGCTACTCAAATGAAAAATGAACAAAACCTTGAGTTAAATTTCCTCAAACATTGTGATGTCATCATGGCATAGTCATCTTCTTAGTGTAATAGTGATAAAAGAACTTTGTTCCCAATAAGTAATGGCTATACAGGCCTACACAATGCTAGAGAAAGATTGACTGAAGAGTTTTCCATTGTGCACAAGAGATTAGTATTCAACAGCTACAAGGATTCCTTTGCATACCTATATTCATTTGGACAATTTTCTTGACCAAAGATGAAGATCTTTAATGACTTCATGATCCATTCCAAAGTTGTCAACTTTGGAACAGATCATGAAATCATTAAAGATCTTCATCTTTTCTCCTATGATAAGGGTTTAAGGCTCTATTCTTAGCCCTAAATAGTACAATTTTCTGTAGCACACGTCAGAGGATCAATGCTTTGACAGTCCTGTCTATTAAGAAATGAATGGTTCAGTAAGTTCCAAATTTCAGCTACTGGATAAACTAGGGGTGACATCCAGCAGGTTCTGACTGGTTCTGGAGAACCGGTGGCGGAAATTTTGAGTAGTTCAGAGAACCGGCAAATACCACCTCTGGCTGGCGCCCGAGTGGGGAAGGAGTGGAGATTTTGCAATATCCTTCCTCTAGAGTAGGGTGGGAATGGAGATTTTGCAGTATCCTTCCCCTGGAGTGGGGAGGAAATTCAGATTTTTCAGTATCCTTCCCCTGGAGTGGGATGGGAATGAAGATTTTGCAGTATCCTTCCCCTGCCATGCCCACCAAGCCACGCCCACCAAGCCACACCATGCCCACCAAGCCACGCCCACAGAACCGGCAGTAAAAAAAAAATTGGATTTCACCACTGGGATAAACCATTATAAAATAAAACACTCAGTACTGTGGTGCAGCAGGAATGGATCCCAGGGCCAAAATCATGTGCCTCCCAAAAGCCCATCTTGAAAATGATGGAAAAGGTCACAACAAACAAGGCTAGCATCAGGCTCCTAATGGCAGGTTTGGATTAGACTGAAGATTTCCAAACACTCAAAAAAGGATGGCTAGTAAAGAATCTTATACACTAGGACTAAAGCCACTTTAAACAATTCATTGACTTTTCACAGTTAAAGCTGTTGTCTGCATCTTATACTCTCTTGAGTTTAAACTCAGTAAGTCCTCCCACTTTTTCCAAATCTTAATGGAAATACTGTTTTATGCTTCTCATGTGCTATGTAATCAGGTGTCTGTTGTTTCTTTACATTTCTAGCATTCCCCCCTTGGGAAACTCTACTTCTCAATATATATTCTACATCTAGCATCAATACATGGACTGTCACAGGTACCAGAGCCTAATGGAAATCACACTGGCTTGCTATTGCATATTTTCTTATGCTTTTTTTTTAAAAAAAAACGTGATATACCCAGGGGAGGAGCACTTCACATTGCACATAAAGAAATGCCCATTTTTAGATTCAGGGACTAAAGTAATTTAATAATAGCACCTCTATGATAAATTACTTGTATCTCTCACAGCCACAAAGACGCAAATTATATTTTCCACAATTACAATACAAGCAAGATCCTATTAAGGCCACAGGTCAGGAAAAGTTAATTACTGGAAACTCTTGCGCCCAGCTCATTGTTGAAGGAAAGGAAACTCTACCTAGATTACTGGAATTTATTTATATTTGTTACTAGTATTTCTATAGTGTTGTTCTCCAAATGGCTCCAAGCAGCATGCAGCATAATAAAGCTTAGAAATATCAAAGCAATGACAATACATATTACCAAGTTAAAATTGGCGTACAAGATACACAGTACAATTCTGCAAAGGTTATAGTGGCCATGACTTCACCTGCTGAGGGTGTGACTCTAGTGAATCTCTAAATTGTGAGCAAGTTCCACCTAAAGGAGTGTATCTAGCAGCAAATATAGTACATTACTGGAGTCAGAAGGTTTATATATTCACAGCTTGCTGAACTCAACTTATGTCTATTTTCCCTCCTCCAGATCCTGACAGCCCCTACAACTGAGAATGCACCCCTATTACCTGTCTTGCCAAAACTGGAGAAACAGAACTGAATAACATCTGTATATTGATAATACCCCAAAACATGCTGACCTGTGGCATCATCCAGTGTCTTCATATAGTTATTAAATAGTATGAGGGAAAGGACTGAGCCATGCAGTTCAGTAGCCATGGGCTCAACATCTCCTTCCACTGTCTAGAACTGGCAACTCAAGGAAGAAAGGAAGAAAGCCACCAAAGCATCAGGGCTTCCTTCCTAAAATTTGCAGCTGTTCTAAAAGGATACCATGGTGGATGGCACCAAAGACTGCTAACAAGTCAAGCAAATTAGACTCTTCCTATTCCCATCAAGCTGGGAGATCAATGTGGTTTTGGTACTTTACTCAGACCTGAATCCTTACTGACAAAGATCAAGATAATCAATTTCTTCCAGAAGTCTCTGTAGCTGTGCACACATTATCTACTCTACCAGCTTTTTTAAAAAAGAGAAGGTTAAACACAGGGCAGTTATCTGCAATTGCTGGACCAAGAGTTGGTCTCTTGAGAAAGGAATACATCGATGCCTCTTTCAAAGCTTTCAATGCTTATCACCCAAGGATGTGTTGCTACTTCAAATACCCAGCCACTATTACCTTCTTGGATGCTTTTATTAACCAGGAGGGACAGAGATCCAGTCCACACCATGCTGGACTTAAGGTACAGAGAAGCCTGCTTCCTTAGGCCTCACCGGCTCAAAACAATCACAGATAACTAAGCTATATGATATCTCTGTCATCTCAGTTGGATCTGCTCCACAAATAATGCAACTGCACACAAACACAAGTTAATTTAATTTAATTTAATTAATTCAATTTATATGCCACCCCTCTCCGAAGACTCAGGGCGGCTCACAATACATTTTAAAAAACATTTAAAACATTTAAATGTTTTATAACATTTAAAAAACATTTAAAAAACATTTAAAAATTAAAAACATTAAAAACTCATTCACGCCATTCATGGCCAGATCTCGCCAGATCACAAGAGCAAGATCAACGGCCCCAGGCCTGCCGGAAAAGCCAGGTCTTCACCGCTTTTCGGAAGGCCAATAGGGTGGGGATGGTCCGGACCTCAGGAGGTAACTGGTTCCAGAGAGCTGGGGCAGCCACAGAAGCGGCCCTCCCCCGCAGGCCCGCCAGCCGGCATTGTTTAGCTGACGGGACCCAGAAGAGACCAATTCTGTGGGATCTTACCGGTCGCTGGGAGCTATGCGGCAGAAGGCGGTCTCGAAGATAACCTGGCCCTGAGCCGTGTAGGGCTTTAAAGGTAATAACCAACACCTTGAATTGTGACCGGAGACCAATAGGGAGCCAGTACAGCTCGCGGAGAATTGGTGTAATGTGGGTGTACATAGGTGCTCCCACAACAGCTTGTGCGGCTGCGTTCTGGACCAACTGTAGTCTCCGAACACTTTTCAAGGGTAGCCCCATGTAGAGCACGTTGCAATAATCTAATCAGGAGGTGACAAAGGCATGAGTGACTGTGAGGAGAGCCTCCTGATCCAAGTAGGGTCGCAATTGGTGCACCAGGTGAACCTGTGCAAAGGTCCCCCTAGCTACAGCTGTCAGATGTTGCTCTAATCTCCTACGGTTCAGCAATTGGGCCCGTCGGATGGCTGTGGGGGGAGGGAGGGAGGAGGAGGGAACAAAGAGGCTCAGCGGAGAGAGGGTCTTCCAATCCTTGTGACAGTTGGGAGACGCAGAGGTCGGGAGAGGGGGGGGCTAGGAGGGCGCTGCCGCTTCGTTCAAGCGGTGGCGCCCTCCTGCCCCCTCAGCTCATCCTGCTCCACCGACGGTGACAGAGTGCGGAGCCCTGGACTCCGACTGGTGTACTTAAATGCCAGGTCCGTGGTGAACAAGACACTCCTCGTCCGAGATCTCATAGACGAGGAGGACGCGGACCTGGCTTGTATCACTGAGACCTGGCTGGGGCCGGAGGGCAGTGTCCCTCTCGTGGACTTGTGCCCCCCAGGTTTCCGGATACTACACCAGCCACGACTCCAGGGGAGGGGCGGAGGAGTGGCGGTAGTTATTAAGGAAAGTCTTAGGCCTAGGGAGGTCACTGTTCCTCAGGTTGGAGGGTGTGAATCCCTCCTTTTGAAATGGGACCCTGGAGTTCAGTCTGGGCTGTTGATCACGTACCTCTCCCCCAGCTGCGTGGCCTCAGCCCTGCCCGCACTACTAGATGTCTTAGCCGAATTGACGGTGGAACTCCCCAAACTTTTGGTTGTGGGAGATTTCAATCTGCCATCAGCCGGTGAGTCATCTGAGTTGGTGCGGGAGTTCATGACCTCCATGATGGCCATGGACCTGACTCAGATTGTACAGGGCCCAACTCATATTGGAGGGCACACACTCGACCTTATTTTTCTCTCTGGACAGTGGATAAATGATCGTGGGGAGGGGACTCTATCTATTGACCCTCTGTCATGGACCGATCATTCCCTCCTTAGACTCGACTTTTCCTCCGCCATCCCCCGTCGCAGGGGTGTGGAACCAGTAAGATGGTTCCGCCCCAGGCGCCTGATGGAACCTGAAAGTTTCCTGATGGAGCTTGGGTCATTTCCCGCCTCCTTAGCCCACAATTCATCTGAGACCCTTGTCGCGGCCTGGGAACAGGCTGCGGTGGGGGCCCTGGATCGAATCGCGTCTTTGCAGCCTCTGATCCGACGCAGATCCCGGGCGGCTCCTTGGTTTACCGCGGAGCTCAGGGAAATGAAGCGTCGGAAAAGACGCCTGGAGGGTGGTTGGAGATCCTCCCAATCCGAGTCCGACCGAACACAACTAAGAACCCATATTAGGTCTTATCTTGTGGCGATGGAAGTAGCGAAACGTAACTATTTCGCCACTCTCATTGCATCTGCAGAAAATCGTCCAGCAGCCCTGTTTAGAGTGACCCGCTCCCTCCTTAATCAGGGAGCGAGGGAGGACCCCTTACAGGGCCGTGCTGAGGACTTTGCACAGTTTCTGCAAGATAAAATCACTCAGATTCGGACCGGGTTGGACTCCGACTGGACAGAGTCCGTTGAGGTGACAGGGCTTAGTCTCGGTGGAGACATCTGGGTTGAGTTTGAGCCAGTTTCATTGGATGACGTGGACAGGATTATGGGTAGGCTGGGGTCTTCCACATGTTTACTGGACCCTTGTCCCTCCTGGCTTGTTTCGGCAGCCAGGGAGGTGACTGGAGACTGGATCCAGGCTATTGTCAACGCTTCACTAAAGGAAGGGGTCTTTCCCGCTGCGCTTAAAGAGGCGGTGGTTCGACCCCTCCTTAAGAAGCCTAACCTGGATCCTGACGTACTTAACAACTACCGTCCAGTCTCCAACCTTCGCTTTTTAGCGAAGGTTGTTGAGTCCGTGGTGGCACAGCAATTCCCTCAATTCCTGGAGGAAACTGACTACCTGGATCCTTACCAATCTGGTTTCAGGCATGGCCACAGCATGGAAACAGCATTGGTCGCCCTAGTAAATGATCTCTGGCGGGCCAGGGATGGGGGTTGCTCCTCCATCCTGGTCCTTCTTGACCTCTCAGCGGCGTTCGATACCATCGACCATGGTATCCTGCTGCAGCGGCTCAGGGGGATGGGGTTAGGAGGCACTGTTTTACAGTGGTTCTCCTCCTATCTCTCGGGCTGTCTGCAGTCTGTTTGGGCGGGGGGTCAGGGATCCTCCCAGAGGCCTCTCACTTGTGGGGTGCCTCAGGGCTCGGTTCTCTTCTCTGCTCTTTAATATCTATATGAAACCGCTGGGTGAGATCATCCATGGTTTTGGGGTGAGGTATCATCAATATGCTGATGATACCCAGCTTTACATCTCCACCCCTGACCACCCTAGGGATGCCCTTTCCGTGATGTCCCACTGCCTGGAAGCGGTGCGGGTTTGGATGGGGAGGAACAGGCTTAGACTCAACCCTTCCAAGACTGAGTGGCTGTGGATGCCGGCATCCCGGGATCTGGAAGTTCCATCCTTAATGATCAGAGGTGAAACCCTTGCTCCCTCCGATAGGGTCCGCAACTTGGGTGTCCTCCTGGATTCTCGGCTGTCTTTAGATGACCATCTGACGGCCGTAATCAGGGGGGCCTTCGCACAGGTCCGTCTTGTCCGCCAGTTGCGCCCATTCCTAAACCGGGATGCCCTCGCCACGGTCACTCACGCCCTTGTTACCTCTAGGTTGGACTACTGTAACACCCTCTACATGGGGCTGCCCTTGGGATGTGTCCGGAGGCTTCAGCTAGTCCAAAATGCAGCCGCACGGGTAGTTACGGGGGCGTCTAGATACTCCCGTGTAACACCTCTCCTGCGTGAGCTGCACTGGCTACCGGTGGCAATACGGATACGTTTCAAGGTGCTGGTGCTCACCTATAAAGCCCTTCATGGCTTAGGCCCGGGGTACTTGCAGGACCATCTCCAGCTGTTCTCCCATCATCCTGTGCGCTCTCAAAGAGTCGGCCTCCTCAGGGTGCCATCGGCCAAACAATGTCGGCTGACGACCCCCAGGGGGAGGGCGTTCTCTGTGGGAGCCCTGACCCTCTGGAATGGATTGCCCACTGAGCTCAGGACAGCCCCCGACCTTCTTTCCTTCCGTCGCGAGCTGAAGACGTGGCTCTTCCGCCAATTAAACTGATCCGTTTGGGGGTACACTGGTATAATTTTAAATCGTTTTTAATTGGGTTACTGATTTTAATTTGGTATTGTATTGTGATTAGTATTGAAGTTGTCATTTTGTAAGCCGCCTTGAGTCCCTAGGGAGAAAGGCGGCATATAAATCGCAATAAATAAATAAATAAATAAATAAATAATCTTAGCTGTGAGTCTAGGAGGACACCCAAATTGCGAGCCTGTTCTGAGGGGGACAATTTCTCCCCCCCTCCCGCCAGAACCAAGGATGGACAATCAACATAGTCTTTAGGAGGCAACACCCACAGCCACTCAGTCTTGTCTGGGTTAAGTCTGAGCCTGTTGACTCCCATCCAGACCCTCACAGCCTCCAGGCACTGGCACATCACATCCACCGCATAACTGATATACAGATGCAGAATAAATTCCTTTCAATGGCCCAGGAACAATTTTGGAATCATGGTGAAGGAGTGGTACAGGCCAAATGCTTTTTCTTCCAGTACAGAACACTCAAACAAAAGTCAGAAGGATTAATTTTACTGGCAAGCTTGGTTTAATAGTCCAGATACTAAACTCCCTATGCTAGCATACCAATTTAGCAACAAAATGGAGAAGAGAAGTTAGCTTTCATTCTAGCCTGCCTAGAATTAAGAAGCGGTCGTCTGCCTCTTAATAAGATCAAATTTTAAAAAGATTTAGATAACCAATATGACTATAGCACCATCCACTTTTGAGAACTTTAAGAAAACATTACATTTGCATTCACAATGAAGAGGTCAAGCTCTGTTTAGAAT
Organism: Arizona elegans; assembly: GCA_022577455.1. Lineage (NCBI taxonomy): Eukaryota > Metazoa > Chordata > Lepidosauria > Squamata > Colubridae > Arizona > Arizona elegans. The sequence goes on along the minus strand of JAKOOJ010000001.1, from coordinate 315,451,595 downwards.
TGCCTAGAAAAACTGAAAATAACCCATGGAAAAATTATTAATAACCGTCCCAAATACCTTCTTTCAACTATTTTTGTGACATGCAACAATAATCGTCATGAAGAGGTAATGGGCTTTGAAAACCTCTCAGAATGAGATTTCACAAAATTATGTCCCCTTTTATCAGATACTCAGAGGGAAGTAGCTGCCTGCCTGAATAATAAAAGATTATTATTTAAAAAGCTGTTATAACAATTGCATTGGTTTCTAGTTTTTTTTTACCAACACATTTCAGAGTTCTGACACTCTTGAGCAAATCTTATCCTTAAAGGGCTATACAGCATATTGCAAAAATTCTACCACAATATTACAGAAAAACACCATAAATGGCATCATCATGACAGATAACCATGTACAGTTCAGCTATAAACACAATGAAACAGGATGATGCTATGAAGAGTATGATTTACACTATATCCTACATTCTTCTGGAATGCATTGCAGGTCCCTTGTTGAACTTCGTACCTTTCAACTCCTCCAGATTTGACATAAGAAAAATTTACCTCCCATTGACCGATTACTGATTAATTTATTTTTACCATTAAAAATTAAAGCAAAATGTAGGAAAACAATAAAATGTATTATAGATTTATTACTGACAGCTGTAGACAAATAAAAAGATACTGTATTTACCAAAGCTGTTTGACAGCCCAGTGCAATGAAATTAGCAACTTGCTTGGAGATATCCAGTGACCTGTAGGCTAAGAGCACCCTGGTTTAAGAGTAGGTTAGAAAATACAATATTACTGGTAAGTTCGCTGACCATGCTGAATCCAACAAACAGATGTAGTGTGTCCTTTGTGCAGGAATCTATTCAATCTTTTAACAGTGAAAATGGCAAAATATTATAATCAACAGGTGAGAATGAAAATTCTTCTGTGGGATTGGCAAACAATATTTGCTAAATTCTTAGCATGGGAGAATAGCCTCTTGAACCAAGGAACAGTCAACTAAATGTCTATGGAGATTCTCAGTCATCCAGGTCATGGTTGTCCCAAAGGTGCTTTTTCAAGAGGCAACTGGACTTTCTGGTTTTTTTTGAAGACATTTCTCTTCTCATCCAAGAAGCTTCTTCAGCTCTCAAATATTTTGCTTGGGTTCCGCTATATAATGGCATCAAGTTTCCACATGCAGATAATTTTAGTGAAATTAAAAAGAGAGGATTGACTAACAGGGAAATAGAAGGGACACTTTGCCCACAACGGAAATACATTGCACAAGGGAAGGTGCAAGTCATCACCACATGATTGATGGTTTGAAAACATGCCTTAACAGTTATTTTCCTAGAATCCTCTATGCAAAATATCTAGACATAAAAACCCAACTTTAACCTCCACTTCACTCTAAAGCCATGTGAACCAGCATACAGTTCTTCAAAGAGCCAGACAGAAAAAATTTGCTCCAAAGAATTTCTAGTTGAGAGACCTGAGAAAGGCTGTATCTGGGGAACTCTTTTTTTCTTACCTTTCCCCCTCCCCACTCACCCACCCACACATATCCCTTCAGTAGCCATTAAAAAAGTGTACAATTTTATTTTCTTCTGGTGGGGCTCCAGGTTCCTGCTTCTCAAAACTTCATGCACGGTGCATACCAAACTCGCGCTATGCATGCACATACACATTGTGCATCAAATGCATGCTGTGCGCACACATCCAGTGTGTGCCAAATGCATGCTGTGCATGTATGTTCAGTGCACACCAAACGCATGCTTTGCTCGGAAAAAGGAGGCTTAAGAAGGTAAGTAGAACAGCGAGGGTGGGGGAACAGCTGTGCCGCATGATTTAGATTCGCTAGAAAGCAAGATTTCCTGCTTTCTAGCGAATATAAATCACGCAGCACAGCTGATCATCAGAAATACCGGTTCAGATGAACCGGTAGCTTTGTTTGGCTACCGATTTGCCTGAACCGGCGCAAACCGGTAGCATTTCACCCCTGCTTCTATCCCATGCAGTGTCCTGAGTCACACTATATATTAAACTATAAACTCAAGGGCAATTTTTATGTTCATATAACATGCTAGGCCCAAACAAAAAAATATATAATGGTGTAAAGTGATACGTTCAGTTAACTTACTGTAACTGTTAAGACGACAGCTGAGCTCCTGCCACATGCTAAATTGCAAACTACCTAACTCCACTTTGTGTTGTGCAAATTCAGCCAGTCAGCACTTTGCAAGAGTCTACAGTACGGATGTACCAGGGCATCTGTAATTGTTCCAAACAGAAATGCAGCTGTCAGATCAACCAGCTACCAAATACTTTCAGACAGGACAATCATAAGTATGCCTGCAGACCCAAATTAATGTCAAGGCCAGTTTCTAGCTCACTATAGTTTAAACATAATTTAATTTAATTTTTTTTTCTGTTGTAGTACTTCATTACCACAACAGGAATAATTAGAGGAATAACATTATAATCAATGGTGCAAACAATACAGTATGCATATCACTGTTTTAATGTGTTATGTGCCATTTATGCCCTTTTCTGGACAGAGAGACTCTCTGCTCGGTCATAGTTTGGACTATTGCAATGTGGTCTACACGTTGAAAAGTATCCAAAAGTTTTAACTGGTACAAATGCTGCTTCTTGAGCAATCTTAGGTGCCCAAAGAACAGCGCATATAACACCTTTGCTATGTGAGCTGCATTAGAGGCTGGTTTGTTTCCAGATCAAATTCAAAATGTTGGTTATGATCTCTTTAAAGTCCTAAATGGCATGGGCCCAGAACCATCTTTGTCCCAGCACAACGGAACCATCTGTGTCCAATCACAACATCAGTCTGTCCTACCCAGGAGGATGTGTGTGTGTGTGTGTGTGTGTATCAGAGATGGTATTCAGCAGGTTCTGACAGTTCTGGAGAACCAGGAGCAGAAATTTTGAGTAGTTCAGAGAACCGGTAAATACCACCTCTGACTGGCCCCACCCCCATCTATTCTCTGCCTCCTGAGTCCCAGCTGATCGGGAGGGAATGGAGATTTTACAGTATCCTTTCCCTGGAGTGGGGAGGGAATGGAGATTTTACAGTATCCTTTCCCTGGAGTGGGGTGGGAATGGAGATTTTATAGTATCCTTCCCCTGCCATGCCCACCAAGCCACGCTCACCAAGCCACACCCACAGAACCAGTAGTAAATTTTTTTGAATCCCACCACTGGTGTGTATGTATGTATTAGATTTGCCTGCCACCCATCTCACCTCCCGAAGTGTTGCAGACCCTGTCAGTTAAAGGATTTCGACTGGTGGGGTCCAGGAATAGAGCCTTCTCTATCATCGCCCCTCTCTTTGGAACATTCTCCCTCCAGGGGTGAGGGAGGCCCTGACCTTTCAAAAATATCTGAAGATCTGGCTCTTGCCATCTCACTTGGGGCTCATGCAGCAGGAGCTGTAGCCATGAAGACCCTCCTCTCGTCTTTTAATTAATTTTTATTGTTGAGTTTTACTAGCCTTGTCTCTACTTTAATTTTTTATATTCAGTTTTTGTGTTTTTAACATTTTATTTGTACATCACCCAGAGTTCCTCCATGAGGGAAATGGGCAGTTTCTAAATCTGATAAATAAATGTCATGCAAATAATAACTAAATTAATCCTCAGCTTATAATGTTTGTCTTCATCCAACCCAAACCCATCTCTGGACACAACTTCCTCCTGACCTTAGCCAATCATATTAATGAGATCAGTTAACTAGGTTATTTGCCCTAATGCTTTTAATGTAGATATGAAACTGCAGTGAAGGAAGGATAAAGAAAGGAAGGATAAGGAAAAATCTTGAGGCAATCCCAAAGTCCTTCCAAGGTTGAACCTCTCCCCCGCCCCAGTATAACCAATTTCTGAATCCTTTCCTCCAGAAAGGATCAAAGCCCAAGTCCGAAAATCAACCAAGAAAGATACCATTGCCAACCACAGTAAAAACCATTCAAACGTTTTTCTGTTCCTTTAAATTCCCCTACTAGGCTTATTAATTTTATTTTTATCACAAAACCAGGTTCAAAAGCACAGTACAATTCATATACCGTATTTTCTGGCATATAAGACGACTTTTTAACACATGAAAATCTTCTCAAAAGTCGGGGGTCGTCTTATACGCCGGGTGTCGTTCTCTTGTAACCAGACAGACCAGCCCGAAAGGCTCTGACGAGCCTTAAATGGCTCTGACGATCCCAGCTGAGTTCCCTGCAACTCAGCTGGGATCGCCAGAAACCATGTAAAAGGAAAAAAGTTTTTTCCCTTTTACTCTGATGATCCCAGCTCTGACGATCCCAGCTGAGTTCCCTGCAACTCACCTGGGATCGCCAGAAACCATGTAAAAGGAAAAAAGTTTTCCCCCTCCAGCTTGCTTACCTCAGCTGCTAGTCGCAACGCTTGCCTTGCTTCGCTTGCCTGAATCTATTCCATCAGCAAGCAAGTTCCTGCCTGCAATCAAGCAAGCAGGGAGTTGTGGACTTCAACTCCCAGAATTCCTCAGCCAGCAAAGCAAAGCTGGCTGAGGAATTCTGGGAGTTGAAGTCTACAAGTCTTAAAGTTGCCAAGGTTGGAGACCCCTGTTCTATTGGGTAAGTTTTTTTCCCCTTTGGGAGCTTTAAAAAAAATAGTCAATTGGGGTTTTTTTAGTTGTTCTTTTTTAGACCTAGCCATTTAAAGTTTAGGAAGTTTTAAATTTAGCTTTCATATAAAAATAAAAATAAAATAAAATAATATTTGTGCAGCTTTCTGAGATTTAGTGTGTTTCTGTAGTGTTTCACTCTAACTACACAAACAATCAAAATCTCACAAAGCTGTATGTGGAATTTTGTGTGTGTAAAGTGTGAAAGTTGGTTTTTTGGACTTTTTCTGGCTGTGTGAGGTTCCTGCTTGTTGCAGGGGCCATTTTGGGTCTAGCACAGCTGCTTTTACATTGTGGGTGAGCCAGTTGTGTTGTGTGTGTTTAGAGTGTGAAAGTTTTTTTGGGGGGCTTTTTGTGGCTTGTTGCAGGGGCCATTTTGGGTCTAGCAAGCTGCTTTTACATTGTGGGTAAGCCAGTTGTGTTGTGTGTGTGTAGAGTGTGAAAGTTTTTTGGGGGGCTTTTTGTGGCTGTGTGAGGTTCCTGCTTGTCGCAGGGCCATTTTGGGACTAGCACAGCTGCTTTTACATTGTAGGTGAGCCAGTTGATGTTTTTTAATTTTTATTTGGTGTGCATTGGAAGAGGGGTAGTCTTATATGGCGAGTATACCCCAAACCCTATATTTTAACAGGAAAAGTTGGGGGTCGTCTTATACGCCCAGTCGTCTTATACGCCGGAAAATACGGTAATTACTATGGTGTAAGGTAGCTGGAAGTGAGACAACATGACCTATAATCTTTCTGAAGGAAAAAAAATAAGAATCCAAAAGGTGAGGGATTACATATATCTTCAAGAATTCTGAAGAAGTAAAGGCTATAGGATTACATCTCCAAATACTCAGGAAATGAATCCAAAGGTTTACAAGGATTTAAACCAATCTCTGAAGGCATTCTTCGGTTAAAGCTCTGTTCTCTTTCAATTCTTGCTAAACACAATCAATCTTCTATTGATCTTAGTGTTGGTTTTTTTCAAACATAGTAAATCAATTTTAGCTCTTGCCAACACCAATATAATTTGGGGGTGTGCTCTCTAGAGACAAGCAAGATGGTTTTTTGAGTATTATATTGCTATAGTTCAGAACAATAAACCTTTAGGAACTTGGATCATATCTACATATTACCACTTACAGCAGCAGCTGTGGGACTCACAAAATTTGAAATTGCCCACTCAAAGGTATACCACACATTGGAAAAGAAAAGGCCAGGTTAGAACCATTTCTAATGCAATCATTTTCTGTGTGCAGGAGTTAGTTTGACTGCATAACTAGATTATATAAATAATATAGTCAAAAATATATTAAAGAATCAGATCTAGCCACAAACAGAATGCAAGCTTTGTAGTGCAGGATACAGTTATAATATCATACCAGAACTTTTTAAAGTAATTTGTTCCATTCACATACAATTCACACTGTTACAGAGTTTCCCATATCATTTAACAAGAAGCTGCTTGCTTATATTTTCCACCAAATATTTTCCTTATTTGTTTGTTTAATTTCTATGCTTCCCATCTCACTGATAAAAGGATTCTTGGATGGCTCAGAATATAATAGAATATAAAAAATACTAGAAAATGGTTAAATAGAAAAGATTGAATAGAAAAGCTAAACACCAAGATGATGGGCAGTTCTGGGTGTGGAGATTTTTTTCTACCTGGTAACTCCCAAAGGTGCTTTTTCAAGAGGCAACTGGACTTTTTGGTTTTTCTTTGAAGACATTTTGCTTCTCATCCAAGAAGCTTCTTCAGCTCTGACTGAATGGTGGAGAAATGGAAAGATTTATACTTCTTTCCATTCCCTGCCATTTAGTCAGAGCTGAAGAAGCTTCTTGGATGAGAAGCAAAACATCTTCAAAGAAAAATCAAAAAGTCCAGTTGCCTTCTTGAAAAAGCACATTTGGGACAACCATGACCTGGATGACTGAGAATCTCCACAGACATTTTACCTGGTAAGCCACCCACAACAAAGAAGGCCCATGTTGAGGGCCCAGGCCAAGTGCAGAACAAAATGTTTAGACTCTTCTGGAAGGCTAGGAATATGGAGCTGGACCTCATTTTCAACAAAAGACTTTTCCAGACAATGAGGGGCCATAGCAGAAAAGACTCTTCTCCTGGACCCTGCCAGCTGAAACCTTTTGTCCAATGGGATCCAAAGTAAGCCATTTTCATTGGAATGAGTGGGGCAGACTAATTTCATCAGGGTGAAATGTTCCTCGGATACCCTGGATCCAGGTCATAAGGGGTTTTAAAAGTAATGACCAAAACCTTGAATTGGGCCCGGAAGCAAGCTGGTAGAATTGGTTTGGGCAAGGGTAGCTGACTTTGGCTCATTTCAGAAGCTATGCAGTCAGCTTCGGTTGATATTGGGAAGAGGAACCAAAATGGAAAGTTATTGGCAACTACTGCCAAGAAAATCACATTACAATAATTAGGAATCAAGCTCAAGTTTTGCCTTTAGTTCATCACTAGGGTTGAAGTAGGATTCAATTACCAATTCAAATGGATTGAAATACTTGTTGGTTTCTTGTACATTCTTTTTTTTAAATTGGAAACCAATTGTTTGGAAACTAACAGGGAGACAATGAAATTACATATTTTATGGGTACAAAGATGTTGATTTTACAAGATTGGAAGGTTTCTTATGCTCCATCAGGTATATAATGAGCTGAGGAGTCTATCTCTTTCTATATTTGATCAAGCACTTTATCCATTGAAAGGACAATTGTACTTAACAATCTGAACTGGAAATACTAACATCTTAATTTCCAGTTTTTCTCATTGTTAAAAGAACTTACAAAATTTAACATTTATTATACAGCATAATATCAATATACATGCATAATGAACTTGGTTTGTTTACAACAAATTAATGCCTTTGTACTTTTTTCCTATTCTTTCTTTTTTAAAAATATAAATAATAATACCACAAGAATCAATCCTGAATTACTCCTGAAATTGAAATAAGAGAGTACCAATTTCTTTTATTTAGAAAGCACGGTACCTTCAACTAACCCTGGTTATGTCTCAGTGTGTAACCTGTCAAGATCATTCTGAATCTTAATTCAGTATGCTACCAGGTTATCTGCCCTTGCATGTACCCTGTAGTTAGCATAAGCATCTCCCTTATAAAGTCATTTATAGAATTGCTGAATAACACATGGTTTAGGTACAACCTGTACCATTCAAATATTTTTCATGCGTTGCTGAAAATGTTTTTACATTTTCAGCAGAACAGAATGTTTTTATAATAGGACAAGCCATTAGCTATTAAAATCATGTTAAGATGATATGATTTATTTTTGATAAACTCAAACTGGCTCCCAATAATCTAAGTACGCTTTGGTAGCTACTCACAAACCACCAGATAATAGCAATATCACTTAGATACCTCTTCAGAGTGGTTTACAGCACTTTCTAAGCGGTTTACAGAGTCAGCATACTGCCCCCAACAATCTGGGTCCTCATTTTACTGACTTGGAAGGATGGCAGGCTGAGTCAAACTTGAGCCGGTCAGGATCGAACACCCAGCAATGAGCAGAGTCAGCCTGCAATGCCACATTCTAACCACTGCGCCACCATGGCTCTAATCAATTCTAGAATTTTTCCCAGAGTGATCCACACACTAACCCACGAGAGGAATGACTGCATTCAACAGATCAAAACCACAATCCTCCATTTTTTTGATTCCAGGGATAAATTGCCCATCTCCAGACTATTAGTTCCTTGCTCATATCTACAATTTCTCAGGGATTAGAATAAACACCACTTCAGCATTGCAATGCAATGGGCTCCAGGAGATATTCCCTGGGAAGATTATTCCACAATCTGGGAATAAACTGCCCACTGAAAGAATATTTCCTTAATATTCACCTACCTCTTCACATTTGGACAGGAAGAAACAGTTTCTCTGTTCCATTCCAGAAGTCGCTTGCCTCTCCTTTCAAAACATTTTATTGACTTCAATAAACCAAAGTGTGAGAAAAAAAAGCTTCAACTCCCTTCAACTTTCTGAATGGCAGAACTAGGATAGCATTCATTGACTGAGTCCAAAGGCAGGCTTTTTCCTTCACTTGCTACTTATAAGAACTACAAAACTCTTCCTGTAGTTTATACAGTGTGGCTTCCTCTATTTGTAAAACAGACATTAGCCATACAGTTGGAATCATACTGTTGCAGCCCGTCAGCGGCCTGTGCAGCTAGTAGCTGATTCCGACAGCGAGGAGGCTGGTGTGGTGCTGCACCAGCAGCCTGTGCAGCTGGCACTCGAGTCAGACAATGAGGAGGCTGGAGAAGATGTGGTGCCAGAGGTGGGAATTCAGCCAGGGCCTTCAGAACCTCCAGAAACTCCCTTAAGTGAAGAGGACAAAGAGGAGGAGCCTCGTCTTGATGCACGGGTACGCAGAGCTGCTAAAAGGCAGGAGTGGTTCCTCAGGAGGAGGTCTCCTCAAGAGTAAGGCTTGGGACTAATTGACCACTCCCTTAGCCTATTTAAGGAGGAATGCCGACAAGCAATTTGCAGGGAACAACTTCATTCAAATACCTTTGTGTCTTGTCTTGCTTATCTTATCAGCTTCCTGCAAATTGCTTCTGGGCATTCTGCCAATCACAATAAGTTTCAGTATTATTCTTTGAATTCTTGGCGGCTGTTAATGCAGTTAACTAACAGCTGTTATTGTAAAACAAAATGGTTTATTTAGTAAACTAAGGTTTGAACGGACTTTGTGTGTGCTGCGTTCTTTGGGGTCCATAGCTGGGGCAGAACACATACAAATACTGCTGTTTCCTCAAACCAGGGGTATCAAACTCAAGGCCCACAGGCCAAATCCAGTCCACAGGGTGCTTAGATCTGGCCTACAGGACCACTCTGGAAACAGTGAAGGACCAGCCAGAGCCCCGTTTTCGCTGGCAGAGGGCTGCAGGAGCCCATCGTGGCTGAAAACAGAGCCTTGACGAGTGATGTCAAGCTAGCCACGCCCACCCTAGCCCTCCTGAGGTCAAATACCATCCTGATACGGCCCTCAATGAAATAAGAGTTTGATACTCTTGCCTCAAACCGTAAAGCAGAATACAGTGATGTTTCTCAACATCAGCGACTTTAAGATGTGTAGATTTCAACTCCTAGAATTCCACAGCCTGGGGAGTAGAGGAAAATAATAAATGCATACAGCCAGCACATTCTGCTTGGAGTAAACATGACAACATCTACAAGAGCCTTACATAAGATGAGAATGTTACCTCAAAAAAAGTGTGGCAATTTGTTGGGTGCTTCAACTATCCACTCAGTTTTTAGACAAAACAGCCACTTTGAGAAGAATTTTGTCCCTGTGTTCATTCCACCTATTAATCCACCAGACTTTGCTCCTTAATCCTCCTAAATCCTCAACTCAACCAGTGAAAATCAACAATGCTGCCAATTGACACATGTTTTTTTAAAACCACAAGTTAGTAATTTGAAATTCCAAACATAGATTGAAGTGATTAATAGGACATGATCTCCCAGGATGTTTTTCAACGTATGAATGAACAAGATGAACAAGATATGTGCAAGATTACCATGTTTTATATAGTTCCTGTTCATTTCAGACTCTTTATTGGGCTGTGTCCATCTTTGTGATTCTGTCACATAATATGCTATATCTAAAACAGAGTTAACAAAACACAACTGAAATGCTCTCATAGTATTACTGCTAGATATACAGTACTATATAACAGCCTGGTCCTCAGGAGATATGAAAGTGGCTGGGATCCTATAACATGCTGGTTTTTACCTCATCTTATTGGTATAAATTGCATATTTCTAGAATCTTCCGGGAAGTGAGAAGGTTACTGCAAGCAGCAAAGAAGTAGGATTTTGTCTCAAGTTAACAATCCTTAATAGATATATCGCTACATGGAGCGGGAAATGCAATGGGAAATTTTGGATAATGTCCTGGGCCACCTTCTCTTCAATTCTTTATAAATGACTTAGACAAAGGAATAGAAAGGACGTTCAATAAATCCGCGAATGTCACAAACTTGGTGGGGACAATTATTAATACCCCAAAAGAGAAGCTCAAAGTTCAAAGGATCTTTATATTAGGCCCTATCCAGACAAATGCAGTTAAAATGTTGAAAAATGAAAGGTTCTGCATTTCAGTATGAAAAACCAAATACACAAGTACAAGATAGGTAGGCAATACTTTTGAGAAGGATATGGGTGGCCTGACAGACCAATTTTAAGCCTGAGCCAGCAGGAAGCTACAACTGCTAAAAGAACCAGTGCAGTTTTGGGCCACCCCAACAGAGGTATAAAGGTGAGATCACAGAAAATGACAGCTCCACTCTACATTGTATTGGTTAGATTGCACTGGGAATACAGGGTCCCAGTTTTGGTCCTCACAATATAAGAAGGATGCTGAGCAACTGGAAAGAATGCAGAGAAAAGCAACAAAGATAGTGATGGCCTTGGATGCCAAACCTTATTAAGAATAGTTAAATGAATTATGCTCAGTCAAAATAGTAGATGGCCAAGAGAAGACACAATAGCAGTTTTCTAATAATTGAAGGGCTATCACAGGGGAGAGGATGTAAATTTATTTGCCATAGTGAAGACAAAAACCAGTGGATAAAAATGTTACAAACAGTAGAGTGGAGTGGAGTGGAGTGGAGTGGAGTGGAGTGGAGTGGAGTGGAGTGGGGGATGGGATGGGATGGGATGGGACGAGATGGGATCAGTGGTGGATTGCCCCCGGTTTGGACCTGTTCTATAGAATCGGTAGTAAAACCGGCAGGAAGCTCCACCCACTGACCCTGACATCATCAGAAGCAATCTGCGCATGTGAACCAGTAGTAAAGATAAGTAGAACCCACCCCTAGATGGGATGGGATGGGATAGGTTGGGATGGGATGGGATGGGATGGGATGGGATGGCATGGCATGGCATGGCATGGCATGGCATGGCATGGCATGGCACAGCATAGCATAGCATAGCATAGCTTTATTGGCCAAGTGTGACTGAACACACAAGGAATTTGTCTCCGGTGCATAAGCTCTCACTTATTTTGAGGCTAAGGGACGCAATCTGAAAATAAGGGAGTATTTTCTGATGAGAGTTATTAAGCAATGGAATAATCTGGAATAATGGAATGGAGTTGTGGGTCATCACTGGTGATTTTTAAGCAAACAGCCATTTGTCTGGGATGGTTTGAGAATTACTGCTATGGGCAGGGTGTTGGACTAAAAGTCCTCCGTTTCATCCAATTCTATGACAGTCTGATTGCAACTTTGCATAGCATGCTGTTCAAAACCATTTCTGGAGTGGGGATTGCCATTTGGCCTAGCCTATACCAAAATGGCACATTCACTCCTCCTGTTCCAAATACTTAAACATTTGCAGAAGCTCAATTGGATTGTTTTAATGAGTTGCTGCCTTCTCATGCTTCCTCTTTGCCACACGGGGTGCACTCTGCTTCTATCGAATGCTGCAGGATGATAAATGTCGAGCCTCAATCAGACAAAACCGACAAATGACAAAACAAGAAGCCTATTCACACCCAAACAGAGGGACAAGAAAGAATCATGCACGTCAGCTGTGCTCTCAGAAACCCCCGCAGAATTATTTCTAGAGACAAAAAGAGGCTCACAAGATTTGCATGTTTCTAGCCCTGCCATTGTGACCAGATAGCTAGTTAAAAGGCCCTGAAATAAAAGCCTAGCCAAAAACCTTTGAAAAATATTATTCCTGTAATCCTCCCATTATTTCCTCTGGACAGCATACAAAGCATTTGATACTTAGGGAAAAAATTAGTGATGTGGAACAAGTACAATTTCAAAGCAATGGAAAAAGTTATCAAAGCAGGGATTGGGTGGTTATTGTGTTGGTAAGATTCTTAATAACAAGGTGTGGAAAAGCAGCACATTGTAAGTGAGACAATGTCTTTTGTTTGGACCTACTTGCATTAAAAAGGCACATTTATGGGAAGCAATGGATGAGTAACTGAAAGAAACACAGCTATCAAGCCACATGCATTTTATTTATTTTATTTAGAACCTTCCTGGTTCTAGCTGTACAAATGAAATGTAAAAATCTATTGAATGAAGCAAGCATGTATTTTCCTATACATGCTATACCACCCCATTTCCACAAACTTAGACTTGAAATCCGTCTAGGTGACTTTGGGCCAGTCACTTTCTCTCAGCCCAACTCACTTCAAAGGATTGTTGTTGTGAGGAAACTAGGGGAAGGAAGGAGTATTAGGTATGTTTGCCACTCTGAATTATCTATAAAAATAATAAAGATGGAATTAAACCCCCCTCCCCCCCAAAAAAGGAGCCGTGTAGTCACCAACACTCAATTAGACCGAACCTACAATGCAGATATGGGCAGTTTGATGCGGGCTTTATTTTTGTTTCCTGAAGCAATACCAAAGTTTCATTACGCTAACAAATTAAGCAAATCATGCAGAGCATAGTTTCTCATGTTTCTTCCAACCAACTTACTACCAGCAGCTATGGGTTTTGTGTGTAGGTGAAAAACATGGGAAAGGACTGCATATGTGCTGCTCTGGGTCTAATGAGGAGGGAGGAGGCTTAAAATGTTCTCATCACCATCATTCCAAGCCACTGCCCAAAAAGGCCTCTCTCCCATAGGAACATTGGAAGATTTTGGGCTGGTAGGGGGAATGTTTTCCTCTGAAGGCCTTGGCTCAACCCTTTCCTTATCAAACATGATCTTTCTTTTGCAAACTTCTCCTTTTCCTCCCCAAAACAAATTTTGTCTTGCCTGATCAGATTTCAAAAATGTATACCAGCACAGAGAAAGACAAAACCCTAAGCCTATTGAATCATTACATTCTGGCATTCCATTGAATTGGCAAGAATAAACAGGTTAGGAAAAGTATGCAGAGCATGTCTTCTTGAATTCTTTCCACTCCCTTTACCCGAAGTCACCATAGGAGTGTAGAAAGTTAGCACCCACCCCTCTCCTGGAAGAATGAAATATTTTGGGAAATATTATAAAAGAAGGGATTATTATATTTCCCTAAAGGAGAAACATGCTCTTGGAAAGCAGCCCCCATCTTTCTTAACAGTTTCAGCAGGACTGGGCCAGCCTATCTGAAGACAAAAGGCCTTCAGCTCCAGGATGACGGGATTATCCTTCAGGGCAAAGCCATTCAGCCACAATAGGAACTGCATTGCATCAGCCCAAGTTTCAACCAAGCAGAAAGCCTACAAAGTTATGCATAGCCCCATGGGAGTCTGACAGCAACCAATAGAATACATGTCCCTGGAACAGGAACAGGAAGCTCAGGTTCAAAGCCCAAGAGAGGGTATAAATAACACTCACTCTCCATTCCATGTGGTCAGCTGTCCAGGACTTCAAACCCATGTGGTCCTATTCATCAATAAACCATCTTTCCAATCAACCTCCATGTTTTCAGTGTTTTCTCCCCACTTGGAACTGAACCAGATGGATATTTTTTCCAACAGGATGCACCTGTACTTTCTTCTAAGTAACAAATTAATGTGTTGTAAATGGGTCTTACTGCTTTTTCTCGTTTGGTGCATCTGTGCACTGGGAAGATGTTCTTCTCTTGGGTCCTGTGAGCATGATGGAGCAGGGGCTTAGAATGGAGCTGTCAACAACACTTCAAATTATTTCTGTTTTGTGCAGCCCGTAACTAGACCCAGCCCTTTTTTAATTTTTTAAATCTTCCTTTGGTGGGTTTATTTAACCATACCAAATTTAGTCGTGTTTTGTTTAGTTTTTGGAGCATTATCTTGCTGATACCCAGTCAGATAGATGAGCAGGCAGGCAGATAGATGGACCGACAGAATTGCAAATCCCATTACTTAATTTCCGTCTAATATTCCATTTGTTAGAAAGGATAAAAAGAACAAGCCACACCATGCTACGGTTTATATCTCTCAGACAAGCATCTCTTTTTTCCATGCAGAGTGATTTAGCATCCTAACCTTCCCCCCCCCTTTTTTTTTTTGCGTAAGAAAACAGCATTCAATCAGGGCATATTTTCTAAAAAGGAAGGGAGTAGTTATTCTTCCATCAAATTCCACATTTATGAGGAGAAACACACTGTGCACATGATCAATAATTCCAAAGCAATGAACTGACATTCCAAGTTGAATTCAGCCTCGGTGAGCCTAACTAAAGGTCATTCCGCAGACCTTATTACCAAGCATATAATCGCCATGTACTAGACTTGTAAGCACAACCATAGAGGTAGGAGAAAATGAAGAATCTTAATTCGGCTAAAACTTGGAAGGCTAAAAATAACCCAAGCAGAGACTTGCTGCGCATGCTGATGAGAAGGAAAGCACCAGAGAGAATGCCAATGAGCTTCTGCTGACGCAAGCCAGCTAGCTGCGTTCCACAGCATGCCAAGTTCCAGAGTGATATCAGACACTAATTTGGGAATCGAGGATGCAACTTCGCTACAATTTCAGAGAGGAAGGGGAGAGGGGGCAGCAAACAAAAAAGGGGTAAGAGAACCGAGTTGTGCTTCCTTAACACCTGACAATTAAGCCGAAGATCAGAAATCCTCAACCAACAGCCCTACGAGGGTTTCTGCCCAGTCACTGCAGTCCAAGCTTTGCAAGACCCAGAAAGTCAACATCTTCAGCCATTTTTCTGCACCAATTCACATATTAAGAGATTTACTATAAATCTAGAAGTTCAACTGGTCTGCAGTGAGAGACAATATTTGATTGATTGGTTAATTTGATGCTGCTTGACTCCAAACAATTCTGGGCAACTCAGAATACACCAAACAATATGGAACAATATACTGTTAACAAAAACAACAGAATCAAACTTGGAAAAAGAAAGACGAGCAAGATGGTGAACTCCATGAACCTCAAACATCTCCCCTTATAACTAACATCTAACAAAGGGGGAACCAACAACTCTAGACTTTCAGCTTTTTAGAATGAACAAATAAGCTGCAGTTATGGGAAATCTATTACTGCTTTCATCTCCCATTGATTCTATAGAAAAATGATAAGCCATTCCCCGAAGAAAAGTAGTGCTATCTACCCATACTTTGGTTGGCAGAAATATTTATTAGGGTGACATTTACTGTCCCAATTTGCTGATTCTTATCCTGCTGCTTCATCATTGCCAGTCATCTGAGTTTCCTCTACGTCAAGTGATTTGATTGGATGCACCTTGAAGCTGCTTATGTTATTGAAGTAAGGGGGGAAATATTACTTTAACGTTAGTAAAGCTAAAGATAACTTTATCTTGTTTGTATCTCACTCATGAGCTGAAGATCACATGAAAGTAACATGGGGATAAGGCAGAAAAATGTTGCCAGGCCATTTGTTATTGTGTTTGGGTGCATGCAGGGATACGCCTTTGTCCTTTTGTCGAGAGGAATGAATTCTACCTGGATTCTGCCTTTTGAGAGAGAGAAATCAAAGCCCTTGTAGCAAAACTAGAAAAAATTCCTTTACCAGAAGCTAATTAGAGTAGAAAATATCTGGTGCAGGTAGAACAGTCTCTAATTCAAGATAAGACTACATCATAGACTCACAAAGAAGCAGGAGTGAAATCCAGCAGGTTCTGACAGGTTCTGGAGAACTGGTAGCGGAAATTTTGAGCAGTTCGGAGAACCAGTAGCGGAAATTTTGAGTACTTTGGAGAATCAGCAAATACCACCTCTGGCTGGCCCCAGAGTGGGGAGGAAATGGGGATTTTGCAGTATCCTTCCTCTGGAGTGGGGTGGGAATGGAGATTTTGCAATATCCTTCCCCAGGAGTGGGGTGGGTATGGAGATTTTGCAGTATCCTCCCCCTGCCACACCCACCAAGCCTCACCACGCCCACCAAGCCACACCCACAGAACCAATAGTAAAAAAATTGGATTTCACCACTGCAAAGAAGTATAATGAACATATTATGGTCTGACATGCTGTCATCACAAGAAAACAAAGTTTGTTCTGTAACAAGATTATAAGGCCAGGTAGATTGGTTGATCCAAAGGCTGCTTGTCTGTTGCTTTGAGTTTGTGACTTTGAATCAATACCTGATCCATACACAAGAACATCAGAAACGTACAGAATAGCAAACAAAGCAATAAAGACAAAACAAGTAATGAAGAAAGTATAAAGCCAATACCCAAATCTGCAAAGACAGGGAACAGCCATCTTCAGTAAATTTAAATACAGACTAGAATCTGCAACCACTGAAAACCCAAAAGTCAGTGAAATAGGAGCTGGTAGGTTTAGAAAATGAAACAGAGCATTAATAATTGTCCTAAATATGAGGTTTAACAGATTGTTAGCAAACAGAATGCTGCGGCAGAGAAGCAACAGAAGGCAGAGGCACCACAGGAAATAAGCCAATAATAATTTTGGGTGGAACTACAGAAATACAGGTTCAAAAGAGCAATCAATAATGTGTGAAAGGGAATCAACAGGATTGAATTGCAAGGATAGTTCCAATTTGCAGTAAGAAAATACTACGGTATTTCCTGGAGCGTCAACACATCTGTGGAAAGAAACTCGCAATCACTCAGGTCATCTACAGTCCTTTTCACTCATATGGTTCTCAAATATAATATGGAATAGTTCTCCATTAGCAAAAGTTTCATAAGTCATTTGCAGACTCTCATCTGCCGCACAGTGGTTTTCTCAGCTTAGAGTTTTCTTAGTATGCTACACAATTTGTCTTGGCTTATCTGAAGTAGAATATTTTGTCTCTGGCCAAAGAATTAGAAAAGCTTAATGAAGATCAGAAACATGAGACAGCAGTTTTTTTAAAAATGCTGTGATTGGTACTCTGCTATAAGGTAGCCACAGCCATAAACCAAAGAAAACAGAAACTATAGCCCATAACTAAGAAGAACATTTGCACTGTTGCAACGCAAGAGGTAGATAGGGAACGATCCTTCTGAAGACAAGCTTTGGAATTCTCAGTTGAAGCTTCTCTCAAATGAATGACAAACAAGATGGGCTAAGCCCACCTTCCCTTTATAGAAGGTACCAGAACATCTTTCTTTCATGAGCTCTTTTGCAGCTCAAGAGCACAGACAGCTTTCATAAGAGATAAATTAGTCTGAATTGGAAAAGAAGGTCAGTGCACAGACTCTGAAAAGTTCAAGTCCTATTTGCAGTCAAGAGTCTCATTAAGAACTTGTGCCAATAAGGACTGCAAGTAACCCAGACAGAAGCTACATTCAACTGGCATTAAGCCATGACAACAAAATTTTTAACACCTTGAAAAATACTGTTTATTTTTCCAGAACTTCCCTCTCTCTTTCCCACTCTCTCTCTCTCTCTCTTCTCTCCCTCTCCCAGAATCAAGCTCATGTATAGCATGTGCTGTTAAAACATCATAACTTGTGTCAAAGCCAAGAAGCCAATAGTCGATGAAAACAAGGGGAGCTGCAGGGTTTCGCCTATCAAACTCTGAATGCTATGGTAGGAAAAGGGAACACAGCAGTCCTTTTGGCTTACAGCTACAGCAGCATGGTACAAAAAGGATTATGTGCATTATTGAGTCTGAGAGAGCAACTACCACAGAAAGATACGCTTCTCCCCTGTTGCTGCAGAAAACAGAAGGCACAGCAATTTGGATATTTAACTGATATTTAATGGCAAAAATCCAATTTTATATAGCAGTCGGGGCAAAAGAACTTCAGTTAACAAAATTATTCCTCTCCTTGAATTTTTCAGGGGCATCTTCTTTTCCTCCCTAATAAAGTCCCAACTATCCTCCTCTACCTCTTTTTCTCCTCCTTTGTTTTTTGGACAGTCTGCTTTTACATAAACTGAATAGAGAAAGAACAGAGGTACTTCATCAGCAAAGTCAATCAAGCTGTCGAGTGTCAGCCATTCCCTCGACACATGATCCCAGGGACTGTGACAGCCAGAAGAACAGAGACACGGTGAAGGGGGGTGTTGTAGCGTTTAGCAGGGCACGGTGATATCAGGTGGTGGACGGGATAGGGAATCTGGGGGCAGGGTCAATAAAACGATGTCAAAGGAAACAAACGCCCTTCAATACGAGGGACAGCGCGATCCGGAAGTAACTGAAGGATTAAATAGCGCGGTCACTTTAAATGCACAATTGAGCAAGGGAGGGGCGCTTGGGGGCGTTCTATAAAGCCAGTTAAGTGGAGGAATCGGGCGTCTCCGACTTTGTTTTTCATCAGAAAACTTCAGCGCTTACTGTATGACCACCGTGTAAGCTACGATTAAACCAGATAGCTCCACCTTTGAGTGTGTGCGTGTGGTGTTTGTTCGGCGGAGCACAGGTGGTTCCAGAGGAGGCTGACAGAAAGTCGGAGACGCTTTATTCTTCTGTCTGAGGACTGCAAGCAGCTGTGATGGCAGAGGGCCTGATGGATGATGCCACGGTGTTGGACTTGGGGACAGAGCTGGAGGCAGAGGAAGAGAAGAACGTGGAGACAGAGGAGCGTTGCGAACAGCCAGTGGTACGCCCCAAACAGAGAGTGGTGTCGCCCCCCCCCCCTAGAAGACAAGCAGGGAAGACAGGATTCATTGGGGACTGAAGCTGCTCGAAAACCATCTGGAAATTGGTGGCAAAGTACCGCTACACTAGGGAAGTTGGGGTTTCAGACGTCAGCTAACCCCCCTCTAGCCCCTCAATTCCAAGGGTGGCGGGAAAGGCAATGGATGGAGGAGGAGGAAGAGGGGGAATGGGATTATTCTTCTGGCCCCGGTGTAACCACCATGGATATGTTGAGGGAGAGATTTGGGGAAGCTAGCTTCCGGGATGCCCCCTCTTGGCAGCCCTGGGCGCCCGGGGCAGACCAGTCAAACACGTGGCAGAGTGGGGGGGGGGAGCATCAACGGGCGGCATATCCGAATCCAGGGTGCGTTTGGCCAGTCCAAAGCTGCGAGTAGACCATAGTCGATATAGGGCCAGACGGGATGAGGACCCTGCTCCCCAGGGGAGAGGTTCCTTGTCAAGCGAGGGGATACAGGGTACACAACAACAGCCACCTAGTCAGGGGCATCGTGAGGACCGGGAAGGTGAGCCTGCTGCTAGACGGTCCCGCTCACTGGAACGAAGAGCCCCTCGGGGTGGAGAGCGGTCCAGGCGTGCACGGGATCCAGCACCTGCCTGGACCCCAGGGCCTTGGGTACAGCAAATACCATGGGGTCTCCCTCCCTTACAAGCCAGGTTCGATGGGAATCCAGACCGTGTAGCCCTCTTTCTAAGCCAGGTGATCAGCTATATGGATGCTTACGGGCACTATTATTCCTCTCAGTGGGCCAGAGTAGTAGCGGTTACGACGGTTTTGACAGGTGAGGCAGCTGACTGGGTGGCCAGTTTACACACCATGCACGCTCGAGAACTGGCAGATTTGGGACTGTTCCTGGAAGCGTTACGAAGTCGATTTGAGGACGATGCCAGCACCCAGGCCATTGTTGAAAGCGATACAGAACGGAATTGGACGGTTTGGGAAAAAGAGGCGTATGCCATAAAATGGGCCTTGCAAACGTGGAGGCATTTGCTAGAAGGGACTAAAGTAGAATCTGAGGTATGGCGGATCACAAAAATCTAGAGGCACTTCAATCGCCTCGTAAACTGTCCCCTAAACAGGCACGCTGGGCGCAGTATTTCCGCAGATTTACCATTAAGCTGAAAGCGATACCAGGGGGAAAGAACTATTTAGCTGATGCCCTATCACGCATGCCACAATTTGAGAGCCAAAAAGAGGAGATAACACAAGCCTTAATACCTTATAAACAGACAGGAAAGCAAGGAAGGGACGTATTCCCGCTCCCCACAACCTGGATAGGGGAGTTGAGGAAAAAATTAGCAACAGACAGTTGGCTGAAGACCAATCCCCAGATAGTGACACAGAAAAGAGGACTAATGTGGAAAGGAGATAAACTATATATCCCCGAAGGACTGAGGGATAAGGTGTTACGACAATGCCACGATGTAAAAACAGCAGGGCATTTCGGTTTCGTGAAAACATTGCATCTAGTGAGGAGACAGTTCTGGTGGCCACATATGCGAAAACAGGTAGAGACATATGTACAAGGCTGTCCCGTCTGTATAAGAGCTAAACCCTTGTCAGGGAAACCGTCTGGTTTGTTACAATCGGTGGCTGAACCACAGAGACCTTGGGAAGATATAGCCATGGATTTCATAGTCGAATTACCTCCCAGCAAAGGACACAATGTAATATGGACTATTATTGACCTGTTTTCCAAACAGGCGCATTTTGTCCCCTGTAAAGGACTACCGTCCGCAAGGCGTCTAGCGAAACTGTTTGTCCAACATGTATATCGACTTCATGGCACACCCAAGCGTATAATCTCAGACAGAGGTCCCCAATTTACCGCCCGGTTCTGGAGACGGTTTTTAGGACAATTAGGAACAGAACAGGGACTGAGCTCTGCGTTCCACCCAAATACCAACGGAGCCGCTGAAAGAGCCAATGCCATGGTAGAAAGGTATCTACGTTCTTATGTGTCATACCAACAAACAGACTGGTGCGAACTCTTACCTTTCGCAGAATCAGCATATAATAACACCGTGCACAGCAGTACTGGTTATACACCCTTCCTAGTAGTTTCTGGAAAAGAGTTCCCAGCCATCCCCGATCTAGATGTACAAATGACTAGTTCCCATAGTCCAAAAGAATGGACAGAGAAGGTTAAACAGAGTTGGCCACACATCAAAAATGCATTAGAAAAAGCTTCTGAAGCATACAAAACCCAAGTAAACAAACGGAGACGAGATAACCTACCCTTCAAAATAGGAGAAAAGGTGTATTTGTCCACAAAATATATCAATCTACGTATGCCCAGTAAAAAATTAGGCCCAAAGTATATAGGTCCCTTTCCTATCACCAAAATAATAAATCCCGTAACGGTATCTTTAAAACTACCCCCCTTACTGAGAAGAATACACCCAGTATTCCACAGTAGTCTCCTAAAACCAGCAGCCAAAATAAGAGAGACAGGAACACGTCCAGGGCCTGTGACAGGAAATTCATACGAAATTAAAAAGATCCTCGATTCCAAAATATATCATGGGAAGCTTAGGTATTTAGTACATTGGAAGGGATACCCTATATCAGAAGCAACATGGGTGAAAACGAAGGATATAGATGCCCCACGATTACTAAAACAATTCCATGAAACATATCCAAACAAACCAGGTGGACACTTTTCCACTTAATGAGAATAACCGAATGTTTTTATGTCCCTACAGGAAGAGACCTGGTGGGGGGGGGCGCATGTCGAGTGTCAGCCATTCCCTCGACACATGATCCCAGGGACTGTGACAGCCAGAAGAACAGAGACACGGTGAAGGGGGGTGTTGTAGCGTTTAGCAGGGCACGGTGATATCAGGTGGTGGACGGGATAGGGAATCTGGGGGCAGGGTCAATAAAACGATGTCAAAGGAAACAAACGCCCTTCAATACGAGGGACAGTGCGATCCGGAAGTAACTGAAGGATTAAATAGCGCGGTCACTTTAAATGCACAATTGAGCAAGGGAGGGGCACTTGGGGGCGTTCTATAAAGCCAGTTAAGTGGAGGAATCGGGCGTCTCCGACTTTGTTTTTCATCAGAAAACTTCAGCGCTTACTGTATGACCACCGTGTAAGCTACGATTAAACCGGATAGCTCCACCTTTGAGTGTGTGCGTGTGGTGTTTGTTCGGCGGAGCACAGGTGGTTCCAGATTATTCAATTGTATTGATTCCAACTTTTCCCATTAAATTTTGTGTTCTATTTATAGTGACAATCATCTTTCTATCCTTTCTCAAAATTCAGAGCAGCCACCCCAGATGAGCTTACAGCTTGGACCAGAGACAGCCAAGGGATTCCTTCCATCACAAAACACATCTTAATACTACATCCAGTTTCACCACTATATTGAAGGAAACTAAACAAAGTCATCTTAATGGCTTATTAATATAACCATCCATCACATAGAGAATGAGAAAGCTTCTAAATGATTTGGCCAGGAGCTCAACCAAAGTTGGAGATAGGCAACATTCTCACTGTCATTTTTGATCAGAACTTGTCATTTTTTAAAAAAATGTATAAAAAATCCTCGTGAATGCTGTTTATCAAGATATGACAACAGGATAGAAGATGCATCACAAGCAATTATATATACCTCTTTCAAATTTACCCCAACTCCCTAGAAAAATAAAAGGAATATTCTGAATGGACGTTGGACTTACCTGATATGTCCATTCTCGTTGTAGGGGAACGGCTGTCACCTTGGGGTCCGACCGTGCCATGCATCATGTGACCAAGTCTACAAATTAGCTTAGCTCCGCCCTCCAATCCCAGTGTTTCGCCGAGGGCGTTGATGTAGACTGACGTGTCTCCCTAGAACGAGAAAGAGTTAGTACACCTCCCACCCCGTGGGACCAGAAGGGAGGGCGTGACAACCATTCCCCTACAACGAGAACGGACGTATCAGGTAAGTCCAACGTCCATTCTCCGCATAGTAGGGAAACGGCTGTCACCTTGGGGACATACCAGAGCTGAATGTCCTCCAGGGCGGGAAAGGAGATGCGCAGGCCGAGGAAGAAGGAGTCAGGAATGATGAACCGCCTGTAAGACTCGACGGCCGAAGGCAGCATCCGAGGAGGCAAACGCATCAACTCTGTAATGCCGGATAAAGGGCGTGATAGACGACCAGGTGGCCGCCCGGCACACCTCATCCACCGAAGCGCGGGTGGCCAGTCTGCCGAGGTCGCCGTACTCCGAGTCGAGTGAGCCGTAATCCGAGGAGGCACCAGCAGATGAAGCCGTTGGTAAGCGGTTGCAATAGTGGCCCGAATCCAATGACCCAGGGTAGATCCAGAGATCCGGGATCCAATGGAATCCGACTGGAAAGACACGAACAGTGCCTCCATTTTACGGAATGAACTAGTCCGAAAAAGGTAGATGCAGAGGGCTCATCGTACATCTAGAGTATGCCAGGATCATTCGAGGGGATGAGCACCACTCTGTCCTTGTGGAATATACAAAGGTCCTGGCGAATGGAAAGGGCTCCCAACTCGGAGATACGACGAGCCGAGGTGATCGCCACTAAAAACAAAGCTTTGAAGGAAAGAAAATGCAGAGAGACCTCCGGAGGGGCTCAAAGGGAGAGTCAATTAGAGCTCTGAGAACTGAGTTCAAATTCCATGTAGGAAACTAATGGACCACCGGAGGCCGTAAATTGGACGCTCCTCGCAAGAAGGTCCTGATGAGCGGATGACGGGCAAGAGATTCCTTGGATCCACAAATCAAAACCATAGAAAGCGCCGCCACCTGGCGACGCAGAGTGGAAGGAGCCAACCCAGCGTCAAAGCCCTCCAAAAGAAAGGAAAGGACTACAATGATCGAGGCTGTCATCGGATTCAACCCTGAGCGACTACACCAGGAGGAGAAAGCGTTCCAGGTTGCCTCATATATTCGAGTAGTCGAACTGCGGCGGGCCGCCTGCATAATGGAAATGACTCGTGGAGGGACAGCGGCGTCGGTTAACAAGCACCACTCAGCCTCCAAATGGTCAACTGGAGGCTCGTCGGGTCCGGATGCTGAAGAGCCCCTTGGAAGATAGACTGTGTCGAGGAATGCGCCATGGAGTTGCGATAGACAGGGAGCAAAGGTCCGCGTACCATGGTTGACGAGGCCAGTAAGGGGCAACGAGGATCAGTTCTGCCCTCTCGTCCAGGAGCTTCCAAATCACCCGCGCCAGGAGAGGCAGAGGGGGAAACGCATAGAGTAGGCCGGACGGCCAAGGACTGCGGAGGGCGTTCGTGGCCTCTGCCTGAGGGTCCGGATACCGGGAGAAGAACCAGGGAACCCGGTGGTTCGAAGAGGTGGCGAATAAATCGACAACAGGAGTCCCAAACCTGCCCATGATTTCCTGAAAAAGGAGCTGAGGAATGCTCCATTCTCCGGGATCTAGAACGTGGCGACTGAGAGCGTCCGCCTGCACGTTCAAAGCTCCTGTGATGTAGTCCGCCTTGAGAGACCAAAGATGACATTCGGCCCAAGAGCCGAGGCGTAGGGACTCTGCTAGAAGTAACCTGGAATGAGTCCCCCCCTGTCTGTTCAGATGGGCTTTCGTGGAAATGTTGTCCGTTAGGACTAGAATGTCCCTGCCCTCCACGAGGTGTTGGAAACGAAGGAGGGCCAGCCGGACGGCCCACAGCTCCAAGAAATTGATGTTGCGTTGACGTTCTTGCACAGTCCAGAGGCCCTGAGCCTGATGCTGAAGCAGATGTGCCCCCCAACCCCGAAGGCTGGCATCGGTCACCAGAGTAAGACGATGGGGTTCGCGAAAACAACTGCCCCGAGCAATGGCATCGGATGTCCACCACCGCAGGGATGAGGACACTTGAGGGGTCAACCGCAGGAGGATGAGCGAGGAGCTGTGGCCGGCTCGTTGGTGAGGAAGTAGAAACCACTGGAGCTGCCTGCTGTGCAATTGAGACCAGGGAACTATTCCAAAAGTGGAGACCATTTTCCCCAACAAACGGGACAGTTTAAGAACAGAACAGGAACCCTCTGCTAAACACTGAGAAGCCAACGAGGAAAGACTAACTTGACGTTCTGGGGAAAGAAAGACTAACGACGAAACTGAGTCTATGGTAGCCCCTAGGTGGAGAATACAGGAACTAGGTGCAAGCTGGCTTTTGGACCAGTTAATCGAGAAGCCATGAGCCTGCAAGGTGGATAAAACGAGATCTAAATCCCGCTGAGGACGAGGACTGGACCAAAATGTCATCCAAATAAAATTGTAGTCGTATAGAAAGGGTTCGGATATGCCCGATGAGGGCGGCCATAATCTTAGTGAAGACCCTCGGGGCAGAAGACAACCCGAAGGGTAGGGCCCTATACTGGTAATGCTGTCCCAAAAAACTAAAACGGAGATACTGACGGTGGGAAGGGGCGATACGTATATGAAGGTATGCCTCGGTTAAATCTATAGAGGAGAGCAAATCCCCTGGGCGAATACATTCCAAAATGGTGGACAAGGAATGCATTTTGAACCGGCGGCAAAGAACGTACTGGTTCAAAACCTTCAAGTCTAGGATGGGACGCCAACCCCCCGAGGACTTCTTGACAAGAAACAAACAGGAGTAAAACCCCTGGCCCCACTGCTCCCGAGGAACCTTCTGGATGGCCCTTAAGTCCAAAAGATGGGAAATAGCTGAAGACACCAAGGCCCTCTTAGTGACATCCCGTGGAATGGGGCAGGGGAGAAAAACAGAAGAGGGGGTAGAAATGAACTCTAGATAAAGCCCCGACTTAATGGTAGACAGGACCCAAGCATCAGAGATAGAAAACTCCCACTGATGGAGAAAAAGAGACAAGCGCCCCCCTATGGGAACAGAATTAGCAGGATCTACGCTGGAAACGACCCCTACTCCCCCTGAAAGAACGCTTTGGGAAGAACCTATTTCCCTGTCTAACCTGGGTATCCTGGGAGTGGGATCTCGCTGGAAAGGAGCGCTGGAAGCATTGATGGTAAGGACCGGAGTCGGGAACACGAAAGGACTGGGTCCGAGGAAGAGCTGAAAAGCGAGAATCCGCACGTCTGGAAACCGAGGGAAGAATCTTACATCAGTCTCTAGTCTCAACCAGTAGAGGCTCCAATGGGGGCCCGAAAAAAAGAGCCTGCAGAATAGGCCGCCGAAGCCAATTGCCACTTGCTCCGCATATCGGCATTCCAGTTGCGTAGCCACAGGAGGCGACGCGATGTTACGTTGGAACTTAAGGCTTTAGCTGCAAACCTAGTCGCATTGAGAGTGGCGTCCGCTGAATACTCCAATGCTGCTGATATCTTGTTCAAGTCCTGACGGGAACGAGTGTCGGTAGGCTGAATACGGTCCTGAAGTTGTTTGATCCACAACAAAGCGGCTCTGTTGAAGAACGAGGCCGAGGACGAGGCCTTGATGGCCCAGGCAGCCGCCTGGTGACCCTTGAGCAGGATCTTCTCAGCTCTGCAATCCTCCGGGCGCAAAGAATCCTCAGGGGGACCAGCGGGATGGGAGGAATTGCAAAGAGCTACTATTGGGGCATCCACCGGAGGAGGCTGCAGTAAATCCAAAAGGGCAGGCGCAGAATTGTACAATCTCTTGTCAAGGCTATTTGGACTAGGACCAGCCCCAGGTAAGTTCCACTGACGTTGGAGCACATCTAAGAAAAGTTTGGGAGCCGGGATGGTCTCCGGGTCTACTGTAGGCTCTGCAAAGACCGCTGAAGCTGGGTCAGGAACAACAGAATCCGGTGGTATGGAAGGAACATTACCCAAACGAGTGGTCACTATGGCCTTGCGCAGTAAGGAGCGAAAAAGCTGTGGTTTGAAAAGTCCAATAAATGGAGATTGATCAGGAACCAGTCCCTCGTCATCGGACAGGGCCGAATCAGGAGCCTCGTCCGCCTCAGACAAAGATGCGTGATCCGGGGGTACCATAGACTCTGCCAGGTCTTGTTCGGACACGGAATCCCCAGCCAGATCTGAAGGGTGATGTTATAGAAGCTGAGGGTCAGGAGTGATGCCGCCCTGCTGCATACATTGGGCCAAGCCTTGCTTAATGACCCTGGCCAACATTAGTTCAAAGGTCTCTGGAATGGGTGGAGCCAAGACTATTGGAGGCGCCACTGGGACCGGAGCATCCCTGATCATCCCTTGGTGAGCCTCAGGAGCAGAAATTGTCTGAAAAAGAGGCTCAGCGCCAGGCACATGAGGCGGTTCAGCCGAAAATGAGCCATCCGGTGACAGCTCCCGGGCAGCACTGGACACCAGAGAAGGAGCAGGAGACCGAGCCCTCGAGGGGACCACTGGGTCGCCAGGATTGGTCTGGGCCACGGTAGACAAGGCTTTGTTAAAGGCCTTTTCAATGGCCTTGTGGCGCCTCTGCTCATCCTTAGAAGATGAAGAGCCAGGCTTGCTACTTTTGCCCCTATGGGATTTGGGCTGCTTAGGAGAGGGGCCCTCCAACGGATCATCCTGGGCAGGTCTTTTTGAAGCTCTGCTGGAGTGGTTGCAGACTGATTGATGTCTAGCCGCCATTTTAGCAGGAGCCCTGGCTGGATCAAATAGGTCAAAATGGCCACCGACACTGATAACGGGACGCCGCCGCTGTCCTGATAGATAAAAGAGCAAGCCTCGGATCTGAACTTGGAAGTAATAGAAAAACGATTGCTAACTCAGCGATCTAGGCGGCAATAGAAAGATCGCTAGCTCAAGGCTATTACTGCGATCGCGTCCAATAGAAGCAGTCCGAGCTGTCAGTCAGTTCAAAAACGCCGCCAGCCGAAGGGCTGTTAAAGTGGCAGCCGGCAGAGAGTGGGAGAGCCGAGACTGGGAGAGAGAAAAGCTCGATCGCAGACCAAGAGGCCGAGTAGCGATCCTGGAGCTCTCTCCTCACTGATAAATAGCAGCGCCAACTTTAAAGGGGACTTCTTACTCGATGGTGAAGGCTGCAAGCGGAAAAGCGCGCGCAAAACCGCTGCCGCGCTCAACCTGATGGCTGAGGGGAGCATGAGGCGGCGAACGCAGCACTGATGGTGAAAAAATTCAAAAAATCAATAAAAAATCAATAAAAAAAGATTAGCAAGGAGAAAGAGTCCAAATTTTACAAAAAAAATAAACAAACTAGGCTGAAGCAGGAGAAAAGGAGACGGCTTCACAGGGAGACACGACCGGCCAGCATAGACCAAGTCGAAACACTGGGATTGGAGGGCGGAGCTAAGCTAATTTGTAGACTCGGTCACATGATGCATGGCACGGTCAGACCCCAAGGTGACAGCCGTTCCCCTACTATGCAGAGAATTAAATATGTCAGCCATCTGAACATGTTTAATGTTCATCAACATATGCATCAATAATCTTTTAGTTACTTCCAGCTCCTGAATTAACTCCTTTAATTTCAGCACTTTCCTCTCAACATTGTTCCCCATTTAATTCAAAAGGCTACATTGCTAATTAACAAAATCAAAAACATTTGGGAGTGGGAAGTTACAGATCATCTGGTCTAACTCCCTACATAATGCAGGACATTGATGAAGCTTTTCCTAACAGTGAGAACAATCAACGAGTGGAACAGCTGTCCCTTCAGAAGTTGTGGGTGCTCCATCATTGGAGGCTTTGCTAGAGGAGACTGGATAGCCATTTGTCTAAAATGGTATAGGGTCTCCTGCTTGAGCAGTACATTGGACCAGAAGACCTGCAAGGTCCCTTCCAACTCTGATGATGTTCTATGTTCTAAAGCACTCCAATGGATGGTTCTCAGGCATTCTCTACGTGATTATATTCCTGCTCTTTCTGTTGAAAAGTGTCACATCTCTTTAGATCTAAGTTGGTCTTCTGGACAATAGAGAACAGGCCTTTTGGTCATGTGCATGGGGTACACTTCAATGTCACTTCTTGGTCGTCTCTTTCTCAGGGTTCAGAAGCCCAGTTCTTTTAACTTTTCCTTATAGGATATGTCTTCTGAAGTCCACATCTCACTGGTTTCTTTGGAACTGTTTCAGTTTGTCTACTTGTTTTAAAAAAATGTCTGCTGTAAGCCCTCTTTTCTCTAGGTGTTCCTGGAGCAAAGGAGGGAACCAAAATAGTACATAAAATCATCTGCTACAATGTCCTACCAGCCAATGAATACTTCAGCTTCAACCAAAACAATACAAGAGGCACACAATAGATACAAACTCATGATAAACCAATCCAAACTAGATTGCAGAAAATACGGCTTCAGTAACAGAGTTGTCAACGCCTGGAATGCACTACCTGGCTTTGTGGTTTCTTCCCCAAATCCCCAAAACTTTAACCTTAGATGGTCTACTGTAGACCTCACCCCATTTCTAAGAGGTCTGTAAGGGGTGTGCATAAGCGTACCAGCATGCCTACTATCCCTGTCCTAATGTTTTCTTTTATTCGTATCCTTTTCATGTATCTATAATTAT
This sequence comes from Arizona elegans, assembly GCA_022577455.1. Taxonomy (NCBI): domain Eukaryota; kingdom Metazoa; phylum Chordata; class Lepidosauria; order Squamata; family Colubridae; genus Arizona; species Arizona elegans. The sequence continues at coordinate 315,422,053 of JAKOOJ010000001.1, read as the reverse complement.
GTTTACACTTGTATCTGTCATAAAATATATGCTTGATGAAAATAAATTAATAAAAATAAAATCAAAATCAAAGACCTTGTTCCAGTGGTGGGTTTCAAAAATTTTTACTACCGGTTCTGTGGGCGTGGCTTGGTGGGCGTGGCATGGCTTGGTGGGCGTGGCATGGCTTGGTGGGCGTGGCAGAAGGATACTGTAAAAACTCCATTCCCACCCCACTCCAGGGGAAGGATACTGTAAAATCTCCATTCCGTCCCCAATCCAGGGGAAGGATACTGCAAAATCCCCATTTCCTTCCGATCAGCTGGAACTTGGGAAGCAGAGAATAGATGGGGGTGGGGCCAGTCAGAATTTTTACCACTGGAGGACTTCCGGTTTCCTCGTCTTCGGCGGCGACGGTGCCTTTTTAAGCACCGCCAGCACCGCCGCTCGTAGAGCCGCTTCTCGATCGTGAAGCGGCTTGAAAGCTTCAAAATCCTTAGGATTCTTGAAGAAGAGGCAGCAGGGTACAGGTCGAGTCCCTGCAACCCCCCCAGGGAATTGTTTCTGGGGAGGAAACAGGCGCGGCTCCCTTTCAACCTGCTGAGACTCCGGGCGGCGTGGGACGTCTCTGCTTCCGCAGAACAAGCCGGCTGCAGGAAACTTCAAAAGAGCAAGGAAACAACCCAAATAAACACCTGAAATCTACGTGAACCCTGAAATTTTGAACTGCAAGTATTAGCACTTTGCTGATCTTTTATATTGAAGCGAAAATTTCTGAATGAGTGAAAGTGACTGGAAAAAATATGGCGCTCAGCATTAGAGTAAATGAATCAGCGAGTGTGGATTGGTGAAGTCATCTTGCTTTGTTACAAAGTTAATAAGTTGCTACAAAGTTGCTCCGGCTGTAACAGGAACAAGAGGAAAATCTCTCCCTTTTACTTGACTTTGTTGCATTACAGCTTTGCCCTGATTAAATCTGGGGGACCTTTTTAGAAGGCTTTGTGGAGGTGGCAGAAGAAGCGGAACCTCCCTCTTTAGAAAAGCTAGCCTACGTGGCAGGATGGCTTCAAAGAAGCAGGAAGGCAAAACAGGGGGGGATCCCCCACACGCAAACAGGACATGCAGCCACAAGCTCAGAAAAAAGATTTTGATATGGGAGATTTAAAAGAATTTATTTCAAAAATCCTGGATGACAAATTTCAAAAAGCTCAACAGGAAATAGATGATAAAATAAATAAAATAGATGATAAAATTGAAAAGTCTCAACAGGAAATTATGCAGGAAATGCAGCAGAACCAAAAGAAGGTGACCAAAAAAATAACAGATGTGGCGTCTGGCCTGGCAGGATTTATTATGAAAGTTGAGTCAAAAGTGGATGAATTTAAATCAGAAGTTAATGCTAAGATGAAAAATAATGATCATAAATTTTTTGATGTTGATGATAAGATGCAGAGAGTTGAGAACGAGATTGTCATGATGCAATTCCGGGCAATGGAATTTGCTATACAGCTTCGAGGAATTAGAGAAGAGGAGAGACAAGATTTGAGACAGATCTGTGCTGAAGCCCTAGCTGTGATCTTAAAAATTAATCCTGATCTGGTTTTTTGTAAAAAAGACAAAATTTACAGAGTCAATTCTTGGGTGGCCAGACAAAGACAATTGCCTAGAGATGTGGTCATATATTTTACAGACAGAGCAATAAGAAATGATATCCTGCAAAAATCTTTTCTCACTTCTGTGCAAGTGGGCGGATCCAAGATTACAGTTTACAAGGAGCTTCCACCTAAGATGTTGAAATCCAGAAAAGATTTTGGCTTTCTTGTTAAAGAATTACAGAATAATCAGATCCCATTTCGTTGGGACGCTCCAACTGGCATAATTTTGAGATATAAGGGAGAGAAACACCGTTTGAATACTGTGGAGAAGGCGGAGCAATTTTATACTGATATTTTTAAAGAAAGAACACCATCCCCACGTACATCTACAGTTTTGGAGATTAAGGAGAGTGATAAGAAGCAACTTCAAGAACCGCAACAACAATCTAAGCAGGAATCAGAGGAGTTGAAGGGCGCTGAAGGAGGTTTCCTGGATGAGCCTTTGCTGGAACCTTCTCCAATTTTGGAGCCGGCTTGGATGGCTGAAGTCAAGGACCAGCGTATAACCCGAGCAAAATCCAAGCAACTTAAAGAAAAGTTACAGCAGGAAAGACAAGATGAAAAGGCTGGGGCCGTGGGGAATGCAGGACAGAAGATTTCGGATGAAATCCGAATATTCTGTTCTCTGCTCCAGAAAGAGAATAATGATGATTAAATGTTTATCTTGGAATGTGAACGGGTTGAATGCAACACAGAAAAGGAAGAAAGTATTTGCATATTTAAAACAACATAATAATGATATAATTTGTTTACAAGAAACGCATATTACAGCTCAAGATCAAAACTATTTGAAAAATTCCAAATTAGGAACACATTTTATATCTTCAACTAACCAAAAAAAGAATGGTGTGGTTATTTATGTAAATAAAAAATTAACAGCCAAACTTATAGAAGCTGATCAAGACGGCAGGTTTGTAGCAATTGAATTACTTTCTGCTAATAATCAAATTCTTTTGATAGGAATTTATGCTCCTAATCAACAACAGGACTATTTTTATAAAATGCTACATACTAAAATACTACAATGGGATTATAGATCTATTTTAATTATGGGAGATTGGAATGGAGTAATTGATTCTAAATTAGATAAAAAGACTTTGGCGAAATCAAGGATTAGATTACCACAGACCTTTTTTGATATGAAAGAAGACTTGGAATTAAAAGATATTTGGAGAATACATAACCCAAAAGAACTGGATTATACTTTCTTTTCTGATAGACATAGATCCTTCTCTAGGATTGATTTCATTTTGTTGTCAGATGATTTACTTGTTAGGACAAAAAGAACAAAGATTCTGCCAAGAACTTTGACTGATCATAGCCCAGTGTGGATAGAAATTGAGACATGCAAGACTGAGAGACGCTCTTGGAGATTAAATGAAAACTTGTTCAGATATGAAAAAAATATAATAGAACTTAAAAACTATTTGAAAGAGTTTTTTGAAATGAATTTGAATAAAGGCACCCCAATGGAAATTGTGTGGGACGCAAGCAAAGCTTACATGAGAGGGGTGCTTATTCATATGAACTCTAAACATAGGTTGACCCGACAAAAAAAAAGACTTGAAGTGGAAGCAGAAATAAAGAATAAAGAACAGTTACTTATTAAAAACCCAACAGATGAAAGAATACGTGGTGTTATAAAACTTTTGAAAGATCAATTTCAAATGCTTATAGCGGAACAAGTCGCAACAAATCTACAATATGCGAAGCATAACACATTCTGCAACGCTAATAAACCGGGCAGGTGGTTGGCTTACACATTGAGGAAAAAACAGAGCATACGGACTATTGATAGTATTGATATCGGAGGGAAAGAAGTTTTTCAACAGAAATTAATAAAAGAAGCCTTTCTTGAATATTATACTAAACTATATGCCAGAGAGGAGGTGCAGAATGGACTTATAGAAAAATACTTAGACAATAAAAGAGTTACAAAAATTACTGAGCAACAAAAGGAAAGAATGAACTATCCTATAACAGAGGAGGAGATAATAGCAGCAATTAAACAATTAAAAACAGCTAAAGCTCCTGGAACGTATGGTCTGACGGCAGTGTACTATAAAACTTTGCAGGCAGAAATGGTGGAACAACTTAGGGACTTATTTTGTAATATACAACAAGGGGGAAAAGTACCCCCATCATGGACTACAGCTTATATTTCTTTGATACCAAAAGAACAAGGTGGTCCCAAAAAACCAGAGAATTACAGACCAATATCTCTTTTGAATACGGATTATAAAATTTACGCAAAAGTATTAGCCAACAGATTGATGCCAGTAATTCAAAAGGTGATTCATGATGATCAAGCGGGATTTATTAAGGGGAGGCACATGAATGACAATGTAAGGCAAGTAATAGACTTATTGGAATATCTTGAGAAGAATAAACAGATCCCTGCAGTGCTGGTTTTTCTGGATGCAGAGAAGGCCTTTGATAAAGTGGACTGGAATTTTCTACTCAAGACTTTAAAAAGGATGGATTTTGAGGACCAATTTATACAGGCGGTTTCAGCAATTTATCAAGATCAAAAAGCACAGATTATTATTAATGGAAGTTTGACAACAGAGTTCAAAATCGAAAAAGGAACAAGACAGGGATGCCCGTTATCCCCATTGTTGTTTATTTTAACACTAGAAGTCTTGTTAAACACAATAAGGGACTCTAACACCTTGAAAGGTATAATGATAAGGCAAGAGGATTACAGAATAAAGGCATTTGCAGATGATCTGGTTGTTACCCTAACACAGCCAATGGAATCAATAATCCAGATGAAGGACATTATACAAGACTATGGTAAAGTTTCAGGCTTTAGATTGAACCAGAAAAAAACTAAGATGGTAGTCAAAAATATGACACAAGATCGTAAACATGAGCTTGAAAGGAGGGCAGGTTTTGAGATTGTACCAAAGGTAAAATATCTAGGAGTTCAGGTTGCAGAATCAAATATGAAATTGTTTCAAAATAATTATGAGGTGTTGTGGCGAGAGGTGCAAAAAGATATGGAGACTTGGAAAAAACTGCAGCTGTCTTTACTTGGAAGAATAGCAGCAGTTAAGATGAATATTTTACCAAGATTTCTTTTTTTGTTTCAAATGATTCCGGTGCTCAAAAATGATAAACAACTAAAAGTATGGCAAACTGGAGTGAACAAGTTTGTCTGGAACGAGAAAAAACCAAGAGTAAAATTGAAAATTATGCAAGACGTTCCAGAAAGGGGAGGTCTTAAACTTCCAAACCTACAGTTATATTATGATGCAGCAGCTTTGACTTTAGCAAGTGATTGGTTTGGAGGAAAAAAGACTGGAATATTAAATGCAGAAAGTTTTGATTTGGAACTTGGATGGCACGCCTACTTATTTTATGATAGTAAAGTGGATAAAGTATTCAAAAGCCATATACTTAGAGATTCTTTGTTGAGAGTTTGGAAGAAGCACCGAACCAATTGGGATTATAAAATACCGCTATGGCTGGATCTTGGTCATACTTTGTGGAATACAAATATAATGTCACTCGGGGGGTTTTTATACAAAGAGGTTCTTTTTACAGATGCGGGCAGATGGCAGCTGAAGACACTACAGACACTGTTGGCTGAAGGGATTAATCTAACTTGGTTACAATATAATCAATTGCAATTGAGATGGAAAGAGGACCAAAAAACTGGTATTATGGAGTATGAGGAAGAATTGGTTAGACATATAAAAGAGAAAGGTCCAATGCATATTAAAAGACTTTATAATGTTCTGTTAGAAAGGGATTCAGAAACTGAATTAGTTAAAGATTGTATGATTAAGTGGGCACAAAATTTTGAGGAACCAGTGATGTTGGAAACATGGGGAAAAATTTGGGTTCAGAATGTTAAATTTACACAGTCGCAGAATTTGAGGGAAAATTTTTATAAAATGTTTTACAGATGGCATTTAGACCCCAAAAAATTGTCGTGTATGTACCCTAATGTGCAGCCTAAATGTTGGAGATGTGATTGTCTAGATGCTACATATTATCACGTTTGGTGGACCTGTAAGAAAGTTAAGGCCTTTTGGATAAAAATTTGGTGGGTTATGCAAAATGTTTTGAAGAAAAAAATTCAATTTTCTCCACAATTGTTCTTATTGGGTATAGCAAAGGGTTTTACATTGGGTGAAACAAAACTGATATTGCACATGATAACAGCAGCAAGATTGTTGATAGGTAAATACTGGAAAAATGAAGCGCTGCCTACGATTGAGGAATGGACTTTGAAGATGGCCAGTTTTGCAGAGATGGCGAAGATTTCAGCATATCTAAAAGATTGTTCACAAGAGACTTATGAATGGGAATGGAAGAGGTAGATAGATTATGTTCAGAACAAATATCAAACTAGAAAGTATCAAATAGCTTTTAATAGCTGAGAATGTTATATTAAGATAGAAATATTTTAAGGTAAAGAGGATGAAAAACTTATTTCAAAATGTTATATTAAGATAGAAATATTTTAAGGTAATGAAGATGAAAATTTTTAAGGGGGAGGGAAGGGTTCAAGTTTTATATACAAATGAGGGTTTTTTCCTTCTACTTGATATGAGTATACTGTGTGGAAGTCTGGGGGGGGAGGGGAGGGTTAGGGTGGGTTAGGGAGGTTGGGAAGTTTGGGGTGGGTTGAGGGGGGAAAAAAGGGGTGAAAATGTAATTGTAAAACTTTTGCAATAAAAAAAAAAAAAAAGAATTTTTACCACTGGTTCTCCGAACTACACAAAATCTCCAGAACTGGTCAGAACCTGCTGAAACCCACCTCTGCCTTGTTCTTTTTTTCCCTTGGGGTTTGTCTCCTTTAGAGATCGTGACAGACAGAGCCCACCTCCCTCTACATCTCATAACACTTTCTGAGGTAAGCTCAGCTGAGAGATCATGATTTCCTACCTTCAGAAATAAAGTTATCTGGAGACACAAAAAGGTTCAAATTCCTTCATGTTACCTCCATTGAACCACTTGTCAGACCCTTCTCTTTATGACTCACAGAGGAAAAGCCCAACTCTGATGTCTGGCCACCATCACCGCTACATGAGAAAAATGCTAAGACTCTCTTCTCTTCCCCCACCCCCCACCCCCAAAGTAAGCAATGCTGGCGTGAAGATCTCAGAGTAGCCTTTGTTGTCATGGAAACTGCTCACTCACCACTCCATGAAGCAGCCAGTGCAACTCTTGTCCTGCCCCTCCCGCCTTAAAGGCCACAGGGGCCAAAACCAGAGCCCGACCATAGAGTCAGGGCGACTCTCCTAGCAGCATCAGAGCCATTTGCCCAGAGCAAAGGTTGCAAGGAAGGAAGGCTTTTTTTTGTTTTTGTTAGCCAGAGTTGGGAAAGATTTGAAAACAGGAGTCCCTTTTAATAGTGGGGAGATGTGAAATATTATCTATACTCACAATCATCTACACCCCTTGCCATATTTTTTCAATGCTTTTTGTACAGACATGGGCTAAGGTGTTTGCCCATTTTTCTGTTCTTGACCCCATGCTGCAAGGCCAAGCTTGCACACTCATTCTGAATTTTGGTCGATGTCGGAAGAGACAACCTGACAAGAACATCAGCTGAACAACTGAGAGGTAATGCTTACAAAAGTGAGCAACAGGAGCTGAAGGACAAAAAAAATATGGCTTCCCTGGTTAGGATAGAAACCTCTGTATTTGTTTGTTCGGCTCAAATTTTGCATCTCTTGCAGGGATACTGTTTAAAATGTAGCTGTTAAATGCCTTGCTGTGTGATTAATATCTTTTGCTAAATGTGCAATTTCCCTATTAAGCCATCCAATCTATCAAAGAAGGATTATTATGAATGAGCTTCTGTTCAACCCATTCACTCCAGAGACAAGGTTCTTCTGAAAGGGTTGAGGTTAATTTACCCAGATGCTGTTCTCAAGTAGTCTTACAGAAGGTGCCTAAGATTGGGGAAGTCTCCCCTGCCTCTGAAAGATATAGCATTGCCTTATTTCAGCTCCTGCCTGTCAAGGTTCACATGTTACTTTGCAAATCTGTGTAACATTTGCATGCATTTTCAACTGCGTATCAATCACAGGAGCCACAAAAACTACAACGCATAGACATGTTTGCTCTAAATCTAACAACAATCAAAAAGGCAGGAAAGGCAAAGAACCCAAACCAAGTGAGGAACGATTAAATTCACCAGCAACTGACAGCAGGAAGAGGGGAAGAGAAGTAATGATAAAATCCAGCACAAAATTGAGCAAGACCAAGTGGTTGTGGGCTTTGAGGTTCACTGGTTCTAAGGAATCTCCATCTTTGTTCTGGATGTGGTCACACACAGACACACCCCACCAGATTTTCATGGCTCTTGCAGGTAGCAGCCATGGCCAACAGGTCCTCTACACAAATCCATCTTGTATGCAAACTATGCCTATTCCTGAATCAGGAGGCCCTGCTCATGGTTGCCGATGCCTTGGTCACCTCCCATTTTAACCAATGCAACACACTCTACACAGGGTCGCCTTGAAGACCACTTGGAAGCTGCAATTGGTTGAAAATGCAGTTGTGCAGATAGTTATGAGTGCATTGTGGGCACAAGATGGATAGATTCAGTTACAGGAATGATGAGTGCATATTGGAGGATCTGGTTAGGGGCAGATCATCGTGGAGAAAAGCTGTGTGGTTAAGAATCAACCATAGCTTGATGCAGATCACCAAGTTATCTGCAGCACTACAAACTGCACTGGCTTTCTATAGGCTACCTGGTGTAATTCAAAACATGAGTCATCAAGCTGGAAGACCTCCATGCAGTTGTTTGCAGGACTGCCTGTCTACAGTGTGTCTGCTTATCCTATGCAACTGAATGTAATGGGCATGTTTCAGATCCTTTCTACAAGACAATGTCATGTATGGAACCTAAGTAGGATGCCCTTTTTATCACAAAGCCTGCCTTGTAGAACAGCATCCTATCTGAGTCTCTGATGGCCTCCCATAAGGACATGAAAACTTGATATGACTGATTAAATGAACAATCCTACTTTTCTGAAGGCATTTTTTAAAGTGTTGGATGATCCTGTCTAGAAAAGAGGAATTGAATGTGAATGCTGTAATTGGTCTCAATCTTCTGTATTGGATGTTGGTGTGTTTGGTTCCTTTGTGTTTGTTTTTAGCCATATGTAAACTTCCCAGAATTGTTATGGCAAGTTGGAAGGCCAAATAAATAAAAGGGCACCAGGGGCAGAACAAACCTATCAGAAGACTGGTCTCTTTAGCTTGGTTGGAAATAATTTTCTGAATTCTCACATCTATGTTCTATTGTATGGCACACACCAAAGCACAATGTGACCTCTTGGATTTTGGCTGTGTCGTACAAATCTGCTATTGTAATTTATGAATCATGGGTTATAGTTTAACACAATGTATGATTCCAGCCAATTGTGATTTAGTCAGAATTAAACAAATAACAGCTGAGCAAGGTGAGCAAACCCAATCTATTTGACAGTAGTATACATAACATCTGTCCCAGAAATACTTATTATAATTCAACAGCAAAATCTAGGAAAGAAAGCATGATTCATCTGCATAAAAATACACATATCTACAACCTACAGGTAACAACTCTATACCTTCCTAAAGAAACTACTTTTTCAGCAAGTACCTGAAATATTCCCATTGCTTCTTTTGCTTTGCCTCTGTGTCCTGCCCCATGGAAAATCCAAGTGATGTCGGTCTCTGCAGAATCAAAATTAAAGGTCACCCAACCAGTCTTTATCCAATACTTTTTTGGGTGGGAGGGGAGATAATGCTTTGAAACCTCTAGCACTGCTTGTTTTCTTCTTCACATATCATTCATAAGCCCAGGTCAACAAAACATAGTATTAAGTTCCCATAACATGAAGTAACAAACCTATAATCCAAATTATACCTAGTTCACACAGCTTAGTAAATAATTGACTTCCCATTATAAATTGGATTATCAACTATCCAACTTCATTTTAGCTTAATCTAGTATATAATCCCAAATCTTCATGAGTTTTTATAGACTGCATTAAAGACATGTACTTTGCTTGGTTTGGGGCCAAGCAGCTCTGTAAAAACTAATACGCAAAGGCAACAATTTAGCTTAATTAAGATAAACCAATATTTGTACTGATCCAGCCCAGAAGTCTGATCCTGTCTGTAGAGAAACTCCTTAGTGCTGTTTCTCCACAAATTCTCTCATCTGTATCAAATCAGTTTTGGCTTATCTGTATTTTATTGCACCACATAATTTATTACCGTTCACTATCTACATATTAGCAATGCTATCAGCTGGGTCTTTCTACCAAACAATTTTACTCCACAAGAAAAAACAGGTGAAAGAACCACATATTTGTCCAGAGGGGTTTCTTTTTCTTAGGATTTTTTTCCAAACAGACAAATAAAAGGCAGAACCTCTTGGGAGAAGCCAATCATCATCCTTCTTAGGAAAAATAAAATGTTTAGCAATACCTCAGAAGATCAAGCCTATTCTCCCAAGTTCATATCTAGTTGTTTCTTCTCTTACTTGTTTCCTTTTCAAAAATAATGGGAATGACGAGAAATTTATACACGGACAGGATGTTTCATCCTCTCCAGTGCTATAACCACAATGCTGGCCCTTTATTAGGAATGATGCTCCTTCCCAAAATTGCTAATATTCGTGTTCTGTCCGTCAAATGTCAACACACATCCACAGCCTGAAGAGGAGATTACAAAAAAGGACATTGCTTGGGAAACCCACAATTTCCTCACAAACAGCTGCTCTGCTTCGACGGTTTTTTATGCAGTGTAGTTCTCTCTCTTTTAACTAAAAACGAATATATTTTCAGAGGTTCACACCTGATCTTCAACAATTAAGCTAGGTAGCTTCATACCACAGGTTAAGTTCCCTGATTCAATTAAAGCTACTTAGCTTAATCCATTTTGTTGCTTGCTGTTAATAACAGCCTTGGAGACAGCATGCCGGGCTCAGTAACACTACTCTGTTCAAACCCAGCCTTTGTGTCACCTGCTTCCAAAAGGGTTTCATTCTCACTGGTGTTTCAGCACCAAAGGGCTTTCCCATTATTAACTGGGTTCACAGATTGGACCAACACAATAACACATGATGGGCTTTAACCATGATGGTGTTAACTATAGAGGCTAGCATTTCACATGTTGGATTGGGTTTGCCCAATAAGATAATTTATATTGTTCAACTATTTTAGCTCCATCCATGGATCAAAATAGTTAATATGGTTGTGCATGCCCAGAGAATGGCTGAGTTCACATAACAAACTATACTAAGCTTAAATAGATGTGGATAGTTTGTCATGTTATGGGACTCAAGTCATTGGGCATATAACCCAAGCCATCACATCAAGCAATGATATGATTGATGGGCATAACATATGAATAGATCAGTTATTTACCCAGAAATACTGAGCCAAACTAACCATAGCTTCATATAGGTTAGCTTACTTTAAACAAAGTTTCCATATCGTGTGAGTTTGTGCTAATGCCTAAATTGCAATTAAGCAGCCTATGTCACTAGTAAAATAAGATGGGGTTCAGGATTGATTGATTGTAGTGCTGTTCCTACAATGGTATCTATGTTTTTCATGCTTCTATTTCAGCTCTTACTCCTACTGAAGTGCAGCAAGAGCTTTATTCTGAAAACAGACTGGGAAAAAAACTAATGTTTTCCTACCTCTTTCATGTGATTTTGAGACCTTGGGTAACTGTGGGCTTTAAAAATATAATCATGCAGGAGGAGAAGCAGCAGCAATATGCACCAAGTTATAGAGATGTCTACAAAAATGGAGGGAGACTAACAAAACATGTCCAGCCAAAATTTTGTTAGGTCACATTTATTTATTTAGAACATTTATATAGCCACCCAACTCAAACAGTGAGAGTTTGGGCAGCATACTAAATCATTAAACAAAACAAATACCAGTAAAGGAAATTTAAAAAAAATAAATGACTATCCGATCTAAAATATATCTCACCGATCAGGAACACTGCTAATCCTGACACAGAGGATATGTGCTAGATGCCTTAAATACAGCTAACATTAAGTCATACTTTACAGCTCATAGAAACATGACTGTTGTGCCAAGGATCCAAGTTTATAAACTGGAAAGCTGGTTCACATACATCAGGCAAAACAATAAAAGCAGATTATCTATGATAAGGCAATGTGTGATAAACTGAACTTAAAGTACTTTGATTAGCAAAAGTACAATATTCAGCTCTGAATTCTCCCATGCTGGAAGAAAAAAAATGAAATAAATACCTATCTTCCTCCAACTTGATGAGGGGAAATGAGTATCTCCTGCTAATTAAGTCCAGAATTTATTCCTAAGTAGCAGTTGGAGTAGAGGCCTCAGAAATTCAGCTGCAGTTTCCTGAAAGTGAAGAACATTTTAGAATATACTTTAAAGCAGGGGTGTCAAACTCATGGCCTGCAGAACGCATGTATCTCACGCTGGCCACACCCATGCCCAGTTTAGCGAAGGGTAGAAAAGTCACGATACGTCATGTGATGACACGAATATGACACCCCTCCTTTAGAGCACTATAATTTCCAGGGTGTTTGAGAAAGCCACACCTCTAACACCTGACTCTTGCAAACATTCTGGAACAGATTCCCACGTGCTATTATGAACATGAGGGGGAAAGTACCACAGCATTCTAAATTGCCAGCCACAGTGATTCATTTTTTTCAGTTGCAGCTACGTATACATAAAACACTAAAGAGTAAGAGTCCTTCTAACTAGAATTTGACCCCAGGTAACTTCAGGGACATATTCATGAGTTTTCAAGGCAACCACATGGAAGTCATTGTCACTGTTTTAATTTTTATTTTCTAGCCCAAGTATTTCCTGGTGCACCGTAAAATCGAATCATTGCCCATCCAAACGATATACCCAGCACTCTGTCTGGCACCTCTTCAGCAATCAATATTAGTGGCAGCCAGTTATGGAAAAAGGAAGAGGTCACCTCCGTCCATACGAAGTGAAAAAAGAATCAAACCCTTGCCTCCGATTGGAACCGTCCCAATGGTAGATGACAGACATCCTTCAAGACCAGGCAGATTCTGCCTTCCTGTTTTCTCCTAGAAAAATTTAAAGCTCAAGTTGTTTTTCCTGTTCTATGCGGTCAAAAAAAAACCACCCCCATTATATAAAGACTCTCCCAAACTTTTCTGAAGTCCTCAGCAAGAAACTAAGAAAATCCATCAGAAATTTTGCAATCTCTTGGAGTTCATCTCTTTAGCATTTTCTGAACAAAACTGGGAGATGCGCTTGTTTCACTTTGGAACAGATGTTAAGACAGCTTTATGACCTTGTCCAGAAAAGGGAATAAGTATCTTTAAAGCAGCATTTTTTTAAAAGAATGATTCATGAAATAGCAGTAGAAAAGCTATCTTGGCTCTTTCCCTTTGTTGTTTTACAGATCAAACAGCCAGCTTTAGCAATAGCACTTAGATTATATAGTGCTTTACAGCAGTGGTGAAATTCATTTTTTTTTACTACTCTGTGTTCTGTGGGCGTGGCTTGGTGGGCTTGGTGGGCGTGGCAGGGGAAGGATACTGCAAAATCTCCATTTACACCACACTCCAGGGGTAGGACACTGCAAATCTCCATTCCCACCCCACTCTGGGACCAGCCAGAGGTGGTATTTGCCGGGTCTCTGAACTACTCAAAATTTCCACTACTGATTCTCCAGAACCTGTCAGAACCTGCTGGATTTCACCCCTGCTTTACAGCCCTCTCTAAGCAGTTTACAGAGTCAGCATATTGCCTCCAACATATGGCCCCCAACAATCTGGGTCCTCATTTTATCTACTTCGGAAGGATGGAAAATTGAGTCAACCTCGAGCCGGTAAGAATTTTTGCCTCTAACAAGTAACATATTAGGAATTTTTGCTACAACACTAAAGGCATAAGGGAGTTTGTTTAATTGTTCCTTATTGCCAGCACCTCGATGATCTGTCACACATGCACACCCTTCTACAGCATTGTCACTTGTTGGAGGGAAGTGTCTTTCGTTTTCACTCCTACAGCAATGTCCTAAAAGAAAAGCAATAATCAGGGATGGAGACAGACTAATTAAGAGAGAAAGAAATGCCAGTTTTCTTATAATAAGGTCCCCACACCATTAATGCCAAATCCGAGCACTTTTCTCATATTCACATGCCTCCTGCTTTAAATGTAAGCCCAGTGCTCTCATTCAGCTCCATGCTACAGAATTCTTTATATATTGGAGCAATTTATTTGCTGCCTTGGTTTTCCAGTTTCACAGAAGTACTGGGGGCTACAGCTGAGATGCAATCTTCCCAAGATCATAGAGACTGTTAAAATCTCCGAACTAGAGAGACTGAAACATCCAAACTATTATAGGTAATCCTCTACTTACGACCACAATTGCGCCCAATATTTATTACTAAGTAAGAAAGTTGTTAAGTGTGTATTGCCCCATTTTATGAACTTTCTTGCCACAGTTGTTGAGTGAATCATTGCCATTATTAATTTAGTAAGGGTTGTTAAGTGAATCTGGCTTCTTCTCCCCATTGACTCTGCTAGTCAGAAAGTCAGAAAAGATGACCCAGGATATTGCAAGCGTTGTAAGATGAATCAGTTGCCAAGCATCTGAATTTTGATCACACAGGGGTGCTGCATTGGTCATAAGGGTGAAAAACAGTCATCAGTCACTTTTTCCAGTGCTGTTGTAACATCGGCCATTAAATGAACAGTTGTAAGTTGAGGACTTTCTGTATTTCAGAGCTTTAGCTTGCAAAAATCTTTCTTGCAGGTCAGCTCAGTTTAATTACTACAAATGGACAATCAATTAGTAAACAGAAACTTGCATGCCTTCGGAATGAAATGCCCACCAGGATAGAGAAATGAACCCAGCCTGTCACAGAGCAGAGAAACAGATGGAAGTCATCTTAGTTAATTTAAGAGATAACTCTTGCCAAGGTTTGCCCAAAGCATTCAAGGGTCAGGTGGCACTTTCTGAAAAGAAAACCAAAAGAGCTTTCAGCTATTGTGGATTCCTGTTTTGGAAAACACCTATATTCTGGCACACTGTTTTTGACTTGCAGAATAGGTACCTTAACTTCTCATGTGGCATTTAAAGAATAGCAAAGCCAGAAATGGCACTACTTTTAAAAATTCTAATGCTTAGGAAATAGGAGAAAATAATGAAATATAGTTATAAAGGCAACCCCCTTCACTTTTGCATCAGGTGATGAAGGCCAGTCAGTTTGGGCTCCATTCTATATTCATCTGAACATTTCCAAAAAGTTCAAAAGGAACCAAAGCAGAGCCACAAAATAGATCGAATGTTGTCGAAGATACCTGGAGAGAAATGAGCTTGTTACAGAATCAGAGTTGTCATGGCAAAGCTGGGCATCATGCAATGAAACCCCAGTTGGCAAGGCAGAAAGACCTGGTTCTCTGTCCATCTCTATCCATCCTGAACACACCTCCTGGTAAACAGCATCCAGTATATTCTTCCCGAAAGAGCAACTGGCCTCGCAAACAATTGTGCTGAAGTGCCTGGGAAACACCAGCATATACATTCATAAGATGCCTGAGCAAGGGGGGGAAAATCAAATTTCTGGGGGGTGGGTGGGTGGGAAACCTCACACTCTCTTTTGCAACCCATGTTTATATGGAGGGGTAGAGATGTGGTTTCCTTTTGCTTTGCTTTCCCCATAATCTGAAACTGAACACACATACCCTGGAGAACAAAGTGCTTATTTTTGCCATTTAAACTTGAAGCCAAACACTAGCAAAAGCAGATGGAGGGTTAATAGAGACACATGTCATACAAGTGTTACAAAACTGGAAACTTGGCGGTAGAAGAATTATTAAATATTGTTGGGGACTGCCCTACTAGTTCTGGCAAAATAATTGTTTTTCTTTCTTTCCTGCTAATTGTCAAATTGCTTACAATTCTTCTCTCAACTGCCTGCAATGGAGAATTTCTTTCTGTCCCAGCTAAAAAAAACACCCAGGTCTCAAGGATGAGACTTGACAGCAATATGAATTCACAGTGGTGCTATTTTCTCTCTGGAAAACTGTGATAAAGGGACAGCGGGGGTTTGCCAGTTCCCTCGGCAAAGTTAAAATATGCATTCTGTGCTGCTTAACCCATCTATTAATAAATTCGAGTGTCAGAAAACGCTATTAACCTTCGTCCACTTTCCCTCCAAAGGAAGCCCAACCTGAGCAAGAATTGCACCCGGGAAAGTGATAGGGGAGTAAAATCCAGGTTACCCGTCATGGATTTCCTTGACCCTGCAGGACGAAGTGCCAGGACAATGTTTAGGAAAGCAGCGGGCTTTTACCGAGACCCCAAGAAATTTAAAAGAGCTTTCACTGTTGTTTGTATTTGAAGCGGGTGGCGCAGTCTGCTGAACAGACCGATAGACCGATAACACAGGAGTATAAGCAACAGAGAGGAACGGCGCCTTCCTGCCACAACAGCAGAAAAAAAGCACTCCATGCATGTTCAGAGTCCTCGCGCTTAGAGGCCGAGGACAAGAGCCGCAATGGGATCCGAAGGAGACGGAACACGACCACAAGGCTGCAAGTAGTCAAAGGAGGGCGCGCCGCTTTCATAGCCAAGGCGCCCTGCCCCAGTTTTTGGGGCGGCGGGTGAAGACTCCCCTAAGGCCGCCTAACTCTGGCGGGGAAAGGCTCCCTTCCCGCGTGCCGCTCCTGATCCAGAGCGCTCTGCACATGCTCACGAAACCTCTCGCCCCCCTCTCGCCAGCCAGCCACCCACCCACCCACCCTTTCGGCCATGCCTCGGCTACCGAGCTGCGGCTCGGTGAGGCTGACGACGGGGCACGTGCGAGGGAAGCCAGAAGCCGCGCCGCAGAAGCTGGCTCACCTGGGCGCGGCGGCGTTGGCGGCGGCGGGTCGGTCGCCATCGCCTCTCAATGCCGTCGAGCGCAGCGCCTCCCCGTTAAGCTTCTCCTTGCCGCTTGCGCGCCGTCCCCAGCGGAGAAGCTGCGTCTCGATCCCCGGCCTGACGGAGGCTCCCGTTCAAGCGCTGGAAGAGGAGCTGCTGCTGCTGCTGCTCGCACCGCCGCCCCCCTTCCTTTAAAGGCACCACAGCCAATTCGCGGGGAGGGGGTGTGTGTGGGAGGGGGGGAGAGAGGTCTCTCTAAGCGGCTGGGGAGGGGCTGCCGTGCCGACCCACCCCAAGCCGAGGCCCCAAACTGACGGCACCCTCCCGGTGGCGCAGGGCTGCTGCAGCGGCTGCAGGTTTCGCCGCCGCGCAACCAGCCAGAAACATTTGAGTGGGAGAAGCTGTACCCCCACCAACACCCCCGTCACGCCCCTGTGGAAAAGCACCGGAAAGGGGGATCGCAGCGGCTCTCCCCGCTCTGCCCCACCACGCGTCGTTGGGACCAAACGAGGAATCTTCCGCGTCCAGAGCAAAGAGAAGGTCCCGAGCGTGTACAGAGCTCATTCTCAAAGGGGCTGTCTGAATTCGCACCACGGACTTAAATTAAGGACATTTAGCGATGGCTGTACTCACTTGATATGCTAAACTTGGCTGGAATGGGTGTGTGAAGTGTTGTGATCATGTTATTAAGACAATTAGCGGTATATTGTGCAAATCCAGGAAATGGGCAGATTGGGTAACCATGTTGTGTGAATGAACTCAATGCATTTATCTTTCCCTCTCCAGAATTATGACAATAGCCTTGCGGTAGGAAGTCCCAAGAGAATCTGGGTTGTTGAAAATGAAAGATCTTCGACTTAGCATCACAATTGAGCCCAAGGTTTCTGTTGCTAAACAAGACATTTGTTAAGTGCATTTCTGCATATTTACGACCTTTCTTGGTAAGTGAGTCACTGCAGTTGTTAAATTACGGTAGTAGCGGGGTTGGTAAGCGAATCTGGCTTTCCCACATAGACTGTTTGTCAGAAGGTCATCAAAGGTGATCTACTGGAACACTGCAACCATCATAAATATGACTCACTTGCCAGGCATCTGAATCTGATCACGTGACCATGGGGATGCTGCAGCAGTCGTTAAGTGGGGGAAATTATCATGTTGCTTTTTTCAATGCTGTTGTAATTTCAGATGGTCACTAAACAAACTGTTGTAAGTCAAGGACTACCTGTATGCTGATGGGAATATCCCAAGCTCATAAGGATCAGTGCTTTAGCCTTTCTTTCAAGCAGGGGTGAAATCCAGCAGGTTCTGGTGGAAGTTTTGAGTAGTTTGGAGAATGGGCAAATACCACCTCTGGCTGGCCCCAGAGCAGGGTGGAAATGGAGATTTTGCAGTATCCTTCCCCTGCCACGCCCACCATGCCATGCCATGCCCACCAAGCCACAACCACAGAACTGGTAGTAAAAAAATTGAATTTCACCATGGCTTTCAAGGGACAAACTAGTGTCCCTGTCTTTCTGCCCTCCATAAAATAACATGGGCTGCACCTGTTACTTCTCTGAATTC
The DNA here is from genome assembly GCA_022577455.1 of Arizona elegans. Taxonomy (NCBI): domain Eukaryota; kingdom Metazoa; phylum Chordata; class Lepidosauria; order Squamata; family Colubridae; genus Arizona; species Arizona elegans. The sequence continues at coordinate 315,403,967 of JAKOOJ010000001.1, read as the reverse complement.
AGTGATGGAGTCAGCCTTTCCTATGAGGGGAGGAGGGGAGGTCCAGCTACAATGGCACAACTTTCAAAAGGCCCCCACAACACATGGTCCTTGGCTGAAAAATCTGGGACTTGTGCCCACAAGGCTGGAGGACAACTGATAGGGAAGGATGCACAGTGCAGGATTTGAGGTGGAGAGAGGAAAACTTACATTTTCTTGTACTCTGCCTATCAGGTGGGCAGACAATTAGACCCAGATTTAAGAAAGAAATACATAAAGCTGATGATCCCATCCATTATCCTTATAGTAGCTCCTCTGTTCTCACCACCAATGGGTCCCCAAAGTCTTAGGCAGATAGGTTTCCATCACTCAGTAGTAGATTCTGTTTCAGTGTGAAGTGCTAGGATTGAATTCACAGTGTTCCATTTGCTGAAATTATGATTACATTCCATCAGATTTGTATGATGGTCGTAGACCAGCATAAAGAGAATGTGATACAAACAATTTTTAAAAAGCTAAAAGGTATAAAAACAAACACAAGATTAAAAAGCATTCAAAGTACATTTTGAAAAGCTAAAATATATGAAAAACAAAACAATATCTACTAAAAATAAAACATTAAATATAGGAGAACATAAAAGTTAACATATGACTAACTAACTCTATCACAGTACAAAACACCCTTGACCAACAAATTAAATGCTCATTAAGGCTGGTCTGAGGCACAGGTCATCATCATCTGGTGGATTTTAAGCACTGCTGCGCAGAACCTAGCAACATTATATGTTATAACAGAATTAGTTTCTGCAAGCAGCAGGGAGGTATATAAATGTCCTGTGTGCCCTGAATATTTATATAGTAATGGTGAGATGAGGTTAGTATGAATATCTCTGTAATATAGGCACTAAAGAAGTACATGCTCTGTTGTTTCTGTATGCCCAGATCATGGATATTGTTTTTCCAAGTAACAAATTTTCTCTTATAGGCCTTCGTGGGCAGCTTCATTCCAACTTCAAAGTCACTGGAAATTGATTAAGTATGTCATGGAAAAAACATGCAATAAAGGATGGAGACCTGGCTAGGTGCAAACCAAAAGATCCAGCAGCCCCAAAAGAAAAAAAAAAGAGTCATCTACAACATACAGTGTAAGGACTATAACAGCCAGTATGTAGGACAAAGAGGCACAAGATATTTAATAAATAAATAAAAATAAAAATAAAGATCAGCAGAACGCATTCATGAACACTAACTAGTGGTCAGAAGACATGACGAAAATTCTTTAATTTCACAACACATGGATAGACTTAACCATAGTTTCAATGGTGAAACTGTCAGCATCCTAGATCAAGCCAAGTCCAAAACTGCTAGAGAATTCCTGGAAACCTGGCACTTTGACAAATCAACCATCAACAGGCACATATAGATAAACAACATATCATTCAAAGGAGGCAATCAACAAGCCAAAAAGGAAACAGAAAGACCAAAACACCTCCTCACCAGCAACCAACACACAGATGAGCAAAGATTAGCACCAAGATTAACACTAGACTAATAATCAAGAAGTAAACAATACCCCAATGGAGGAACTACCAATACAGACAAACAAGTTAACAGTAAAGAATAGCCTAATCAAGGGATCACCAAGACTACACCCAACACTGACAGGGGAAACCACTAGGACAGAGGTGTCAAACTGGCACGCCCACTGCAGCTCCACAAAGGCAGAAAACATCGCAATATATCACATGCTGTCACGTGACATGATCGAGTTTGACACCCCTGCACTAGTATATAAAAATAAGAGCAAACTCCACTCCCTCCTCGCACTGATGATATTACCTAGCTTGATAATGAAACTTCTGCAAGAAACCTGCCCAGCTCAGAGAGCACCAAGGAACCCACTTTCTGTTTTCAAAGCTAAAATAGAATATGAAAGTTTGCCATTTACAACTACTGTAGAAATGGGAGGCAACATCACAACAGATACACAAGATCTGAGATGCATTTTGCCCAGCCATAAAATGGCTCCCCTTCTAACATTTTCCCTGCCATGTTTCATATTTTCATGCCCATTCTCCTTCAATAATCCCCATCCTCCCAGAACCAAACTTTACCATAGAGCTTTGTGGACTTCTTTGAGTGGAATTAACTGATTAAGTTTTAATCATTTTAAAAACTCTGACTGTGCATGTCCTGGAGAAATTGATTCCTATTATACCTTTCCAACCTGTTTCCACTCCACTGATACTAGATCAAAAGCCCTTACTCAGGCAAAATGCTCTTTAAACGTGGCACAAGTTTCCTTCATGGCACCAATCCACATTTTCACAGCACCAGCAGTTCATAGAATAATTTATTGGCTTTCCCACAATTGCTATGATTTAATTGACACCCATTGATTATTCAAAGCCTAATCATTTTTATCGCCATAAAGAAATAATTCTGAAAGCCCTGACCTTCACTGCTACATTTTACCTACCTTTCTAAAGAAAAAGAAAAGCATGCACAGGAAATATTTAGTCATTTATGCCATTGAAACTGTCAACAGCAATGGCTGCCTTATACAAGTAGTCCTCGACTTAAAACACTTCATTTAGTGTCCAAAGTTACAACAGCACTGGTAAAAGTCACTTATGACCATTTTTCACACTTACAACCTTTGCAGCATCCCCATGCTCACGTGATTTACAGATGCTTGGCAACTGATTCATACTTATGACAGTTGCAGTGTCCTAGAGACATGTGATCCCATTTTGCGACCCTCTGACAAGCAAAGTCAATGGGGAAGCCAGATTCACTTAACAACTGAGTTACTAACTTATCAACTGCAGTGATTGACTAGGAGGAGGAAGAGGAGGAGGAGGAGGAGGAGGAGAAGAAGAAGAAGAAAAAGAAGAAGAAGAAGACAAGGAAAGTCGTAAAATGGGGCAAAACTCAACTAAACGAATTTCTCACTTAGCAACATAAATTCTGGGCTCAACTGTGGTCATAAATTGAGGACTACTTATACAAAATTTAGAACCCAACTCAGATGGGAAGAGGCAAGATGTCCTTGGAAAAACGGGTTGAATCCTAAGGCCTGAAAATTATCTCTGGAAATCCAATCACCACTACTATTCCTTGCTCCACACAGGATTTACCATGATGATAAGGCAGTCTTCTCCCTAAAAAAAGGATACATGGACATTTCTTAAAGGAAAGGATATCACCACATCCTGATTCATTCTGACTCATTCTGAAAGAGTTCCCAATGTTAGAAAGTTTCTCCTAGCAGTATAGGCACAATCTTCTTTATAATTTCCCTTATAATCATTATAATGAATCTAATCTAATCTAATCTAATCTAATCTGTCATGCCACTGAAGATTCTCTATTTTCTGTGTGACCTGCCTTTGAATATTTTCAAACTATTTATTGTGTTTCTCCTTAATCTTCAGGCTGAATCTATCCCGTACTCCAGTTACAGGGAGATATCAAAATGGGTCAGAATGTAAAACAGCTGAAAGCAAGATCCAGAAACAGTGAGTTGCTAAATGCCCATCACAAGATAGTGAAACCTGGAATTAATAGATCCTCATTTAGAATTCAGATGCAATGCAATGGACAAAATTTTTATTCAGACATCTCTCCTGAATAACAAACATATTCGCTGCAGCCAGTGTAGCTCAGATGACACAATTTTAAAAAATACAAAAACCTTTGTTAATTGACTTTATTTGCAGCTCTTTCTGTAATGGCATAATTATGCAAATGACAGAAATTACATCGGTTGAGTCAATTTACATATGTGTAATGCCATTAGGTAGTGATGCAAACTGTGTCATTTATGTATGATGCAAATCAATGCATTATGTCATTTATTTAATTTGCATTTTTGACATCACTACACAAATAATGTAAATCAACACGGGTGATATAATTTCATCTAAATGGATGTTCAGAAAGGATGTCGCTTCTCCCTGAGTGGACTGTTAAATAAAGATTTCCTTGGACTTTTGATAGGCAGAGGCAGATGTTGATAATAATCCTGATTGATTTGATTTCAGGGTAGGCAGCCTTTTAGGGCAAGGGGCATATTTCAAATGATGTGAAGGGCTTTTATGAGAAAAGTGTTTACTTGCATAAATGGCCTCCCTAGTTGTTGGGAAAATGAGCAGACAGAAGTTGAAGAGAATTCGGCAGGAAGCAGATTCTGGACCCATTTCAGCCAGGTTTCAGCCCAAGGAGACCATTGGTCATGCTTGTCAATGACCTTTGGCAGCCCTTGGATGGGTGTGGTCAGCCCAACCTTGTGCTGTTTAATCTTTCAGTCACTTTCAATACTATCAATCATGGCATCCTTCTGGACCGGCTGCAGAGTTTGAGATATTACAGTGGTTTTCTCCTTACATTCCCAGTAAGGCCAGAGCATGCATAAAAAATGGGGTGTCTCAAGTAGGATGCTTCAGAATGCCTTATAGTCTAATCCGAGTTTGTCTATCTTCCTTTATGATTTTAGGCTACAAATACTTCATGTGAAATGTTGCTTCTTTGGAAGGACAATTCCTGATAAGTAGCAGCATGAAACTTGGTACCAGAGAACAAAACCATACCTGGGTTCTGAAGAAGCCCTTTCTCATGATGCCCATCTTAACAGTAGCACCTAAGTCAAATCAGCCTAGAGCTGGGAGGGAACTTGGAGGTCTTCTAGTCCAACCCCTTGCTCAAACAGGAGACCCTGGTCTATACCACTTCAGCCAAGTCACTGTCCAGTCTGTACTTAAAAACTTCCAGTGATGAAGCACCCACAACTTCTGAAGGCAATTTCTGTTCCACTGATTAATTGTACTCACTTAGGATGTTTCTGCTTTGTTCCAGGTTGCTTCTCTCCTTGATTAGTTTCCATCCATTGCTTTTTGTCCTGTCCTCTGGTACTGTGGAAAATAAATTGACCCTCTCCTTTTTGTGGAAGTCTCTGAAATACTGGAATACTGCTATCATGTCCCCCTTAATCCTTCTTTTCTCTAAACTACCCAAACCCAAATCAGGCAACCATTTTCATTTGTTTTTGGTCTCTAGGCTTTTAATCGTCTTAGTTGCTCTACTCTGCATTTTTTCCAAAGTCTCAACATCTTTTGTATAACTTGGTGACCAAAACTGGATGCAGTATTCAAGGTGTGGTCTTACTAACTAAAGATTTATAAAGAGGTACTAATACTTTGTGTGATTTTGATTCTATGCCTTTGTTTATACAACCAAGGATTGTATTAACTTTTTTGGCTAATACAAGACCTGCAGGAATGTTCAACTGCAAAATGAGTGGGGAAGACAAAAACAGATGTTTACTCATCTGTCTGCCTTCCTCCATCTGTCTTTTGCTGAAGAACATTTCACATAGAGGTCAGTTGGCTATAGGCTAGGTTTACGTGCTGTGCTAAGACATAACATAGATTGGTTGGCTGTGGCTTAGCAGGATGTATGAGCCTTGTCCTTATCAGGATCTTATAGAGACAAGGACAAACATTGTTAAAAATTATATTATTGCAATCCAGGAAATGTTAGCCATACTATTTCCTGGCAGGTGGGAATGGTAGTTTAGAATTTATACCTGGTCAGTAATGAAGTTCTTTGTACTCTTTTGTAGTTCCAGTTTCTTTGAAAAGGAAAATTGTGTTTCCTCTTATTTCTAGTTATAGTGTCGATAGATCGCTATATTCCTCCTCTACTACTGTTGTGGCCTGCCAGCTGTCAGCAGAGCTGTCAGCAGACTCATACGATGAGGAGGTTGAGGAGGAACTTGGGACAGTTCTGGAGTCTGGGGAAGGCTCTGATGGATGCTCTGTGTCGGACGCAGAGATAGAGCCAGGGCCGTACGACATTTCCCAGCCACCAGGGAGGCAGCTGCCTTTGGAGGCTAAGATGAGTGAGGAAGAAGAACAGCTGGGGCCTGTTCCAGATGTACTTATGCGCAGTTAGGAGAGGTGAACAACGGAGGACAAGGAGTCGACAAGCAAAGCACATGTGGATGCTGAATGGCCCCTCCTTGGCTGGGGAATAAATAGAAGGAAAGGGGAGTGGTTGTTATAGGAGACAACAGTTTGTATTTCTGGAGATTTGGCTCGTGTTTCGTGCATCAAAGACTGTTTGCCAGAACTTAATTTGCAGCCTTTAGGCTGAGAGCTAACGGTTATCGCAAGGAACTGATAAGGTCTGTTGCTGCCATTAACTCCTTGCAGGACTCTTCCCTGGACTTTTCAGTAGGTGAATGCAATTAATTCACAAGAAGTAGATAAAGAAGGTTTTTTCATGACAAGGAGTCTGTTTCTTGCTTCTGCTAAGGCTGGGTCAGAACAACTACCCTGATAAGTATACAAAGGCAGCAGGGGTGGGTTCCACTTATTACTACCGGTTCACAATGGGGCCGCATGTGCGCGTGCGCTCTTCTGCACAAGCGCAGAAGCACTTTTATGACATCAGGGTCAGTGGGTGGGGCCTCCCACTGGTTTTACTACCGGTTCTATAGAACCGGTGCGAACCAGGGGCAACTCACCACTGAAAGGCAGGCCAGAATCCCTCAGCCACTAATTGAACTCTTAACATATATTTTAGCTTAGTCAGTAGGTCACAATCACAACAAATTATAGTGTAATGAGAGGTGTGAACCCGTCCATTAGTCTAATCCATATTTCTCAACCTTGACAACTTTAAGATGTGTGGTCTCCAGCTCCCAAAATTCAAGGCTGAAATGGTCGTCAGGATTGAACAATCCTGACCTAATCCAGATTGATAAACAAATTTGGTAGAGATGGTTTACTGAAAAATAGCACAACTGAAGAATCACCTACCATGCTACGCCATAAATCAGACATTACAATTCAGAGCAGTTAAGCTCATGTGGCACACTAAGTCAAAATGCATTACAGCTTCGTGTAGTGTGTAAACCTTCTGGCTGCTTGGGCTGAAGCCTTCTCGTATCCCTTCCAGAGCTTCCTGTACAGTTCCGTTCATCAGTGGAAGCAGTATCCCTGCAGGCTGAAGTTGCTGCTTTTTTCCCTGAGATGCCAGGCTGATCTTCAATTATTTTTTCAAAGCCTTTAGTAGGTGCTTTGGCTCCAGATCTTGGTTTGAATACATGAAAGAAAGCTGCCCCATCTGGAAGATTCATGTCAGTGGTTCAGGCAATGAAGATTAGTGGGTTCCCACCCTTATCAAGGATGGTTGCTTCTCTTGGACATCAGCTCCATTCCTGTTTTTTTACCACTCACAAAAAGGAATACAACCAGTGGTGGGATTCAGCCGGTTCAGGCCAGTTTGGGAGAACCGGTAGTTAAATTGCTGGATGGCTCTGCCCCTTTCTACCCCGACCCTTTCAGGAGTCCCCATGCGCCCCATTTTCACTCTTAGGGGGTTTCAGGGAGGCCTCCTAGGCCCAAAACAGGCAGCAGGGGGGTGCATCCCCCCTGCAGCCTGTTTTTGCTCCCAGGGGGGTGCAGGAGGCCGAGTGCTGCCTGTCACACCCCTGATCACGCCCACCATGGCCACGCCCAGCCAGCCAGTCATTAGGGCAAAGAACCGGTTGTTAAATTATTTGAATCCCACCACTGACTATTCATTGAAATTGTGTAAAGTACTCCTTGCCATCATTTGTTAGTTACTCATAAGGTAAATATGTAAAAACAATTGCTGAAACTTGACTATATCAGATAAAGAACAATTTTCCCGATTTATCTGGTTCAATGACATTGACCCAGATAATTAACCTTATTTCTAGGAAGGCCATAAGTACAGGTAGTCCTCGACTTACAACATTTCACTTAGTGACCGTTCAAAATTACAACAGCACTGAAAAAAGTGACATGACCATTTTTCACATTTCACATTGCAGCCTCCCTATGGTCACATGATGAAAATGAAGATGCTTGGCAATTGGTTCATATTTATGATGGCTGAAGTGTCCTAGGGTCATGTGATCAGCTTTAGCAACCTTCTAACAAGCGAAGTCAATGGGGAAACCAGATTCACTTAGCAACCATGTTACTAACTTAACAAATGCAATTGATTCACTTAACAACTGTGGCAAGAAAGGTCATAAAACAGGACAAACTCACATAGCAAATGTTTCATTTAGCAACATAAATATGGGGCTCAATTGTGGTCATAACTCGAGGACTACCAGTATTGACCACCCATTTATTTACATGAAAAAGTAAAGTGTCTTTGAGCATGGAAGCTCTATTTAGATTTTGTGGCATATTATTTATAAATTAGGTTTCATCTCTCATGGAATTGAAGAAAAAACCCACAAACCTCATTGCTAATTGATGTTCAGTGACTGGGTTCAGACATGGTGCTAAGACATTCTTAACTATTCTAACTTACTTGCTGAATAAACCACACTTTATTCACACATCACACTGCTATACTAAACAAGGCAGATCATGGCATAGCCATAATAGGGGAACCCAGCCACTTAAAGGCACCAACCATGGCTCGATTCCTAGGCAAACATAGATTATGGTTTGTTGTTTGCATTGTACTTCCAAGTCTGATGTGGAGATCTAAATTACCATTAGAAGTCAATTCTAGATGGACTCTAAATAGATCGATTCTAAAGGGTGAAGAATTTAGACCGACAGTGGAAAAACAAATGGGTTTTTTCTTCAAAGAAAACAAGAAGATGCATCTTTACAAAATCTATGGGATACTGCAAAAGCATATATGAGAAGAGTTGCTATATCATACATAGCAGTGGTGGGATTCAAAAATGTTTACTACCGGTTCTGTGGGGGTGCCTTGGTGGGCATGGCATGGCTTGGTGGGCGTGGAAGGGGAAGGATACTGTAAAATCTCCATTCCCATCCCACTCCAGGGGAAGGATACTGTAAAATCTCCATTCTCTCCCCACTCCAGGGGAAGGTTACTGCAAAATCCTCATTTCCTCCCAGTCAGCTGGGACTCGGGAGGCAGAGAATAGATGGGGGCAGGGCCAGTCAGAGGTGATATTTACCGGTTCTCTGAACTACTCAAAATTTCCGCTACCGGTTCTCCAGAACTGCCAGAATCTCTGAATGCCACCTCTGATAAACGGCAAATAAAAACAAAAGGAAGAAACAATGACAGAAATACCTAGAAAGAATATAGAAGACTTGAGGTAGAGTTACAAAAGAAACCTCAAAAAAGAAATCTAAAGCAGCAAATGGGCTTAACTAAACATAAACAGAACATATTTGAAAAGGAGGATTTGGCACAACATATAAAGAGAACTAACCAAAATTTCTTTGAGAACGCAAATAAACCAGGGAGGTAGTTAGCTTATAAATGGAAAAAGCAAATTACCATTAGAAGTCAAGGTTTGTTCTTGGGCTGGGAGTTGCAGCTAGTTTTAGCCATGGCTTATCATGATCTTTTTAGACACAGTCTAGATAGTTCATTCATTGGTTTGTTTTTACTTCCTGTCTAAGCTATCTGCCAAAAAGCAGAAATGTGACAGCTACAAGAGAAAATGGCTGTGTAGGCTGAATCACTCCTGCTTTTACTAAATTAGCCTTTCTAATATACCGCCCCTGTTTATTTCTCCCTGAACAACCTTTCCCCAGCAGAATACACAGCTTTCCAACTGTTGCTAAAAGAGAAGGGAATTTAAAATAACAGCAGTCAAGTAGAAGTGCCCTTACTGAGTACACTGCTGGAAACCCCAATTACTACAGCCCTAAGGTGCAACATGAAGAAATGAACTTTGTTTATCTTTCTGCTTCAGTGCATATTCTAGAGATGTTTCAGAGAAACTCCAAATCCCAATCCAATCATCTTGGCCAGGAATCCCTACAAAGGGTTGCACTCTTGTGCTCCCCAAGCCAGGCTCAATGGCTCAGAGGAGTTTGGTTTGTCTATACATCCTGATATATGTGTTGGGAGATAGTTCAGCTCCCATCCTGCCCTATCACATAACTGGCCTTAGGTGTTCATAGCAAACTGTGATGATGCTAAAATGATGAGTGGAAATATATTGTTGAAATAGTACCTGAATTATTATGAAACAAAACACGGAGGGATTGGATACCTAAAGCTTGACGTAACCTATTAGCAGCCTTATTTGAGTAAAATGTCACCTGTGTAAATATATTCAGTGCATGGCTAAAGAACAGCTTTAAAATAAAGACATATCAAACTGATATATTTATTTATTTATTTATTTGTTTGTTTGTTTGTTTGTTTATTTATTTATTTATTTAGTCAGATTTATATGCCGCCCTTCTCCCACAGGACTCGGGGCAGCTCACAACAATAAAACAACCCGATAATAAATAAGAGTTAAATAATATTAAAACCAATTTAAAATCTCCAATCCCCAAGTTAAAATCCACAACAGATCAGGGAAGTTGGTGAAAAAGCCATGTCTTTAGGTCGGCGCGGAAAGTGCGGAGATCGGGGGCCGTCCTTAGCTCGGTGGGCAACCCATTCCAGAGGGTCGGTGCGACCACAGAGAACGCCCTCATCCTGGGGATCGCCAGCCGACACTGTCTAGCTGAGGGGACCCGGAGGAGGGCAGCCCTTCCTGCAAATATGATTAATGAACAAAATAACCCCAGAATGAACAGGAAGATATTTCATTCCAGACCAACCTTATTGTATCAAAGATGGGCCTAGAACAGCTGGGTAGACATGAGAACTAAGACCCAATGATCAATAGCTAAATTCCCCATTCTGATAGATGAAGATGTTTTTGACCAGAAAACACATTTCCTTTCTAAAAAGGGAATTAAATTGTATTAATACTGCAATTGGAGTAATTGAAAATGGCTGGCCAGAGATGGACACATTGTTTCACCTTAGTACAATACAAGGAGAAAAGGAGGCTAGTTAATTTAGTTCATTTTAGATCATCATCTATCCATAATCAACTGTGTACACTCCATAGCACAGGTGTCAAACTTGCCACGTCACGTTGCTGTCAGATGTTTTGCAACATTTTTCCCATTCACAGAGCTGGGGTGGGCGTGGCCTATGTATGATGCCTCCGGCCTGCCAATTTGACACCCCTGCTCCATAGCATCTCCCCTTCAGCGTTCATTTTGATGGCTAGAGAACAGTGCTACTGACAATCGACTCTTTTACCTTGAACTGATGGCTAAATTCACTTACAGCAATGTTTCTCAACCTTCACTGCTTTAAGATGTGTGCATTGTTGACGGGGGAATTCTGGGAGTCGAAGTCTATATTTCTCAAAACGGCCAAAGCAGAGAAACACTGGCTCACAGTCTCTTCTATTTTAATCAGTTTTTTGGTGGCAGCAATTAAGTAGGAGAATTAGAATCGTAAATTTGGTTTTTATTTCTGTGTGTAACTTATAAATGAGCAATTATTAAGTATCCATTACAAGCTGCATAATGCAGGTGTGAATGATACATGTACGCAAGGTGTGGAAATCACAGCCTGTAAGGATTTCAACAAAGACTGACTATGATAGTTTGACACATGATTAACCAAGCTAATTACAGCCACCTGGAGTTTGGGATATGTTTCCACCAATTTCAGGGAGAGAATTTTAAAATTCTTCTTCCTTATCACAGAAAGTGTTATAATTGTAAGCCAGTAATGAAAGCCAATGTCAAATATTATTTTCTTGGAACAACTGATCAAGATATTGATGGTCTACTAGATCCAGATGCATTTATATGAAAATAATTATCTGGGAGCAATTTGGGTTGGCATTCCATTTGAGATACACAATGAAACTGCTTTGGTAATGGTATCTACCACTACAACTCTATACCATCCAACTCAAGGAAATAATCAACACCCTGATTGCCTAATCTCCATTATGAGTTTGGAGAGAGACTGGGTGAGAGAAAATAAAATGAAATTAAATCCAGACGATGTGAAGATGATGTTGATTAAAAATAAAGCAGTGAGCCAGACCGCTAACTATAACATCACTTAATGCTTGTTTTGAAAGCTCTGTGCAGGTTGCCAGTTGCCTACTGGGCACAATTGCTGCAATTGATCTTTAAACTCGTAAATTGCTTAAGACCTAATCGCTTGATGGACTTCCTTCTCCTACTATGAATGTTGGATTAGGAGAGGCCCTTTGAAAGATGCCCCTAATGCCAAAACCCCAACTATTAGGTACAGAGGAGAGGGCCTTCTTCTATATGTCCCAAAGGTGATTTTTTTCAAGGGGCAACTGGACTTTCTGGTTTTTCTTTGAAGATGTTTTGCTTGTCATCCAAAAATCTTCTTCAGCTCTGAAGAAGCTGAAGAAGCTTCAGACAACCATGACCTGGATGATTGAGAATCTCCATAGACATTCTTCTATATGATTTACAACCATCTCAAAGGAAGTTTATTTGGTCCCCCGTCTGTCAAATGTTTATAAAATGTCAAAAATACATCTTTGGGGGGGGGGGGGCTATGGATTGTTTTTAATCTTACTAGCTTTAAATTTGAAAAAAAAAATATTTTTTAAACAAAAAAAAAACATAAAATATCAATCATCCATTACAATTGCAAACAGTATGTCAATCGGTTACAAATCCCCTGTGCTTCTTCCCCATATTCGTATTTTACTAATTTCTCATATTTTCAACCTGATGTATATCTTTGTTATTATCCTCATTTGTCAATTATTTAACAATGGCATTATCATTCCAAAGAAAATTATTTTCACATATTATAACATTCATTTTATATTTCATATTTCATTTCCATGTTTTATTATCTAGCCATTGGTAAAATAAATCCCATATCTTATATATCGTTTATCTTCTTGTTCTCTAATTTCAAATGTCAATTTACTCATTTCAGCACATTCCATGATTTTCTTAATAACTTCATCTTGCGTTGGTATTTTCTCATTTTTCCAGTTTTTAGCAAACACAATTCTAGCCGCTGTCAATACATTCACAATCAAATATCTCAATTCTCTGTTGTATGTTTCCGGCACAATTCCTAATAAAAAAAATCTCTGGTTTAAAGTCTATCTGTTTTTTTGTGATTTTTTCCAACCATGTGTGGATTTTAGTCCAGTATCTTTTAGCTTCTACACATGTCCACCACATATGGTAATATGAGCCTGGTACCTGATGACATTTCCAGCACTTTTCAGATTTGTTCTTGAACATTCTGGCTATTCTCGTTGGGGGTAAATGCCACCTGTCTCTAGCTTTAAATTTGATGGTATTGATTTTCCTTATGGTTTGTAATTTATTTTTTGCTATGTTCTAAACTGCTTTGAGTGCTTATAAGGTATATGTAGAAAGGTAGAGTATAAATTTAATAAACTCATGCACACCAGAGTTAGGCAGCTTTAGAAATAAAATGTGGGGTACAAATGTAATGTTACTAATAATGCCCTAAGTTCTGTCTACTGCTTTCACTAATTAATTATACCAGCCTTTATTATACCAATTATTTTGAGATTCATGAATAGAGTCCAGGGGTGTCAAACTCGCAATGACACGTTATTGTCACATGACGTATCACAACTTTTTCCCCCTTTGCTAAACTGGAGGTGGGCATTGCCAGCACATGATGCATACGGCCTGCAGGCCGCTAGTTTGACACCCCTGGGATAGTCAGTTCTAATTCAAACTCAGTTGATCCCTTGAGAGGAAAACATTCCCTTCTCTGATTGGATGGACTGGAGGCTAAAACATATAAAGGTTGCTGGAATTGGGTATGCCTAGTTTGATGAAAAGAAGGACTAGGGGTGACATGATAGCAGTCTTCCAATATATCTCAGGGGTTGCCGCAAAGAAGAGGGAGTCCAACTAGTCTCCAAAGCACCTGAGGGCAGGACAAGAAGCAACGGGTGGAAATTAATCAAGGAGAGAAGCAACCTAAAACTGAGGAGAAATTTCCTGACAGAACAATTAACCAGTGGAACAACTTGCCTCCAGAAGTTGTAAATGCTCCAACACTGGAAGTTTTAAAGAAGATATTGGATAACCATTTGTCTGAAATACTATAGGTTTCCTGCCTAAGCAGGGGGTTGGACTAGAAGACCTCCAAGGTCCCTTCCAACTCTGTTATTGTTTTGCTGCCATCTACTGGGAGTAGGATACGTGTGGAAATGCCCCAAGAAATTCCTTCTTTAATAGATACACACACACACACACACACACACCTTTTAAAAAAAAAAACCACCACTGTCCATTTCACTCTTTTAAAGGAAAGAAAAAGACTCCTTTAATTTGCAGCCTCTTCAGCACTGCCCAAAAGCCAAGGATGTCCCAGACTTTGTATCTACAGCAGCCACAAGTGGCTGATGTTTGGTGACCTTCCAGTAAGGCATTAGCAATACAAGGAAGAAGCAAACACAAGCAGTGCCCCCCCCCCATCTCACTTGGTCGCGTTGAGATATCTCAAAACCAATGGGTTAATAATTTGTGCAACACAGTGATTGAAGCCTTTCTGCCATCCTCTTTTAAGAATTCATTTTTATTAACACAAATTACAAAACAATGCAGTTAGAAAAAAAATCATTACACGAAACATTTAAGTACATTAAGCCGGCTTAATAATTTTTATGTAGAAAAACAAAGTAATCAAGTATGAATTGCATTGATTTATCGTACAAATCCCTCTGGACTGTATACAAAATATGTATGGCTAGTCAAACAGCAACAAATAAATATTTAATTTTTATTTTCAAAAGAAGCTGGCTTAAGGAAACTCCCCATTGTCTCAGCCTCAAGTGGTTGATCAGTGGGACAATTCAGATTAAAATCAGTGCTGAACATGCATAACTCTTCCTTCTATACAGTGAAATACAGCAGACTGACTACAAATGATAGGAGAGCATCTCAATAGGAAGAGACATCAGGATCAAATAGAACTCCAAATAATTGTTTGATCCATAACCCTCTAAGAAAAGGTAAACAAGGCTCACTGAAATCAAACTGAACAGAAGAGAAACAGAAATGACATCCAATGTTCAACCTGGCAATAGGGACGCCATTGGAAATCTTTCACCAAACCTATTTTGCCATTAGCCACTGACAGGGTGAAGTATCTTATTCATTTCCCCCAAAACTGATGTAGAATCTCAGGGTCAGCAACTTTTTCAAGTATTGGACGCCTACTTTTTTTCATTACCTGAAATACTGTAAAATGAGGTACTATGTTATCAACATCAGCGGTAGAGAATCCAGGAGCTGAACTTGTAGTATCTCTAAGAGTGAACTCTCCACAATACAAAGCTGGCACTTTCTGTTACTGCCTGAACTAACTGGATTCAGCCCTTGAGTAATGAGCAACCTTGTAAAATGGCTGCCACTGTAAGAACTCAGCCAAGAAACTAGTGACCCTTTCTATAAGGCATAGAACTTTGGAGGGGAATAATCTGTCAAATACTCAGCCTAAATGAATCATGAAATGGACAATAAGGCTGTGCATGCTTTGAAAATGATTGGGAAAAGGTGCTTTGGAAGGCATAACATCTCTTTAAAGGAACAGTGAGGAGTTTTTTTCAGGCTTTCAAGGATCAGCATTCTCCAAACATTATTTATTTATTCCACTAGTACCAGCCTTCCCAAGAAGGACCATAGAAAGTAATACACGAATTGTCAAATTTCACTCCTGAGAACTGGTCTTTGTCAGGTTCAATCTTTCCGCCGAACAGTATTCATTAGGGTCTGGTTTATCGGTGTTCTTCAAAAGGCCACTTACTCAGCCACCTGTAAAAACTCTGAAGTGAAGACAGCTTCTGCATAGTCCTCACAGAAGCCATGGAGCTCAGCTGCTACATCTGTCAATATTTCCTCTGTCAGCTCCTCTGCCAGGCTAAAAAGAAAGAAATGGAAGTAGCTCAACAGCCAAGACCTGAGTTCCAAAGTTTCTACAACACGGGTGTCAAACTCGTGGCGTCACGTTGCCGTCACATGACGTTCCGCGATGTTTTTTTCTCTTCGCAAAACGGGTGGGCATGGCCCGCGCGTGATGCATCCGGCCTGTGGGCCGCCAGTTGACACCCCTGTTCTAAAACATCCTACAACCTGATCCAGAGCAGCAGCATGTAGACCTCCCTCTCCTTTTCCACTCACTTATCTCAGTTCTGGTTTCCACCCTTCAAGATAGGCCAGACTAGGAAAGCGAAGTCATGCAGGCCAATATTACTGTTTGTTATAAAGATACCATAACAACATCTTTCAAGCATGAATGTGCTTCATCCATCTCTCTCTTTATCTCTGAGAACTAAAGAGAGTGTTGCATGAGATGTTTACTCATATCACTGGGCTTTTTAAAAAAATATATATTTTAATTCCACCTTTATTATTTTTTATAAATAATTTGAGGCAAATGTAACTAATATTCTTTCCTCCTCCTATTTTCCCCACAACAACAACCCGGTGAGGTGAGGTGAGCTGAGAGAGAATGGCTGGCCCAAAGTCACCTAGCCAGCTTTGATGGCTAAGGCAGAACTAGAACTCACAATCTGCCAGTTTCAAGACTGTGGTGCCTTAATTTGCTCAAGTCCATTCTGGACTCAAGGGTTTTTTTTTTTTTTGTTTTTTTTTTTTGTGATAGCATCTCTTTTCCTTCTGTCCCTCAAAACCATTCCCTACAGTTAACAAGAAAGAACTGGCAGGCCACTTCTGAAAAACGCTGCTAAGAAAACTGCAAGAGTCATCAAGAGTCAAAACTGACTTGAAAGTGCCAATTTCGTCCTCTGTCACAGATGCACTGCTGTCAAACAGCTGATCAGGGCATAGGCAGCAGCAACTCCATTTGACACCTGTTGCTAACCTTATGTCTTCAGCAGCATCCTTCTTATTGCCTGTACCTGGGGGAACTGTTCCCTCAACCCTCCCTTGGTGCACCACAGTCCTGACCCTACTATAAAGGGATGCCACACATATGTGAATCAGGTATGGGAAAGAGCCTGTGTCCCACTGGGGGTGGTCTTGAAGAAAACAGGAACAAAAACATTAGCTATGGCAATTGAGGAAGGAAGTAAAAACTGTGAGAGCAGCTACTCTTGAAAATCTCTCTAAAACAGAAATGTGAAGGAAGGTGACAAGATATCCAAGAAGGTGATTCGTCTGAAAAATTAAATGATATTCCAACTAGACAAAGCAATTATTTTTTGCCCCATTGGAAAATTGTGAAAGAAGCCAGAGAAAAACAAAGGCAGAAAAATGGAAAAAACAGAAGGAGATAGACTGCCACCTAGAGGCTCTAAAAGAATCCATAACACAATTCTCTTCAACCCCTTAACTTGGTGTTTCTCAGCTTTAGCAACTTTAAGATGTGTGGACTGTTTTCTGACAGTGAAGTCAGGGTTTTTGAAATAAAAAAGCAAATCCCTCCAGAAGATACAAAGAAAGCAAGCACACCAAGATTCCCCGTACCTCTCTGCAATGTTCCAAGGGTTAAACTGCCCCACCTCTTCAAGGAAAATGCCCTTCAGGTGCTGCCGGTATCGGGCATCATAATCAGAGAGGCTTTGGAGAACATGTTTCGGTACTGAGAGGAAAGTGCCAGACTCTTTCTGTTGGGGGATGTGATGTGTAAAAGACTGCAGAGTCCCACTCCTGGGGTCTGACAGTTCTTCATCTATAGCGCTGAAAGCACAAATACAACCAAAATTAGGAAAAAATAAGCCCTAAAATTGGACCAGACCAGAAACTGAGACAATCCTGTTATAACTAACACCTACAAGAAGCAAACAGGCTGGGCACGATGGCAATTGTCTTCTCCCCCATTTCTTTCCCTGAGCCTGCTATACAATGGATTTAGAATCCCCAAATCAAATTCATAGTTCAAAACTAATAGGATCTCACTATAGTACAGCTGTTAACTCTTTCTGTAGTCCTCTGCCTCTTTAGCAAGCTTGGCTTATTCTTCTCAGGCTCACTTAAGCTTAAAACAGACCATCTACTGTCTCCCAAGTTTATTTAAATGCTCACTTTCCCTAACCGTAGGTGCTTGTTCCTTTCTAACCCATCTTTTGTGTAACTTCAACCATTGATTCTAGACCTCAGCTATCTGTCTCCCGAACAATTAAAGAAAACAATAAAGGCAAGCAAATTTCAGTGAGAAGGTGAAAAGCCAAAGAAAGAAAAGCTGCTTCTCTTTCACTTCAGCCCACCTTCCGACTTTCATTCATTTGTTCACGTTGAAAGTTTTAATTTTGCTGTGCTCATAAACTTCTCTGAAGAATCATGTGAAGCAAAATGGTGGGCTAGATAGAACTGTCTCAGTCTATTTAGCCCTAACGTTCCTATCTATCTAGTTCCCAGAGTCCTTAAGCCCTCCCTTGCTTTTATTTTCCTGAAGTACTAATATTACTGCTGTCCTGTGATAACTTGATAATTTGATTATTCCTAAACGCTCCATACATTCTAGCCAAGGGGGCAAATCCACTTTTAGCATCAATAAAGATGATGCTGTTTAAGCACAGTAAGCTGTTAAATTTCTTACTCACCTGGCATCCAAGGGTTTTTCCAACACTATGGCTACTTGTGGCTCTTTGTGATTATTTAGTTTTGTTATCTGGATGGGATGAACAACTGCAGGTTGTTGGTCTCTCACTACAGACTCTTCTTCTAGGAAAAGAAATTGTTAGAAAAATAATTACCTCACCAATACCAAAGTAGGCAAGCTCCCACTGTATTTCAAATTCCATCTTCCCCATTCAGTTAACATATTTTTATAGAAACATAGGCCAAGAAGAATCTATGGAATATTTATTTGCTGACCATGAGTTTATCTAAAAGATTGTGTAATAGTATCAACCACGTCTGTTTCCTTCATTTCTACAATATACACATATTAAGAATGTAAAAATATATACTCACAACCACTGAATGAAAGAGAACCATTCACTGCTCAGCTGTTATTTCTTAAAAATCCAAAACCAAACCAGAAGCTCACCTTTGCTCTCCTGGACGCAGAAATCAACATCAGCGTAAGCAATCTGGTTGTATCGTCTGCGCACAGTTTCTTGATAGTGCTTAAATATAGAAAGATAAACCCAGTATTAATCAAATATTTTAGTTAGTTTGACTGGGTTTGGGAAAGAATAGGAGATTGACAGATTAAAACACTCCTAGTAAAGGAAACGGCTCTACTTTTATGCAATGAGAAACTTTAATTAATGGAGAATTCAGAATGGGGAGAAATTATCTTTTCTCTCTCTGGAAAAAAGTACTTTTATACAATACTTTTTGTACAGGATACAATAAATGTACAGTATTTATGTTCTGCCACAAGCTAGCAGGGCTCTGGGCAGCCTATAAAAAGACAAAAGAAACATAAAATCATATAACCCCAAAGTGTCCAATTTAGGGATCAAAATTTGATGATGAATAAGGGCAAGAGAAATTGGAGTATTAGCCAGAATGACACTCTCTACATTTCTAGCAGTTTGGGTATCTCCAAGTAAAACCATCAGAAACCTCAAGGAATCTTCAATAAAGGAGAGCAGAGCAGAGCAGAGCAAGCCCTAAATTTATAAGACACAAATTTTGGCAGAAGGCAGCCTTCCCCAATTAGCACTCTATGCTGGTTGAGAAGGAATTCTGAGAATTACAATCCCAATACATCAGAATAATGTCAGATTAGGAGAAGATGGAAGAAAGGATAGAGTAGAACCTGTACTATTTCCCCCCATTTTTCTCATGTGCAAAAATGCCAAATAGCACACAACAAATACAGTAGGTTGGGTTTTTTTTCCCTTGTAGGATGACAAAATGCAGCGCCAGAAGCAGCAAAATACAGCAGAGTCTCAAGATATTTCTTGAGCTCAGTGCTTGAAGTGCCTGACCCCCCTGAGAGATCTCAAAGCAAAGCTCAATAACCTGACACACAGGCATAGGTCAGCAACCAACAAATGAATGCACCTCTATTTCCTCCATCCTCTTCATCATTGTCTCCAGGTCAGAGATGCTGAGTGCAGAAAGAGCATCATGTTCCATCTTCTTGAACTGTTCCAGATGGCAATCCTCCAAACAAATACCTGGTAAGCTTATTGCATCCTAACAAGAGGGGAAGGGGGAGGGGAGAGGGAGGGAGGGAGAGAGAGAGAGAGAGAGAGAGAGAGAAAATAGCTTATTGTGTTCTCTAAAACTACTTGCCCAACACAAAATATCCACTGGGAGAATGAGAGAAGCCGAGCCACAAAGCATCTTCAGTGACCCCAAATCATGTTCCATGAATTGTAACACCCTATAGTATTAGAGGTACATCGTATTTCCCCAGGGTCCAGTTCTGAATGGTTATACCATAAAGATCCCCCCCTGACCAATCCTTCTTTCCAAGGAGAGATACAATTTCTAATGAAACAAAAATATATCAGTTAGTCAACATGGCCGACATCACCTCAGTCTGAATTAGGAATTCTGGTATCATGTTTCCCCGAAAATAAGACTCTGTCTTATATTTTTTTGAACCCCGAAATAAGTGCTTGGCCTTATTTTCGGGGATGTCTTATTACTTTGGGGCATGTGGAGTGAGATGGGGCTCTTCTTGCCATCTTACCTGATTTCCAGCTCTGACTCCCTAACCCTAACCAGAGGAAATGGCGGGAACTGGCTGCGCATGCATTTAAATATTTTCGGGGAGGGCTTATTTTCAGGGAGGGCTTATTTTCGGTGGGGGGCTTATTTTAACGCATGTGCTGAAAAGCCCAATTGGGCTTGTTTTCAGGGAATATCTTATTTTACGGGAAACAGGGTAGAAGGGCCAATAAAATAAACTTGGTTTAAGAGCATTTATAGTTTCTTGAGCAGCTCTCTTACTACTAGCTACAAAATTAATAATCACTCAAAAATAATTTATTATTGGATAATGCTAAAGTATGGTCAGTTACTCTTTCAGAAAAAGTTACTGATAAAGTTCAAATGATTTCGCAGAAGTATGAATCACATTTTTATTGGACTCTTGGCAAAGCATAGAAAAATGTAATTTAAAACAACTCCATACAAAAAGAAAAACACAACTGGATGAATTGAAAGAAAATAAAATTGGTAACAACTCAAATCAAGGCTCTGAAAAAATTTAAAGGCTTGTGGAAAACCAGCCTAGTCTCCCCAGAATAACTATTTCCACAATATAGATGCTGCAACAAAAAAGGATAACTATATAACTTATGCCAACTTATTTTAATAAATTTAGTGTTATGTGAAAATTATGATTGAACATTGAAATATATTGTTCTGGGTTATTGTCCTGTATTTTGGTTTCTTCTTGCCTTACAGAATATTAGTGAAAAAAAACTAAAAATGAATATGTGGAATTGTCTCTATGGTGAAATTTATTTGGCTTTAGAATCCTTTAAAGCTCTTTTTTTTTGGTCAAAATACTCTTGGAGCAATGTTGCAAAGATAAATTACTTTAGGGGATAGGGATGGTTAAATATATAACCCATTTCAAAAGAACGCAGGAAGAAAAGTCTGGCACGTTTTCTAATTACTTTGTAAAGTCTGACACTTTTTGCATAAATTATCACGCACTGGATGCCCAATATGAAACTGTTTAACAACCAAGTGAGCTGAGGTGGGGAGAGGTTGTTTCACACGGACTTTGTGATGTATTTTGACAACACGGCATTCAATGCAATGGAGAAAAAGAATTAAACCTGAGAGCCACATTTGTTTACAAAAGTGGAGTTTTCATTTCACCCATAACCACATTCAACATCTATTTTAGACAGCTAAACTTTTCTGTACCCTTTTTAAAGCCATTTTTTTCCCAGGTCTGCCTGAACAAGTAATGCAGGGATTGGCAACCATATTTCTACAGCATCTGTAAACTTACTTTACAGGTATTTTTGAAAAGATAGAGAGGGAAAATAAATACCTCATAAAGAAAGGCAACATTTTCAGACTTCCTTATTTGAGTGCCGTCGTTGCCCTGAAATGGAAGGACTGTGTATGCTGCCTTGAGCTCCTATGTGAAAAGCAGGATATAAGTCTAATTAATTAATTAATTAATTATAATAAGCATGACTCAATTGTTGCCTTATAAGCCTTACTTCTTGCATTTAGCCAAGGCAACAATTTTACTTGCCGTCCTGGCTGATAACAAGAGGTAAGACTTTGGAAGCAAGAGTTGAGTCAGACTCAACTTATGTGAAATATCCAGCCTTCAGATGCTCTTCAATAAAAATTCTGGAAAGAAAGGAGGAAGTTATTTCTTCAGTTCGTCAACAAGGAAATATGTCAAGAAAATCAAAAGGAAAAGAGGAAGAATGAGATAATCTACCTGCGCTTTTTCCAAAAGAAGCTCCAGGCCCTCAGGATCAGCTTGCTCCACCTCCTCTGTTGGGGAAGCCCCATTGTCCCTGAAAAATTTCAACCAGCACAACACAGTGGCAATCTGATGAGTCATGTCATCTTTTTAAAATGTGACTAACAGAACACACATTAATAATAGTAGGACAGCATAATTCAGCATCTCTCCAGACTGGGCACTCTGAAGCCTATGCCTTTCAGAGTGCAGGCTTTTATAATAATATGGAAGGGCCTAAAATCTTTCCCGTTTTCATTCCTGAGAGATAAGACTGAAACAGCAAAATATATTCCAGATTTTAATTCTTTCCTCACCAAATTCAAAAGAGTACACAAAAAAGGGAAATAGACCCAGGGAACTGGAGCTTCTAAGCTTCTTCCCACAGCTCAAAATCACAGAAATTGGAAGCCTTTTCCAAAAGTGAAAAGCCAACCGATGCCTTGGTCATCACTTCTGCTCCTATCCAAGTAAGTACTGAAGACTATATAGAACATTGTCAGAAGAGATGAAATAATGATGTCAGGTGATTATTTAGATCCGAAATCTTATTTTATTCCCCTGGGAAAAGATAGTGAGATTTTTCTGTTGCAATATTCTTGTGAAATGTTGCTCTACTCTCAACATCTGACAAGACAAGGTCAAGTACCAAGCAGGTGTAAGGACTTAGTTAATTGTACATATAGTTTTCAAAGAAAACAACACGAGAAATGTATAGACACAGCTTTTTGTGAAAACATGGCAGTTGGGACTGCCCTATGCAGAGTTTTTCCTTTTCTCTCATAATTTTGGGAAATCATCCCAACTGCTTCTTTTTGGTCAGGATGTAAAATATAGAGTATTGGCATATTTTTTTCCATAGCTGGTTTTCTTTACTTGCTATATTCTATGCTGGTCTAGGAAATCAAGCCCAATTCAGATCTATTCCCAAAGTAAATGTTCTTCTACATGGGCTTCAGTCCAAATTTAGAATGACAAATGATGTCTGTTGGGGACAAAGAAAAAAAAATCTGTATCTATGAGAAAGAGCCAGTTAGATGTAGTGATTAAGGCCTCAGGACAGAAACCAAGAGCCTGTGTGTTTTTTAGGCACAAAGCCAGTTGGATGACCTTGGGCCAGCCATTCTTTGTCAACCCTCGAAGGAGGCAAAGGCAAATGACTTCCAAAACACCTTGCCAAGAACATAGCAAGGATTTGACTAGGCATGAAAAATTTACTTGAAAGGCACAGGGAGAGAGGGAGGAGAGGGAGAGGGAGAGAGAGGGGGTGGAGAGAGAAAGATTCCCAAAGTATACTAAAATCCACAACCTTCCACCCTCCCTTTCAGGCCTACCTGGGCACTTCTTTCTCAGGTATTTCTTTTTCCTTTGTCTCTATCTCCAGAGATGGCTCCGGATTTTCAGGATTTTTCTCCAGGTGCCTACAAGAATGTTGAATTTAAGTGGGAGAAGAAAAATAACAAGACAAGGTTATCATAACCTTTGCCGTCCCACTGGCACCAATTATAAATTTCCACATCATAAATTAATTATTGACACTGGTGTAAACATCATCTGGTGAATGAAAATTTCTTCAAGCATTCCAGAAAGAGGGACAGGAATGAGTCTCCAAAGAACATGAGGGCCTCCTCAGAAGAGGTTGACAATTGGTATAGTATACGAGCCCAAAAGGATCTCAAAAGTGGTGACTACAGGGCCATGACTAAGTTTACATTCAGAAAGTTCTAGGATCATTCCATATTATCACTAGGTGATCATTGGAAATATCTGAAATTCTGCAGAATGAAGATCATACTGAACCAAATGAATCAAATATCTGATCCATCTTAGTACACAGCAGCCCTGAATGTTTCAATCTCCAGATCAAATCTCAGAAGCTATACTTGAAGAAACTATTATGCCATCTGCCATAAATGAACCATCATAAGCGTCATAATCCACTGTAGATGTTTATACCGCTAACAACTGCCCTCGCAAGAGTGTTAACTTACCGCAGAGCAGAGCGGAGGGGAGACTTGACACTGGGAGGCATCCATGGGGCCCTATTATCTCGGATGGGTGGTTTGGTCTCCTTAAGCCGGAATGCAACGGTGGGATCTAGAAAGCGGGCTTGTTTGGCTACAGGCTGCACTGTTTTTGTTTTGGGAGGTCGACAGCTACCCTTTAGAGAAACAAAAACATTAAAATAATATGTGTTTCCAGACACGTTTTAGCAGTTTTTCCTACACAACAACATCTATTAAAGCCTGCATTTCAACCACTGTAATTTTGGAGGAAAAGACATTACATCAGGGGAGAAAGTGTGTCTCACAGCACCTAAAATTAAGCTTGGAGACAAGGAAGAGGAGTAGAAGCTGATGATTATATAACTGTACCTGAGGTCTGAGGGAAAACAAGCCTCCCCTCTTCTTCAGAGTTCCTGATTTCAGTTCTGCTTTCAAAGGTCCTGATTTCCTTACGGCCTCACCCTTGCACTGTGCAACTGCCCCTCGCTCAACAGGGAGTACGTCTTCCTGGGCTCTGGCAATGCAGTGATTGATTGTCTTATGTGGTAACAGGTCTGCAGATTCTCGATATTCATCTGAAGTAATTTGTTACGACAATGTTACACATATCGTATTGATTTATTATATGACCATGGCACTTTACCAAAAAAAAGAGGTAAGAATAGTTGCATACCATAGGGCACTTACTATCTAAAATAGGGGAAAGGAAAAAACAGTATGCAGCAGAGGCATACTAAAAACAGAGACAAATATA
Organism: Arizona elegans; assembly: GCA_022577455.1. Taxonomy (NCBI): domain Eukaryota; kingdom Metazoa; phylum Chordata; class Lepidosauria; order Squamata; family Colubridae; genus Arizona; species Arizona elegans. Next base: position 315,379,019 of record JAKOOJ010000001.1, on the reverse strand, counting down.
CTGAGTTTGACTTAATTACAGTAGGATCTAGGGATAGGAAGCAGAGGGAATAATTTTAAGAGGAAGCAGGAGTCTATTCACATAATAAACATCCAAATAACCATTTTTTCCCCTCAGTATCTTCTTCTGGGAGTATTCAATTCTGAACCTCCTCAGTTCTGACCATCCAATTGGACCAGAAGTTAAGCTACAATGAGTTCACGCAGAAACCCCCAACTTATCTGGGTCTACAATTTTTCTGGGGCAAAATCAGACATGATTTGTAAGAATTACTAATCAAACTTCTTCCAACTCAGCACCCAGAAGACTCACCGGGAAGAAGTTTTCGAGCTACTGAAGATTTTTTTCGGTCCAATGCACAAGATTTCTTTTGTTTTTTTAGCAATCTGTTGGCGCTTTTTGGTGCATCAACTGGAGAGGTAGAGAGCCATTCCTGCCCTTTCCTGGGGGACTCCTTTTTGGACAATACAGAGTCCAAATCCTGCCATAGCAATTTGTATCATATTAAACACACAAAAATCTTACGCTGAACACCCACACAGGATGCAAAGTTCAGGTGGATGTTCAGCCTTCTTAATTGACAAAAAGCAAAACCACCTCTGAATAAATTAGAAGAAAAAATGCTATCTAGCTAAGATACTCACTGTCTGCTGCAAGATTTAGGAATAATTTTATATATAATTATATTTCTCATCCCGTGGGCACAATACATTTTTTAAAAATGAGACAAACCATGAATCTGTTGAGTCATCCTTTTAGAGATATTTCTTCATCAAATTCCTCAATGCCTTCAAAAATGACAGAACTTCTAATGTCCTGCCTTTACTAGAAAGATGTATCTGCTTTGAAAATAGCCCACAATGAACTATACAGCAGAGTCAAACATCAGCACAGGAAATGTTTTCTGACATTTATGTCATAAGCTGTTTTATTATAATTTTTTATCATAACATGTTTTATAAAATTTGCCAACTTTCAATTCTAGAGGAGTCATGAGTCCCAGATTTTAGATACATTCTGCAAGTTAGCCCATTTGGGTTCCTTGGTTCAAAAACAGTTGCCCGTGATGCACCATTTTGCCCAGTTAAAAGTTACTAAACGCTTTAGTAGCATATAGATAACTTTAACATATTCTCAATTCGATGTGAAACTCAAGAGCAATGGCTCATTCCTTACGAGACCAAATGCCAAAACCTGTCACTATTTAAGACTTATTTCAAAGGGTGGTGACTTCTCTGGATGATGGAAATCTGTTCCTCCTCAGGAAGGGTTATATTACACTGCCTTGGATGCCAAGCAAAGAAAAAATACACTCTCTCCTGACCTCAATTTGTAGCAGCAGATCTATGATGATATCAGGAATGGATGAGTCCATCTCGAGGCGAGCAGAACAGAGAGAGAGTTGCCTGATGAGATTGCCCAGCTCTTTACAATGCGCAGAGGCAGGCTGTTGCTCTGACTGGTCAGCAAAATGAGTGACAAACATCTGCAGAGCTCGGATGGCACCTCTGTGAGCTGCTGCCAGCTTGGCCATAGCTCGTGACTGCATCACAAAGGAAAAAGAATTCTGGCTTGAATCAAGTAGTCTCTTATCAAGACAGCCAGAGCAATTCCACCCGATCTTCAAATACTAGTTCCTTGGCAGCTTGGCCAGATCCGTGGATTTCATTTTCACAAACTTCCCAGCCAGAATGGATACTGGGGGAAATTCTGAGGGTTGAAGTCCACACAACCCAAGGCACCAAGATTGGAGAAGGCATTTCTAGTCTGTATCAGAAGAATGACTATAATAGAATACTGCAAAATCAGACTGCTATGACGATACACGAAGTAGAAACCTATGTCAGGTCTGACTGACAGGTCGCACAGCTCAGTGAAAAGCACACTGAACACGAAGTTGAAAAAGTCATCTTCTACATGCATGCTACCAACTATTCTACAAAAGGACCTTTCAGGGAGGCTCCAACCTCAGCAACTTTAAGATGGGAGAACTTCAACTCCCAGAATTACCCCGCCACATCTTAAAAGTTTCTGAGGTTGAGAAAAACTGTTCCAAAGCTTGTCCCTCATCACTCAGTTTTTCCCCCAAACTCGTAAAGCAATTTCATCTCACCTTCTTTGTATGTTTAATTTTAAGGGGACTCAGCTTCTCCAGATCTTCTTGGATTTGTTTTACCTGTTCGATAATGCGACAAATAAATTAACAACAGAATGCAGTTTGGAAAACTCTCTGTCTGCATAATAATTTGGAACCAAGCTATCTGGTTCAGGCTGCCTTGTTTTGATTCCCCAATTTGGGTCTGAAATATCTTCCCAAAGTTTCCAGAGATTGTTCAGACCTGTTGCTGGAGGACATAGAGCACTCGGGCAGAGCGCACAGCTTGTTCCTGCCTTCGAATATGGACCCGGCGTTCTTCCTCAGGATCCAGACATATTTCACTTCTCTCTGGGAAAAAAAAAGTTTAGGAAAACAGTTGTTTGGCTCAGTTAAAGGTAAAGGTTCCCCTCGCACATATGTGCTAGTCGTTCCTGACTCTAGGGGGCAGTGCTCATCTCCGTTTCAAAGCCAAAGAGCCAGCACTGTCCGAAGACATCTCCGTGGTCATGTGGCCGGCATGACTAAACGCCAAAGGTGCACGGAACGCTGTTTACCTTCCCACCAAAGGTGGTCCCTATTTTTTTACTTGCATTTTTACATGCTTTCGAACTGCTAGGTTGGCAGAAGCTGGGAAAAGTAATGGGAGCTCACTCCATTACGCGGCACTAGGAATTTGAAATGCTGAACTGCCAACCTTTGGCTCGACAAGCTCAGCGTCTTAGCCACTGAGCCACCGCGTCCCTTCATATGCTTAGTTAAGAACAGACAATTTAGTGTAGAAAACATGAAATATATAACACAATTACAATTGAGAAGAGACAATGAAGAAAAATGTCGGTGTCACTCAAAAGCCATCATAAAGTATTCCAAAAACTGTATTAAATGCCCTATATCCCATAATAGCATCTTAGATCCAGATTACACAAAAGAAGTCAGCAATATTCAGACAGTTCTTCACTTTACTGTCTCAAGTGTAAACCTTTAAAACTGATTTCCAAGAGTTCTTCTCTTTAATTCTTGCAGTTCAAATAATCAGCTCACAACTAGCCTCAAAACCAGCAGGCTTAAACTCAAATTATGTCACATGAGATCATTAGTCCAAGGACACAACAAGGACAAGCCTTTTCATACATTGATACAAAAATGAAGAAACTAAAAGTATCATAGTATGCTAGTGAACATGTAGTTATTAAAAGTATTACTGCAAAATAGAGCAATTTCAGTCTGGCCACATATGTTTGATTTGTTACTGTGTTGATACTTTTTTCCCAAGATCAGTGCTGCAGAATATCATTGCAGACTTCAGAAAATGAATAAGGGGGACCATATGTAACACATGGGCTGCAATTTTAAGACTCTAATCAGTCTGTGGGAGAATCTGACTGCAAAGTACATATACTCTGGTTAATAACATTGGCAAAAATAGTCTCTGGTCAAGCACTACTATTACGAACATTTCTTTGTATTGAACTGGGAGATAGCTAGCAGGATAAATGGGTGGGATAATAGACACAGAGCCTCATGCTTACTCAAGTCTTCTTTACAAGCCTCATTTAGACTTAAGAATGTAACACAACAAAGTCCTGAAAGTTAGGAACAACAGTTACAAAGACTCGTCGTTCTTTGCTGTCAATTTGCTTGTCACAATTTTCTTTCCCTGTAAGCAGGGGTGAAATGCTCCAGGTTTGGACCGGATCACCCGATGGAGGCGGGTGGTTCGGAGAACCGGTAGCAAAAATCCCTGCCCCGCCCCCCCCCATGCCCAGCTGAGCTGCACAATCATCAGAGGCTTTTTTTTTTTTACTTTTAAAAGTATTTTTTCTTTGGCCAAAAAATTGCTTTTAAAAGTAAAAAAAAAAAAAAAACTCTGATGATCGGGCGGCTCAGCTGGGATCGTCAGCTTTTAAAAGCATTTTTATACAACCTCTTTGGCCGAAGAGGTTGTAGAAAAAATGCTTTTAAAAGTAAAAAGTTAAAAGTTAAAAAAAAAAAAAGTTGGCCATGCCCACCCAGTCACATTACCCCCACCAAGCCACGCCCACAGAACCGGTAGTAACAAATTTTACATTTCACCACTGCCTGTAAGGTTAATCTTTTACCCACTTCTCAGGATTTGCTACAAGAATACTGGTTGCCTTGAATTCAAAGCCTCCATTCAGTGGGAAACAGACAAAGCCCATGAAGATTCTTCTGCATTACCAATCACAGACTTGTATGCAGGTACCTAGTTTGTTAGGCCAAGAGAGTGACCTGTATCTCTTCTACTTTCTTATATTGCATCTTCATTTAAGTCAGCTTTCCCCCTTACCTTTTGTTGCTAGCAATTCAATTTTCTGAATGTAAGTCTGAAGCTCTTTTTGTAGCCTTCTGATTTCTATGGCACATTTGTTTTCCTCCTTTTTGGGACCAGGTCCTGGATCACGTGTTGGTGGAGAATCAGACAAAGCGGGTCCTGACTTGACATGACTTGGATCACAAAGGAGGACTTTTGCTCCAGTGCTGTTCCTCTCCATCTTAGAAGGGTTACTAAGCTGGTGTTCATATTTCAGGTGGGACTTAGATGCTTCCAACACTGTAGCATTCCCTGATTCCTTTCCCCAACGAAATCCCACAGGACACTTATTCACCTTGATGAGATGCTGCTTCACTTGCTCTTGCAGGTGCTTTCTTTTCACATCCCTTCTGGCCAGCTGAACAGCCTGGTTGAGCTTCTCTTCAGATACAACTGAGAATTCAACAGAGCTCCTCAGATCAGCTCCATCACCAGCACCTTGGTTCTGTTGAATTGACGACTGTTTCAACTTTTCTATGATAATTGGACAGGGATTGGTGTAGTAGACTGACAGGTTTTCAGATGATGTGGGAGCGTTCCGGCTGAACTGCAGCTGTTCCAAACATTTAAAACAGGCAGTGTGAGAATTGTATAAGGTGAGAATTGGATTAAAATCACCTAAATGCAAATCTCTGTTTAACCAAAAAAAAAACAAAAAAAACCCCTACCATTGGACAACTGAACCCATCACTCCCTAGCAGTTCAAGTGGCTTCCCACAGTTGTGGTGAGGATTAAAGGTGGTAGTGGAGACCATTATATATGCTACTATACCTACTCAGGTGTCTCTGCACAAGCACAGAATAAGCAGTTTACAAGGATCTTAAATTATTTCCCAAGCCAGTTGACTGAAAGGTAAACTGGATAATTAAAAATTAATCCACTTTATACTAATGTAATTATCTGACTTTAGAATAACAGAGTTGGAAGGGACCTTGGAGGTCTTCTAGTCCAACCCCCTGCTTAGGCAGGAAACCCTACACCACTTCAGACAAATGGTTATCCAACATCTTCTTAAAAACTTCCCGTGTTGGTTGGAGCATTCACAACTTCTGGAGGCAAGTTGTTCCACTGATGAATTGTTCTAACTGCCAGGAAATTTCTCCTTAGTTCTAAATTGCTTCTCTCCTGGATTAGTTTCCACCCATCGCTTCTTGTTCTACCCTCAGGTGCTTTGGAGAATAGTTTGACTCCCTCTTCTTTGTGGCAACCCCTGAGATATCGGAACACTGCTATCATGTCAGCCCTAGTCCTTCTTTTCATAAGACTAGAAATATTCAGTTCCAGCAACTGTTCTTTATATGTTTTATCCTAGAGTCCCCTAATCATCTTTGTTGATCTTTTCTGCACTCTTTCTAGAGTCTCAACATCTTTTTTACATCATGGCGACCAAAACTGGATGCAATATTCCAAGTGTGGCCTTACCAAGGCATTATAAAGTGGTATTAACATTTCACGTGATCTTGATACAACAGGGATCTCTGTTTATGTAGCCTAGAACTGTGTTGGCTTTTTTGGCAGCTGCAGCATATTGCTGGCTCATATTTAAATGATTATCCACTAGGACTCCAAGATCCCTCTCACAGTTACTACTATTGAGCGAGGTACCATCTGTACTCTACCTGTGCATTTGGTTTTTCTTGCCTAAATGTAGAACCTTACTTTTTTCACCATTGAATTTCATTTTGTTAGATAGCATCCAATGTTCAAGTCTGTCAAGATCCTTCTGTATCTTAAGCCTATCTTCCAGAGTGTTCTGCTAGCTATTCCTGCTAGCTTGGTGTTGTCTGCAAATTTGATGAATTCCTCATCTATCCCCTTGTTCAAATAATTGATGAATATGTTGAAGAGTACTGGGCTTAAAATCAGAGCCTTGGGGTACCCCACTGCATACCTCCCTCCATATGGAAGCAGTTCCATTGAGGACTACACGTTGTTAGCTTCTCCACAGAGAGAGCAGTTATAAAGCCCAAATATATCTTATACTAACTTTAGAGGAATAATAATAATTGCTTTGCAAAAGGAAGAAGAAAGATGTTGGGCCATAACTCTCTGTGATTCCTCTCATATTCCTCTGAGGTCTTATAAGACCTCCAACAGAGGTCTTATACCTCAATTCATACATGGAAAACTGTAAGTTTTTTAAAGGCAAAAATCATAAAACAAATCCAGACAAGATTTTACTTACTGGTTTTATGTTAATTAGTATTAAAAGCACAAATCCCATTCAATATGTTTCTAAGAATCAGCACCTTCACATCATTGGTTTGTTTAACTAAAATTACAGGTTGGCAATGCTAGAATACATACTGGCAAGTTTATTACATGTTAGCATTTCATCACGTAAAATCCACAGAAGATGCTGATGTTGCACAATACCTGTATCTGTGGGGACTTTGCATCACTTTTGGCCATTTGTGGGTGCGATGCCAAAGGAATAGTGGTTGTAGTTGCTTTTCGCAGCTCCATCATAATTTTCAGAAGCTCAAGCTCCTGTTGTTTATGAAGTTACTGAAAGTCACCAAATATTAAATTCCCATTAGCACAAACACATTCTGTTTTCTTAGCTGAAAGACACTAATTAGGCATAAGAATTTTAATTTTCCAAGCATACTTAGAATTGCAATTCACTCATCGGCACTTACAATGCTTAGAATACAAGTGTTACTATAACTATGTTGCTTGTATCTTTCAATTTATATTGTTTTTGTTTCCTAGTACGAATTGATAGCTTATTAGTAACCTTGACTATCACTAAGTGTTGTATCTTTTTATTCTTGATGAATGTATTTTATCCTCCTTATGTACACTGAGAGCATATACACCAAAGACAAATTCCTTTATTTATGATAAAGGAATGGAATTTAGTTATGGAATCATTTTGTTTGGTTTTGTTTTATCTATGTTTATTTTTTCAATTGGTTTTGTAGAATGTTTTAATTACTGGTTTTACTGTATGCCATCCAGAATCACTTTGTGTGAGAGAAGTAGCCCTACAAATTTGATTAACAAACTCTTACAACAGGTGAATCTATATAGCCAGCTGTCTCTCAAAAAGCAGCACAAAAATGCTGCTTGCCTCCAATATTAGATATCTGGAAGAAACACAGAGAGAGATGAATATCAGAAATAAAGCTTCCTTATATTAAGGCTAATTTGCCATCATTCTATCATTGATGTAACTAAGCAAAGGGACTGACAAGTTACAGTTTGCTTCTTCTTTACAAAGACTTTAAAACATAGTAGATACACATGCAGGAACCTTTTGCAACAAAAGAAGTTGTAACCAGAAATAGAATGGATTAAAACTATAAATACCTGATCATCGGTTACAATTACTTATAAAAATTCTGATTACATTTTTAAAATCCTTAACAATCTATAAAATCATTCATCACAGAGATGTAGAAAATTCCTTTGCAGAAAAAACCCCCCCAGAAAATATCACATGATTCATATAGAAGATTTGTAGTTATATCAAGCTTTGACAATCACTGAGGGATTGAAAGGCAACAAAGACATGGTTCAGCTTTGGTTCGTTTTGTTCTGCTTATAACCGCCCAAATGTCACAAGCAGGATTGGGGAAGGCTAATCAGATCCTCCTCGTATAGTGTAATTTATCGATAGTGTAAACTCAGTGCTGAAATGAGGGGTTCTTAGTGCTCTCTGAGCTTGGTTGTTTCCTTGCAGATGTTTAATTTGGATAATGAAACATCTGCAAGAAAACAATCAAGCTCAGAGTCTATGGCAGAGGCCTTCAAACTTGGCAGCTTTAAGACTTGTGGACTTCAGCTCCCAGAATTCTCCAGCCAGCTATGCTTGTGGACTTCAATTCCCAGAATTCTATGGTATGCTGGCTGGAGAATTCTGGGAGTTGAAGTCCACAAGTCTTAAAGCTGCCAAGTTTGAAGACCTCTGGTCTATGGAGTTTCTCAGTCATCCAGGAAATGGTTGTCCCAAAGGTGCTTTTTTTTCCCCAAGAGGCAACTGGGCTTTCTGGTTTTTTTTTGCAGACATTTCGCTTCTCATCCAATAAGAGCCTTGGTGGCACAGCAGATTAAAAGCACTGTTAAGTAACATCAGCTGCCTGCAATTACTGCAAGTTCAAATCTCACCAGGCTCAAGGTTGACTCAGCCTTCCATCCTTTCGCGGTAGGTAAAATGAGGACCCTGTTTGTGGGGGCAATAAGCTGACTTTGTATAAAAAAGAACACCGCTTGGGGGGGCCCGAAAGCCCTACTAAGCAGGTATATACAAAAGTATGAAGGCTATTGCTTAATGCATTGTAAGCCGCCCTGAGTCTCCGGAGAAGGGCGGCATATAAATCGAACCAATAAATAAATCGAACCAATAAATAAGCTTCTTCAGCTCTGGATGAGAAGCGAAACGTCTTCAAAGAAAAACCAGAAAGTCCAGTTGCCTCTTGAAAAGAAAAAAAAAAGCACCTTTGGGACAATCAAGTTCAGACAGCACTAAGGACCTCTCAATGCAATCTATCTCTGAGCAGCAGCACTTACAGCCCATACATTTTTGTTTTGTTAGCCGCTGCAAGGAGCTGGACCTTCGGCCTTCCTGCTGCTGCCGCTGCCGTTGTACTTAGATTAGATAAGTGCAAAAATCAAGATGAGATTCCCCTTCTCTCTCCAAGAAAAAAAACTCACGGGACCAACCTGACGAATTACCGGAAGAAGGCTACAGAGCCATAGCGGGGGTCCGCTACAGGCTGAGCCGATCCCGCCTTCTTCTTACTTCCTTGGCAACCGGCGCTTTCAAGGACGCCATGAAACAGTTCGAGGACAACGGATGGCGATAATGTCCAATTAGCTGCCGGGAAAATTCGCAACGCCCTCAATCTTAATCCTGAAAATTCTTTTGAAAGGTTTTTGGTCCAAGCGGCCACCATCCTCGATGGGGGGGGGCGTGGTCCTCGCTTTTCCTTTTTCGTCTTTGCACACTTCCGCCCTTCTACAAGAGGCACGAGATTCCATCATGGGTTGGGAAGAAATCTCTGTGCACGGATACGAGGAGTTCGTTCGGGTCGCCCGCGAACAGCAACAGCGCGGCCAAGTATTCGTGTATTTTAGCGGTGACAAAGATCCAGACAGCGGTACTAGTTGGTGCCCAGATTGTGTTAAGGGTAAGCCATCTCTTATCATTTATACGTATGGCTTTCTCCACTGCCTTTTCCCTTCAGTCATATACTGTTAATGTAAGCTGCAAAGGGTTTTGACCAACAAGGTCTTTCTTAGGTTTAAATATTTCTAATTTCTTCTGTAAAATGGTCGTTGGTGAACTGCCTTAAAAGGTTACTTGATAAGTTGTCTGATAACTTTTGAGGAATTTAAAAATCGAAGTTTATTAATCCATGCACATATACAGACATCACTGTGGCACATGAACTAGTACTAGTGGGAAACCGAACAGGATTTAACCCAGTTGGAAGGCACCTTTAGAGGTCTTCTAGTCCAACCCCCTGCTTAGGCAGGAACCCTATACCATTCCAACCAAGAGGTTGTCCAAAATCTTAAAAACTTCCATGTTGGATGCTCCAGTTCAGTAGAACTAGTGAAACTGGGAGAGGATACTACAAAATGGAGAGGAGGGCATGGAGATGAAAGTTGCAGTATAAGTGTTTCTTCTGTAAGGTCTAATTGGAAACCTTTTTTTTTATCCTAGCTGAACCCATTGTACGAGCTGAACTCCCAAACATGCCAGATGGATCTATATTCATTTACTGCCAAGTAGGACCCAGAGACTAGTAAGTAAGACATTTTGAGAAAGGTGGTAGACATACTTTGGTTCAGCCAACCAAATAAGTATTGCATATATGGTTCATAAGTGTTAGTAACATTTAGCCTGTTGTCAGGTTATATGAGGGTCTTAATGTAGTGAAGATATTTAAAAATCCCCATGTGCAGAATGCCCTCTATCAGCAAAACAAAACAAAACAAAAACCTTAAAAAGAAACTCCTAAATTACAGAAATACTGGCTTTAGTTTAAGTGCAATTTTGAGACAGAGGACTACTCAGATCAGATCCTCTGCAATCATTTCCTGCTTATACTTTGCTTTCCTTTCTGCCAGATCTCTTATCAGCTGAACTTTACCATTTTGAACTCTGAAATTTGATTATATAGCAGCCCATCTCAATTGTTACATGATTCTAGGTAGTTTACAATAAAACAAATAAGTTGTATTTGCCAAGTATTATATAAATTTCTAGATCTTTCCACTCACTTGGACAGCACACAAAAATTAGAAATGGAATGAGTATTTAAAAACCCATTGTAAACAGCAGGTATTCCATCCAAGAAGACACACCTATTGGGTCCTATAAGAGAGCACTGCTTAAAAGATGGGATCTGAGCATGCCTATTCTGTTGCATTTGAATTTTACAGAAACAGTTGGAGAAAGGCATTCCCTAAAATAACCAGGCCCTATGCCATGTAGCACTTTATAACTGATAATCAACATCTGGAAGTATGGTGCTGATGATCAGCATCTGGAAATATGGTGCTGATACATACCCATAGCTTTTTTATACCGCTGCATTCTGGACCAACTGTTATGCATTGTTTGAATCTAAAAGATTGCAAATAAGAGCCCTGGTGGCGCAGATTAAAGCACTGTTATTAACACCAGCTGCCTGCAATTACTGCAAGTTCAAATCTCACCAGGCTCAAGGTTGACTCAGCCTTCCATCCTTTCTAAGGTAGGTAAAATGAGGACCCAGATTGTAGGGGCAATAAGCTGACTTTGTATAAATATACAAAATTATGAAGGCTATTGCTTAACGCATTGTAAACCGCCCAGAGAAGGGCGGCATATAAATAATTTTTTTTAAAAAAAGTACAATTGACTGCAATTTATTTTCATGATTTCCACACATAGCAACTGTCTTGTGTATTTGCAAAATCTTGCTTTTCCCCACCTGAAAGTTGTTTTTTCTGAAACACAGCAATGTTTGAAAAGATGATTGAGTGCATTGTACTCATCTGTCTGGATCCCATCATGTCAAGGGTAATTTACTTTTATCAAAAGTTTGCCTTTCTCAGTCTGTCAAATATGGCAATTTCTATTTGTGTGTTTTTCCACACAAAATATTAACAAAAATGGTTTTCTTTCAATATTCAAGTATATTTTAAGATATAAAACCATTATTTTATTTTCTCTATAGCTGGAAAAATCCCAATAATGAATTCAAGCAGAATCTTAAGTTAACTGGTGTGCCTACACTTCTCAAATATGGAACTGTAAGTATATACATTTTCTAATTAATTTCGAAAGAGTCAAATGTGGTCAAAAGCCTGTAGTACTTAGAAGAATTGCCAAATATTTCTTCTCTATTCTTAAGCCTGGCTTTATTGCTTTCAACTAAAAATGAAAAACCTATAAAGAAATTATATTTGCAAAAAATTGGTCTAATCCTGTATAAATCTCACAAGTGTCCAAAGAGTTATTTTCTGAACAAAGTGGTATCTTAATGGATAAACTATTTCTCATCTGTGGTAATTGAGTAATTTAGCAGATATAATTTTGTGTCTTCTAAAAGTCCAGCTGGTAGCCAAAAAGGGATTGTGGGAGTACTAGAAAAACTGGAAAGAGTACAGTTGAGAAAAATGTATCCAAAAATAAGCCATGTAACTATTAAGTTACTTAGCAATATAACAACAGTACATAGAAAGGAATATTTCTACAAAGGACTTGGATCTCCTATCATACTTGGAAAAGCAATAATATATCCCAACTTTTGTTTCAGCCTCAGAAGCTGGTGGAAGAAGATTGCTTTAAATCTGACCTTGTGCGAATGCTATTTACAGAGGACTAAGTAATTGAAGCTTTTACCAGCAGAGGAAGTGCTTTTAGATGAAATCATTGTGTCAAACAGTACATGAATAAATCTATAATCTAAGCCATCAAATTTAAATAAAATCACTATAAAACTGGACTGTGTATCAATTGAAATTGTGGTTAGTTCATATGAACCCATTTGCTGGAGACTGATTATCTACTCAAAATTAGATTGGACTCCCTTAATTTCACTGTCTAAGGCAAATATATTTTAGAAAGAATTCAGGCTACTGCAGTAATTTGGTATTCTATATATTTTAAATGAAAGTTCATTGCAATAAAGACTGTTAAATTTCTTTTAAAGAGTAAATTATATAGCTTCATTACTTAGAATAGTTTATATTCTATATATTTTATACTGTTCTTATATTTAGTGAACTTCCAAAGTTAGGGAATACGAGCACAAGGATGAGAAAGTAAAGTTATTCTATACATTTACAAAGATCAAGAAAATGACTTAGAAAAAGATTTGTCTGAGGACTAGAATGATTAATAACATAAGGAAGCAGACTTTAAATACCAAAGGAAAATCATTGAGATTAACAAACAGAATTACTAAAGTGAATACCAATACTGTTTAGATGTAAAATATCTATCTTTAAATTATCTCTATCAGGTCTAGAGGAATCTGGGTTCCTCTAACATTTGCCAACTGTTGGCACATTACACTAAGGTCTCCCTTGAGGCAGGTTCAGAAAATCTAAAATGTATTTTCCTATCAATCTACAATTCAAGGAAATTTAAATTAAAAGTTAAGAAATTCTCCACTGTATGCTATATAACTATTTTAACTGTAGAGTTGGAAGAGATTGCAAGGATCATCTAGTCCAACCCTCTAAAGCATGTAGGACAACTATTTAAACTATCTATGAAAGGTGGCTGCCCAGTAAACCTCAAGTCACCTGGCTAAGAGTGATGCTGTAAACTAGTTAAGTTTTTCCACCTGTTGCAGTTATTGCTGATGCTTTACATCCAAATCACAGGATGTAGGATTATAAGGCTAATTGCTATGGATTAAGAGATAGACAGAACACCATTTACTAACACCCACAAATTAACATACAACGAAAATGCTTAGCCACTTTTACTTCACAGTAAATGTTCCAAAATACTCTTCTGCTATATAGTATCAGGAAACACATCTACACCTTTAAATCGGGATATAAGAAGAATCTCTTACATCTTGAAGAAATCATTTGCAGCAAATCTGAAATTCCAAACTGAAGATGTTAAACATCCACAATATTTTACTAATACCATCACCGTGCTAAGGCATTTTAGGTAACGCCCCAGATTAAATTCACAGGTTTCTTCTGCCCTTGCAAGGAGTTTTTGTAGCGCCTAATGGCTCACTTGACAGAGGTACTGTTCTGCTGTTGCTGCTGCTGCTGTTCTGCAAGGGCCTGCTGGAGGCGCATCCGCTTGCGGGAATAGTGTTGCCAGTGGAGTATCTGTTGCTCATCAATGAATTTTGCACACTGCGCATTCACCAGTTCTTTTCGAAAATGTTCATATTGGAGCAGTTCTAGCATATGTAAGCATTGGGGATACCTTCATAATACAAGAATATATTATAAGATATTTTTTAATGCTTTTCCTAAGTCACCAGTACTCTTGACAACAAATAAAGAATTCTATAAATAGGAAGGAAGGAATTGAAAAATATTCTGGTCACTTAATTTGAAGCAAATTGCCAGTTTTCTAGTATATTTCGTAAGCAAGCATGCATATTAATAACTATTTTGCAATTACATAGAAGAGGAGGAGACCGGCAAATGTTTCATAAAAATATAGTTTTATGCTATATGTTATATGAACTCTAGACATTTAATACAAAAGAGATAACAATATTATAATACTTACTTTAGGTATTTGGCATACTCTGGTTCCTTCCAATAAAGCAAGTATTTTAAATAATTTACAAATGCTTTGTCTTTGAAGTATCCTCTCTGGGCAAGAACTAAAAGAGATATAAATATAAATTTACTTAAAATAGTTTTTCTCTGTATAACCTCACAACAATCTGTAAGGAAATTATTGTTAATCTTCAATGAAGGCACACAATAAAAAATTACAAAACAGTACAGCTAGTCCTCACCAAATGTCCAGCTTTCAGATTTCAACAGTTCTAATATTAACTTTGAGGGTTTTTTATTCATTTTTTTTCATATGTAAGCTACCGTACAGATTTTAGTCAAATCAAACAAACAAGATTCAACTAGCCACTATCTTTGACATTGGCTTTAAAATATTTTGCCTATGAATTTTGGCCTATTTAAGAACACACACATTCATATATTTTTGGTTAGTTTCTATATACTTTACAGTTTTCAATTTTGTACATTTTGTATTGTAATTTTCTGTCTAGATTTCATGATGCTTGATTGAAGTCAATAAAGAGATCTTGATCTATATTATATTTTAGATACTTACAATTAAGGTAATTGGGGTTTGCCAGACACTGCACAAATTCCAGCTCTAGTTGGAAACGAAGTCTATTTCCAGTATCATCTGGGACAAAGATAAAGGAGTGTGGAATTATACAATATATATTGCATGCATTAACTACCTAGTGATGAATAGTTTTTATACCACTTAGAGAAAAATTGGGAAAAAATGCCAATCTATATACTTCAATCAATCAATCAGAATAGAGCTGGAAGGGACCTTGGAGGTCTTCTAGTCCAACCCCCTACTCAAGCAGGAGACCCTATACCAGGGGTGTCAAACTTGCGGCCTGCGGACCAGATGCATCACGCACAGACCATGCCCACCCTCGGTTTAGCGAAGGGGGGAAAGTCACAATACATCAAGGGATGATGTGACGTCGCAAGTTTGACACCCGTGCCCTATACCATTTCAGACAAGTGACTGTCCAGTCTCTTCTTAAAAACCTCCCGCGACAAAGCATCCCCAACAACTGAAGGCAAGCTGTTCCACTGTTTAATTGTACTCACTGTTAGGAAGTTTCTCCTCAATTCCAGGTTACTTCTCTCCTTGATTAGTTTCCATCCATTGTTTCTTGTCCTGCCTTTTGGTGCTTTCGAAAATAAATTGACCCCCTCCTCTTTGTGGCAGCCTCTCAAATACTGGAATACTGCTATCATGTCCCATCTAGCCCTTCTTTTCTCTAGACCAGGGGTCTCCAACCTTGGCAAAGCTGGCTAGGGAATTCTGGGAGTTGAAGTCCTCCAGGCTTAAAGTTGCCAAAGTTGGAGACCACTGCTCTAGACTAGCCAAACCCAAATGCTGCAACCGTTCTTCATGTTTTAGCCTCCAGGCCTTTAATCATATTTGTTGCTCTTCTCTGCACTTTTTCCAAACTCTCAACATCTTTTCTGTAATGTGGTGACGAAAACTGAATGCAGTAATCCAGCTATGGTCTTACTACGGATTTATAAAGCGATTCCAATACTTCACGTGATTTTGATTCTATATCTCTGTTTATACAACCAAGGATTATATTAGCTTTTACTTCCAAAACACTGGTCAGTTGTGTGGGATTAATTCTAGAGGAACTAGTACCAATCACTTTAGGAGCCTTGGCATGTCTTTTAAGGTCTGTGAATAGCCAAGAAGCTGCTTGGCGACATTTCGAGGAAGTCTCATTTGTCATCTTCAGGCTGGTGTTTTCGGCTTCGTACTTCTAGGAGCAATGAAGAAGCACGAAGCTGAAAACACCAGCCTGAAGTTGACAAATGAGACTTCCTCGAAACATCGCCAAGACACTTCCAATTTTATGCGGGAGAAAACCCGAATAACCAAAGACCTACATACAAACACCCGCGAAAACCTCAGAAAACATATATATATATAAGTTTGCACATTATCTGTAAAGCAGCTTCTTGGCTATTCACTGAGCTTAAAAGATATATATATATATCTGTTTTGATCTTTCGAAATCTGGAACTACAACTCCGACCATGCCACATGGGAATGAGGAGTTGCTGGGAAGCAAGAGTTATGGTGGCCACCTGATGGAGGATGGCTGCTCTCATGTAATCAGCAACGACACAAAAGCAGGAGTTCTCGCCCAGCTCCTCCAACTGCTGGGGGTCTTTTAATACCAATTCCTCCTCCTTCAAGGACACGCCTCATTCACCTTTGCGATCGCCCAAGCAAGAAGCTGCTATTCTGCATCAAGAGCAAGGAAGCCTCCGTGCTTTTTACGCCAGTTTCACTTACTTATCTGTACAGATGGACTTATACGACGGGTGTGACTTTTGAATTAATATCAATTACATAAAAGGGACAATTGTTTGTTTAGACTAGGGCTCTTAAAAAGGGAAAGACAGCCCCCCCCCCCGCTCCGTTATTTCCTCAGACCAGCGTCCACTCACCGCCCTCCATGGTCGCGGAGATGATACTCCGCTCTCAACAACACCATTCACCAAGATGGCGGCGGCGGCGATTCTAAGCCCTCCCAACGCATCTCAGTGCATTCTGGGAAATTCCCGGAGGAGGGTACGATGCGTTGCCGTGGCAACAGTAATGCCAGAAGCTGATTATCTAGCCTCATGAGGGCATTAAAAAAAAACACAGCCTTTTTCTCTATTTAAGCAATGGTCACATTTGCTAAATAAAGAAGCGTTTTATAGAAGTATTCCCACTGCCTCTTCACAGATATTTCTGTTGTACCATAAGGATTCCCAAGGCAACCTCATGATAGAATAAAATGCTTCTAACCACTCCCACATCATGGCTCTTGGATATATGAAGCCCATTCCTGTGCTAAGGCTAAGCCAAAATATAAGTTACTTAGTTTTAGTTTAGCATGTTGGACGCGCCTCAGTAGGGATTTAACATTTTGTAGTTATGGAAATGAATTTATAATTCTGCATATGAGCCTGATCAGTAATTCAATCTCTGGCATCCACATTTTTTTAAAAAAAAAATAAATGCAGAAATTGGGAACTTGCTATTCTTACAGGTTATTTTATTCTATATTGCAGGGTGTTTACACATGTTAACATTTATGTAAATGTGAGAAGATTTTCATGATAGTATTTGAAAATACATTTTTAAAATCTCATTTTTGTGCAATTGGAGACCAACTCATGAGCACACTTAAATCATAATCTAGACAAGTATAAAATGCCATCCATTTTGCTATGTGAATTTTTTTCTTACTTTTTCCTCAGAAACCTCTGTTTGTTTGTTCATTTACTCGTTCCATTTGTTTAGGCAACCATCTCAAATCAGTAAGTCTGGACGGCGAACAGTCACAAAAACAATGTAAACAAAACAAAATACAAAAATTAAATACAAATAGCAAACCAATAGATATTATTATCCATTGATATTAACATAAGCAGGAAACAAGGCCCTTCACATACTCAGGACCCCAACACAAAGCCTTCCAGCAGGACTATCCTAATCTTTGGAGGAAGAATGTTACAAATGGTATTAAAGTGTTAGGATTATAATTAAACATAAATAGTTAATTTAGGGTCAGATGCTAGATTTTACTGAAGAATGCAAGAGAAGATTTGGCATTAGAAGGATATACTTGTCAATGGTTTTCCTACATACAATTACTAAAAAGATTTAAAGTAAATAAAATAACTTTTGATTTTGAATATTGTAAGACGGAGTTTGAAACAGAACTGTATACAAATAATGAACCTATTATTTTTAAAATGTATGCTTACTGAAATTTGAAACAAAGTATGATAAAATGGGCTGATTTTTTTGGTTACACATATAAATGGAACAATGGGAGAATATGTGGCTGAAAATGAGTAAAATTTACGTTATTACCTTAAAAAGATTTTTTATAAAAAGATTTTAGTATATGTCAGTGGAAAAAATTATAGAACGTATAAAGATACATTAAATTTATACAGGAAATGTTGGGACACTTTACCATGCTTGGTGGACATATAAAAAAGGTGAAAAATGGATTCAATTACATACATTCATTCAGGAGATTTTAAAGATTAATATCATTTGAAGCCAAAGGTGTTTCTTGTGAGACTGATTAAAAAAAGTTGGAAAAAAGTTACAGAACTTTATTTTTATATGTGATAACTGCAATTAGACTATTATATGCACATCAATGGAATGACTTGACATTACCCACAATGGAGGAATGGATGGTGAAGATGATGGAACTTGCTGAAATGTCTAAACTGATAGCTTTGATCAGTGAAAAGATATCAATTTTATTAAGTTTATTGCCATTTGGAAACTCCTTTTGGACTTTTTGTGTGAAACAGAAAAAATTAACTTGGATGTTTTTGTTAACTAGAAAGAATAGAAAACATGAAAGTAATGTTGTAATCATTAATTTACATTTATACGTCAGAAATTATTTATTTATCCTTTTTTCTGCATTTTTGGTACTTATTTCTTTATTCTAAATATTAGCTTTTGTTAATTTTTATCTTTCATATTTAAAACTCCATTAAAAAATTAAATGTCCAAAATGACAGATTTAGTCTTCCTCTATCCAGCTTCTGACATGTCAACAACTGTGGAGTTAAATCTGTTTCTTTCCATAAACAGGTTCAAAGCTTGATTAGGATAGTTTTAGTGTAATTCAACAGAGCCTGGAATTAGGTTGTATTGAAGAGGAAAGTATCACACAGAAAAATCATAAAATTACACTGATTGAAATTCACCTCTCTCCAAAAGTGCAGGAATACTGTCTGTAATGCATTAAAAGCAAATTTAGTATGCCTTTTGTTTTAGACCTCACCTTTTTCCTCTTTGGCTCCTCCTGTTTTTAAGTGTTCAAAGGGCAGAGTGATTTCAGATTTTTGTTAACAGAAGGCAATGTTAACTTTTTACTGTGGTTATGTCTCCTCCCTCTGCAATCATGTTTTTTTCATTGTTCAGGTTTTATGTACTATTCGTCCAGAGGTCGAATTCTGAATGCTTGTAAGGAAAGAGAAGCAAGAGGCAGAAATGAAACAGAGCAGAGACATACAAACCACTTAAACATATTTTATACATATATTGACTAAAGAGATAATCTTTGCTATCAAAATTGTTTGCAAACTATTTTTTTGCCAAGAATTTTTGCAATCAACAGCATTTACAGCTAAAAGTTCTTATTTGGTGAACCTCACAAGCCAATGGCTGACCAATTTTTAAAAGATCTTGAAGATTCAGGTTTGAGGGAATCCTCTGAAATGAGACCTTTGGTGATCAAATGGGTTGAAGAACGGTTTCCAGGAGTCGAGTCAATACCAACACAAACCCTCCAGCAGTGGATGGAAGATAAACCAGGAGAGCTTCTCCTTCTTGTAAGTTGCTTTCTCCTTTGCTGAATCATTGCCTTTTTTGTTGGATATGCAGAAAGTTTTCCAATATGTTAGTAAGTTTAAGGTCATTAGGTTATATTAATTGATAGGATAGACCTGTAAAGCCACCATGTCACATGAAATACTATGCTGGCAAATCTTCAGGGTTTTCTTATTTCTTTCCTGAGACTGATTCATATCATTTCTGTAACCTACCAGCATTCAAGCTTCCTGGTTTTATTTTCTGAGGTTTGGTAATACAATATAAAAATTGTCAGGAGAGTGGACCTTTGAGTAACTGGCAGTAGAGATAGCAATAGCACTTAGCCTTATATACTACACCATAGTGCTTCATAGCACTTTTTGAGCAGTTTACAATGTCAACATATTGCCCCCAACACTCTGGGTACTCATTTAACTGATCTCAAAAGGATTGAAGGATGAGTCAACCTTGATCCTGTCAGGTCAACCTTGAACTCTAAGCTATGGGCAAAGTCAGCCTCCAGTACTGGATTCTAACCACTCCACCACCAGATACATGAGAGGCTGCAATCGTATTCTTGCAGGGAAAGGATGACTTCCGTTCAAGTGGCAATCTAACCAAAGAATCCAACTGAAAGCTTTAGATCCTCCAAACTAAATATCTTATTTTTAATGCCAGGTCAGCTACTGATTAAACAATTGAAGTAATGCATAAGTAAACATTAATATGGAAGAATAACCTACTACTAGATAAAGTAGAAAAATGTGGGTTAGATAGTATCACCGCCAAATGGATTTGTAACTGGCTGACCAACCACACTCAAAGTGTAGTCCTTAATGGAACTGCATCTACATGGACGGAAGTATGCAGTGGAATACCCCAAGGCTCTGTTTTAGGCCCAGTACTCTTCAACATATTCATCAATGACTTGGAAGAGGGGATAGATGGGGAACTCATCAAATTTGCAGATGACACCAACATGGCAGGAATAGCCAACACTCTAGAAGATAGGCTTAAGATACAGAAGGATCTTGACAGACTTGAACATTGGGTGCTATCTAACAAAATGAAATTCAATGGTGAAAAAAGTAATTTTCTACATTTAGGCAAGAAAAACAAAATGCACAGGTACAGTATATGTGGTATCTTGCTCAATAGTAGTAACTGTGAGAGGGATCTTGGAGTCTTAGTGGACAACCATTTAAATATGAGCCAGTAGTGTGCAGCAGCTGCCAAAAAAGCCAACACAGTCCTAGGTTGCATAAATGGATAGAATCAAGATCACGTGAAGTGTTAATACCACTTTCTAATGCCTTGGTAAGGCCACGCTTGGAATACTGCATTCAGTTCTGGTCGCCACGATGTAAAAAAGATGTTGAGACTCTAGAAAGAGTGCAGAGAAGAGCAACAAAGATGATTAGGGGGCTGGAGGCTAAAACATATGAAGAATGGTTGCAGGAACCGGATATGTCTAGTTTAATGAAAAGAAGGACTAGGGAAGATATGATAGCAGTGTTCCAATATCTCAGGCGCTGCCACAAAGATGAGGGAGTCAAGCTATTCTTCAAAGCACCTGAGGGTAGAACAAGAAGCAATGGGTGGAAACTAATCAAGGAGAGAAGCAACTTAGAACTAAGGAGAAATTTCCTGACAGTTAGAACTGTGGAATTAACTTGACAGTTAATCAGTGGAACAACTTGCCTCCAGAAGTTGTGAATGCTCCAACCAACACGGGAAGTTTTTAAGAAGATGTTGGATAACGATTTGTCTGAAGTGGTGTAGGGTTTCCTGCCTAAGCAGGGGGTTGAACTAGAAGACCTCCAAGGTCCCTTCCAACTCTGTTATTCTATTCTAAGAACATAATTTTAGAGTTGCCCAAATCTCTAAAAGAAAATTTCAAAAGAAACTGCAATGCTCCAGACAGATCACAAGATGGCAGTGGTCTGCTACTATTCCCCAAATCACTATAAAGAGTCTGGAGAAGGTTCAGATCAGATTTCAAAAAAAAAAAAAAAGCATCTTTATCAACATACCCTGAAAAACAATTGAACAGTGAAAATAACTTGTACAGGAAAATAAAGGAAGTAACACTTAGCACACAACAGAAAATAGAAATAAAAACTTAATACAAATGGCTGGATTATACCAGTACATTTTATTTATTTCTACATTCCTGAAGTGAATAGCTCGTGGTTCAGTTTTCTGGGGCTTCCAAATATTTATCAGTATTTGCTGGGAAAAAAATTTGCCTCCTTCTTTTCCATCTTTTCTCCAGAGACTTTTCTATTTATAAAAACAACATGTTCTCTACCTTCAGCAGTAGAAGGGTCTGGGATTACCTATATGTAACATAGTGCAAGTCTTTTGCACTTGAGGATGTGAATTGTGAATCAGAGTCTGCAGTTGTCCATGCAGGATAAATTCACAAGAACATCCTTGATAAAAGTGCCATCATCCTGAAATGTATTATAAAAACAAAGCTGAGAGGGGGTGGCTTGAATTATTCTGATTGGTGGTGCAATGGTAGTCTACAGAAACTGCATCTCACTAACCAGAAGTTCTATCCAACAGTCTACTGATTTCTCTGGTTAGCTGGATGGCAGGAACATTAATACTGTCAATATATTCTCCATACCACTGCATAGTCTTTTTTCTGAGTTAGCCAGAATGACTTCTGGCAAGATTGTTAAATATTCTAGATTGTGCTTGTCTTGAGGGATTTCAGAGCCATCATGAATTTGCAGCTACTGTTATCTGGCCAGCACATGCAGTAGAACCCATGCTGGATTTGGTTTGCTGTTGTTAGGCCTTTAAATTAATCCAGGTCAGGAAACAGTCTGCACATGTTTTGCTGGAATTATACTTTGCTGACCTAGGCTATAGTAACAGAATCATGAAAGCCTGACTGCATTTGCCCATATCCCAGTGATTTAGGGAGGAGTCAGTCCGAAGCTCTTCTCACACTTTCTGTTTCCTGGGCTTAAAGCACATTTTTGTGACTATAGTCTCTGCTTAGCCTCTCCCATATCATCTCTGTAGTTGTCTATACCTGTTTAGCTAGTCAGTGATTTAAAATATTTCTCTGTAACTCTGTTGTCATGAGTTAATGGCTGCCATAAATCTCTGCAGCAATTGAGACAACTAAAATGGCTTAGCCCAAAAATCTGATGGATCCGGTTTTCTAAAAGTGTTTGAGAATTTCCGTTCTTGTATGTTAGTAAAACTGTTGGATACTGGCCAAACTGTAGAACAAAAAATGACGAGGGTATGTGACCCTTGTAACATGTTTCCTCTTTCTTCTAGCAGAGCTAAGTAGATGCCTTCAGCAGTACAGAGCAAAGAATCAGAGAGGTGGAAGCTGCAGCACAGGTGAAGGAATTCTTGGAAAGTCAGATCAAAAATGAAGTGAGGCCTATTTAAATCTCATGTGAAACCCTATTCCATGACAGTGGATACAGAAGGACTATTTATTGGTATTTTTATTGATACAACAAATTGATACAGCCTCTATAAGGCTGACAAACTCAGGAAATGAGAAACACTAGGATTTTCAGAAAGATTTTTATTGGCAATACAACTTTGAAAGCCTTCAGGACAAGTGGCCTGCTCAACATATGCCTAATATTAGGAAGAAGTTACTCTGAGCCTCTTTCTCACACTTCTTCCCCACCCTTGTGCTGAGATGCCTCTTTTGCAATAGTCTTAATGCCTCCTCTACTTTCCCAGAACCTGTTAGACATCCCCTCATAGTTGTGTCTGCCCAAAAGATGCCAGTTATGCTTTTTTATATTGTGCAGTATCTCTTCCATCAACACGTTGCAGGGAAGGCAACAGCAAGAGGTTTACAATGAGCAATTTTCATTGTCCTCTGAGGACAAAATTGAGCAAGACATAAGTCAGAATTGGGGTATCAGGACAGGAGAGGGCTGTACCCACTTGCTCAATTCTTGCTCCACCCATCTGATTAAATCAAACAGTTTGTGCCTAGCTCATGGTTAATGGAGATGTGCTTCCTTAAATGTCAGATCCATTCCTACCTGCTTAAAAGAAACCTTGTTATAATGTCTTTACCAAAAAAGGCCTTTATGTACCCAAAAGATCTCTATAATCAGGGCCGGATTTTCCTATAGGCTAACTAGGCTTCAGCCTAGGGCCTCAAGATCAAGAGGGGCCTACACAGTGGTGGGATTCTGGGGGTTCTAGGGGGTTTGGCCGAACCCTTTGTTAAATTGCTGGCTCGCCTGCCCCTCACCTCCCACCCACGCGGCGCCAGCCTACCGTAGCCAGGGGTGGGCAATTGTGGCTCTTTTACAACCTGTGGACTTCAACTTCCAGAATTCCTGAGACAGCTTGGCTGTCTCAGGAATTCTGGGAGTTGAAGGCCACAGGTTGTAAAAGAGCCACAATTGCCCACCCCTTCCCTAGCCTGAGTTCCTCTGCCTGGGATCCACGTGGACTGCCACGTGGTTCCCCACCGGCTCTGAACGCAAGAGAGCAGAATGGAGAAAGCAGCTTCCATGCCTTCACTCACCCTCACTCTCTGCTCTGTTGGATCGCCGGTCGTTTGCTTACCCCGCCCACTCCCCATCTATTGCTGCCTCCGATGGCTAGAGGAAAAAAAAACTTCAAATTCTTGCTGCGGGGCTTCAAAGGGCCGCCTTGGAGCCAGTGGTGCAGCCGAATCCTTCGTTAAATTGCTGGCTTGCCCCGCCGCTCCGCACCACTATTTATTGCCAATAAATAGTGGTGGGCGAGGGGCGGGGGAGCCGGCAATTTAACAAAGGGTTCGGTGTTTTTTTTGTAATTTTATTGGCCCAGGGAGCTTCAGCATAGGCTAATTGGCCTCCCGGCTCTCAGCTGATTTGTCTCCGCTGTTTTGCTCAGGGCTCTTCTGCTTCCTTGCAAAGAGTGCTGATTTTTTCCCCCTAGCTATGTTGAGAAACAAAACTGAAACTGCTTTGCTGTTGCTGCAAGGTTGGAAAATTAGGCAGGCAGAATTCTTTTCTTTTTCCTCACCAAAAAAGGTAGGTGCAAACAATGGGAAATTTAGGGAAAAAGAGGAGAGTTCAGGGTTTTAAAACACAAAAGAAAAAAAGCTCTATTTAACTAGGGAATTGTAATAATTGAGATACTATTAATTGTATATTTCTGAAAGCAGAAATGGTTAAGTTGTGGTTTGGAGGAATATATGGGGGAAATTATTTGGTTTATTATTATTGGTAAATATAATTAATTGATTTGTAAGAAATTGGATTGCATGGAAATAATTGGAATATTCATGTTCATATTGATTAATATACAAAAAAGGTAGTTATATAACTAATTGATTTATATTAAAATGTTGAATTTATATTAAACAACTAATATTACACAATTAACCAATGTGAGGATGCATATAAAAATAGATGACAATGGGAAGGGGTATAATATAGAATAGAAGGGAAAAATTGAATTTGATTAAGATTAGAGATGAGGATGAAGGGTAATATTGGTTTTTTACAAAAATAGATGAGGAATAAATATGGCAAAAAGGAAATATAGAAATTGTAAATTTAATTGAAATGACTAAACACTGTTTAAATTTGTGGAACTGGCCAAATACTCTGTTCAAAGAAAATACATTGTATGTTTGTATGTGTGTTTCTAATTATTGTTATTTATTCATATTTGTTCTCTTTTATTCTTTAAAGTTTAACAATTAATTCTTTATCTTAATACCTTTATATTTGTTTGGGGTTGGCTTTCTTCCCTTTCATCTTTTTTATTGTACAGCAATCTTTCTCCTCAAACCTACCACCTCTCTCTTTTCTTTCCTTCTTACTTTCTCTTCCTCCCCCTCTTCTCCTCCCTACTTCCTCTTCCTTTCTCCTTCTCCTCCTCTCTTCCTCCCTCTCTTACCCTCCCTCCTACTCTAATTTCCCTTCCCTTCCTTCATCCCTCTCTATTGCTGTATCCTTTTATGCATATGGACTACTCAGAGGGCTGAAAAAGTTACGCCCACCCGGTCACAGGACGAGCTACCCACACCTACACAGTCACGTGACCAGCTAGCCACACCCACCCAGTCACATGATTGCCAAGCCATACCCCCAACTAAGCCACGCCCACAGAACCTGTTGTTAAAAAATTGAATCCCACCACTGGTGAAAGGGCCTCATAAGTGGAATAGCCTAGGGCCTCTTTTCATCTAAATCCGGCCCTGTCTATAATTATAGACCAACCTCAAATATTCCTTTCCTGAGTACGATGATCAAGGAAGCAGTGGCCTTGCAGTTCCATACACAGATAGTCCTCAACTTACAATGGAGTCTGTTCATTACAGTTGCAAGTCATGATTTCATTATGTGAGGTGTCCACAGAATCTCTTTGTTTAACAACCCTCATTCCTGCTCTCCCCAATGCAGCCATTAAGTGATCAGGTAGGTCATTAAGCTTCGGGTACCTGAGCACTGGGGGAACCTGGGAGACCTAATGCAGGCTCAGGCTTCACTGCACCACCTCCCCAGCTCATACATAATCTGCTCTGCATGTCCCAAGGCCTCTACCACCCCTGATGCAGATGTATCTGGGTTTCTGTTAGTTTCTGTTAGTAATTTCTCAAATTTCCCTGTACTTGTCAGCTTCACTTGCTTTCCCCCTTGACAGAAGAAAGGTAGTCTCAGGGAAGTGATAATAGCAACCCAGAATCAACTGACAGTGAGATGGGAGGCATATAAAATTAATAAATGAATAAATTATTGTGGGAAGGAATTGCTGCCTTCTAAACCAGACATACATATGAACTTTCCAAATGCATTCATTTAGCCATTATGCAAGACAGTGTTGGACTAGGTGGGCTAATAAGATTGATTCAGCAAAGCTTTTCCTACATTCTTATATTTTTCTGTTGCCTAGCAGATAATTTCTATCAGCTACCATTCAGCAAGACCTAGCTAGCACAATCATGGCAGGATCTGTTTTCCTCCTGCCAACTGCTATTTTTGCTTTAATGGCTTCCCATTCTTGAATTCACACGATTCCAAGACAGATGCGGGAGAGGACAGGCAACTATCCTAAATGCAGAGAGTTGTGAAATCAGATCTATCTCAAAATGAATTGCTCTATAGCAGACACTTCCCCCGCTGGCTTCTTTAATATTGACAGGTGACAGATGTGAAAGGAGGGATATCTGTTGCAGCTGTTTCACCACACAGCCTCTCCTATAATCCCTTTTCAACCCATGCCTGCAAAACTATTGTGTGAAGCCTGGAGCAAGTTTTGACAGATGGTTTAGCTTGTCAATCTTGCTAGCCATCAAAAGTCATCCTATCGTCATTATCTCCAAAGTGATAACGCCATCAAAGTCCTTTCTGGAGGAACAAGTTGCTTAACAAGTGCAGCTGTGATGCATCACTAGCTTATTCCCTGGTGTTTATGGTGCTGCCAGTAGCTGAGAGCTTATGACAAGCTCCCTAGCATGCAAATGATCTGCTATTTGCTTCATGGAACATTTAAAACAGTCCTCTTCAAATTACACAAATATTTCAAGTTGTAGAGTCTCTGGACTTTGTAAACTGTTTTATTTCCAAACAGAGGACATTTCCCATTCATTCTTCACAGTAAGGTTCCCAGACTGGCTTGCTTGAATTTACTTGAATGAGATGTAACTGCAAGTCCCAACCCAAGGGGAGGGATGAAGGGAGGAGATGAAAGTGTTCTCTAGTTGCCTGTAAATAGGAGAACTAGACTTGGCCTTGGATGCTGTAAACCTTGGCTTACAGCATCCTGAAATGAGAAGTGTCATGAAAAGGGCTCAGTGAAAGCCACATTAAATTTGGGGGCAGTCAGATCAAAAATAGTGTGGCATTCTGCCTACTGAACCAGATTCTCTTGCCTAAAGAGGTTAACACAACCCCTTTGGTTAACCACAAAGCCCAAATAGCAAAGCTTCAATTGACATTCCTTTGCTGCATTATTTTTAAACCTTCCATTTATAATAGCAGCCTTGAAATATCTATCTGGACTTTTTTTAGTAGTGGTTTTGTTTATTTTTATACCATGAGCTATTATAAATGTTTCAACCTATAATCCTACCCAATCTATTGGTTCATTTAGGAAACAAGATACAAAACCTTCTAAAAAGGACTTATTCTTAGTTTTTGTTAAAAATGAAATTGTAACTTTTAGTCAAGAGGCTTTAGTGGTTAGCAAACTGTTATTATCACAGCAAAAAGAATGGAATCCCTCCCCAGTAAACATAGCCTCTGGGTTAAAAAGAGAGAGAAAACCACAGATTCACTTTCAGTCCTGATTTCTTTTTCACATGCCCTGTAAAAGACTTTGGTGAAACAGAAAATAAATGTTGGCATCTCATTCCTGCCAATCAAAAGCTGGAACCGTTTTGGAAAAAAAGAAAAGAAAAACCAAATATTTAAATCTAGCTCAGAGTGCGGATCTGAGATGGAATCATGGATGGACTAGAGGTGGAGATCAAGAAGGTGAGGAAGGCCTGCAGTTCAGATTCTTTTCTCCTCTAGCAGCCATTTGGGAACCATTCCACCTGTGGAAGGATGGATGGATCTAACGTTCTTGTGACTAAGTATGCTAGGAGGAAAGCTATTTTAGTCCATGGCAGCAAAAAATAAGGAGTCTGGTGGCCTTTTAATAAAATATGTCAGCTGGAAAAGCTGCTACAGGACTCCCTTGAATTTTTGACTAAAGGTTGACTAAGTTGGAAAGAGATCCTAGAAGAAGAAACTGATAACCCACTTGTGTCAATGTTATCTTCTGAGTCAAACTCAACTCTAGGGAGTTTTTAATCTTACCTTTACTGCTTTCCAGGTGTTCATCAAGATGCGTTATACAAAGAAAAATAAAGAGAATATGCAATATATGCAGTAATTCATTTTGCCTGCCAAAGTATTCACAGAAATGAAAACCGAGTAAAATCAAATGCCATTTTGCTGCTTGGATTTATACGCTGCCCTTTGCTACTAGCCTACTCATTTCAGTTCTACTCATTTCTCTTTTTATGCATCACACGAAGCTCAAAATGACAGTTTGGTCATATCCATCAGCATAGGGCATTTATTCCCAATTTAGCATGCTTTGAAATACTGTCTTCTTTTTTGACAGATGCCCCATATTTAAAATTAACGTTCTATGTGAGACCAGGATTGGTATCTCCTCATACTTTTGAACTGCATTGGATTTTCACTCTTTTTCTAGTTAGCAAGACCATGACTAACTTCGTGACTGATTACAAAATTTGTCTTTTTCTGATAAGGCCTGATGCAGCTGCTTTCTTGATATCTTGTTAGCCAGAGAATTTGACTATGAATCCCTTTCCATTTTTTTTCAGGAGAATCGTGAACTTACTTGCATACCGTGAGCTCAGAGTTTGATATATTTCCTCCAGAATTTCATATGCACTCTGCAAATCTGATTCTATTGTGGCTAATTTTTGGTCTTCAAAACTATCAGTGGATATTGCCAATCGTACCACAAAGAAAAAAAGGGGAAAAAAGCACACACAGTCAGGATTTCCACCAAATGCTAGACTAGAGGGGTTGGATAATTTACAGTTTAGCCATTGTCGTAGCATAGTCATTACACTAGGCGATAATATTTTATATATTTGGGTACAATAGTTATGCAAATACAGAAATTGTGCTTCATTGATTTAGGCTAAGCGTGTTAAGCCTCAGAGACTTTGTTCCTCGGTTTAAACCTGGGAGAATCTGTCTTCTGCAGCATTCCTTGTAAGTTTTTTCTATGGTTCATAGCAGCAAAATGCCTGGAGCAAGGTGTAGATTACTGTAGATGGCGGTCATTTTCCTAGCATATGTGTGATTATGTGCGCACTTGTGCATATGCTTCTGTAAATAAACTGGAGCAGGGTGTAACCAGCTTTCTCAAGATTATCTAGAAATCTTCAAATATATTTCTAGCATATGTCCTATAAAATGTGTAGAAACACCAATTATTATTTTTTTTACTTTCAACCAGGTCATAGAAGCAGGGTGTGCATACAAGATGCTTATTTATAACCACTGGGATGTAGCCTGCAATTTCTTTACTCTTCCTCTGTCATTACACATCAACAGCTGAAAGATCATAGGGAAGCGCTGCCTGAAATGATGCAAGGAACATACTTGATTAGAGATCTGAATGTTCTGCCAGTTCTGTTTTGGGGAGTCATAAGGAACAGAGGTGATCAGGCACAATTTACAAAAACTCCATTGTACAACAATCTAGTTTCTGAAATTGCTCTCTTCAGCTACTGTTTAAATCAGATGATTTACTATCTGTTGATTTAAGTTTTTAGTCTGAAGATGAAGTGTTAGACAGCATCTGTTCACACAATATCTTGAACCCCCAATTAGCTGACTACATTTTCACTAACAAGGTGGCACAAATGCAACTTGGATGGTCATCTGAAAGTTTGGCATACGGTATGAACCAAGAAAATTCATTAATTGTTAAACATGGATCATGTTATAAAGACCCATCTGAGCTCAAAGAAACAACCTTTTCTCCTCACATTTGTACCAGTTTTGAAGCTTTATCGATCTTCTACTAACCATAGCCAGTTCAGTGATTTTTTTTTAATGGGCCACTGATTAATACTTGGGCAGACTTCCTATCTTACGACCTTAAAGCAGTGTTCCATTCAGTTGGGTGATTTTGCTTCTGCTAAAATGAACCCTTCATATTCTCCCAGGCACCACGATGTCTTCCAAAATGCTGTAGTTGTAGGCAAGCCTAGTGAGTTGCTTGATAGAGAGTCCTCTCAGCAAAACCCAGTAAAGTCTGTTCAAAAGGCTCAATTACTGCCCTTTTTTTAACCTCAGTTCTCTTTAGACTACAGGTACAATGATACAGGAAGAAGCAGGAGAAGGCATAAAGTTACAAGAAGCAATACATGTGTCAGTAATATAGTGTAAACAGGATTGCATTGTGTCTAAGAGCAGGAATAGGTTTCCTGGGGGTTTAGACGGAATTGTTTTTAAAAATTATACTGAATTCCCTTAATATAATCTGCTATCTTTATCTTTGTTGTATTGACTTGATTGTAATTTATTTGATTGTTATGAGCTGCCCAGACTCATTGAGAGTTGGGCAGCACATATTTAATAAATTATTTTTTTTTAATTTGATTTATATGCCGCCCTTCTCCAGAGACTCAGGGCGGCTTACAATGCATTAAGCAATAGCCTTCATACTTTTGTATATTTATACAAAGTCAGCTTATTGCCCCCACAAACTGGGTCCTCAATTTACCTACCTTAGAAAGGATGGAAGGCTGAGTCAACCTTGAGCCTGGTGAGATTCGAACTTATAGTAATTGCAGACAGCTGGTGTTAACCACAATGCTATTAGTCTGCTGAGCTACCAGGCTCTTATTATTACCAACTGTAAATTATTACAGTTGGTTCCACAATCAACCAGATATTTAGACTGGATTTGGCATTTTTATCCACCTGGCGAATCCTTCCCAAGACCTGGGATAGGCAAATGTTGTTTGATGGTGTTAAAAGTATACTGTTCAAAAAAATAAAGGGAACACAAGCAGAAGACATCCGAGATCTGAATGAATGAAATAGCCTTATTAAATACTTTGTTCATTACATACAGTAGTTTTGTGTTCCCTTTAGTTGTTTGAGCAATGTATAAACTACTGTATGCAACGAACAAAATATTTAATAAGGCTATTTCATTCATTCAGATCTCGGATGTCTTCTGCTTGTGTTCCCTTTATTTTTTTGAGCAGTATATCATCACAGGATATTTATTTATTTATTTGTTTGTTTGTTTGTTTATTGAATTTATATTGCCGCCTATTCGCCCATGGCGACTCAAGGCGGCTTACAGAATATATAACCACATTTAAAACAATAAAAACTAACAAAAAGAATCAAATAAATTAATATAGTACAATATAACAAAATTACCCCCTACCTCCCACCCCCTGCCCCGGCGACAGCAGATCACATGAGCCATTTAATGCACTCCATCCCACTTTGGGTTCCCCAGGCCCGCTGGCAGAACCAGGTTTTCAGCACCTTCTGGAAAAGTGTTAGAGTGGGGGCCATTCTAATCTCTGGGGGAATGATGTTCCAGAGAGAGGGAGCCACCACAGAGAAAGCCCTTCTTCTGGGTCCCACCAGCTGTATCTCCCTCAGGGATGGGACCTGCAACATTCCCTACCTCCCTGCTCTGATGGGTTGGGTAAAACTCTTATGAACTGTTCCAAGTAAAGCTGCCTTTTACAGCTGACTGATGATGATTTTGTCCATGATGATGGTATTCAAATGGTGCTCCAGTTGATTTTAAGTGATTGCAACAAGGCACTTATTACTATTACTACTATCTTTGCTTTCTTTTGCTACAGTCATTCCACTTTTATTTGCAGATCTTTTCAGTTTACAATTTTCTTCTATTCTCCTGCCTCTCAGTTCTGCTGTGTCCACTATCCAGATATCTTTGTCTTTCTTATTGACAATTGATAAGTCTGGGATGCTATGTGGCAGCTGCTTGTCTGTTTGAATTCTAAAGACCCAGAGCACTTTAGTGTCTTCATTTTCTATTACTTTGTCTATTTTGTGGTCCCACCAGTTCTTGCTTGCAGGCAAAAGGTATTTTTTGCCGATATTCCAATGCATCATTGTTGCTACGTTGTCATGCTCTTGTTTTTTTTTTTTTTAAAAAAAGTTTTATTGGTTTTTTTCTCCTCTTCCACATTCACCCACATCTTTTTTTTTTTTTGAACTGAGTGTTGGCCGTTTCTTATCTTATACAATTAATCAAATTCAAATATATTTTACTCAATTACAATTTTGCCAAAATCGTCTTCCCCCCTTTTCTTTTCTTTTTTAAAACATATCTCAATATTTCTATACTTGCATACATAAACACCATCTTCATTTGTCCATGGATTCTAACTTTACTATTTATTCATATTTATTCTCTTTTATTCTTAAACAGTTTCATCCTTTATCTTAATATATTTATATTTGTTTGTTCGGAGTTGCCTTTCTTCCACTTCATCTTTTTTATTGTGCAGCAATCTTTCTCTTCAAACCTACCTTCTCCCTCTTATCCCTTCCTACTTCCTTTCCCTTCTCCTTCTCCTCCTCTCTTCCCCCGTCTTACCTTCTCTCCTACTCTAATTTCCCTTCCCTTCCTTCCTCCCTACTCTTCCATCCCTCTCTCTCCTTCCTCCTCCCTTCCAACTCTCTTCCCCTCCTTCATCCCTCTCTATTGCTGTATTCATTTTCAATCTAATATTTTCCATTGTGGAGCCCAGGCAGCCCCAATCCCTTGTCCTTTTAATTATTAACAGTATATGTCAAGTGTAAATGCCTTGCCCATGCCAGGGGTCAGCTGTGGTACAGTAGTGCAGGGGTTAACACAAACACCCACCTGGCCAGCTCCACCCACAGACCCCTCCTTACCGGAGTCTCCGCCCACAGGTATAAAAGGTAGACACGCTCTTCCATGCTCCCCAGATCCAGATGCAGCATGTGATGTTAAGATGAACCTGTAAATAAATGAGATTTAATCAACCTACTGACTTATGTTTGTTATTGGGCCTGATCCATGAATCCTTGTAACAAGATGGTAGCAGAGGATGGTTATATGGCCCAATAACCCCAGACCACACGACGAGGACACAACCCTACCTACGAAATGGCGACACCTCCGAAGCAACGGGAAAGCAACCCATCGGACTCGCCAGGGAAGGTAGGAACCTCAATTGACCCCAAAGCCACCGCAACGGAAGAGAAGGGGGAGATCAAGAAAGGAAAAATGACAGACCATAACGACCGGGAGGAAGAAAAGCTGCGGCTCGACGTCCTACGATTACTGAAGGAGCGAGCCGGCGACAAGAACCTCCTCGCTGACCTGCGGAGCTTCATAATGGACCGTGAGGTGGCAAGGAGCGAGGAGGACTCCGATCCCGAACTCGAGGAGCTGGACTCGGTGAGTGGATCGCCCAAAAGGGTCCCTTCAACAGTCACCGAGCCCCGAAGCCCCGCTCAAAATTTGAAACAGCGGCCATCTTTGTCCACGTGGTCGGACAAGATGGCTGACCTCCACCCAATCGGCAGCCAGAATTCAAAATGGCCGGCACGCAAAAAATGCCGGACCATGAGCGGGGAAGAAAGTGACCGGGGAGAGGGGACCGAATCCGACTCGGACCCCGGCTACACCCCGACCGAGTGGCAAGTAGATAGAGCCATGAAGACCCTTGCCGCCGCCTTCGGCCCAGGCCTTAAAATTACAAAAGAGAAACCAGAGAGGCCAAAACAAAAGGGGAGGCGAGGAGAGGGGCAACGAACCACCCACCCGAGAGCCATCGATGCCCATGCCAGCTCGCCAGCCCACCTACGCACCCCAGGGACACCGCGCCTCCAATCGCCCCAGCCGCGCACCCCAGAATGCAGGGACTGGGGCAGCTACTTACAGCCGTCACCGGAGCCCCGACGCCGCCAGGATCTTCATCCCAGAGAAGCAGCTGCAGGACAACACCTTCCGGAGCACACCTGGAACCCCAAGACCGAAGCCGAGGCCTACCCGACCGACAGAGGCCTCTACATCGGAGCCGCGATGGATAGGTCCTTCCACGACGACCACAGAGCCGAAATGGACTTCGCGCATGCGCTCTTCCGCCTAGAAGAAGAAAAAAGAAAAAAATTACAAAGCGGGACTTTTAAACTGCCGGCAAGCGTTCCCATGCCGTACTGTTGCTATAGGCACATAAGGAACCATGGACAGCAGCCTGCAGTAAGTAACTTTACAAATAATGCTGGGAACTTACCAAGTGACTTTCCCAAGTTGAGGATGGATGGGGGCAATATTCTAGAGTGGTCACAGCAGCTTCAGGTGGTGTTCCTAAAAGAAAATATGTCACATTTTATTAATGACCCCCAGAGAGACCATGGACTTTAGAGTTGGACTGTATGCACCATAGGGCATTTTACCTTTTAATTGCTAGCATATCTCCCACAATTTATCACTGCATTGGTCGTAACCTCACTATATCAGAAATCATACAAAAAATGTTTGGGATATTTTACAGTGAAAGTGTGTCTACCACCACCCAGATTTCCAAAGATTTCTTTTCTGCCAGACTCAAACCAGGGACCCCCATAAGTGAGCACCTGGTGTCCTTAAGCGCTACCAGGGCAGAGCTCCACCTTAGGGGAGAGGTCATATCAGATCAGATCATGAAGAGTGTAATAATTAACTCTTTAGATCACTCATGGGACAGCTTCTTAACACACTTAGATACTGTTAGTCTAGGCCTACTATCCGTTGAGAAGCTGTCCAACAAACTGATCGCAGAAGACAATCTGAAAAGGAGCCGCTCTGGCTCCTCCAGAGAACATAAGAGCGAGAAGAGAGTAGCCTTCCAGGAAAAACAGCACAACACATCAGAGTGCTATAGCTGCGGGTCAAGGGGACACCTCAAAAGAGACTGCCCCAAGAACTACAGGGAGAGGAGCAGACCAGAACATAGGTTCAGACAAACAGAGAGACACACCTCTGAGGAAAGGTACAGACGCAGGGACTCACCCAACCCCAGAGACAGGAGGGGGAACAGAGATAGCTCACGTGACAGCAGAACGGGATCATTGTACGGGATAGGAGAGCGCACCCACATAACACATCAGGGTAGGGACGCCAACTCGTGGCTTCTGGACTCTGGGGCCTCCAACCACACAACCTACAACCAAAAACTGCTCTCATCATTCACAAAGGAGGATTTCTCAATTAAGGTTGCAGATCAAAGCGAGGTTAAGGTGACAGGCAAGGGGGTGGTTACGCTGCCAGACGTAGGGGAAATAGAGGGGGTACTGCTGGTCCCGGAGATACCCCACAACATATTGGCCACGGTAAAACTCAGTAAAGAATCAGGGGTTAAGGTAACCTTTACAGAAGGAAATGTTCAAGTTAGCAAGGGCGGAAAGGATATAGGAAGAGTGACTGTCAGTCAAGGGTTACCATACATAATGTTCTATGAGAGTGGCACCCACAGCATATACACCAACTCAGAAAGCACGGAAGACATTAACCAGGGCAGAACTGAGGGAGAACAGGTAGATGAGGGAGAGACAGAGAATGAGGAGAACACGACACATGAGACACAACACAGCAGACACACTCAGAGAGGGCCTTCGATAGGCAAACCCATGCACGACGACTGTGCTCACCTACTACACTGGAAGCTAGGGCACGCCAGTTTCCCCGTAGTCCAAAAAATGGCCAACTGTACCGAGGGTATCAAAATAAAGAGTTGTGAAAATTACCTCGAGTGCTCGGTATGCAAATGTTCCAAGTTAAAGGTCAAACCCAGACCCAAGAAGTCCTCACGCGCCGCCAAACAGATATTCAATTTAGTCCACATGGATTTGGTAGGGCCCCTAAGGCCATCCATAAAATACAAAAAAAGATACTTTCTCACCATCGTGGATGACTATAGTCGATATGGCTTCGTCTATACCCTAAGAAAAAATGAAGCCCTCCAAAAATTTAAAGAGTTCTACAAAAGAGTAGAGACCCAAAACAACGCCCAAATCAAACAAATCATGACTGACAGAGGATCTGAGTTTCTGTCAAAGGATTTCTCCCATTGGCTCAGATCCAAAGACGTGCTTCACTTTACGTCGTCCCCGTTCTCCGCCTTTCAGAACGGCGTCGTAGAACGACGAAACTCCACGCTGCAAACAATGGTCAGGTGCGCCTTAGAGGACGCGGGTATTGGCCAACACTTCTGGTCTGAGGCCTTGGTTTACTCAAACTACACACTAAACAGAACATGGTCCAGCGTGATAGACAAAACACCTTACGAACTCATGTACAACAAAAAGCCACAGATAGCACACTTACATGTATTCGGCGTAACTGCTGATGTCCATATACCCAAACAGCTGCGCAAGAAGGGGGACAAAGTATCCAGGAGACTGAGGTTTATGGGATATGAACCAGGAACCAAGGGCTTCAGATTTGTGGACAGTAACGACAGGTTCGTGGTATCTAGGACAGCGGCATTCCATGAACAAGCCAACTGGTCCAGGATACATCTAAACGAGGTATCCACCAAGCGGGAGGGTAGGCAAGACGAGCAAGTGCGAGACAAGCACGAAACGGTAGATAGGCAGGAAGGGAAGGGACACAAACCCAACCTCCAAGGCATCAAGATTGAGGAATGGAGAGGGCTTCCGGTTTGCTGCTGGCCGCCGCCAGACGTTCCTTTGGGATCGTCAGCTTCCTTTGCCTGTATAGAGCCGCCGTTACAGCGGATGGCGGCTCGAAAAAACTCCGTTCCCAAGAGGAAACGGAGATAGAGCCGGCAGGGGTGGGTAGAACTCTCCGCAGTGTCCCAAAAGTTTTTTTTTTACTTTTGGGACGGAGCGGATGAGAAGCCCCATAT
Source organism: Arizona elegans (assembly GCA_022577455.1). Taxonomy (NCBI): domain Eukaryota; kingdom Metazoa; phylum Chordata; class Lepidosauria; order Squamata; family Colubridae; genus Arizona; species Arizona elegans. The sequence continues at coordinate 315,342,090 of JAKOOJ010000001.1, read as the reverse complement.
CCCCTGCCGCTGCTCCGGGCTTTGGGAGACCTCTGCTTATGCAGAGCCAGGCGTCAAGAGCAAGCCTGCGAATTCAACAGAATAATTAAAGAAATGACGAGCTGGACCCTTAATACTGAACTGCAAGTATTTCACCCTTCCAAAATCTATTTAAGAGAAAAGAGGAGAGGAAAAGAGGGAAAAAGAACCTTTTAAAATGGCGTCTGCTGTGGCTGGAGAAGGGCTAAAAGGGAAAGTCCTTCCGTTTCTCCTTACTACAATGTAGCGGAATAAATATCACTGGCTACATTTGTAGATAAAACCTCGCTCCTGTGCTGTTGATTGAAAAGAAGTTTTTTTTTCTCTTTCTAAGGGAAAGTCCTTTCGTTTTCTATTCTCTCTTTTTTGCTAAATCTTGTCTGTGTGGGAAATGGCATCGGGACTTATACAGCTGGACAAATGGGGGGGGGAACTTCCCCTCTCAAGAAATTACGCCAACAAATTTCAACTCTCCAGCGTCAGAAACCCGATTTTAATATATTAGAATTTATCCTTGAAGAGATTGTAAGAAGGGATGAGATTGTGAACCAGCAATTTGAAAAATTTAAGCAGGAAATTAAAGAAATTGGTGAATTGGTGAAATCAAAGTTTGACTTTTTGAATCAAAAGATTTTAAAAGCTACTAATGGTTTATCAGGCTTTCTGATTCGGGTAGATGCAAAGACTAAATTATTAGAGTCTAAAATGAAGGAAATTGAGGAGAATTTGGATGACATGACTCAAAAAATTAAAAAGGATTTGATAAACACTCAGGATAATAGCTCGGAAGACAAATCTAAAATGGAGACTGACCAAAAGATTGGTAATGAAGAAAATGTACAACAGAGGATTGAAAGAGAAGTTTTAATGATTCAATATAATTTTACAGAATATGCAATTAGACTGAGAGGTTTGCAGGAAAATAATAGAGATGATTTAAGGAAAATATCTTCTGAAATTCTGGCTGGGATCTTAAAGGTTCAACCTGATGAAGTGTATTGCAGGATTGATAGAATTTACAGAATAAACTCCTGGTTGGCAAAGCAAAGGCAATTGCCTAGAGATGTGGTGATTTATTTTACAGATAAAGAAATTAGGAATAATATTGTGCAGAACTCTTTTAATTCTACCTTGCAATTTCATGGAAGAAAGATTTGGATTTTTAAGGAGCTCCCGCCCAAGATGTTAATGGAGAGGAAGAAATTTGGCTTTCTAGTGACTGAATTAAAAAAAAGAAATATCCTATTCAGGTGGGACACCCCAGTTGGCCTAATATTGAGATATCAAGGAATAAGATATCAATTGCATACTGTTGAAAAAGCGGAAGATTTTTATCAAAAAATTTTAAAAATGAATTTAACACCTTTAGGCATAATACAGGATAAGCAAAAGGAGTTGGAAACAAAAGGAAAACATCAAATTACAGATGTTGTGATGGATAAATTGTCTTTGGACTCCCTGGATACCCCAGCTGGACTGTCTATAAATAAGAGAGCAGTGTCATCCGACTCCAATGTGATGAACCATCAAGTCACAGACAAGTGCGCAAATCAATCAGTTGATATACAAGTGACAGAGAAGAAAGATGAGATGATAAAACTAACCCAACAAGAACATTACATAAAGCAGAATGAAAATCAACTAGCAGACACACAATTGGTAGGCAAGAAACGAGGATGGAAATTCAACCCGGAAAAGAAAAAGAAAAGAAATAGATCGCATAGAAACAGCAATTTCTAAACTATGCAACAGTGATGCCAGGGACTTTAAAAAATGAATGAATATTTGAAAAGATAGTGGAGGCGAACAATTGTTTGATACTATCCTGAGGATTGTGGCAGATCTCTGCAAGGCCATGGTTTTGGGATGTGAAAAGAGCCTCACTTCGTTGGATTTGAATCATCTAAAAAAAATTTTTTTTTTTTTTGGTAAATATATTATAACTATTTTGAGTTATAAGGCAGGAGAGTTTCGCCGGGGCATGCAGAAGATCTGGATGTTACTCAGTAGGATGATGGGAATTAATAATCCTGATGAATACCACAACTATACCATATGGATATAATTATAATTATAATGTCACTCGGGTGGTTGTTTTTGCTTTTATACAGATGCGAGGATATTTACTACTGATGGGGGCAGAAGATGACTGGAGATTTTGAACAAACTGTTGCACTAGCATGTTATTTTACCCTATTATGGGTGATGGATTTAACAATCTAGAGGAAAGACATCAAAGAAGATACTATATGGATTATAAATTTAAAGTTATTGTTTTTTCCTTTTTTACAAAATGGAATGCATATATAGATATGTGTATATCTTAGTAATGTGGGCAGTGGATTATATCTAGAATTGTACTGCATGATTTTGTAGGAATTGAAGGGTTGAAATAGGTTAGCTTACTGATTGATTAGTCTAAGAAAAAGGATTCTTAAGTCATATATTTAGGGGAGTGGAGGACTTAATAATTCAGTGGAAAGATACTAAAGAAGATATATTTTTTTCTCTTTTTTTTTTCTTTTTATAAAATGGGATGCATATATAGATATGTGTATATTTTAGTAAAGTGGGTAGTGGATTATATCTAGAATTGTATTGTACTGTATGATTTTAAGTCATATATTTAGAGGAGTGGAGGAATTGGACAGAATTGAATAAATGTTAAATTTGGATGCAGGGAGAAGGTCGATTTAAAATGTTATATTAATATATATAAAAGACTAAAGGTTAAATTGTAATAATACTCAATAAGCTTAACATGTTAAGGGTCAGTATTTCGAGAAGGGATTAAGGGAAAGGAAAGATATTATGTATGTAACTAGTTATGAAATAGCCTATTGTTGTGAAGAAGTCACAGGGGGGGTTGGGTGGAAAGGGTGGGTTAGGGAAGGGGGGGGGGAAAGGGGGAAAAACTTGTATTTGAAAACTTTTTCAATAAAAAAAAAAAAAAAGATTGAGGAATGGAAAGGGAATCACCCCAAGATAAGTGTAGACTCACTAACACAAAGAGAGGCCAGGTACTTACATGACACTGAACAGATGATAGATAGGCCGGTCAGGTCAACCAGGAACCAATTGCCAAGAAGGTTAAATGATTACGTGATGCACATACACACGAACCACGTCACACCCAACTCATACGAAGAGGTATTGAGACTACCCCAGGAGGAGAGGACAAAGTGGGAGTCAGCCATGGCCAAAGAACTGGACAGTCTGAGAAAGCTAGAGGTCTACACTCCAGCCAAGGTCCCAGAGGGCAAAAGTGCGATAGGCACCAGGTGGATCTTCAAGGTCAAGAACCTAGAGGGTGGCCAAAACCTATACAAAGCCAGGCTGGTTGCCCAGGGGTTTGCTCAAAGGTTCCCAGAGGACTACACTGACACCTTCTCGCCCACCGTGAGGACAGAGAGCGTTAAAAGTGCCCTAGTCATCGCTTCCCTGCTAGGACTAGAGCAGTGGTTCTCAACCTGTGGGTCGGGACCCCTTTGGGGGTCGAACGACCCTTTCACAGGGGTCGCCTAAGACCATCCGAAAACACATATTTTCAATGGTCAATGGAATAATTTTATGGTTGGGGGTCACCACAACATGAGGAACTGTATTAAAGGGTCACAGCATTAGGAAGGCTGAGACCCACTGGACTAGAGGTACACCAGTTCGACGTGCAGACGGCTTACCTGCATGCCAACCTAGATAAGGAAATATACGTTAGAGCACCACACAGTAAAGGGACCAACAGGGGAGACACCTGGCTACTTCACAAAAGCCTGTATGGACTGAAACAGTCAGGCAAATGCTGGTACGAGTGCCTGGTTGAGATCCTGAAGTCAATGGGATTCACAGCAACCGTAGCCGACAACTGCTTTTTCACCAGGAGAGAGGGGGACTCGCCAGAATACGTCCTAGTCTACGTGGATGACATACTTTACATCAGCAAACACGAAGGGAATCGCAACGCCTTCGCCAGCAAACTAAGTGAACACTTCACTTTAAAATACCTTGGAAAAATAAACAGGTACCTAGGCATGCAGGTCAATGAAACCCCCAAAGGTTTTCAGCTGTCCCAAAAGGAAAAGATAGAAGAATTACTCCACAAATGCAACATGGCAGATGCCAAGGGGTGTGATTCACCCATGCAACCGGACTTCCTAAAAAACATGCATGATGAATCACCTGAATTTAAAGACAACACGCTGTACAGGTCAGTCATAGGCTCGCTACTGTATATCGCCAACTGGACAAGGCCAGACATTGCATTATCACTTAATCTATTGTCCAGGCACGTGGGCAAACCTACCATGTACCACTGGGACGCGGTGAAAAGAGTGCTAAGGTACCTAAAACAAAGTGCTGATGCGTGCCTAGCCCTAGAACCAGAAACATCCGACGAGCCCGTTCTCTCCTGCTACGCTGACGCTGACTGGGCCGGGGATACCAAAGGTCGGAAAAGCACATCAGGATACATATTTTACTTGAACAATAGCCTGGTGCATTGGTACACAGGTAAACAAATCTTGGTAGCCACCTCGACCACAGAGGCAGAATATATATGCCTTTCCAAAGCCGCTAACAACCTTATCTGGTTCGACGACCTACTCGCCAGTGTGTGGAGAGAACCAACTTACCCGATAAACATCTACGAAGACAACAAGGCCGCCATAGAAATATCCATGGCCAACGCTGTAGGACAAAGATCAAGACATATAGACATAAAGTACAAACACATGAGACAGCTCTCCAAAATTCATAAAGGCCATACATTGTGACACAGAAGAACAGACCGCAGACATACTCACAAAACCACTACAGGGTAAACAGCATTCACACCTAGTATCCAAACTCAATATCCACCTCAGAGTGCCAATCAGTCAGTCAGGCCTACAACCACAGGTCAGGCATTTAGAGGGGGATTTGTCAAGTGTAAATGCCTTGCCCATGCCAGGGGTCAGCTGTGGTACAGTAGTGCAGGGGTTAACACAAACACCCACCTGGCCAGCTCCACCCACAGACCCCTCCTTACCGGAGTCTCCGCCCACAGGTATAAAAGGTAGACACGCTCTTCCATGCTCCCCAGATCCAGATGCAGCATGTGATGTTAAGATGAACCTGTAAATAAATGAGATTTAATCAACCTACTGACTTATGTTTGTTATTGGGCCTGATCCATGAATCCTTGTAACAGTATATTTCATCTTGTTCCCTTTTTTCCTTCAAATCTTTACTCAAGCAATCTTCTAATCCTTTATCTTTTTTACTTTTACCAGTGTATTTTTTTCTGCTTTACTTCTTGCAAGTATAACATTTAAATCATTTTTATCATTTCCGGATCCTTTGTCATGCTCTTGTTTGTAGTCAGTCTGTGCCATCTTCTCGCAGCAGCTTAACCAGGTGGTCTCCATTTTTTTCAGCTTCTTTGCAGATGTGGCACTTGCTTTCTGTTGCTGTCTTCTCTATTCTGGCTTTGTATGCATTTGTTTTTAAGGCTTGGTCTTGTGTAGCCAGAATTAGTCTTTTTTTTTTTTCAATTTTCCTGTTCTTAGCCATTACCAGTTTATTAGGTATGTTCTACTATTAATAAATTATTACTATTTACAGTTTATATCACTAAAATGGAAGACTATACTACTGACTTTTGCAGTAGATACCCAAAGACCTGCAAAAAAAAGGGGTGGGTGGGTTTGAGGATATCTAAAAATTGCTCTTTCCAATATAATATGTAATTTGTAAGCTTTGCCATTGTCTTAGAACCATTCTCCATTAACCTACTTTTGCTGAGTTACCTCCTTACTTAAGCAGACTGGAAGCTTGGTATCTTTGGAGAAAAAATAAAAAGTGTTATGATATGTCTTTCCTTTATTCCATCTTCTCAAGCAGTGATCCTGCTGTCAGGAATTAACCCAAAAGAAGGAAAAAGATGGGGTGGGAATTCCCTTGGTGATTCTGCTCAGTCCTTTCAAGATTTTCGTTTGCTTATTCTTTTGGTCTTAGGATACTCGAAGTCCAGCAGAATTTGAAGTCAGCCACTTGCCAGAAGCAATTTTAGTTCCTCCTGAAACTGATGCTGTCAAGGAAATTTTCAAAGCATGGTTCAAACAAGGTATGGTAATATATATATATATATATATAGAAAGTATTGGCCTGCTTTGTGAAGGTTTTCAAATGAACCAGGCTATACTAGTGTTTAGAGACATGATTGAGATATGCTTAAATACTATTGAGACAATCTTCATCAAGCAGAATTGAATTTCTTCCACAAATCATCCATGACCTTAGTTGTTGCATACTCCTAGTACATACAGCCCTTTGGCACAAAAGGCTGAGAGTTGGAAGACTTGGAAAATTCTCTTTTTCATTGCAACAATATGGCCAGGAACAAGGCTATTGGCCATGAAGGCTTCTAGCTATAACAGTTTGTCTAATATCCTATTTTTGCCCTCTCTCTCGGGACCTTTAAATGCAGTAAAAATTATTCACTATACTTTTCTTTTTATTTATTATGGTTCTGTCATATACAGATGTTTTCCTATTGCTCTCTCATTTCTTTCCTTTTGCAAACAATTTTGGATTGAAAGAACGTGACATTGCCAACTCTACTCAACTGGTGGGAAAAAAAGATCCTGAATCAAGTTGGCCTCCTTTAGTTTTTCACAGGACACTCTTTCTTCTAACTCCTTCCTGTTCTTTTTTTGGAAATATTGGCCTATCCTTATTTCCCAGTTCCTGGGCTCAAGCAAGCCATTATATCAAGCCATTTGCTATAAAAATGTCAATCAGCATGTTCAGTAGGAGAGAGGAGTACTTAAGTATGTATGTAAAGCAAGAAGACTTTGAATGCAAATGTGAGTGACCGGTAATTAGGGTTGCTCTCACATGGTCAAAAGTAAACAACTTGATATTAAATGAGACTGTGACCACACTAAGAAATGGATGAAAAGTAGTGGTGGGTTTCAAAAAATTTTACTACTGGTTCTGTGGGTGTGGCTTGGTGAGCATGGTATGGCTTGGTGGGCGTGGCAGGGGAAGGATACTGCAAAATCCCTATTTCCTTCTGATCAGGTGGGACTTGGGAGGCAGAGAATAGATGGGGGTGGGCCAGTCAGAATTTTTACTACCGGTTCTCCAAACTACTTAAAATTTCCATTACCGGTTCTCCAGAACTGGTCAGAACCTGCTGAAACCCACCTCTGATGAAAAATATATGTCTGCCTAAAAAAAATAATTTCTTCTGGCTCTTTTTGTAAAGCCAGCAGAAAAAGGCACAAGTAATTTGAATACTACTTGTTATAAATTGAAGTCATATTTGATAAAGTGCAGTCAGCCGGAATTCTTTCACAATACCTTCTTAACTTTTTTTAAATAAAACTTCATTATGAGAAGTTCCTGGTTTCTATGTATCTGTTTAATTAGCTCTTGTCTAGCCTGCTTGAAGAAGCTAGAGAGAATAAATGAGGACCGAAGGATAGAAAAGTATGGAAAGCTGTTGATATAAAGTAGTTTTTAGCTATATTTTCCTTTTTAAAAATCTAATTTTTCCCTTATGCTTTTAATTTATTTGGCTTACTCATTTTTGTATCCTACATAACTTTCTTTACAAAGAAAGAGAACAGTGTAATACGTATCAGCATATATAGCCATCACATTACATATACATGTGAGTAAAATTTTTATTTTTATTCCATTTCAGAATATGAAGGGTATCATAGACACATTGTTTGCTACTGCACTGTGGGCTATCGATCATCCATGACAGCTCAGCTTCTGAGTGACTACTTGTGCTGTGAGACAAATCAAAATTTCATTACTTCTTCCATGATTTACAATCTTCAAGGAGGTCTAGTGAAATGGGCCTCTGAAAAGAGGTGGATGGTAGACCAATATAACAAATCATCATCCAAAATGCATCCCTATAATGAAGTCTGGGCAAAACTCCTAGAGCCAGAGTTCAAGGTGGAGACTGAAGGAAATGTTTAAAGATGGTCTTGAAACAAAATATTCCAAGCTATGACATTAATTTCAAAACAGCTTATTTCTCTGAACATTCAATCTGAAAAAAAAATTAAGGCTCCTTAATCATTCCAAAAGTGGTCCACAAGATAGCCACAGCTCCATAAACTTCAGAATGAAATAGTTAAAGAATTGCACCAACAAATAATTGGGAAGACTAAACCTCTGATCCAAGTGACCGACCCAGATTGGATCCTGCAATATTATCCTGGGACACGTATATTTGCCTTCATTCATAATACTTTTTGGGACTATTTCAGCCAATTTGCCTATGATGGTTGTTATTTGCTCAGTTTGCTGCCACTCTTCCTTGATGCTGCTTCTGAAATTCCTGAAAAAATATTTCTAAAAATATGACAGAACCCTCACTTGGAGGCTACTGATGCAAAATGTCTTTATATGTGTAAAAAATCTTAGGCTCTTTAGTTTTACATAATTTTTCAAGCAGCTTGTTGGTGAGTAGAATTCCAACAATTTTCTTCTTTTTCTGTACTTCTATAACAAGTAGGTTTTTCATTAAAAAAATTGTGAAAGTACTTGGAAGATTTTTCAAAGAATTTGTTTGGCAACGGTCTCAAGGAGAATTTCACGTTACAGTCCAGCTGAAAAATTATCATTAAAAATAGCACATTTTTGTGATAGCCATATATCAGCCTTAGCATTTTTCTTCAGTGATCTGATCTTCTGGAGACAATATTTCCTTGAGGATACTACAAATATTTAACTCATATCGTGTATGGTTCTCTATTTTGCACACTTGGATAATAAGTTAAACCAGTAACTAAGTTTAAAAAGTTATGAATACAGCCTCAATCTCCAGTTGTGGGTTGTTGCATCATTTTGGACAACTGATTAGATGAGGCTTGGACACTGCCACACAGTTGATTATGTTTTGGTGTTTGTACAACATAATTGATCAGGACTGAACTAAATCTGGGTCTCTTTTGTATTAAAACCAACTGTTTTTCCTGCCCCTGTCTGTAGTCATAATATGTTAACCTGACCTTGACTCAGTAATGTAATTCTGCAAATCTGATTTTGGCTCTGGCTGTGCCTTCTCTCCTGCTTCTGCTTTCTCTTTAGCCCCATCCTGTTGGATCCTCTTTGCAGTTCTAGGGACAAACTGCTTCTTAATAGATTCTTAATAGAGCTCAGCTTACTGTATTGTGCTTTTCATTTTGGCTTTTTGCACTGTGTGAAGTGTCCCTCTTCAACTTTGGCAGCTTGAAGATGTGTGGACTTTATGAATTCCTCAGCCAGGATGGCTTGCTTGGGAATTCTGGGAGTTAAAGTCCATATATTTTCAAGCTGCCAAGGTTGAGAAATGCTGCTTATTTTATTTGATTGAAAGAACATAACAAACATCATGACACTGCTGGGTCTATAGAACATTCCAATCCAGATCAGTTAAACATTTAGCAATGCATTTCCCCAACAACCTAAGCTTCATTATTATTAACTTTCACTAGACCTTTTATGATTTAGCATGTAGTGCAAATAAAGCTGATTTCTTTCTGAGCAAGATACCATCCTGTGTATTTTGTATTGAACGCTTTGGTGTGGTGCCTGTATTAACAATTACCAGCAACCTACCATGTGAAATAAGGGTAATGAAAGTTTCTTAACACACATAAAACTTTTCTACAAGAACTTTAGTGAGGCAAACATTCACAGCAAGGATGAAAATGAGACAGTCTTGGCTGAAGTTTGACTTGGCTGGACTTTGGCTGTCAGAATCTTCAATATTAACCAATCCAAAAGAATGCTGGTTTTTTTTCTTGTTCAACAAACTCTTTTGTCTTTTTTTTCCTGATATTTAAGAATCTGGTTATCCTTCTCCCTTGCTGGATAGCTAATGGAAAAAAGTCACAAACCACTCTAGCCATACTAAAAGATTTGCTGGTTAGGGAATTCTGGGAGTTGAAGTCTAGGCAACCTAAAGTTGCCAATGTTGAGAAACACTGCTTTTATGCACCTTTCTTTCTACACTAAAAAGTTCCAAATACTATTGTTTTTTCCTAGATGGAGAGCAATTTTAACCCCTAACTATTTTGGTTGCCCTTTTTTTGTATTTTTTTGTAGAGTATTTTTTTTAAGTATACTGCTGTGTACGCGGCATTCTTACAATTGTTGCACTACATAAAAGTATTGCTATCAACCTTTGGCCATATCTCAAGATCTTTCAAAATGTGAAGCTGTTTCAGATTCTTTTAATTCTGTGTTCCCAGATATTGGTGCAATTTGACCACTGAACCCAAAGAATAGCAGGTGCCCCAGAGGGTTGTAAGCCAAACTGATGGAATGTGTTGATACGTCTCCTATATTAATGAAAATGACACTTATGTTAGTTAGCTGGAGCTTTCTTCTGATCAAGTCAGGGCAGAATTACCCATTGTGCTAAAAAAAAAATAAAAAAAAATCCTCATATATTGTACATGTACTTGTACATTTTACAAGACTCTCATGAATTGACATCCCTTCCTTTGTGTCAGTCTCTGGGAACAATGTCTTTTTTTTTTTTGGTCTTGGAATGGGTAATGTAAGCACCCCATAGACTCAACCAAGGGACCAAGCAAAAAACTGCCACCCCAATTTTCTGTTGCTTTATCAGATGGATTAAAGTGGTATTTCTCAAACTCAGTGCCTTTAATATATGTGGACTGAGAAATACTGGTTTAGAGGACTTTCCTCACAAAGATTGTCAAAACCACTTGCTCTTGAATCAGCTCCTTGGAAAGAGTGAAATGCAGTGGTGGGATTCTGCCGGTTCTAGGCGGTTCGGCTGAACCGTTTGTTAAATTGCTGGCTCACCCCACCCCTTGCCCCGCCCTTCCGCACCACTATTTATTGCCAATAAATAGTGGCAGGTGGGGCGAGGGGCGGGCGAGCCATTAATTTAACAAATAGTTCGGTGTTTTTTTGTAATTTATTGGCCTCGCAGCACACCGAACCATTTGTTAAATTGCTGACTCACCCGCCCCTTGCCCCGCCCCGCCTCCCACCCACGCGGCACCAGCCTACCCTAGCCCATCCAGTTGCTGGAGGAAACGTGACTTTTCTCTGCCCCAGAACACTGGCTGCCCAGGCTGCAGCTGAAACTCCGCATCGTAATGGGCTCCAGGAGGAGGAGTGGCGCCATCTGCCCCATTGCAAAGTTCAGTAAGAGCAACCAAAGCCGGTTGCATGCGCAGCCAGGCGGGCACACGTCCAGTGGGGCACAGGCTTAAGATGCCGCCTCCAAGCCGAGGGGTGACCTGATGGTGCGGTAGGTGCGCTGCCGCCACCACCCAAACAGAAGAGGGGAAAGAGATGGAGAGAAAGAGATGAAGGAGAGAAAGAGGGGGGAGAGAAAGAGAAGGAGAGAAAGAGAGGGAGGGAGAAAGAGATGAGGAGAAAGATGAAGGAGAGAAAGAGGGGCGGGGAGAAAGAAAGAGATGGGAGAGATGAAAGAGACACACAGAGATACCTGTTGAAAATACTGGGAGCCACAAAACCTGGGTGGGAGTAAGTGATATGGAGTTGGAAATGCCCACCCAGGTTTAAGGTTGTATTTAAGTGTTTACATGTGTTTAAGGTTGAGTGTTTAAAATTGCAGACCCCTGACCTACTCCATCCGATCGCTTCACCCTGCAGCCAGCCCTGTAGGCCTGCGCCCGCCTCCCACCTGGGCAGCAGTGGCCTACCTAGTCCGGTTGTATCACCTTGCCCTGCAGCTGGCCCGAACGCCCACCTCGGACTGCCTCCGACTGCTCCAGCAGATCATTGTTATTTAATTAATTTAATTAAGAATGCTGCAATGGGCATAAATGATGACTGGTCAAAAGTGCGAGGATCTGTTAGAAATCGCTTTTTTCAGCCCTCTGGGTAGTCCCTATGTGCATATGGACTACCCAGAGGGCTGAAAAAGTTATTTTTGGCCGGTCCTCGCACTTTTGACCGGTCCTCGCATTTACGACTGTCCTCACATTTTACATTTTGTGCCCTATCTTTTCACCATGGTGAAGAGAAATAGTTGTGAAATGAGTGACACGGTTGTTAAGAATGCTGCAACGGGCAGAAATGTGAGGATGGTCATAAGTGTGAGGACCAGTCAAAAGTGCGAGGACCAGTTAGAAATGACTTTTTTCAGCCCTCTGAGTAGTCCCTATGCACATAGCCATGCCCACCCGGTCAAATTACCAGCTAGCCATGCTCACCCGGTCACATGACCACCAAGCCACACACCCCCAACTAAGCCACGCCCACAGAACCAGTTGTTAAAAAAATGAATCCCACCACTGGTGAAATGTTATATGTAACCTCCAGAGGAGTCCATTATCATCACTGCTACTGTAGCTATTCAAAGAACTATGAAAGATTAAGAGTTAGCAGTGGATTCTCCTGTAGTCAAGGTGAGCCGAGGTGGCGCAGTGGTTAGAGTGCAGTACTGCAGCTACTTCAGCTGATTGCAGACTGCTAGTTCAGCAGATCAGCGGATCAAATCTCACCGGCTCAAGGTTGACTCAGCCTTCCATCCTTCCGAGGTGGGTAAAATGAGGACCAGATTGTTGGGGGCAATATGCTATTTAGTATACTGTCTTTGGTGTAAGCCGTCCAGAGTCCTTGGAGAGTGGGTGGCATAGGAATATGAATAATAATAATAATAATAATAATAATAATAATAATAATAATAATATAATAGCTGCTGAGCTATTAACCAGCCTCAAAGGCTGTGAATATCACTAAAGATTAACCAATAAATAATAATAACAATAATAATAATAATAATAATAATAATAATAATAATAATAATAATCTTTTTCCCTTACCCCTATTGTATATAAATTCTGAGATGCAGTATAGAATCATGGTAATGGTTTAAATGCTATCTAGGTTTTCCTCAAATTTTGTAAGAGTAGGGCCTATACGAAGCCTTTCGATACTGGTGACATAGAGAAAGAAAGGGAGGGAGGAAATTTGCTGCATCTTCAAGAAGTGTTCCCAGTCTTGGATTTATTTTCTTTATTAGGTGATAGGAAAAGTTGTCTGTATATTATGCTATTCTTTGAAACAGACAGATAACAAGAACCGTCTTGGGATGGTGAAACTATTAATACTTTTATTTTTTTTTATAATAATTAAGTTAGAACAACAAAATCTTGGCTACAAGTTAATGAAAGATAAAATCTTTAAAAAGAGAACTTTAAAAAAGGAACAACTGAACAGTATCCATCGAAATAGGCCTAAATCACTCCTTGCAAGGACAAGCTCTTTCAAGAGGACTGACAAACACTGGCACCCCTGACCAGGAGGTGGGATCCTGTAAGGTCTTCCCATTAGAGTACAGAGCCTCTAACCCTAACCCTCAAGCACCATGTAAGCCGATGGTGCCAGTTTACAAAATGACTAACGAGATATGTTACAGTTGAACTTATATGAAATGGGGAAGGTAGGAGGTAGCTATCACCCTTTGGTCTCTTCTCAGGAATCATATGACCAATCATTACCTTGGAAGGCAATGCATTCCCACTTTTCATGTAATCAGTAGTGAAGTTGGCCAGGATAAGCTATTTCAAGAATTGTATGGCTGTTTGTGCATTTACACTGTGGGCTAAGCCACAATACTCAGATTCATTCAACATGCTATGTTGAAACAAGGCAAATCAATTGATGGCTTGGCTCAGCGTATGAATCAGGTCACAGAGTTTCCTGCCCATCCATTGCTCAAGGATAAAACTATTCGATTTTGCCACATAAACATCTGAGAGAATTGGAAATTTAAGTATCATTGGGTCTTTAACTGAAGAATTACATTTTATTTTAAAGTCATTCAAACTGACTGAAGACAGCAAGGAAAAACATCAAGTGAGTTTACCAATTAAAATATTATTATTATTTTGTGACATTCATTCTTGCAAGTTTCCAAAGTCCGTCAAACTACTATAGGAAAAATAATTTAAACATCTGCTTTATATATTTGTGTTTCAAGTGCCCTTCCTCCTGACTCTTGCAAAGAAACATTTGAAATCATGACTTCTCATACTCAGAAGGCCAGGCAAGAAGAAATTTAGCTTAGGGAATGGGAGGAAAGATTATGTATATGAAGATACTCCAGATGTTTTCCATGAATATTTATGTAACATTTTAAAGATCTTCTCTTTCTCTTTTCTCAAGGGAAGATTTTATCCAATAGCTCACTGATCTGCTACTTTCCAGCCACTGAGTTCAAAGGCACTGACATATGTAAAATGTATGTTTGTCAGATGCACAAAATGCAAATTTTATTGCACTGCTTTTAAGGCAACTTAAATAATATTAAACATATTAAGCTACCTGGGTTTAGCTCTGGCTGTTTTGAATTTACTTTGTCCCTTTCAAGCCCACCCCTGCCCATCCATATCTCCGTCTGCTTTTTCACTAGCATCTGCCTAACTTTGGACCTGCAAATGGGTTGGGAAGACACAACTGCATTTCTGCCTGGCTGGGAACTACCAAAATCAGAACACAGCAGGCTGTTGTTAGCCCATGTAGTCCAGATCAGCATGCCAATGTGGAAGAGACATTCTTCTTGTCTTGAAGCATTTGCTGGGCTTTCCCAGAAAAGATTTGCCTGAGTGAGTGAGTTTAGTCAGGCAGCAGGAGTCACATGTAAAATGGTTAACTTGCAAGTCCATGGTAGACAATATAGCAAATTAATCAGGCCTGCGCTTGACATACTCCCAGTTTTACCTTAATGACTGTAAGTTTACTCTGTTCTGAAGCCACTTTCTTCCTATATTTAGGCATAGCAATTTTTGCCTCCATGTTTTGTCTCTAAAGAACCCGTATTCTGCTCCTGGTTAGCCTGGAAACCCAGGTGGGCAAGCACTGGCTGCAGGAGATGCCGCTGAGATGTTTGTTCAGAGATTCTTCTGGAAGCAGCACAAACATGTAGGTGCGGCTGGAATACTTTCCAGGTGGTCTGCCCCAATTCAGGACAAAAAAATGGACCTCAGTGGGTTAACTAAGGTTTGAGAAAAGATTTGGGGCGAGAAAAGAACAGGACGTCCATACAAATGCAGAATGCTTTTGGCTTCGTTTTCACTTCCCTAAAGTGCCGTTTGCCCATGAGGGGAAAGTGTCTAAATGGAACATGTAACGACCCCAGCTGTTGATGGCCACAGTTACGCAAATGACTCCAATGATGTTCATCACAATTCCAGTTTTAACCTGGAGGGGAGAGAAAAACAAAGAAAACAATGAGCAGACCAAAGGTTCTGTGGCTCATTCATAGAGCAAGCAAGAGGAGGAGTCATAAGTCCCATGTCAGTTTGCGATGTTTTTGTAACCGGAAGGGAATCACACCATTCTCCCTGTTCCAGGAATACATTGTGCAAGTACCCTTTGCTCCCCTTTTTGCATATTCTGGGAAATTCCAAAGAACAAAATGAACACCAACAGCCTCCCCCTCCATTTAGAACTTAACACTGTCACTGGGGGTATTGTAGCATTGGACCTTCTGAACTTCTCATGTACAAACTACGGTAGGCTCAGATTTAACTGAGACTCACTATTATGCAAGATTGTTCCAATCATTAGAGATATATACCTATTTTATTCTAAAGGGGGAAAAAATCCGATGCTGCTGAATTGCTGGAATAGCTTGGACAAGCTGCGATGGGATTAGGATGGGAGCTTTCGGTCCATTTTGTTAGTGCTCCTTCCAAATTTGTGTTTTACCTTCAAAGTTTTATGGAAACTGGAAGGTTAGAATGCATATATCACTGAACAACCACTGAGCTTTCTGGTGCTAACAGTAATTTATTTATACCCTACTTTATAAAAAGTAAAGTGTGGTATTTCAATAAGTTCTAAATTAGTAGTAGGAATGCCTCAAAATTTACACTTGGACGCCAAATTGAAACTCTAGTTTTATATTTCAAAATGAGGATAAATCCATTTTTTTCAGAACTTTTATTTAACTTTACATTCCAACAGAAGAAAAAATATCTGGCTTTACAGACACTGCCTGTTGTGTGACATTGCATACAACAAGTGTATAGACATTGCATACAACAAGTGTACAGACACATAAGCACTTTGAGTGATGTGCCTAAAGACATACTCCCAAAAGAAAGCAAGTTTCAGGATGAAAAACGTGTTTTATTTGAGTGAATTTAAACCAAAATGCAATGGCAACACAACACCTAGCTTTACCCTGATGGATACTGAAAAATCAAACAAAAGTCAGATCTGGTTGTTATTTCCATGGAAGATCATTAAAAAAAACAGTATTGAAAATTAGACTGAAAAATCTTTAAAAATGGATTTCATTTCTATATTCCTGTCAGCTGGATATATCTTTGAAGTTATTATAGCATTACTAACTCAAAGGAAGCTTACACAGAATTACAGTATAAACGTGATAACTAAAATCCCTTTCAATCAAATAAATAATTACAGCTTTTATATTTGGGTTGGCCCTCTGGATGTTGGAAATACCTCTACTTAAAAAAAACACCTTGCCTTCTTTTTAAAAACTTAGATATTGTAGCTTCAGTTGAAAGCAAAATTGCTAGCTTACCATGTCAGATACGTGGAGATGGCCGTATGAGAATACAATGGCGTTTGGAGGGGTTGCTACAGGAAGCATGAAGGCGAAGGAAGCACTGAGAGTGCCTGGGATCATGATGTACAAAGGGTTGACTTCAATAGACTGTGACTAGACAGACAGAAGCAGAGAAGGAATGGGAAAGAAGGGAGAGAAACATTTACAGTATTGAACTGATATGTGGAAAGACATACAGGTCTGAAGCAACAAACGAATATTTTAGAACTCCCACTCTAAAACCACTTCCAGAGCAGAAACACAACATAAGGGAAACAGTTGGTGGAGCTGGCCAAGCATTTTGTACTCCTTTCAGAGGCTATAAACAAAAGTCAAGGTTGATGACATCATCAGTTGTGTCTTAAAGCAAGGGTCTCCAACCTTGGCAACTTTAAGACTTGTGGACTTCAACTCCCAGAATTCCCAGCTGAGGATTTAGCTGTTTTAAAGGACCAAATTAATGTATATTGGTCTCTTGACTGCCACACCAAACAAAGAACTAAATAATTTCAGAAGCACAGGTTGTCCCATAAGAATATAGCCTTGGCATAAAAAGTTGCTGGGCAGAATTGATATGTTATTAAATGATTCTCCAACAGGTTGCGACTCAAAGATAGCTCTTCCCATAATTCAAAGCAATGGACCTCTCTCCAAGTTAGGAAGAAATCCTGAAAGCAGCAATTTCTACATCAGAAATATACCTCCCCTCACATACCTTTCCCATACAGTAATAGTTGCTGCAGTTATGTACCTGAGACAAATTCCTTGTGTGCTCAATCACATTTGGCCAATAAATAATTCTATCTTGCAATTTTATAGTGTGATCAGCTTGTACTGAAAAAATGAAGCATGCCCTAGGGCAGGGGTGTCAAACTCGCAGCCAGCGGGCCAGATGCATCACGCACTAACCACGCCCATGCCCGATTTAGCAAAGGGGAAAAAAGTTGTGATACCTCACATGACACGGCTGTGATGATGCATGTTTGACAACCCTGCTCTAGGGCAACTGCTCTGAGAAAGATTGCTGCCGTATACAAACAAAGGAAACATAAATATTTAGTCATCAATTCAAAATCTCCCTCAATAGTTCTGTCCTTTTTTTTATTTTCCCTTCCATTGAAATCTACTCCCTTGTTCTTCCAAATTTCTCTACAATGCTATTGTTCTCATGGTCATGCTGGCTCAATCCCCTATTCTAACATCCTGTTCCATTGTTTTGTTCACATAACATGCTTCACCTGGTTTCTGAATTAACCCATTGTCTGAATTCGCATAAACACTGAGCCATAAACTAAATTTCACACAAGATGGAACATCACAAAAAAATTAACCAAGGCTACCTTTCTGTAAGGATGCTGTAAGAACTGTTGGCTTATTTAATTAGCACATCTAATTATATATATTATATGTATTCTTGTATGAACATAGCTATAAATACATAATTGAAATAAATATACCTTCTACTGCTGTTTACCCTTGATTTTACTTTCTTCCTTTCCTATTCCTTGTGTTGAAATATTGTGCGTATGTTACTTTAGTAATGGATCATCTTCTTTATAACTATGCACATTGATGAAGTTTTCAAAGCAACAAATCATCCATTTGGTCCTGTTGCTTTCAATTAATCAAAGAAAAGTCACCTCTTAGAGCCCCCAAACTGAATCTGATCCCATATAAAACACTGGATGATCCCCAAGCACCTAATCTAGAAGCCTATGGATCATTCATGCACCTTGTTGGAATGGTCGTATTATGCCTTACAAAACAAAAATTTCAAAATAAATTTCAGCCATGAAAAGAGCTTTACCAATGATGCAAAGACGGGCAGGAAGAGCGTGGCTGTGGCTACATTACTGGTACATTCAGTGAAAATGGCGATGGCAATACAGAGAATAATTGCAATGGCCCAGGGAGGAATGGTATGCAGTGGTGTCATCTGATTCCCCAGCCATTTGGACAGCCCCGAAGCCTGTTAGATAAAGGGAGGAAAACTGAGTTAGAAAGAAAATCCCCTAAAATAAAAACATTACAAAGACTAAATGCATATAATAAACAAGATCTCAGTTTTTAAAATAGAATAACTGTATTTAGGAATATGATTTGCCCAAATAAATAAATCATGTTTTGACTTAATGTGGTGGCATAACTTACACTACATATTATCACAGAGGCTACAATATGCTGAGCCACAATCTACCCAACCCATTTTAATGTAAATTAGTGCAAATCCAGACATATTCCTCTCTTGACTATGAAGACAAGATGAAACATAAGTCCTTATACGGTAGCTAGCTAAAAGTCAACTTCTATTTAATGGTGGGGAGATTTTTATCAATAACCATTCACCCTCAGATTTAAATGAAACCTCCAAATTCAGAAAAAATATATCTCTGTTTAGTAGGTCTAGGGCCAAACAACTACTGGCTATCATAATACAATATTCAGATCGGAATAGTGGAAATCATGTCTGAATATGTTTAGCCTAGAAGATGGTTTTCACATCAATCGCATTGGACCAGAGAAGGAAGAATATATGTTTTTTACTGCCCCAGATGGAAGGACTAGAACCAGGTAGTAGGAATTGTAGGGAAGCACAATTTTTAGTAATCCTCAAAAGACATGTCCTAATACCAGTCTACTCTGGGCTGTAATGGGAGATCTCTTTGCTGGAGAAAGTTTTTTTTCCTTTCATTTAATTGTGTCTGATCTTGAAGACTTCCTGGACAAGTCCAGTGGTGGGAGTCAAATTTTTTTACTACTGATTCTGTGCACATGGCTTGGTGGGCGTGGCGTGGCTTGGTGGGCGTGGCTTGGTGGGCGTGGCAGGGGAAGGATACTGTAAAACCTCCATTCCCACCCCACTCCAGGGGAAGGTTACTGCAAAATCCCCATTTCCTCCCGATCAGCTGGGACTTGGGAGGCAGAGAATAGATGGGGGTGGGGCCAGTCAGAGGTGGTATTTAACGGTTCTCTGAACTACTCAAAATTTCCACTACCGATTCTCCAGAACTGCTCAGAACCTGCTGAATGCCACCTCTGGACAAGTCCCTTCAGTTTTCCTGGCATGGTGTTTCAAAAGTGGTTTCCCATTGGTTTCCTAGGGCTGAGAGAAAGTGACTGGCCCAAGGTCATCAGGGTGGCTTTGGGCCTAAGGCAGGCCTAAAACTCTCAAGTCTCCCAATTTCCAGCCTGAAACACTGCACTAAACCAACTCTCTGGTGGAGCTTAAACAACAATTTAGTCAAGGAAGAGTTGTACTGATACCAGTGGTGGGTTGCCCCCGGTTCGGACCGGTTCTCAAGAACCAGTAGTAAAACTGGTGGGAGGCTCCGCCCACCGACCCGGACGTCATCAGGAAGCTTCTGCCCATGCCCAGAAGCGCACGCGCGGTCCCATCACAAACCGGTAGTAAAGGTAAGTAGAACCCACTCCTGACTGACACCTCTGGCTAATTGAGAGACTGGATGTATATGATGTCTAAGATCCCTTCCAATTCTATGGCTGCATTCATATATACATTACCCCTGATTACTGAATTAACATGTTTAATTCAGTTCTAAACCAGCAAAACTGTTCTTACAAATAGTTGGCGGAATTTAGCCATCCCTCCATATGGGTTATGCTCTTTTTAGAAAAAGAATGGGTTAATTTCTAAGCCACATACTTAAGGATATAACATTACGGAGACCTTGGTGCTCTCTGCGCTTGGTTGGTTGCTTGCAGATGTTTCATTATCCGACTAGAAAACACCAATACTGCATGATGTTATCTAGCTGAGTAATGAAATACCTGCAAGAAAACAACCAAGCTCAGAGAGCACCAAGGACCACAGTTCAACTCAGATCTACAGATATTCTATTTAGATGCATTATTATTCCATGCACCATTTTTTCCTATCCCAGCTGCTTACTTGATGGCTACAGCAAGTGCTCTATTAGGCAAACATAGCTCGGTAAAGAATCTCATGAACCCTTTCCTATGTCTCACAATTTTTTATTTTATTATTTTTTTTGCCTGGGAGGGAAAGCAACAATCCCAACTTTTATTCCACAAAATGCAAAAATGTAATTTTATATTCTTCACATATGCAAAGGAAGCAACGTCCAGTTCCACGGAAGCCACATCAAATCCTCACACAACTCTTTCCACATCCATGAGGTGTACGCAGGAGAATTTGCCTATTCACCTTTAAAGCTATGAGAGTAGTAATCCACAATACGTATCTGCCAGCTATAGAGGAAAAAACTCAGTCTCTGCTTCTAGCCAGCCAGAGCTCAACTATAACCCAAAACACATTAGAATATGAGCAGCAGCATCTTTTGGGTGACCATATACTCTGCAAGGCATCAACACCAAAAGAAGGGATGTGCCTGGCTGGGAGGCACAGGAACCTCTTTGTCTGGCTCCTGTGTTTCTCTCTCCTGCCAAAGGCTCTTTTGGGAGAACAAGGGCAGCCTGTTCCTTACAGTCACTGACTGCTCAATTTGAATGGCTGGGTATTTTTGTATTAAACCTACAATTTAAAATGTTGCCAGATGAACCATGCTGAATAACCAACAAGCTTGCAGCCTAACGATTAGATGATGCTTCCCGAAAGCTAAATTTAGGTCAAGTTCTCCTAGTCCTGATGCCATCTGAATGCAAACGGCAGCTGCCTGCCATTCGGGCAGAAGCACTCTGGTTGGGTGCCAGGCAGCAGAGCGGGGGGCGGAGAGCTCTCCTTTTGAACCCCACAGAACCTCATATGCACAGTCCTGAGTGGTTTGCTGTTTAGCAGCCACAGTTGCACCGGCAACCATGTTTTCTGGAAAAGCAAAGCAGAACATGCTAATTGATCGGCGCAGTGTGCTGGCCCAAGCTACACACAACATCCCTTGTTTTGTAATCAAGGGTTCTCCAGAAAATGTAGGAGAAGTTTACCCAAGGGCTTCAAAAACTTATGTCATAAGATGTTGGTCTTTCTTTCGCTTTTCTAAACTGTATTTAAAGTCCAGGATCAGTGGTGGGTTGCTCCTGGTTCGGCCCGGTTCGGGCAAGCTGGTAGTGGTGATGATGTGACGTCAGCAAACCAGTTCTCTATGACTGTGAGCTAGGCCCTCACGCCCGCCCCCCGTGTTATACCTACTTTTATTTGTCGCTTTTTAGCCCAGTTGATAGGCGCAGCAGAGTGGATTGCTGTGCCTCAGCTGGGCAGAAATGTAATGCGCATGGGCGAAGAGAACCGGTGATAACACCGGTTGGAACCCACCACTGTCCAGGATGCCCTAATATTACCTACAAACATGAATTGGGGCTTCATGAGTAGGAACAGAAATTATACTTTGTTTGTTTATGTCTTGAATTTTGAGGCCACATGGTTGATTTATGATATTTTAAGAACTACACAAGTAGCATCTCCCCAAATTCAACAGGGGCTCTGCAGACAGCCTGATCTCAGGCCTAGGAACAGAACCAGGTCCTAAGATACTCCCAGAACGCTTGAAGAGTGGAAGCCATGGATATCTCCATAGATATCGAGCAATCATTTGAGACATATTGGTACCTCTTCACTGAAAACTCTACACTAGACCAGAGGAAAATCCTGATAATCTGACCCTCTGCATTGTGCGGTCCATGGGAAGGCTTTTTTTTTTTTAATTGTTAAGGGAAAATCTGCTCCTCGTAGCAGTTGCTATCAATAGGGCTGCATTTGGATCCTGAGCAAGTTTTATGCAAACAGAATAACTTGGTGAGTCTAATTTAGAGGTCAGTTGAAAAATAACCAGGATTGTGTACGGACAGAACCAGTGTTTTAGTTTAATCATAGTTTGAACAAGCTGCAATGGCTGAGTTTATACATCACACACTAAGAAATAAAGCATGATTTATAAACCATAGTGGCTGGGTCCATCCATTGCATAAGCTATACCTCCACAAAAGTTCAAGTTCAAGTTCAAATTAATCATGCTTAGAATGTTATGTGAGTGCAGCTGCCAAATTTCTAATTAGAAACACTTTAACCAGGGGGTGTCAAACTCGCGGCCTGCAGTCTGGTTGCATCATGTGCTGATTATGCCCTCCCCCAGTTTACCGAAGGGGGAAAAAGTCACGATACAACAATGTGACATCATGAGTTTGACACCCCTACTTTAACCAATTCAATTAAAATTTGGCAGCTGTACTCACACAATATACCAAGCATAGTTAGTTTTAACTTTGTTTGTATGGTTTAACTCAATTTACAAACCCTACCTATTTGGCTCAATGTTTATTGAAATATAGAAAGTCTGTGTAGAAATATAGGACTCTATGCAAATACAGAGAAGCATGTCAATTTAATCACAGTGTTATATGAGCACAGCACAGTAGGACAGGAAAAGAGCTCAGAAGGCTGGGCTCACAAAAACAACAACAACACTCGACCTGGTAGCTACAGCATGAGATTTCCATCATAGATTGGATCAGGTTTGCCAAAAATGTTAAACCGCAAAAAACCAATTAAGCAAGCAACATGTAATAATGCAGCCAACAATTCTGCCTTTTTACACTGATCCATGTGTAGGTAAGGTGCAACCATTGTGAATGGACTGGGTTTCCTACTGTAGGATGAATGCTACCAAACAGAATCCCTCTTGCAACTGAGTCTAAGCATTACAGGAAACAAGTGCCAAGGACTTACATCACTTCCATTGGCCAAAGCAAAGCCACCTCCAAGTAGCAGCACAATACCCCAGGGCAACTTCTTCTGAACAGTTTTCCAATCCAGCAACGGGGCTGGGAAAAATGGTTCCTTCATATCTGTAGAAAGAATTCAAATTCAGTTCAAATTCAAATCTTTATTGTCAGTGGACAACATAGTCATAATAGGAAATACTTTATTGCCAATATCAACTCTTTCTTTCCAATAAAGTAGATGAAAGGTTTAATGCCATTGTGAGGAATGCATATTTTGTCTACACTGCACTGTTGAACTAGTCTGGAAAATGGTATCCATTTGTTCATGTTTCTGGGACACCTCTAATACAATCAGAACATTCCCCAACAGCAACACTTATAGATGCCTAGTCAACAAGGAGCAGCTATTTTACATTTCTCTCTCAGCCTTTTGATCTAAAACTAATCCTGCCTTACCCACCTCCACTCCTTCTGATTGGGTTTTTATTTAGTCATAATATACTTGCGACAGTAGGGTATATGCATATTTCAAAAATTCTTTGGAAGAAATGCTTTGCACACAAGCAACTACAACACCTCTCTTCTATGCATTAAAATGGCCTTTTTTCCCCTTCAGCCTGCCTTATAAGTTCTGAAGCACTTCTGAGAAATTTTTGAAGTCTCCTCAACCTTGTTGAGTCCCCGCATGACTCATGTCTCCGTGTGTACAGGATCGTTCCATGCAATGTGACAACATGGAGCATCACACAGCAGCCTAGGTCTCAAAAAGCGTTCTGATTTCATCCCTTGAAGTGCAACCTCCTTCCTGCCCTGCTTCTTGGGAAGAAACTGCTCTTCTGTAGTTCAAAGGTGGAAGATAAGCTTCCTGAAAGTTTCCAGGACTGAAGGAAAGTAATGGTTTCCAGGACTGGAGGAAAGTAGTGGTTCTCATCACTTTTACCTTCCTCAGCCTCTTCCAGATCACAGCTGTTCTTGCTGCAGAAACCACATCTGGGCTTCGTGGAAGGAAGAATGAAGAGCAGCAGGGCCACAAAAATGGCCACGGTGGCGTCAGTTACATACCTGGAATGAATTTTAGAAAAAGATAAAGGAGAACTGAGGACTGAGGCCCATCTCATTTTTTTTCAGCCCCTGAAGCCACCAATCAACCAGTGGGAAAGGTTTGTCCTTCCTGAGCCCAGCTACTAAACATCTTGAAGTGCACACAAGTCGCTCTGCATGAGGGGAATCAAGATCACCATCCCTCAGCCCTCAATCCAGTGGTGAAATCCAAATTTTTTTACTACCGGTTCTGTGGGTGTGGCTTGGTGGGTGTGGTGTGGCTTGGTAGGCATGGCAAGGGAAGGATACTGCAAAATCTCCATTCCCATCCCACTCTGGGGCCAGCCAGAGGTGGTATTTGCTGGTTCTCTGAACTGCTCAAAATTTCCACCACCAGTTCTCCAGAACCTGTCAGAACCTGCTGGATTTCACCCCTGTCTCAATCTCTCCTGGAGAGTATGTGTAATATGGAGGGGTGAAATGCTCCCGGTTCAGACTGGATCGCCCAATCCAGTAGCGATGGCAGTGGGTGGTTCGGAGAACCGGTAGCAAAAATCCCTCCCCACCCCCATGCCCAGCTGAGCCACACGATCATCAGATGGGCATGGCCAACTTTTTTTTTTTACTTTTAAAAACATTTTTTTTGACAACCTCTTCGGCCGAAGAGGTTGTAGAAAAAATGCTTTTAAAAGTTAAAAAAAAAAAGTTGGCCACGCCCATCCAGTCACATTACCCCCCACCAAGCCACGCCCACAGAACCTGTAGTAACAAATTTTACATTTCACCACTGGTATAACGCTTTGTTTGGTAGCAATTTAGCAAATCAATAAGATCTCCCTCAGCTTTGCCTCAATTAACCTAATGTCTATGTTTCAATTTCTTTGAAAGATAAACAACTTCCAGATCAATTGTATGACTGACTCAGGTCAATATTTGTCATGAATCTGATCTTATCTCCTGACCTCTCTCCCAATAGGTTAGGATGATGTTCACTGGATTATCCCATAAACATCCTGCAGAGAGAGGAGGGTTTGCCCAAGCTGTTTACTCACAGCTAAGCAGAGATCTGAACTCAGTACGGGATGACAGAATGCCACATGCTAATCATTGTACTATGAAGCCTCAGTTTCAGCAAACCTGCCTACAAATTCTCTGCTTTCCCTCCATCTGGAGTGGATGGTGCTAATTTACATTTATGTCTTCAACTTATGCCAGAGCAGCAGTGCTCTGCTGATTCACTGTCAATCATAAGCTCTGTGCCATCTGGGAAGATACCCAAAGCTCTCTCAAGGTAGACTCCGTCTTTGCAAAGCAATTATAATATCCACTCACTCTTTGTCTTTATTGAAGAGAAAAGTTGCCCAGCCTGGGATGAAGCCTGGATCTCGGGTGAACCAAAGGAGAATCAGCAGTGTGAAAACCATGAGGACATTAATTTCAGCAAAGGAGATGGGCCCCAACTTTCGGTACTCCTCCTTCAACACGTTAAAAGCAGCCTTCTCTTTCTCAGTTTTTTGGCTTCCACAGCCCCAGGTTTTCCGAAAGCTGAAAGCAGAAGTGAATGGTCAAGCTAGCTGGCCAGGCTTGTCTTGCCAAGTGGGATAGAATAGAGGAGAGATTGAACAGTTGTCAGCATTCTCTGACGCTAAACTATGTACTTTACATGGGCTGCCTTTGAAGATCACTCAGAACCTTCAGCTGGCCAGCCCAAGAGTTGCCATAAGCATATTATAGTGGTGCTGCAGGCTTTACACTGGCTCCCTATTGGTTTCAAGATGCAATTCAGAATGCATCAGAATTTCTTTATTAGGGATTATACCAGAAATATATAATAGAGAACTGAGATATTTGATTGTGAATGTTTTAACAGCTGCTAGAATTGTGTCTGCTAAAAACTGGAAAAATGAGAAAATACCAACTCAAGATGATATTATTAAGAAAATTATGGAATGTGCTGAAATGAGTAAATTGACATTTGAAATTAGAGAACAAGAAGATAAACAATACTACAAGATATGGAATTTATTTTATCATTGGTTAGATAATAAAACATGGAAATGAAATATGAAATATGAAATGAATGTTATAAATATAATATCTAAAATAAATTTTTTGAAGCAACAATGCAATAGTTAAATAAATGATAAATGAGGATGTTGATTTGTTTGACAATATGAGAAACTAGGTAATTAGTAAATTTTGAATAGGGGGATGAAGCACAAAAGATTTGTAACCGACTGACACACTGTATTTGTAATGGATGATGGATTTGTTTTATGTTTTGTTTTTTTAAAAAAAATTCAAAAAGAATTTTAAAAAAAAGATGCAATTCAGAATGCTGCCATTGGCTCCAAGGTAAACTACAGGGCCATCTCGTTCAACCAAAAGTAACCCACTGATTCCTACATCTGAGGAGAAGCTGCCTTTATTACAGATAATCCTTCGCTTACAAACAGTTCATTTAGTGACTGTTCAAAGTAACAATGGCACTGAAAAAAGTGACTTGCGACCATTTTTTCACACTTACGACTATTGCAGCATCCCCATGATCATGGGATCAAAATCCAGATGCTTAGCAATTGACTCACAATTATTATGATTGCAGGGCCCCAGGATCACTTTTTTGTGGCCTTCTTGACGAGGAAAGTCAATGGGGAAACCAAGATTCACTTAACAACTGTGTTTTATTAACAGCTGCAGTGATTCACTTTACAACTGTGGCAAGAAAGGTTGTAAAATGGGGCAAAATTCGCTTAGCAAATGTCTTAGAAATTTTGGTTGTAATTTGCAGTACCTGTACTGCACACATGTCTTTTATTTTTAAGGGGCTGGTTGTCAGATTGCCTCCCGCTAGACCAGGGGTCTCCAACCTTGGCAACTTTAAGACTTGTGGACTTCAAAGCTGGCTGAGGAACTCTGGGAGTTGAAGTCCACAAGTCTTAAAGTTGCCAAGATTGGAGACCCTTGATCTAGACCTTAGACCTACCCTCTCATTCCTAGCCTTCCAGAAGCTATTAAAAACCAAACTGTCCTGGACAATGAGTGGTGATTAAGAGAACACCAATGATTGATTAAGGGATTGTTACATTGGCTTAATCTTAGTTTATGTATTTAGTATGGCCATTTTTTATTTCCTTGTGGTGCACCTCTGAGAGTTCTACATGTAGTGGGTAGAAATGGAATAACATAAACAAAGGAACTGAGCAACGTTGATAAGAAAGGACCAATGTGGACAAGAAATGACAAGCCAACAGAGGTAAGGTGTGTTGGGTCACGTGTTCATACTGAGTGATTTCAATCAGAACAGGGAAAGAGGTGAACAAGAGGGAAAGGAGACACAGCCAGAAAAGTGCAGGCCACGAGAACAGGGAGCAGCCAGAATACAAGGAAAGAATGGAGAGGAAAAGTGAACGTATGGAGAAGGGAATAAGATGGTCTGGAAAAGTAGCTATGCATGGTGGGAATTACCACTGCAATTTGGGAGGCCTCAATAGAGGTCAAAACCCAGTCTAGAAGCAAAGGAGATAGCTTGCCATAAGCCAACAGGGATTCCATTCAGTTCACGGATTTTGGGCAGTGGTGGGTTGCCCCCAGTTCACACTGGTTCTATAGAACGGGTAGCAAAACTGGCGGGAGGCTTCTGCGCATGTGCAGAAGAGTGCGCGCAGCCCCGTTGCAAACCGGTAGTAAAGGTAAGTAGAACCCACCCCTGATCTTGGGCTACATTCATATAACTAGGTTAATCTAATTACATAATTAACTGATTTATAGATTTACACCATATACTAAGCCACTAATAACTTTTAAAGACTTTTATTAAAACTAACCAACAATAGTATGTTGTGCGAATGTAATTGCTGGATATTTAACTGATTTGTGTACGTTGTGCAAATGTAGTTGAGCCCCACACTCACACACATACTGTCCCTTGTTCAGAGGAAAGGACAATTGGGAAAAATGAACCATGAACAGATCCATTTGGCCCTAAATTTTCCCCCAAAGCTGTATCTAGCTGTACTAGATACAAAGCTGTATCTAGTCCCAGAGTCCTTGGAGAGTTGGGCAGCATAGAAATACGATAAATAAATAAGTAAGTAAGTAAGTAAGTAAGTAAGTAAGTAAGTATTGCTTAACTTGTCAACACATTGTCCCAAAGGTACTTTTTTCAAAACGTTTCGTTTTTCATCCAAGCAAATCATTTTTAAAGAAAAAAAAAAAAGAAAGTCCAGTTGCCTTATAGAAAAAGCACCTTTGGGACAATCATGAAATGGATGATTGAGAATCTCCATAGACATTTGTCAACACATTATTCATTCATTTGCCCCAAAACTTACTTAAATCCTATAAAGGAAAACTGAAGCCAAAACCAGGCCAGTACCAGCATCAATAACATATTGGGAAAAGCAAATCCAAACCAGGAAGCGAAATTCACGACATCATCATTTCTGGGAAACAATCTGTTTGCAAAAGGAAAAAAGAAAAAAGATGTGATTGTGCCCTGATCTAGTGGCCTATGGCACATTTAAGGTAGATTGGGATGGGTGACAGTCAACTCCGGGAAGCCCACATAATTTGGGTGCTAGCCACGAAAAGGATTTCACAAAAGGGAATCCAATGGGCAAGATTTGGGTGAAAATACATTTCTTAGTGACAGTTGACAATTACAAGGAACATAACCTCAGTTGGGATCCCAGGAGGAACGAATGAGTCCTCAAGATAAGGAAAACCACTTCCCACTCTGGTTTTAAAAATTGTATGTCATTAGGGCACTTACTGATTCATTTGACCTTTCAGGACCAAGTTAGGACCTGTCCCTGTAAGGGTGGCTGTCCCGCCAATGCTTGCTGCATAACACACACATAGGGTCATTCCCTTGTTAGTGCGCTTCTTTGCTATCCTGTCTTGCTCTTGAGAATCATCAGGAAGGTAGCCATTGCCTACAGATGGAGAAAAATAAGCACTGCTTGGCCTACTACAAATCACCCTTGAGATGAGAAGAAACAGCAGGGCACAAAATTAACAGCAAAAGAACACTTTTCAATTATGCTCCCAATACTTGCTCTCAAAGTTCAAAAGCCAGAGAGATAGCTTATTCATTATCTGTCCTAAACATCTGCTATCTGGAAATGTATTCTCTCTGAACACGAAGCTTTCATTATGCATGACTGATAGCTTCTAGCAGTCTATGGAGTATACAGGTGGGTGGGTGTTTAGCCATCTACATTAACAGGCATGATTATATCTTCTGCCAGCAAACAATTTGCTTTAGATTTCATCAGTGAGAACTGTTCCCAGGCAATTGTTCTTTCCAGGCTGAGAACTGGCTGGCTGAACAGAAAGATTTAAAATATAATATTTCAGATTTTAATTGGATTCGTCGTTTTTGTCACAAAAATTCCAACATACTTGGTATGTTAATCCACAGGGACTCAATTTACACATTGCAATAAGCCATACTGTGGTATGTTACAGGCACATAAATTGTGCCTGTAGTTTACCAACTTTGGTTTATTCATTTATTGAATTTCTGTACTGTTTTGCCCAATCTTGTGATATAATGTGTGAATTGAATCGGGGCCTATTTAGGCAAGCATAGTTAGCAGAATCATGGCTTAGCATGGTGTATCACTCTAAGGAAAGAAGGTTGTGGGGGCTGTAATATTTGAGATCAATTTGTCCTCTCCTGGCTGAAATGGTGGCTGATAGCTTGGAACCTCTCCAGTGTCTAGGTGGCAGTCTCCTTATCTTTGATTGCTTTATTATTGCATTAGTAAGCAGAAAATACCTTTTGTTTATCTCCATTTATGTGATTGCTCTATAGTGATAAATTATGGGTCCAAAGGCAAAAAGATAGAGAAATTGATCTAAACACCACCTTCAATTTCAGAGGGAAAAGAAAACCTTCACAGAATTGAGGGGTAAAGGAGCGCAGAGATGAGCTTGCAGCAACTGTTAGTAAAACATAGGCATAGTCTGGGACAACAGGAAAGTATGAAAAAGAAAGATTGCCCTGTCTTGACTCTCTTTGATATGAGAGTAATGTTTCTCAACTTTGGAAATTTTAAGCTATGTGGACTTCAAGTCCCAGAATACCTCAGCCAGCCATGTATAGAGGGTGGGAAGGAGAAACACTGTTGAGCTTTCAAAATTCTGTTACTACAAAACTATATTAATAAAGCAGAGTTCTAGTATTTCTTCCACCCCAAAGGGCAGACATGAAGTTGTTTAAAAAGCCAATTGTTGGGATTGCTCTTTATGCTCAGAGTTGATGAGTTCCAAGACCAAGTGGCTGTAGTTTCTGGCGTCCCGGTATAGCCAGCTGGCTCCATCGCTGACTATTGGGGGCAAGATCTTGGCCCCCTCAGAGAGGGCTCGCAACTTGAGTGTTCTCCTGGATGCACGGCTGTCTTTAGAAGAGCATATGACGGCTGTGGCCAGGGGAGCTTTTTATCAGGTTCGCCTGATCCACCAGTTGCGTCCCTTTCTGGACCGGGATGCCTTGCGCACGGTCACTCATGCCCTCGTCATGTCATGTCTGGACTACTGTAACACTCTCTACATGGGGCTCCTCTTGAAGAGCACTCGGAGGCTCCAACTGGTCCAGAATGCGGCCGCGCAGGTGATTATGGGGGCGACTCGTCGCACCCATGTAACACCTCTCCTGCGCGAGCTGCACTGGCTCCCGGTGGTCTTCCGGGTGCGATTCAAGGTGTTGGTTACCACCTTTAAAGCGTTCCATGGCTTAGGACCTGGGTACTTACGAGATCGCCTTCTGCCACCGATAACCTCCCACCAGCCAATACGCTCCCAGAGAGGGACCCCTCAGGGTGCTGTCGGCCAAACAATGTCGACTGGTGACACCCAGGGGAAGAGCCTTCTCTGTGGGGGCACCTGCCCTCTGGAATGAACTGCCCCCGGAGATTCGCATGATCCCCAACCTACATACCTTTCGCCGTGCCCTTAAGACTCTTTTGTTCCAACAGGCCAGGCTGGCTTAGAAAATGAATTTTAATTGGGTGTTTGTAGTTTTTAATATAAGGGCCAAATTTTTAATATATTTTAAATTGTTTTTAAATTTTGTGGGTATATATTGTTTTAATATGGCTGTACACCGCCCTGAGTCCTTCGGGAGAAGGGTGGTATAAAAATTTTATTATTATTATTATTATTATTATTATTATTAGTATTAGTATTATTATTAGTATTATTATTATTAATAATAATAATAATAATAATAATAATAATAATAATAAGTTTTTTACAATAACTGAATTTATTTATGCAAGTCAAGATTTCAGTGTTCAGTAACTTGGACATGAGATAAAGACTCATACAGGAACATGGCAGAGTTTAAAGCTTTAGTTATTAAATCACATGAAAAATGTATTCAAAAATCCTGGGAAACAACAGGTTATAGATGTTGAAACAATGTTGAAATGAAATAAAGATATTCAAGATTAGACTCACAGCATTTGCTGTGATTAGATTTTTCAGATCCACAATATGGGCCTATATTCTGCACTTATCTCAGTAAGAAGGATCTTTGGCATGAAATGCTAATAAAATCATGTTTTTTCCTATGTGTCTCGAAGTAATTCACAAGAACAAGTTGTTGAATGGTGGTTTTTTTAGCAGCAAGACCCAAAGTACCGTAATTAAACCACTTTTCTTTTCATTTTCCAGGGTAGTCTGTTTAACCTTGTGTTCTGAGATGATGACATGTTTAAAATAAATGTTATTAAAAGTTTTACAAATAACATAAGAACACAAACTAATACAGAGTAAAGAAGCAAAGGAAAGAAGGAAAAAAAGCAAAAGTGCAGAAAGAAGGAGTAAAAAGAAGATTCGGCTGTCTATTGTCGCAAATATAATTACAAAATTATCTCTTAGTCCAGGATTACAGTATAAAAAAAGGCTCAATTTCCTCCCTCACCCCCCACCCCATTATCCAGGCTTTCTGTTCTGATCATCAAAACTACAAGTCTAAGTGCATTTTTTATATTTCATGTAAAAAGTCTATAAGGGATTTCCTGTCAGCCATAAATATAGATATTGTCTTTTGTCTGATCAAAGAAATTAATTTAGCCTTCTGCACAAGTTCCATTATCTTCAGCATCCATTTCTCTATTGTGGGTAATGTCAAACCTTTCTGGGATGGTGCAATTATTTGATCAGCAGACGGCAGTTAATTTATTGGGTTAGGATGAGCTGAAATGAACTAGCACCTGTGTGTGAGGGGTAGGTTATGTATACATTTCTGAGCTTCGTTTCCTTTCAGTTCAGATGGAATGAGACCCTCTGCTATCCTTGCTGGGATTATGGTAAAGAACATGTTAATTCTTTGAGAAAGACAATCTTGAAAATACAAGGGTGCTGAGCCTTGTAGGGCTTTGTAAATTAAAACCAGCAATTGAAATTTGGCTTGGAAACCTGCTATAGTGAAAGCAATGTCAGTGCAATACCATTCCTCCCATTAGTTGTTAGATACTGCATTTTTAATCAACTGCAACTTCGGAGTTGTTTTCAAAGTCAGCCCTATGTAAACATGTTGCAGTAGTCTAAACAGGCGATAAGGGCATCAGAGTTACAACACTTCCATTCATTAATGAGATGGTCTAATAACTGTATTGCATTCATTAATATCTACAGCAGAGGTCGGCAACCCACGGCTCTGGAGCCGCATGTGGCTCCTTCATCCTGTACCTGTACATGACAATTTTTAAATCCTTCATAACAAGAATATTCTTTGGCTGAGGGGACTTTGGATCCACCCTATACCAATTCCACCGTTTAATCATTACACTGTACTCATATGTTCTGCTACTATTATTATACATGCCTCCTTGAATTTTTTTTTTAAAAATGAACATTTGGATAATGGTTAAAGAAACTTTGAATATATAAGTGCAAGACAACCTACAGCAAAAGTACACAAAGTTTTTACATTAGCCAAATTGAAATTCAATTCTCTTTCTGGAGCCAAAATTGTACTGAATTGCACCAGTGATATTGGGAGTGCCCTGATAAAATTATTGGCTTGTTAATTGAAACGGAAACTTTAAAATAATTTACCCTGCTAAGTATGTGAAGAGCAAATGACATAACGACTCTAACAAATCAGCAAGTTTTGTATTATTACTATTACACTTATTACACTTGACCTTATAATACTGAGTTAAAGGTTAACCAGGACAGAGATTAATTACTTCTTGAATAATGTTGTTCTTCCAGAGATCACACATAATTAGGCTGTTATTTACTTACACATTTACTTCTTCAAGAAATAATAACTACTATTAAATCTATAACAAAAAAACATGCTGGAGGTGATGCTTACTTTAATGAATTGTCCTGAAATTTGTTCCCACTCTATATTGTTGGTGGTTTATAACAGTCTTTTTTTTAAAAAAAACTTTTTTTCAATTTATTTTAATGAGGATAAATAATTTTGAAAGCTGGTAAAGAATCTACTGGTCTACATATCTACTGATTATACACATGATTATCTAATTCTTAGTTAAGCGCAGATGCTAAAATTTTGATTCTTGCATATAGATTACAAATGAGATTATCTTTGTTTAATTACCCATCTACAATCCGGTTTTATGAAAGGGCAACAAGCCTAATAGTTGAGTATTAACTGATTATTAATTATGCACTTTCACAAAAATTGGAATTGGCAATAGAATTTCATTGGCAATGGAAAAGGGTTTTTTGCAGTGGTGGGTTGCTACAGGTTCGCCCTGGATTGGGCGAACTGGTAGAAGTGGCAGCGGGAGGCTCCGCCCACCTGCCCGGATGTCTTTGCACATGTGCAGAAGCGTCATGCACGCACTTGAGCGTGCATCCATGAGCAAACCGGTACCGACAGGATTTGAATCCTATTACTGATCTTTTATATCATGAAGCTGAAATTTATTGACACAAGTTTTAGTCAAAATAATTGGATGAAAATGTAATCGTGCAATTCTTCAGTCAGACTGATACAAACGGAATTATCACCTCAACTATCATGAAGTTGATTAAGGTTTTCTTTATTTTCTGTTATATTTAATTTAATATTGGAACTATTATGCCTGTCTTGTTAAGGGCATAAAAGCAACTAAATACATAGTTACTATATGTTGATAGATTATTTCTACTGATCAATAAGAATGTTTTTGCCAAAATGTGTTGGTATAATACAAAAGTTTAATTTTCAGGCTACTCAGTTACGGTAATTGAACCATTTCATATACATCTTACTGGTTCTAACGTGTCTAGAGATATTTCTAAAAAAGTGAGTTTTACTTGTATGAATTATTTTAAATAAGAGATTAAAAAATTTTATTTGTAAATGTAAATATTTTAAATTATATATAACATAAAAATTACTGTAATTATGCCTAGTCCAAATGTGTTAGTGACATCAAAAGTTCTTAATTATGAGTAATGAAGTGCTTTGGATTATTCCAAACCTATGGGGTTTTCTTTAATGGATAATTAAAGAACACATTTAGGGCACTATTAATTATTTGCAAGAACTCTTGAATAATCAATGGCTAAAAGTCTGAAAAACGATTAAGTAGGTTTCTTATAATCTTATGATGAGATTCATTCAACAAAAGGTATTTTCATGTTTATTGGATAATGTTTAAAAATTGAAGAATGTTTAAAAAGAGTAGATTGTCAATATGTTAAAAATATAACATAATGGAGTGGACTAACATACTATATATGATATCAGCTTGTCCGACAACTATTCTATTTTCCCGAACGCCATCACTCTGCTAAACAAATAATTCCCTCAACACTGTCAAATTATTTACTAAGTCTGCACTACTATTAATCTTCTCATCGTTCCCACCACCCATCTCCTTCCACTTATGACTATATGACTGTAACCTTGTTGCTTGTATCCTTACGATTTATATTGACTGTTTCCTAATATGATTGGATTGCTTATTTGTACCCTATGACTATCATTAAGTGTTGTACCGTATGATTCTTGACGAATGTATCTTTTCTTTTATGTATACTGCGAGCATATGCAACAAGACAAATTCTTTGTGTGTCCAATCACACTTGGCCAATAAAATTCTATTCTATTCTATTCTATTCTATTCTATTCTATTCTATTCTATTCTATTCTATTCTATTCTATTCTATTCTATTCATCTACAAGTCTGAATATGGTTGTGCGAACAATAATATGTTTTAAAGATATGGATGTGATTTTCAAGTATGTGTTGAAGTAGTGCCGGGGTATCAAGCTCAAGGCCCGGAGACTGGATCTGGCCTGTGGGGTCGCCCTAGAAACAGCGAAGGAACCGGCCCGCAGCGCTTCTGCCAGTAAAAATGGAGCTGAGGAGGGTGGCCCTCCAGAGCTCTGTTTTCACTAGCAGAGCATTGCAGAAGGCCACGGCAGCCAAAAATGGAGCTTAGGAGCCCATTTTTGTTAACAGAGGCTCAGGCCACCACAGGCACCCCCGACACGAGTATCATTGAGCTGGCTATGCCCACCCCGGCTCCCTGAGGTCAAATACAACCCTGATGCGGCCCTCAATGAAATCGAGTTTGACACCCCTGAAGTAGTGTAATCTATCAATATATGAAGAATTATAGTTTTAACAAGAGTAGGACATGGGAAAAATATGGAAAAATGTGCATCCTTTGATTTAATTATTAGCATTTGCTTACTATTTGTGAATGTTTTAATAAAAATTTCGATTAATATTACTATATGTCACCAAGATGTAATGCTATATTTAAAAATTATTTCCTATAATATATGATTTCTTTGTTCTTGTTCTTTTTTCTCTCGTTTCAGATTACTCATCTTTCTTTTCTTATTGTATTTCTGGATTTCCTACTTATTTCCATATATAATGCACTCATGTAACCAACTAAAGATAAAAAGGGGCCCCAAAGAGCGGGAAGTACAAAAAGTACACACCACAAAATACTATGTTGTCCTTAGTAGCTTCTGGGCCCTACTTATGTCAGCCAACTGATAATTCTGTTTATCTTTAAGAGAACGTGAGATTCTCATTTACTCTCATCCATGTCATAACTGGGTCATTGCACTCTCCCCTATTTAGTTCATGTAGCATTTTTGCAGCTTAAATCAATAGCCGGGAAAATGCCAAGAATGTAAATCCCAAATGAATTTCAGAAACGCCGTTTTCTTCTATCTGCTGGAGAGGGAATCCACTCACCTTGCACTGAGGAGACTCCCGTGGCCACCTTCCCTTCCATTTCAATAGCGTTGTTGACGTGTCCAGTTGATTCCATGACTCTCAGGTCATGCTCTGAATTGTTCATCTGCTCTAGAACAGCCTGGATGATGGGAACCATCATAGCAGTGGTTGCTGTGTTGCTGATCCACATGGACAGGAAAGCCGTAACCCCCATAAATCCCAACATCAGGCTGAAAAAGAGACACAGTGAGGGGGAAAGGCTCTCATAAGTCACAGTGGCACAGTGGTTAGAGTGCAGTACTGCAGGCTATTTCTGCTGACTGCCGGCTGCCTGCAATTTGGTAGTTCAAATCTCACCAGGCTCAATGTTGACTCAGCCTTCCATCCTTCTGAGGTGGGTAAAATGAGGACCCAGATTGTTGGGGACAGTAGGCTGACAGAAAGCTGACTCTCTAAACCGCTTAGAGAGGGCTTAGATTTATATAAGTCTAAGTGCTATTGCTATGTTAGAAGCACCATATCTGTATTTAAGCCTCCATGCTACCATCTGGTGGTGATCTGGGTTTTTGCTGCCCAGATCTGGAGCCTCTGTTAGCTCAATGATCTGTTGAATGAGAATTAACTCCTTGGGATCAGACTGAAAACCTATGGCTTTCCCCCTTGTTCTTGTACAACCAGCATCTGCATATTCAGGAGGGGAGTCATGCATGTATCATTTTTGCACAATAGCCTTAATCTCCCACACACATTTAATCCAGCCTGGCCTAACTTTGAGAAAAGGGAGAGAAGAGTTACTACTTACAGTGCAGGCTTCACTCCAACAATTAGCAACACCCTGAGTGCAATCCGCTTGTGCAGGTTCCAATGCTCTACAGCCACTGCCACAATCAGGCCCCCAATAAAGAGCATATTGGTGTCCTTTAGGTACTGCATGCATACCTGAGAGGGACAGAGGATGGCAAATGTAGCATTCTCCCAGCCAATGAGCATTTGGACACATACAGAATGCTTGTCCCTTAGCAGTAAGGATACAGCTTGCTTCTTAGAGTTAGAAGGAAGGAAGCTTTAATACAGAAAAAAGGAACCAAATCTGTTTTTTCCAAAAGGTAACTGGACTTTCAAACGTTTTGCTTCTTAGCCAAGAAACTTCTTCCTTCTTCAGAACAGCTCAGAACTGAAGAAACGTCTTGGATGAGAAGTGAAACATTTTAAAGAAAACACTGAGAGAGTCCAGTTGTCTTTTTTTCTGGAGGGGGCGGGGGAATGTCTTTGGGACAACCATGACCTGGATGGTTGAGAATCTCCATAGACAACTGGAAGCCAACACTATAGGAATCTATGTTACAACATTAGTCCAGGCACCCTCTGCTCCTTTTTTTTCCTATTCACTTCTAACTGAATAGGACACCTGTGTTTGTACAAACTAAACCGGATTAACATAAGGCTGAATATTCTTGTTTCAGCATATAGTTTGGAACCCCAGACCTCATCCTAGCATACTGTGTGAATCAGTCCACCTTTTTAAGCGATGATGATTTACTGATTTGAGAATAACGTTATTGCTTGAATATAACAAACAGCTGAACGTAGGGGTTGTGTTCTGTTAATCCACATTTAGGGTTTAGTGTCTTGTGTGAACACAATGTTTCTCAGCTTCTTTCTGCTGGATGAGGATTATGGGATTTTGTTTATCTAAATTCAGTTTGTGATTTCATCGGGAAAGTAAAAACTAAAACTCTATGATGAAAAGGGTTTTGCCATCATTGCTTTTGCTCCTACCTTTTTGGATTCCAGGATGCCAAACAATGGGAATAAAACGACTGGCAAGAGAGATGTAACAGCCAAAGGAATCACCTCTGTGCACCAGTACACAGCCATTAGAATGATCACATAGCCACATCTGGCCTCCTGCGGACAAGGAAGCACATATTCAGACACACAGAGGCAGACATAAATATCTATAGCATTTTAAACTCTGGATCACAAGTTATGATATAAGAGTGCCTAGGACAGTGATGCCTAACCTTTTCTGGACCAAGTGCCCAAAGCGTGCACGCAAAACCCCAAAATGCAAAGCGTGTGCGGCCCCTGCACATGTGACCTGCCCCCCTGTGCTTGCATGCATGGCTCCTCACATGCGTGTGGGCCCCCCACATGCGTGCAGCCCCCAGATGCATGCATGTTCCCCCACACATGCCCCCCCATGCATGCGCACACAGTCTCCAGATGAGCCCTGCCCCCCACACATGCGCGGCAGAGAACCGAAGACCAACTGGCTAGTGAGAGCTGAATTTGGGCAATGGCTCTCGTGCTCACAGAGAGGACACTGCGTGACACCTCTGGCACACGTGCCATAGGTTTGCCATCATGGGCCTAGGACCATGATGGCTAACCTTTTTGCCATTGTGTGCCAGGAGCAGGGGGGGATGGGGGGTTGCGCGTACGTGTGTCCACACCCATAATTCTATGTGCCCTGCCCCCCCCCCGCTCCTGGCACACGATGGCCCGGTGGGCCCGGTAGGCCTGTTTTTTGCTCTTCCCCAGCCTCCAGAGCCTTTCTAGGAGCCAGGGGAGGGCAAAAATGGCCTTCCCCACACATACTCCTGGAGGCCAGAAACAGCATGTTTTCCTTCTTCCAGTGGGTCCAGAAGGCCTGAAAATTAGCTGGGCGGCACAAGCATGTGCATCGGAGCTCAGTTCGCATGCCTACCGATATGGTTCCGTGTGCCACCTGTTGCATACATGCCATAGATTCACCATCACAGGCCTAGGATGTATTCTAGGATGCAAAAAGTGCAGCCTGTGGCATATAACTCATCAGCACAACATTCCTGATTCACAACTCATTTTTCAGCCTTTGTTCATTTCTGCTCATGACATGATGCATAAAATCTGGTTTGCTTTCAAGGGAAAAGATATTGGACATTCCTGCCCTAAAGAAAGAGGGGTGTGTGTGTGTGTGTGAGAGAGAGAGAGAGAGAGAGGGCAGGGGGACTGACTGACTTACTTACTTACTTACTTTTGGACGCTATTCTAGTAGCTCTAACTTCTCACACTAGGATAGTGCCCTTAAAGATTATTAGAAGTGTTTCTCAATCTTGGCAATTTGAATATGTCTGGACTTCAACTCTCAGAAGGAAATCTGGCCACGGAATTCTGGGAATTGAAATCCATACATCTACAAATTACCAACGTTGTGATGCGATACTAGAAGCAAATAAAGCAATCTGTCACTTTTCAGGAGCCACAAGCAGCCCTGATTTCCTCATCTATCAGGAACGGAACTGAGTATTCCTCTGGAAATTTCGTCAGCCACTTTTGGTGCACGGAGAGGAGAGATTCCCCCACCATCACAAGTCCCTGCCTGTAATCAGAACAAAGATGCTAAATCACAATTTAAGTGCCCGCAACTCAAGTAATGTTGCATACACATGCCGAACTGCTGATGAGAGAGTAAACTAGTCTGGAATTTGTGAAGTCAATTTTCTTGTGGGAAGACTAATTGAGTGGCCATAATTAGTGCTTAAAAGCTCTTGGGTGCAAATGCTTCATACTTGTTAATTTGCCTGTGCCCAAAATGACTATGTATAAAGCCTTACTTGAGGGCAACAAGTGGATTCATGCCCTGCCAGACTTGCAAGTTTCTCTCTGGACTAAACAAGTGATTTTCACCCATGCAGTAGAATTTTATATTAACCTTATCATGCCTAATGAGAGGAAAGATTTATTGGGTAATAACCACAAACAGCCTTAAAGTACCTTAAAGATAACTAATGTAATTTGCCTTTAAGGTAATAAGACATTTGTTACAGACCAACACCCCTAATGTTTGTCTGAAATTACTATGTAATATTTGTCTTGGGGGGGAGGATTTGGTATTTTTGCATGTGCAAAACAGGCTTCCATAATTTTGCCACTAAAGCAAAAAGTAGATACTAATTATGACCCTTCTGTTCAGCAATATTTTGTCTGCAGCATAGACAAGCAACCATATGCCCTTCAGGTATTTTGACTTTAAAATTCCCCAGCCAACCTGACCCATGGCAAAGGGATGTGAGCTTCCACAAATATTTGGTAGGTACCAGACTGATTACCTATATTTCCGGATTCTCTTAGACTTAGACCGATGTAGATCCAAGAATCCAGTGGTTAATCAGATTTAAGGTCTGTATGTTCTGCATATTTTCAACCATTGTACAATGTCAACTGAAAATGTCAAGTGATGCTCAAGATTTCTTTGCAAAATGTTTCCAGATCTTATCTATACTTCACTACCTAGAATGGTGCTTTCCAAACCTAAGAAAATTACCCAAAATTGGGTAAAAGTATATTTTCTTTGAATAATGACACACGGACCCATTACCCAATCACAACAAGGACATTTAAATAAGACTTTCTGGTAAGCCGTAAAACAGGACTTTCTGATAAGTGGTTTTGTGTAATGAAGGAAAAGGTTTGGGAAGTGCTGATTTAGAGGATTATTCGGTTAACAGCTTCCTCTGCGTGTACCGGAGAAGAGTATACTAAGATCTGTGTGCACACGCAGAAGATCTCTGTGTATCACAATCCTTGAACCTACTCACCCTTAGAAGAAACTTACTTATTTAGAGCAAATAATTAATTCAGAGGACAAAGAGACAAGGGAGGCTTAGAAATTAACAAACCGATGTTGAGAAAAAATTAAGGAAGAAAAACATTTGCGTCTTGCGAAAAAAAATTCATGGCTGTAACTTGAGTGAGAAAAGGCAGAACAATTGGTGATTGGCCCCCTGCTTTTTGCAGCAACACAGAGCAGTAGTTACTAAGGAGACAAGCATAGCCCAATACAGAATTTAGGTAGTTCTCAACTTACAACACTTTGTTTAGTGACCATTCAAAGTTACAACAGCACTGGAAAAAGTGACTTATGACTGGTTTTCACAGTGAAGACCTTTGAAGCATCCCCATGATCACGTGATCAAAATTCAGATGCTTGGCAGCTGGCTCATACTTATGACTGTTGCTGAGTGTCCCAAGGTCATGTGATTATCTTTTGCAACCTTCTGACAAGCAAAGTCAACGGGGAAGCCAGGTTCACTTAACAACGAGGTTACCAACTTATCAACTGCAGTGGTTCACT
Organism: Arizona elegans; assembly: GCA_022577455.1. Lineage (NCBI taxonomy): Eukaryota > Metazoa > Chordata > Lepidosauria > Squamata > Colubridae > Arizona > Arizona elegans. Next base: position 315,300,506 of record JAKOOJ010000001.1, on the reverse strand, counting down.
TAACAACTGAGGCAAGAAAGGTCGAAAGATGAGATAAAACTCGCTTAACAAATGTCTTACTTGGCAGAAACGTTGGGCTCAATTGTGGTCATAAATTGAGGATTATCTGTGTTGCAGAGTGGAGTGAGAGGCAAAATACCACCAGAAGGCTCAGATAGTCAAAGATCTCATGAGCGGGATATTTTGTGTTAGCCTTCACCATGTGCCAAAGCAGCCAAATTGCAATCTGGAGGGATCTGCTATATCTGGGCCACCTGTCTTTTTATCCTCTGCTAACCAGATATAGCAGTCCAGTAGTGGGTTGCTCCCGGTTCTGTCCGGTTCTTGAGAACCGGTAGTAAAACCGGTGGGAGGCTCCACTCACCCGCCCTGACATCATATTTGACAGTCTGCGCCAGTGGTGGGTTGCTCCCAGTTTGGACTGTTTCGCAAGAAACGGTAGTAAAACCGGTGGGAGGCTCCGCCCACTGACCCGGATGTTTTCATAGATGATCTGCGCATGCGCAGAAGCTTGGCGTGGGCACGAGCGAAGCAAGCGCGCACATGTGCTCCCATTGCGAACCGGTAGTAAAGGTAAGTAGAACCCACCCCTGTAGCAGTCCCACCCAGTTCTCAATGGGCCAGTGTGAATTTGGGAGTCTGCTCTTTGCTGAATCAATCCTAATAAGACTGACCCATTTGGCCAGACTTTTCACTTTGGTAAATATTTCAATATTTGGCTTGTCACCTCCACCTGCCTTTTCCCACTTCTCAGGAATACTTTAAAAACACAAACATGCCTTCCTTATTATCAGCATCACAATGTCCTTTCAATTATGTCAACATCCAGGCATTAATGTGTACCTTAGGGGAGAGGGTACCCCAGTGCTTATGCAGAGGGCTTGTCCTGCAGTAGTTGCTGGTTCTGGAATTGCTACAGACAGACAAATTCCCCTGTTGTTTGTTTCTCTACCTCCCACTCCACCTCCTTCCAGCAAGCATTTAGAGGTAGACTCTGAGCACGAGATTTAATCTGGCTAGCAGCTATGAATTTAATGTTTCAATCTTCTCCTTATCTCAGTTCTAATATTATAAGAAAAGAGAAAAACGCTTCTATCCAATTTCTCCGAACTGGCCATCCTTGTGAAATCCCAATTTCCCTGTCCCAGACTTTCTCAATCTTGTGTGTACTTCAACTCCCAGAATTCTCCAGCCAGCCAATTGAAGCCCATACACATTTGGAGCTGCTAAAGTTGAGAAACTGTGCCCTATCCCATTAAATGAGGAAATCATCCCTTGTGCAGGAAATTTTCAATCCCCTTGATCCCTTTGCTGAGCTGAAACAGGCTACAACTTTGCCTGCTGGAGGCTAAGCACGCAAACTTCCTCCAGATCGCTAAGCTCAGTTCCCAGAAATCAAAACTCCTGACATGATGGTTATCAACCTGATACAGGTAATCTTCAACTTAGTGAGGCCAAAATTTCTGTTGCTAAACAAGACAATTGTTAAGTGTGTTTTGCCCCATTTTACAACCCTTTTGCCATAGTTGTTTATTTATTTATTATTATTATTTATTAATTAAATTTCTATACCGCCCTTCTCCAAATAGGACTCAGGGCGGTGCACAGCCAAGGTAAAAACAGAGCATACAAAATTTAAAAACAATATTAAAATAATTAAATATTTGGCCGTAAATTAAAACAACCCAATTTAGAATCAATTTAAAATTTAACTCAAGCCAGCCCAGCTAGTTGAAATAAATAGGTTTTCAGGGCCCGACGAAAAATCCGGAGGTCTGTTATTGTACGTAACTCTGGGGGGAGGTTGTTCCAGAGGGTGGGTGCAGCCACAGAGAAGGCTCTCCCCCTGGGGGTCGCCAGCCGACATTGTCTGGCGGACGGCACCCTGAGGAGGCCCACTCTGTGCGAGCGTACTGGCCGGTGGGAGGCTATTGGTGGCAGAAGGCTGTCTCGTAAGTACCCCGGCCCTAAGCCATGGAGCGCTTTAAAGGTGGTCACCAACACCTTGAAGCGCACCCGGAAGACCACCGGAAGCCAGTGCAGCTCGCGCAGGAGAGGTGTCACATGGGAGCGCCTCGTCGCCCCCATAATCCCCCGCACGGCCGCGTTCTGGACCAGCTGGAGCCTCCGGGTGCATCCCAGGGGGAGCCCCATGTAGAGAGCGTTGCAGTAGTCCAGGCGGGAAGTGACTAGTGCCTGAGTGACTGTGCGTAGAGAGTCCCGATCTAGAAAGGGATGTAACTGGCGTATCAGGCGAACCTGATAAAAAGCCCCCCTGGCCACGGCCGTCAAATGATCTTCTAAAGACAGCCGTGCGTCCAGTTAAGTTAGTAACACGATTGTTAAATGAATCTGGCTTCCTCATTGATTTTGCTTGTCAGAAGGTCACAAAAGTTGCTCATATGACCTCGGGGACGATCATAAATATGAGTTAATTGCTGTCATAAATATGAGTTAATTGTCAAGCATCTGAATTTTGATCACATGACCACAGGGATGCTGCAAAGGTTGGAAGTGTCAAAACTGGTCATAAATCACTTTTTCCAGTGTCGTCGTAACTTCAAATGACCACTAAATGGACTGTTGTAAGTCTGTAAGTCTTCTTCTGAGTTTTCAAACATTTATTTATTTATTTATTTATTGGTTCGATTTATATGCCGCCCTTCTCCGGAGACTCAGGGCGGCTTACGATGCGTTAAGCAATAGCTTTCATTCTTTTCTATATACCTGCTTAGTAGGGCTTTTGCCCCCCACAAGCGGTGTTCTTTTTTATACTAAGTCAGCTTATTCCCCCACAAACCAGGTCCTCATTTTACCTACCTCGAAAGGATGGAAGGCTGAGTCAACCTTGAGCCTGGTGAGATTTGAACTTGCAGTAATTGCAGGCAGCTGGTGTTACTTAACAGTGCTTTAGTCTGCTGCGCCACCAAGGCTCTTTTACATTGCAAAACAAGACAAAAATGACAGAAGGCTGATATATATTCTAAAAAGAATATATCTCATATATATTAGTACCACTCTATAAAGCCTTGGTAAGATCTCATCTGGAATACTGCATCCAGTTTTGGTCACCACGTTACAAAAAAGATATTGAGACTTTGGAAGAAGTGCAAAGAGCAACTAAGATGATTTAAAGACATGGAGGCTAAAACATATGAAGAATGGTTGTACAATTTGGGTTTGGCTAGTCTAGAGAAAAGAAGGACTAGTGGGGACATGATAGCAACATTCCAGTATTTGAGAGGCTGCCACAAAGAAGAGGGGGTCAATTTATTTTCCAAAGCACCAGAGGACAAGAAACAATGGATGGAAACTAATCAAGGAGAGAAGCAACTTGGAATTGAGGAGAAACTTCCTAACAGTGAGGACAATTAACCAATGGAACAGCTTGCCTTTAGAAGTTGTGGATGTTTCATCACTGGAGGTTTTTAAGAAGAGACTGCACAGTCACTTGTCTGAAATGATATAGGATCTCCTGCTTGAGCAGGGGGCTGGACTAGAAGACCTCTAAGGTCCCTTCCAACTCTATTCTGATTCCAAAAAGCTTTATGTTATTACTGTCATTAGAAGTGAGCCAACAGAGACCAAAATCCACTGATTTCCTGCTGGATCACTCAGACTAAAAGATCTGTTATCAAATCCGTCCAGTGGTCAACAAGATGACTCAAGCAGTTCACACTTGGGGTATGAGGAGGGTCTATTCCCCAACTTCAGGTACTATGACTACATACTGTCTGTGAACAAGGGACCCAATTCATACTGCAATGCTTACTTTGCCTCCAGCTTTTACTATTATATATCTGCTTCTTATGATTGCTATTGGTCAGTTGTTGCCTTTTCATCAACACCTTCTCTCCGAGGTGGAAAACTACCCATGTTTCCCCAAAAATAAGACCCTGTCTTAGATTTTTTTTTTTGAACCCTGAAATAAGCACTTGGCCTTATTGCCATGCACTCAAAAAGGGCCCGATTGGGCTTATTATCAGGGGATGTCTTATTCTGGGGTGGGGGAAAACAGGGTATCCCCCCCCTTTTCGCCACAGAACTAGGCATTTGAAGGTAGACTGGATTTGTCCATGGAGGCTCTCTCTAGCTATCACAATTTTAAGAGGCCACTCCGCAGAATAGGGAGTTTCCTCCAATCCCGGCTGCCTTAACAACTTTACACAACTTCTTTCTTTCTTTCTTTCTTTCTTTCTTTCTTTCTTTCTTTCTTTCTTTCTTTCTTTCTTTCTTTCTTTCTTTCTTTCTCTCTCTCTCTCTCTCTCTCTCTCTCTCTCTCCCTCCCTCCCTCCCTCCCTCCCTCCTTCCTTCCTTCCTTCCTTCCTTCCTTCCTCCAGGAAGAGGGGAAGGAAGTGCCTGCGCTATTTCTCCCGCAAACCGTCGGCAAAACGGTTAGAGAGAGAGAGGTTCGCTTTCTTCTGCTTCTTCCGAGAGATCGTGGCTCTCCCTCGCTCGCTTCCGAGCTATCATGCCGGTCCGCCAAGAAGCCAACGGCCATTCGGTTTAAAGGGGGGGGGGGGGCTTCCCTTGCGGGCGGCATCCGATCCCGCTGCTAAGCCTGGGATCGTCGGGTGGGTCGAAGGACCGTCCGAGAGAGACCCGCGACAAGCAGCCTGGGGATTTTCCCGGGAGGCTGCAGAGCGTCTCCGGCGCGGGGCACCGGCACCCCCGAATGCCGATCCTCCCTCCGGCCACCAACTGACCGATCGTGCCGCCGGGGACCTACCGGGGTGGCGATGAGAAGCGGCAGCGGCAGCAGGACGAGCGGCGTGCCGAAGAGCGCGACGAAGGCCTTGTAGCGCAGCAAGGAGCGCAGGAACGGCGGCAGCGCAGGAGCCATGACCGGGAGAAGCGGGGAGCAGCAGCTTAGACGGGACGGGCGTGAGAGCGTCCCGGCTGCGGAGCGGGCCTTTTAAACGGCGCTCCTCCTGGGCGCCGGCCCCGGTCCCTCCCTCGGCCCGGCCCCCGCTGACTCTCTCCCGGGAGGCTGCGCTTCCCACCTCCGCGGGGTGTCTCTGCCGGGGACCCTTCTCTTCTGCTCTGGGCGGGCCGCCCTCGCAGCGCCTGAAAGGCTCCCCTTCGAAGCAGCCGCCCACGGCTCTCGATCCGGCCTCCTTGCCGCTTTGGCCGAATCTTTCCAGGCCGACGGCTGGAAAGTTCCACATGTTCCTCGCCGGTCCTGGAGAGATGGAATTTCCCCAGCCTGACAGGCGGCCCTGCCTGTTGCCGCTACAAACGGCCTTCGAAGGATGTCGAACAGCTGGAGAAGTTCGAGCGAGACGCACCGGCTACTCCGGGGGTGGGGGTGAGGGGCATGGCGCACGTGCCGCCAGGAGCCGCAACTACAGGACCGGCATCCGCTGGATGTCTCCCCCAGCTGGTCACCGAAGGGTTCCCAAAGGGACCAACGGGGGCTGGTGCAGGCGTGAAATCCAGCAGGTTCTCATCAGGTTCTGGCGAACCGGTAGTGGAAATTTTGAGTAATTCGGAGAACCGGCAACTACCACCTCTGGCTGGCCCCTGGAGTAGGATGGGAATGGAGATTTTGCAATATCCTTCCCCTGTCATGCCCACTAAGCCACCCCCACAGAACAGGTAGGGAAAAATTTTGGATTTCGCCCCTGGGCTGGTGCCTCTCAATCTTGCACAGGTGATCCATCGACTTTACAACAGTTCATTTAGTGACTGTCCGAAGTTACAACGACACTGAGAAAAAAAGTGACTTGTGTTATGACTGTTTTTCACGCTTATGACTGTTACAGCATCCCCAGGGTCACATGATTTTATATTCGGGATGCTTGACAGCTGACTCACGTTTAGGATGGTCCCAGAGTGTCCCAGAGTCATGTTTGGGACCTTCTGGCAATGGGGAAAGCAGATTCACTTAACCACCATCCCACTAATTTAAGAAGTGCAGTGGTTTGCTTAACAAATGTGGTGAGGAAAGTCGTAAAATGGGGCAAAGCTCACTTATCAAATTTCTCACTTAGCGATGTAAATTTTGGGCTCAATTGTGGTCGTAAGCTGAGGACTTCCTGTATTCATCCCTCCCGCTCAGAAATTTTCAGCAAGCAAATGGAGCATGTGTCTGCCGCCTCTCCCCACATTTTGAACTGGTCCCTGTGGAGTACAGCTCTTCCCTGGGGGGGTCTATGCTTTCCTGCTCCCTGTTTCTTTTCTTTCTCTTCTTAGGTTTCTCTCCTCTGTTCCTTCTACCACCTTTCTCTCCCTCTTTGGTAGAATGTGAATTCAAGGCCAAACTAATTTTTTTTCAAAAGGTTTTTATTTGTACATCAACCAAAATCCCACTATGAAGAATATGGGTGGTTTCTAAATTTGATGAATAAATAATTTAAAAAACGTAAAGATGGAAAGAAATTATGAATTGAAATTGTTAGATCAGTGCCCTACATCTACATTTTGCATGGCCATTGCCTCTACAACAAAGCCATATACCTGGACTTCTGCCTCTGGAGCCAATGAAATTGATGAAGCCCACTTTCCCTCACATCCTGGATATAAACTGTTTCAACTCCTACCCTCAAAACGACACTATAGAGCACTGCACACCAGAACAATTAGTCACAAGGACAGTTTTTCCCCAAACTCTGCTAAACAAATAATTCGCTCAATGCTGTCAAACTATTTACTAAGTCTGCATTACTATTAATCTTCTCATCGTTCCTATCACCCATCTCCACCCACTTATGACTGTATGACTGTAACTTTGTTGCTGGTATCCTTACGATTTATATTGATATTGTTTCCTGATAGCTTACTTGTACCCTGTGACTATCATTAAGTGTTGTACCTTATGATTCTTGATGAATGTATCTTTTCCTTTATGTACATTGAGAGCGTATGCATCAAGACAAATTCCTTGTGTGTCCAATCACACTTGGTCAATAAAAAAATCTATTCTATTCTATTCTATTCTATTCTACCAGTTAAGAGCCTCCAGAATCCATAAGCTTCAGAGGCTTGGAGTTGATTCATTATAATCATTCTTTAAAAAAAAAAAAAGTACCAAATATATCTGTTTCACTGCATATACAGAGATCGGTTCTTATACTGCTTATAACTTTTCTATTGCTACACAAAAGCAAGAAGAGTTGTCTTTTAATTAGTACAAAACAATGATTACTAGCTAGGGTTGATTTATTTATTTTTGCATTTACTCACCACCTTTCTTCTAGGAGTTCAAAGTGGTACACACAACAAAGTTTCTTGCCACTTTTCCTGCAACAACAACTTTGTAGGTTGGGCTGAAAGAACATGATTGGCTCATAGTTACCCAGGGCTCCTGAATGTGTGGATTTGAACTCGAGCCTTTATAGTCTCAGGGTAGAACTTTAACCAGAACATTACACTAGCAATCTTTTTTTCAGGGGTCATTTCCAGGTATAAGCAAAAGGTGAGTTCAGAGCGGAAAAAGACCTATCTGAGTCACAAGGAAAACTTCTCACCTGGGCTGTAGAAAACCCATTAACCTGCTAGATAGCAGCAAAGTGAATAACAGAGATACAGAATAACAGAGTTGGAAGGGACTTTGGAGGTCTTCTAGTCAAGCCCCCTGCTCAGGTAGGAAACCCTGTATCATTTCAGACAAATATTTGTCCAATCTCTTTTTAAAAATTTCCAGTGTTGAAGAATTCATAACTTCTGGAGGCAAGTTGTTTCACTGATTACTTGTTCTGTCAGGAAATTTCTTCTTAGTTCTAGGCTGCTTCTCTCCTTGATTAGTTTCCATCCATTGCTTCTTGTCCTGCCTTCAGGTGCTTTGGAGAATAGCTTGACTTCTTCTTTGTGGCAGCCCCTGAGATATTGGAACATTGGTAAGTGTCATATTCCCTCATATTCTTCCCTTAGTCAATTCTTCCTTTCTTCTCTGCAGATGTCTGCTATGACTTTTTTGGGGTCCCTGGCTTGCCTACAAATATTTGCCTGAAACATTTGGACAACCACTAAACATGGAAGCAAAAGACTACAGTAAACGTGATGGCTTTACTGCCATCTGGTCGTAAAGATGTTTGCAGCCTAGAGATGGTGGCCCTATTTTGCTCCATAAGACTATTGAAGACATTGGGAAGGGTTAGGATCTCTCTGCACCATTTCCTGCAGCTTTTGTTGATGGGATTGGAGGGGAAAATCTTAGGTTCTTTCAAAATCACTTGACCATATTTTATAGGCTGATTTGTAAAGAGTCATAGACGAACACTTTTTCATTTAGCTGATTTATTAAAGCTTTCAAATCTCTGAAAAAAGATGGCAGGTAGGTGCAAATGACAATAGGTTGATGGAGAAGGAAAAAAAACATTATAGTACTAATGGTATTGTGCATATATTTAATTTATTGCTTGTAGTATGCTTCTATATGTGCATTAACCTTTACACCATATTCCAAATACTTTGTTTTTTTAACAACTCTATACAGCATGCAACGACAACAACGACAACAAACAACAGCGTTCCGTGCACCTTTGGCATTTAGTCATGCCAGCCACATGACCACGGTCGGAGACGTCTTTGGACAGCGCTGGCTCTTTGGCTTTGAAACGGAGATGAGCACCGCCCCCTAGAGTCGGGAATGACTAGCACATATGTGCAAGGTGACCCTTTACCTTTACAGCATGCAATAGTATACATTGCGTACTTATACAATAAAGTATCCATTTAAGCAAAAAGAAAATGCGGAAAACAAGATTTGTCTAACTTCCTTTTCTCTCGCTTACAGTTTCTTCTTCCTTTTCTGCATACCCTGAAAAAGATTTGTGTGATGGGTATGTCTGTTCAGAAACCAAATCAACAAAGACTAATAATGCTTTCAGCATTTTGTTGCAATACACCTTTCAAACTTTCAATATTCTTTATAGAATAGGAGGAAGAAAATAATTGATGTACTATAAGAACGGGGAATCCCCTCTGAGCCCCAGGAAATATGGAAAAAATAATAATGATCTGGTGTGATGTAAGGCAGCTTTAAGTAAATTATGATATATATTTTTTGGCAGGGATTGCAGGTAATTAGGAAAACACCTGCGTAGCAGTCAGAAAACCCTGGTGCAATCAATCCCAGCTGAAGAAAAAAGCTGGTGCTACGCAACATTGGAAATACTGAATTTGATGCCAGAAGAATCTGATTTCTTGTAAGGCAACATCCGGGGTTTTATGAAACAGCATGTTACTCCCACACCTGAAGTGAAGTGTTTGAGAAAATGAAATACACGAACCCTTCTGAATCATGCACAAAAGCTCCCATTTAGTAGGAGGAGATACATCAGAAATATATTTCCCTCACACACGCTATTCAGGGATTGTCGAACTAGAACAGGGGTCTCCAAACTTGGCAACTTTAAGACTTGTGGACTTCACCTCTGGCTGAGGAATTCTGGGAGTTGAAGTCCACAAGTCTTAAAGTTGCCAAGTTTGGAGACCCCTGAGCTAGAGAGTTGAGAGGTCTGGTTGTCCTTGCTCAAAGACCAAGAGGTGAGAAGGCTATCAGTAACTCTGGGTGGCTCACTCTCAGGACACAGGTCCTCTTCCTAGGAATCCCATTTGTGTACATGTATGCCCTCAGTGTGGGAGTTATCAAAGATACGGGCATCAATGAATTACCAGAAAAACTGGCTTCTCCACATAGCTGGAGGGAGGCTGGTAAATAAGTTGTGTCAAGTAGTGTCCTTAATCCACTTCTGATCTCTGCTGGGAAGTTGCCTAGACTGTGTCTTAGTTTTCACCTGAACCTGAACTCCTGCCTCCCCACACCCAGGAGGTCAGGCCTGTATAGAAATAATAATAATAATTTTCTTTCTGTCCTGCTCTGAGGTAAAGGAGCCCCCTGCTTCCTTTCATCAGTTTCATCACCCGCCCTCTATATATATTTATAGGGAGGGTTTATTTATTTATTTGATTCTTATAGCCGCCTATCTCAGTCAATGACTCTGAGTGGCTTACCATTCAAAAAGCATACTGCAATTAAAGCAATAAAACCATTTTAAAATAATAAAAAGATTTATCTCTTCCATAAAAGCCTTTCTCAAATTAGGGCTCTTCAAAAGTATTGTGACGGCAATTTGAGGGTGGCTGGGCCTGTGCCAGTGGTGAAATTCAATTTTTTTTACTACTAGTTTTGTGGGCGTGGCTTGGTGGGCGTGGTAGGAGAAGGATACTGCAAAATCCCCATTCCCTCCCCACTCCTGGGGGAAGGATATTGCAAAATCTCCATTCCCACCAGTGGTGAGTTGCCCCCCGTTCACACCAGTTCTATAGAACCAGTAGTAAAACCGGCGGGAGGCTCCGCCCACCAACCCCAACATCAAAACGCTTCTGCGCATGCATAGAAGCTTCTGCGTGTGCAAAGCGAGTGCACGCGCGCCGCCCCGCTGCAAACTGGTAGTAAAGGTAAGTAGAACCCACCCCTGCTTCCCACCCTACTCTGGGGCCAACCAAAGGTGGTATTTGCCGGTTCTCCGAACTACTCAAAATTTCCGCTACCTGTTCTGCAGAACCTGTCAGAACCTGCTGAAGTTCAGCCCTGGTCTGTGCAATGAACGCCCCATCTCTTTTTGTCATGCATTGTGACATATATATATATAAAAGCCTCTGATGATCGTGAGGCTCAGCTGGGCAAGGTGGGGGAGGGGGCGCAGGGATTTTTACTACCGGTTCTCCGAACCACCCGCTGCCATCACTACTGGATCGGGCGATCTGGTCTGAACTGGAAGCATTTCACCTCTGGTTTGTGTGTGTTTGCACATTACTACTATTTCTCTTAAATCTCCTCTCACAAATCTATTTCCTTCCCTTGGTTTTCAAACCACCATCCCATCTATGATCTGCAAAGTACAGGGTGCTTCGCAGGACTTTCAATTTTGGGATGCTGGCTGCACATAATCAATTAATCAGTCAAATACAGGTAGTCCTCGACTTACGACCACAACGGAGCCCAGAATTTATGTGGCTAAGTGAGAAATTTGTTAAGGGAGTTTTGCCCCATTCTATGACTTTTCTTTCCACCTTTGTTAAGTGAATCACTGAAGTTGTTAAATTAGTAACACGGTTGTTAAGCGAATCTGGCTTTCCCATTGACTTCATTTGTCAGAAGGTCACAAAAGATGATCACATGACCCCAGGACACTGCAACTGTCATAAATATGAACCAGTTGTTAAGCATTTCAAATGCAAATCACATGACCATGGAGATGCTGCCATGGGCATAAGTGAAAAATGGTCATCAGTCACTTTTTTCACTGTCGTAACTTTGAATAGTCGCTAAATGAACTGTTGTAAGTCGAGGACTACCTGTACTGGAAGGGGTGAAAAGCATCCTTTCCTTTCCATCCATTCGTTCTCAAAAGTTAGAGTTGGGAAAAGTGGAAGTACAAATAGTCCTCAGTTTACAACCATTTGTTTAATGACTTTGAAGTTACAATGACACTAAAAAAATGACTTACAACTGGTCCTCGTGCTTCTGACCATTCTAGCATCCCCAAAGTCAGGTGATCAAAATTCAGGGGTTTGGCAATTGGCTTGTATTGAGGATAGCTAGGATCTTGGGATCTTGGGATCAGTTGATCACCATTTGCGTCCTTCCCAGCTGGTTTGCAACAAGCAAAGTCAATGGGGGAAGCCACATGTGATTCACTTAACAACTGTGGCAAATAAAGTTGTATAATGGAGTGCAATTTACTTAGCAATGGAAAAATCTGCTCCAATTGTTGTCATAAATTGAGGACTACATGCATGGTAAAGAGGAGAACAACTAGCAAAAGTTGGGTGGTCAGTTACAGAAGCAATGGGGTAAGGAAAATGGCAAGTCAAGTCATGGTCACATGATCTCTTGCTTAACAACCACAGTAATTCACTTAATGACCCCAGGGGAAAAAAAGGTCGCAATCACATGACACTTCACTTAATGACTGCACCCCTTAACAATTTTCCAATCCCAATTTTGGTCATAAGTCAAGGACTACCTATAATAAAGTTTCTTCTGAATGAATTGTGACAGGGTCAGACAACATTTAAAGAGCTTATTTCCAAAGTATCCCTTTTTAAAATATAAATGTTGAACTGCAATCTCAGATATGAATGAGCCACTGTGGTAAATTTCGGCCCCCTGTGTTGAATCTGATATGGCAGAGGAAACAAGAACTACCACTCAAAACAAATGGCCCCCTTGAGGCCTCCCTCAGCTCACAGTGCCCAACACACCTCTTTTGTATTGTTCCGTTACGCACCATAGAGCTCACACAAGCCTTTGTATGGAGAGAAGGTGACAGAGTGAGTGACATGTTCTTCCACTGTGTCCCTGTTTGCTAAGCCATTGTGTACGTTCAAGAGTCTCCTTTGACAGCCTCCAAGGCAACAGTTCTCAAGATCTGATATGACTTATCTGTCACCAACCCAAAGCTCTCTGGGAACCTTCAGATAAAAACACTAAGACTTCAGTCTCCCCCAAAGACTTCTTAGTGTTCCTTTACCATCACTGAAGGTACAGCCTCATCTTTCCTGCCTTTAGGTAGGCAGGCACTGATCAAAAGTGGAGGTTAGCAGGGAAAGTGTGTGGTGCAGTGTTTCAAAATTTTTTACTATCGGTTCTGTGGGTGTGGCTTGGTGGGCATGGCTTGGTGGGCATGGCAGGGGAAGGATACTGTAAAATCTCCATTCCCACCCCACTCCAGGATTTTCCAGAGTGCAAAATCCCTATTTTCTCCCAATCAGCTGGGACTCGGGAGGCAGAGAATAGATGAGGGCGGGGACAGTCAGAGGTGGTATTTACCGGTTCTCCGAACTACTCAAAATTTCCGCTACCGGTTATCCAGAACTGATCAGAACCTGCTGAAACCCACCTCTGGTGTGGTGGTGGTGGTCTGTGGGTGTGGATGTGTGTGAGGATTTTAGATCCTTCACACTGGGAACCTGGAAGGAAATGCTCATGAGATCCTGGGGTCCACCTGAAAAGAAGACACCTGAAAAGAAGACTAATTTGCCTTACACTTGTTGCCATACAGTTTCACTGGCTTCATTTTGTCATTTGTGCTCTGCTGAATCCCCAGAAAAGGATGTGCTGTTTAGAAGAGTCATCCAGACATTTTCATCATAAGATGCAGAAAAAAGGAAACAGAAAAAATAGTCTTCGGACTGCAAATGTTCACAGCTGTTGAGCAACCTTTCCCCAGATAAGCAATGTTTGGTCTACCAGAATCAGTAGGGATAGTGCCGTGAAGGATTTTGGTTGCTAAATTCTGTGGCCCGATTGCTGCATTAAAGCTTAGTTTTCCTAAACAGCGGCCACTCCATCTTGGCAGTTTGGCTTAATTGAAATTTCATCCAGGAAAGGAAGCCAAGCTTTCTTTACAAAGACAAAAAAACAAAACAAAACAATTGTATCTGAAATACAATCAGACAATGCTATTACAACAGTAGTAGTAGTGTATTAACTTGGTGTCTACCAACATTCATAGTACACCCACTGAATGAGGCCTGCTACCAAATATGATCCCTGACATCTTCTACAAACATCAAGACTTCTTCTCATGTAAAGCACATTGCAGTAATGCCTTTGGGAAGTGACCAAGACATGAGTGACCATCAGCAGAATTTTCCAGTCCAGGAATGGGCTCACTTAGCACACAACATGAAATTGTGCAAAGGCCCTCCTGGCCACAGCTACATCTGTCCTTGAGAATGAGCCATGTGTCCAGGAGAAACCCCGAATTGCATGCAGGTTGTATGGGGGGGGAGCGGTAATGCAACCCCATCCAGAACAAATGATGGAAAATCCCCAAAATCAGGGGGGTCTAATATCCAGAGTCAGTCTTGCTAGAGTTGATCCGAAGTCCCAAAGGTGCTTTTTTCAAGAGGCAACTGGACTTTCTGGTTTTTATTTGAAGAAGTTTTGCTTCTCATTCAAGAAGCTTCTTCAGCTCAAAGCACCTTTGGGACAACCATAACTTGGATGACTGAGAATCTCCAGAGAAAGTTGATCCAAAGCCTATTGTTCTCCATTCTAACCCCACAGCCTCCAAACGCTGAGAGAAAACTTCCATGGCATCACTTGGGGGTGGGTGGGGCAGGGGTGCTATTCAGCAGGTTCTGACAGGTTCTGGAGAACCGGTAGCGCAAATTTTGAGTAGTTCGGAGAACCGGCAAATACCACCTCTGGCTGGCCTCAGAGTGGGGTGAGAATGGAGATTTTGCAATCTCCTTCTCCCAGGAGTGGGGTGGGAATGGAGATTTTGCAGTATCCTTCCCCTGCCACGACCACCAAGACACACCACACCACACCACACCACACCACACCATGCCCACCAAGCCACGCCCACACAACCGGTAGTAAAAAAATTTGAATTCCACCACTGGGGGGAGGTAACGATGCACATCATTAGCATACTGATGATATTTCACTCCAAGTGATGTGGATGTTAAACAGGAGCAGACAGAGTAAAAACCTCTGTGGAGCCCCACACAACAGAAACCAAACTCTTGCTCCCCACCAATCAACACCAGCCTGGAATCAGCCTAGAAGTAGGAGGAGAACCAACATAACACAGTGCTACCAACTCCCAGAGTAAATCCAGAAGGATACCATTATATCAGAAGCTGCTGCCAGATCAAGAAGAGCAAGGACAGATACACCACCCCCATCCCACTCCTGCCAGAAGACACTGACAAGTGTAATCAGTGCTGCTTTGATCCTATGTCCATGTCTAAAACCTGACAGAAAGGGGTCCAGATAATCTGTGTTTTCCATTCTCTGGAGCTGCTGGGTGATCACCTTTTCTCCAGCCTTCCCTAAAAAGGGAAGGTTAGAAATTGGATGAAATTTGTTCAGTACAGTTGGGGTCTACCAATGGCTTCTTCACCCACTTTAAAAGATGACTGAGAGTTAGGGTGAAGTTAGCAGCTGAAATGCAACACTAGAATAAAACATCAAGAACATGGTTGACTGAGATCGGCCTCCCCATCTCCCACCATACTTCCCTATCATCACCACAGAGATATTCTGGCTTGCCCCTAGGCCTCCAGAATTCACGTCCTCCCCCAGCCCATATCAGCTGGCCCCCAATCAGAGGGCTAGCATCTCACAAAAATCACAAACCAAATACACCTAGATGCAGGGGTGAAATCCAGCAGGTTCTGACAGGTTTTGGAGAACTGGTAGTGGAAATTTTGAGCAGTTCGGAGAACCGGCAAATACCACCTCTGGCTGGCCCCAGAGTGGGGTGGGAATGGAGATTTTGCAGAATCCTTCCCCTGCCACGCCCCCCAAGCTACGCCCACCAAGCCACACCACGCCCACCAAGCTACGCCCACAGAACCGGTAGTAAAAAAATTTGGATTTCACCACTGCCTAGATGCTATCTGGATTCAGAGCAGTTCTGCTCCAACACAGCACTCCCAGTTATCCCAGTCAGCACCCACTTCAATCAAACATCCACTCTCTGCCAAACAACCTGGACAGGTGAGGATACTCATTTTTCCATCTAACTTGAGGATAATCTAAATTGCTGCTCCACTCCAGGTTCACATCCAGGAGAGGCCAGACAGCCTCCTTCAGTTAAGGAGGAATTACTATACCCGCTACAAATCCAACCCTCATACGACGCTCAGTCCATATCACACCAACTATAGTCCACCACCAGTCTAATGGACTGATCTGGGTTAATATTAAAATGTATTTACTTTAGTCAGTTTTAAGGCCACCACTCATGGAGCAAAGCTGGGTGTCTTGTATTTCTTAGGATTTTTTAAAAAAAATCAGTGTATGAAATAACAGATCCATAAAAACATACAGAATCAAGAGACAATTAAATCTAAGAACACATCCAGGCAAGTTCAAACAACATCCTGACCCAAGTGCCGAAGGCGGGGAGGAGGGGGGCAAAATAGGTGTTCAAGGCCCCATCACAGACCATCAATGTCTCTGAACTAGATAGAAGATGAATCGAGGCATGAAATATTTTTCATCAGATTTGCATGAAAACTTACAATAGGGAGAGAGATGAAAACCTATTCAATGTTTTCACTATCAGCAACATCTCTTTGTCGAATGGCCACCACTCTCAATCATTATTTTTCATTGTTTAAAGGAGTAGGTAATTTTCTCAAGGTAATTTACGTAATTACCTTGAGAATTACGTAATAACGTAATTGTCACTAACTATTCTTTGTATTTAACGTCCCTGTTTATTTCCATGTTGACTCAGCATACGTTGTTTTCTACTGGTTGACTTAGTTTGTACAACATGCTGTGTACTGAATTATTCCATTTTCTGGACCAGAATATATTGAAATATAAGCTAGGAAACCAGTAAGCATTCCACCACACACTGAGCTACACCTAACTACATTTTACATGTGCAATTGCAATTATTTGTTGTTGGTTTTTTTTATTAGATGTATATGCCACCCTTCTCCGGAGACTCAGGGCGGCTTACAATGTGTTAAGCAATAGCCTTCATACTTTTATATATTTTATACAAAGTCAGCTTATTGCCCCCACAACTGGGTCCTCAATTTACCTACCTTAGAAAGGATGGAAGGCTGAGTCAACCTTGAGCCTGGGGAGATTCGAACATGCAATAATTGCAGACAGCTGAATGTTAATAACAGGCTTTTAGTCTGTTGAGCTATCCAGGCTCCTATTTGATTAGGATTGTTTTTCATTGATTTGTTTAAACTTATCCTCTGCTAACTAATTAACTCTATTGGCTGAGTTAGTAGAACATACCCAACCATTAACTAGCCAACTAGATGGGTTGACATAGCATGTTTGGCCCAATCCAGTCACAATTATAGCCAACTGAAACCATCAATTGAGTCAGACTATGGCTTTAGCTAGCCCAGGACTGCCAATGTCAGATTCCTCTTGACTGTTTCAAACTTGGCTGAAGTTCTCCAAACACTTAGCATAACACAGCTATAAAAATGTTATTGTCCATTAAGAATGAAGCTATTTTAAACAGTTGACAGTCTTATGACAGTTACAGCTGCAGTATCATACCATCTTAAGTTTAAATTCAAGACTTTGTCCTAAGTGTTGGTTTTACACATCCTCTGTTTTGTGCTAGATGTCTGTTATTTATATTCTTAGCATTCTTTTCCTGGGAACTTAGCTTCAATATATCTCCTACAGCTGGGGTGTCAAACTCGATTTCATTGAGGGCCACATCAGGGTTGTGTTTAACCTCGGGAGCAGGGTGGGCTTGACATCACTCATGTTGGGGGTGCCTGTGGTGGCCCAAGCACTCTACCAGTGAAAACAGGCTCCTGATCTTCATTTTCAGTTGCGATAGTCTCCCGTAACCCTCTGCCAGTGAAAACGCAGCTTGGGATGGCCCTCCTGAGCTCCATTTTCACTGGCAGAGACATCGCAGGCCAGTCCTTTGCTGTTTCCAGAGTGGCCCTGCGCACCAGATCTAAGCACCCTGCACGCCAGATCCAGCCCAAGGGCCTTGAATTTGACACCCGTCCTATAGTCATCACCGACTAGCAGGGGCTTCCTAGAGTTTTACAGTGCTGCTTTCTTCCAGGTAACGCAAAGGGAGGGGACCAGTGGTGGGATTCAAGTAATGTAACAACCCCAGAAATCTGCCCTAATGATTTCTTCCAAAAATTAGTCTGCCAAACTGCTCCAAAAGTTAACAACTGGTTCTTCCGAAGTGGTGCGAATTGGCTGAATCCCACCACTGGAGTGGATCTATAGTCATTTGCTTTCAAATCATGTAGTTTTTCCACTGAGCTATAACAGCCCCTAACTATGAACATATGTAAATGATGCATTTCATATATTAAGGAAGTGAGTTATGATCTGGTACAAGTCAAACAGGCTAATCTTTAAAGTTCAACAATACTTATTTTAGTCTTTGTGCAATTATTTATCTTGGCTAGGGTTGCTTGTATACCAAGGGTGCATTCTGGCTATGTTCCCACAACTGATTTAACTAAGCCAGTTAAAGATCTACTATAACTAAATTCCTGCTTTACTTGGATAACATGAGCTTTTCATATTTCTCTCTCTCTTTCTTGAGGTTGGATAAACCCAATCATATTGGCTAATTTAAGTGGAATATATCACTGAACCTCCCCAAATGGCATAATTCAATAACCAGGTGAAGTGAGTTACTGTATATAGGTTCAGCTCCTGAGTCATCACAATTTCAATGTATGAGAGGGTTTCCCTATCCTAGAGTGGTTCTGAGGTCCAGCATCATGATTCCAGTTTGAGCAAGCAAGGACCATGACAGGGGTGAAATGCTCCTGGTTCGGAGCGGATCGCCCGATCCGGTAGCGATGGAGGCGGGTGGTTCGGAGAACCGGTAGCAAAAATCCCTGCCCCTGCCCATGCTCAGCTGAGCCGCACAATCATCAGAGGCTTTTTTTTTACTTTTAAAAGCATTTTTTCTACAACCTCTTTGGCCGAAAAAATGCTTTTAAAAGTTAAAAAAAAAAGCCTCTGATGATCGTGCGGCTCAGCTTGGATCGTCAGAGGCTTTTAAAAGAAAAAAAGCCTCTGCTGATCAGGCAACTCAGCTTGGATCGTCAGAGGCATTTAAAAGAAAAAAACCCTTTTTTTCTTTTAAAAGCCTCTGACGATCCAAGCTGAGTTGCCTGATCGTCAGAGGCATTTAAAAGAAAAAAAGCCTCTGCTGATCAGGCAACTCAGTTGGGATCGTCAGAGACTTTTGAAAGCATTTTTTTACAACCTCTTCACCGAAGAGGTTGTAGAAAAAGTGGTTTTAAAAGTTAAAAAAAAAAGGCCATGCCCACCCAGTCACATTACCCCGCAACAAGCCACACCCACAGAACTGGTAGTAACAAATTTTAGATTTCACCACTGGACCATGACCATGACCTGCTACAGGGGTCTCCAACCTTGGCAACTTTAAGACTTGTGGACTTCAACTCCCAGGAATTCTGGGAGTTGAAGTCCACAAGTCTTAAAGTTGCTAAGGTTGGAGACCCCTGATCTGGTAGGTTCCTCTACCATTGCATGAGAAAGTGAACCACTCTTTAAAAGACCACTCTCCAATGGCTGCTGAGTGACAGGCTGGTTGAATCCCAGAGCCACAATTGGTTGACTCAGCAGGAACCATTGTTACATTGATAGAGGGCAAGTTGATGAGCTATAAAAACATTATTTGCTCTCTTGGGGCTGGTCCAGACATCATAAGGGGCCCAAGGTAAGTTCAGAAAAAATAGGGACATCTCAAGAGCTGCTTGGTGACCTTAGCTGAATATCTGAGGTTTGGCTCTTGCTGCATCCCATAGCCTGAGCAATCCCAGCACTGTGGGACTGAATTCCCACAGGCATAATTCTCCTGGTTAGTCCATTCTTCAGAGTAGAGGAAAGCTGCTGAGGATCTCATCCTGGACCTAAGGTCTTTTTCACTGTCAGATAGTTGATTAATTGTCCATCTTTGGGAAGCCACAGCTCCTTTTAGGAACAATGGTTATGATTAGCATTTAAAAGGGGAGGGCAAGGACTGATCAGCCACAGCAAAAATCCAGAGAGCTTTCTGGGATTTTAAAAGCCAACAGGTGTATCAGGACAGATCTGCACAAGCTTCAAACCTGTCTGTTATTTATTTATTTATTTATTTATTTATTTATTTATTTATTTATTTATTTATTTATTATATTTCTATACCACCTTTCTCCCGTAGGACTCAAGGCGGTGTATAGTCAAGAAAAATATAGACACACAAACATCATAAAATTGCTAATTAAAATTATTACTTAGTTTGGTCAATCAAATAAAACCCAGAATTAGATAACATTTAAAAAATCATTCACATGTTCATATGTTTAGCCCCATCTGTTGGAACATCAGGGTCTTGAGGGCACGGCGGAAAGCACGGAGATCAGGAATATTCCGTATCTCCGGGGGCAGTTCATTCCAAAGGGTTGGAGCCCTCACAGAGAAGGCCCTCCCCCTGGGAGTCGCCAGTCGACATAATTTGACTGACGGAACCCTGAGTAGTCCCTCCCTGTGAGAACGAACTGGTCGGTGGGAGGCTATTGGTGGCAAAAGACGGTCTCGTAGGTACCCAGGTCCTAAGCCATGGAGCGCTTTAAAGGTGATAACTAACACCTTGAATCGCACCCGGAAGACCACCGGGAGCCAGTGCAGTTCGCGTAGGAGAGGTGTTACATGGGCGTAACGAGCTGCGCCCATAATCACCCGCGCGGCTACGTTCTGGACCAGTTGGAGCCTCCGGGTGCTTTTCAAGGGGAGCCCCATGTAGAGAGCATTACAGTAGTCCATACGGGAGGTAACTAGGGCGACCATGCGCAAGGCGTCCCGATCCAGAAAGGGACGCAACTGGCGGATCAGGCGAACCTGATAAAATGCACCCCTGGCCACGGCCGTCAAATGATCTTCTAAAGATAACCGTGAATCCAGGAGGACACCCAAGTTATGAAATATAAGAATGATATTGCTTTGTACATTGGGGGATATGCATGCTGCCTCTCAGGAAGTCAGCCCTGGCAGCCAGAAGATGCCTTTTCTATTTCTTAGCGCCTTTCTTTGGTGTAAAGGAAGTCCTTGACTTACAAGCATTTGTTTAGCAATCTTTCAAAGTTAAAACAGCCCTGAAAAAAGGGACTGGTCCTTCTACTTATGACCTTTGCAGCATCCCCATGGCCAGGGGATTAACCAGTCCTTGCCTGTATGACCTTTATAGCATTCCTGTGGTCATATGTTAAAAATTCAGATACTTGGCAAGCTGCATGTACAGGTAGTCCTCAACTTACGACCACAGTTGAGCTCAAAATTTATATTGCTAAGTGAGAAATTTATTAAGTGAGTTTTGCCCCATTTTATGACTTTTCTCGCCACATTTGTTAAGTGAATCACTGCAGTTCTTAAATTAGTGATGGTTAAGTGACTTTGCTTGTTAGAAGGTCGCAAAGGATGACATGAGGCTGGGATACTGCAACCGTCATAAATGTGAGTCTGTTGTCAAGCATCTGAATGTAACTCATGTGTCTATGGGGATGCTGCAACAGTCATAAGAATGAAAAATGGTCATAACTCACTTTGTTCAGTGTTGTCGTAACTTCGAACAGTCGCTAAATGAACAGTTGTAAATCAAGGACTACCTGTATTTAAGACAGAGGCAGCATCCTTCAATCATGTGATAACCACTTGGAAGCTTCTCAGCTAGCTTCCGACAAACGAAATCAATGGAGGAAGCGGAACTCTCTTAACAATCAGGTGATTCACTTACAGTAACAATTATAGTGATTTGCTTAACAACGAAGCCCAAAGAAAGGTTGTAAAATCATTTGTGAGTCCCTCAACAACTGTCTTGCTCAGCAACAGAAATCCTGAGCCCAATTGTCATCCTAAAGAGCTGCAGTGGCGCAGTGGTTAGAGTGCTACTAGTACTGCAGGCTACTTCTGCTGCCTGCTGGCTGCCTGCAATTTGGCAGTTCAAATCCTACCAGGCTCAAGGTTGATTCAGCCTTCCATCCTTCCGAGGTCGGTAAAATGAGGAGCCAGATTGTTGGGTACAATATGCTGACTCTAAACTGTTTAGAGAGGGCTGTAAAGCACTATGAAGCGGTATATAAGTCTACGTGCTATTGATATTGCTAAGTCAAGGGCTACCTGCAGATTCTTAATATCACTTGGCTTTTTCCCTGAGAGTGGTAGCCTACCCTTCCTCTTCTTAGCAAAACATATTCTCCTCATTGTGGGGAGCAGGAAGGATGAGAATATTTTGAGGAGGCTGACTGACTAATGAATGTTTTCCTTCCTATTAAGAATTGGAACCCACCTGCCTCAGGGAATCTACCAAGGAATGATCAAGGCTGAGAGATAAACATTCACCATTAATCTTACATTCAATGGTGTAGGGTGATTTAAGAAGGAAAACAGCTTGCTTCATCGATGTAAGACTACTTCCATCTTGGAGGAAGACAATTTGGCCAGCATTACATAATCAAAACAAAATATTGAGAGTTGCCAGGCACTGTTGTATCAATAGAAACTGCAAATAAGGAAAATCTTATATAGGAGAATAGTATTTCTCAGCTCAGCAACTTTAAGATGTGTGGACTTCATGCCGCTGACTAGGGATTTCTAGGAGTTGAAGTCTACACATCTTAAAAGTTTCTGAGCTGAGAAACACCAATCTAGATGAATAACCATTAGGGAACTTGTCATTTTAAACGAAAAGGCACACCAGTCTTGCCTTTTACCCAAAGTGCTGGGTAAGGCGGACCTTACACTTAGCAACCTTGGAAAAATGACGGGTGGTATTTTCTCCTCACCTTCCCATAATAATGTAGGTAAGCGGGTCCAGCTAAATGATCACTGAAGGGCCCTCTTTATTCATAGTATTGTAAGAAAGGAAATGTGCTTGTTTAAGGGAAGCCAATTATCCAGTTAAAAGGCAGAGAATTCCTTTGAAGTAGAAACATTCACAAGAAGGGCCCCTCAGTTATCAGAGATAGAGATATTTGTTTGAAGGTTAAAACAGATCAAAGGATGACCACATGTAATATCAACAAGAGATAATTTGAACCTATGCTTCAGTAATTTACAAGAAGAATTATGACTGTTGGCAAAGAATAATATGAAACTTAATAATTAGGAAATGTCAATTAAATATAACAAATGCATATGACCACATTAACTGCTGTGTTAGCAGAATCCTTTGTTTGAAACTATATAAAACTGGAATCTCATGTTCATTACTTTGCTCAGATTTTGAGGTAGCAATACCTATCTGAACCTTATTGCAATAATAAACTGACTCTGTCTGCCCCGAAAGGATGTCTCTTAATTCCTTCCTTCCATAACAATTTCACACATAGAAGCAAAGGACTGCACTATGGACTGGGGTTTCAAAAAGCAGCAGTCTAGTTCGTTGGCCCAAGACACAAAAATCCCCAGATGGATATCAACAATGGAAGCAATGATCTACCCCAATTTAATTGATTTAAAAAGAATAGTAACCTATAAAGAGCTTCTAGATGGGCAAGGGGAACTTAAATCCAGTCAGGAACCAATATCACAGGGAATTAAAATAGATTGGTGGCCTTATCTATAGATTCAAACAAGATATAAAAAAGATTCAGAACAATTTGGGTTTCAAACCGACAACAAGAAAAAGACAAAATTCTAACAGGGACTGACGAAAAAATGATTACCAAAACATATAACTGCCTGCTCAAATTCAAAATGGAGGAGGAAACCATGAAAGAAACAATGATAATTTGGGCGAATAATTTTGGGTATAACATAGAATTGGAACATTGGGAAAAACTATGGGGGGGGGGGGAAATTATAAAATGACGATGTTGGCCACATACAAAGAAAATATTTACAAAATGTTCTATAGATGGCATTTACCCCTGGCAAGATTGGCCAAGATGTCTCAAAAAAACTCTACCAAATTGTTGGAAATGTAATCAACAAGGGACATAGTCTACCACATGTGGTGGACATGTCCCAAAGCCAGAGATTATTGGTTAAAAATTAAAAACTGGTTGGAGGAAATTATTGAACTAAAAATTGACATGAACCCAGATTATTTCTTCTGGGTATTATAAAAGGAAAGATGAGTAAAGAAATTATGCTACATAGAATTTACGGCAGCCAGAATATCATTTGCCCAAAATTGGAAACAACAACACACTCCAACAAACACAATGATTATAAAAAAGGTGCTAGAATGCGCAGAAATGAACAAATTAACGATGGAATTAAGGGACAGAGAGGAAACAGTGTATTATGAGACATGGAATAGGTGGTATAACTGGCTGGAAAAGAAGTCTAAAATCAATGTATACTGAATATTAAACAGAAGGAAAAAATATATTTAGAGAGTAGTAGTAATGTATATATTGTATATATTAGATAAATAAATACTTAACAAATAAGAATGTATATGTATACAATAAGCCGAAGGGTATGATGAATTTAAGAAAAAAAAATCCGATAACGGAAAGCTGTAAAAATGTAACTGTGATTTTAAATGTGAAAAATATTGAATAAAAATTATTTTAAATGAAACGGCACGCCGCTCTTGCAAGCCAAAGTGCTGGGTAAGGCTGACCTTACACTTAGCAACCCTGGAAAAATGATATTGTATTTTCCCTCTGGTAGTATTTTCTTCTCACCTTCCCGTTATATACATAGAAGCAAAGGACTGCACTGCGGTATGGAGGAGGGTTTCAAAAAGCAGCAGCCTAGTTCGGTGGCCCAAGACAGGCCAAAAACGTCTGTCCTCTCCTCTTCCAAGAGAGGGGGCTGGGTAGGCCCCCATGAGAGGAATGCTTCATCCAGTCTGTCCCACCACCTGCTGCTTGAGGTACTTT
This sequence comes from Arizona elegans, assembly GCA_022577455.1. Lineage (NCBI taxonomy): Eukaryota > Metazoa > Chordata > Lepidosauria > Squamata > Colubridae > Arizona > Arizona elegans. Next base: position 315,276,167 of record JAKOOJ010000001.1, on the reverse strand, counting down.
CCCTGCTGTAACCTGAGAGCACATCTAAGCAGCTCTGGGCCTTTGCGAAGGGATAGGCAGGTTTAAAAAGAGGCGCTCTGCTGCCCTCTAGTGGCTTCTCAAGTTGAAAGACTATTTTTCAAATATTTTTACAAAGATAAACATTTCATCATTTTGTTGATTCCGCTTAGCTGCGGGCGTTTGGACATCTGGCGGGACGGCGACGGCGGGGAGGGGGGGGCTCCCGGGTGGGGTGGGGGGGGCTCCCAAGTATTCTGTCTTTGAAGAAAAAAGAAATCCTGGCTGTTCGTCCAGTTTCTTTTGCAGCAGCAAAAGGGATGTGCTACAGGCAGGCAGATGTTTTCAGTTTCGTTTCCGCCGATTCAGATTGCAGAAATGAAAGTGAAAGATGGAGCGAGTCCGAGCGGAGAAATGGAAGAGGAGAGACGCATCTGCAAGAACTGGTAGGAAAGCTTCAATGCTAATCTCAACTTTTCACATAGGCTCAGAGCAGTAGCTAGAGAGGCAAATGTGCTTTGTGGTTTTTGCAAAGGTAGTTTCCGTCTCTTCCAGAATCTGCTTGGTGGCAGGCTGGAGAAAGGAGAAAACTTTTGGAAGTTGGGTGGGAGTGATGTGGGAAGCGCAGCCACTAAACTCTAGCCCAGTATTTCTCAACTTCAGCAACTTTAAGATATGTGGACTTCAACTCCCAGAATTCCCTAGCCAGCCATATACAGATAGTCCTTGACTTATGACCAGGGTGTATTTGATTTAAATCGAGTTGATTTAAATCACGATTTAAATCATGATTTAAATCATCAGTAAAAAGGCTTGATTTAAATCAACTCGATTTAAATCATAATTTTTAAAGAGCAACTGTCATCTCTGCTACTCCTTTGACCCTCTCTTGACTCACCGATAGTCCCAGTGTTGCAGAATATACAGCCTCATGCTACATAACTAAGCTCCATTTCATGCTGAATAAACTAAATTATTTATGTATCTTAAATAGAAAACTATCTTACGATAGATTTTTACCCCAAAAGATTTTTATTAAAATAAATTCGATAAAAATAAAAAAAAATCCGATTTAAATCAAAAAAATCTGATTTTTTTGATTTTTTTAAAAAAATCATTGATTTTTATCCATCCTGCTTATGACCACAATAGAGCACAAACTTTATGTCACTAAGTGAAACATTTGTTAAGTCTGTTTTGTTCCAGTTTACAATTTTTCTTGACGAAATTGGTAAGTGAATCATTGCAATTGTTAAGTTAGTAACGTGGTTATTAAGTGAATCTGGCTTCCTCGTTGAGTTTGCTTGTCAGAAGGTCACGTGACCCCGGGGCACTGCAACTGTCATAAATATGAACCAGTTGCCAAGCATCCAGATTTTGATCATATGACCAAAGGGATGCTGCAATGGTCATAAACGCAAAAGTCAGAAGTCACTTTTTTCAGTGCCATTGTAACTTTGAATGGTCAGTAAATGAACTGTTCTAAATCAAGGACTTCCTGTATTTTTCTCTACAGCTTCAGCTGGATCTGGTGCATTTTCAAATTCATTTTTTTTCCTTTTGCTGGTGATCCATATTACCAAATATCCCTTTCTGTTCAGTTTTTCAAGAATTAGCAAGTCCCAAGCCCGTGTATGTGATTTATTTGCAACATTCCATTGGGTTGCAGGGAGTAAAAAGAAGAATCAGTCTATTTATATCAGTCTTTTTACCAAAAGTGAAGTTTCAGACATATTGATGATCTTGCCAAGATCATCAATTTTTGATGATTTTTTTCTTTTCTTCCTAGCAAGAGGGATGTGGCTGCAGTGAACTTTTCTCTCCATGAAGCTCATTGCATGCGATTTCTTGCTGTCTGCCCCAAGTGTGAGGAACTGATTGCTTCAAAGGACATGAAAGAGCATCTTGCCAAGGCCCACCAACAGGTAAAGGTAAAGGTTCCCCTCGCACATACATGCTAGTTGTTCCCGACTCTAGGGGGTGGTGCTCATCTCAGTTTCTAAGCCGAAGAGCCAGTGCCGTCTGATGACAATTCCGTGGTCATGTGGCTGGCATGACTAAACGCCGAAGGTGCACGAAACGCTGTTACCTTCCCACCAAAGGTGGTCCCTATTTTTCTACTTGCATTTTTTATGTGCTTTTGAACTGCTAGGTTGGCAGAAGCTGGGACAAGTAATGGGAGCTCACTAGGGATTCGAACTGCTGAACTGCCAACCTTTCGATCAACAAGCTCAGCATCTTAGCCACTGAGCCACGCACATACACATCCCACCCCTAGTCTTATTATTTATTTATTTATTTTATTAAATTTGTATACCGCCCTTCTCCTACTGGACTCAGGGTGGTGCACAACCAAAATAAAAACATCCCAATACAAAATTTAAAATTTGTTAAAAGAATTACACAACTTTGGCCTAAATTTAAAATCCCGACTAAAACCCATAGACAATTAAAAATCTAACATCTCAAAAAGTGTGTGGGGGGGGGGTTTACGTCTTGAATGTCTTGTTCCAATAGTCCTAAAAAAAAGAAATTATTGTAGGAAATGACCAGGCAGAGCCCAAGGGAAGGGTCCAACATGTCATAAATCACGAGTCCCTGCACGCCTGCAAGAAATCTAAGTCCAGCCCACCTTGAATGCCTCTTAATTCCCGCTCATTTCCCTTGGCCATTAGTAGGTCAGATTCTTGTAGAGAGCTTAAGCTTGCAATAAATCTTTGTGCTCATTTGAGCTGCCTGAATCTCCTGACTCTGTTATGTGGCGCTAGGGATTTGAACCGCCGAACTGCCGACCTTTCTGATCGACATGCTCAGCGTCTTTTGCTAACCTTTGACAGGTGGCAATCCGTGGGCTGCTGTATCTAAGGTGCAACAGAAAAATGGTATGATGAGAGTTTATGTTACATGCCGATTGCCAAGCCGGCCTGAATTTTGATCAGTGGGGATGCTGAGATGGTAGTGTGAGGACCAGTTGCAAGTGATTTTTTTTCCAAGTCTGTTGTAACTTTGAATGGTTGCTAAACAAATGGTTATCATGAATTATTATGTGAAACAGCTTAGAGTTTTGCATTGTTTTGGGGGATGCTGGGCCACCATTTCCCCAATGAAAGGAAGAGTTCTTTCTATGCAACTTTTGAGCTTCGGGTCCTGTAACAGCAGGGCTGGCTTGATAGATTTAACACTCTAACCTCCAACCCCTCCACATGTCTCCCTGCAACAGTTTTGCCAGTTTTGCTCTTGACTTCCTGCTGAACGAACATTGACACTGGTTGACTATTGGAATAATTTCTTTTGTGGGTGGGGTGGAGTAATGGACTATCACTGCTGCGGCAGTGGTGAAATGTACCGGTTCTGTGGGCGTGGCTTGGTGGTGGTGGTGGGTAATATGACTGAGTGGGTGTAGCCAACTTTTTTTTTTTTTTTTACTTTTAAAACCATTTTTTCTACAACCGCTTCGGCTGAAGAGGTTGTAAAAAAAATGCTTTTAAAGCCTCTGAGGATCCCAGCTGACTTGCCTGATCGGCAGAGGCTTTTTTTCCTTTTAAAAACATTTCTTCTATAACCTCTTCAGCTGAAGAGGTTGTAGAAAAAAGGCTTTTAAAAGCCTCTGATGATCCCAGCTGAGCCACGCAATTATCAGAGGCTTTTTTTTTTTTTACTTTTAAAAGCATTTTTTCAGCCAAAGAAGTTGTAGAAAAAATTCTTTTTTAAAAAAAAAAAGCCTCTGATGATTGTGCAGCTCAGCTGGGCAATGGGGAGGGGCAGGGATTTTTGCTACTGGTTCTCCGAACCACCCGTCTCCATCGCTACCAGATCAGGCGATCCGGTCCGAACCTGGAGCATTTCACCCTTGTGCTGTAGATTTTACAGAATTCGAGGTGAGAAAGAGATATTCACACTCGTTATTCTGAGCACCAGAGCTGCAGAAATGAATACAATGATGGATAGTCTTCTGAAAGATTGTGGAGGGGAGACAGTGTTGAAATGGACATGACTTTCTATAGATGCATATTTGCAGTGGTTTATTAACCTTGAGGTTGACCCTGAAAATTAATAGGTAATTGACTGGAACACCTTCACCTAGCCCTATTCTTCCTAAATCCAATCTAGAAAGAAGGCTCTTCACCTTTCATTTATAAAGCTAATTTGACTAAAATTAACCTTCATATACCTTGCCTGTCCATCAGCGGTGAAATCCAGCTGAATCTATCCTGCTCGTGTGAACCGGTAGTGCCAGCGGCAGGAGGCTCCGCCCACCTGCCGGGATATCATTATGTCCCATTTTTGACCCTCTGCACATGCGCAGAAGGCTCTGCACATGTGCAGAAGAGGCGTGCATGCTCACACTCCCAAACTGATAGCGAAGGTAAGTGCATTTCACCGCTGCTTTCCATGATCATCTCCAAAACATGCATGTACATCCATCAATTTTAATTTAATTTAATTTAATTTAATTTCCAATTTATATACCGCCCTTCTCCCTGAGGACTCAGGGCAGTGTACAGCCAAGATAAAAAACATAGAATACAAATATTAAAACATTTAAAAATATATATAAATTTGGGCCGAAAGTTAAGAATCACAAACTAATTAAAAAAAATTTAAAAATTTCTTCTAAGCCAACCCAGCTTGTTGGAAAAGATGAGTTTTCAGGGAACGACGGAAGGCATTGAGGTCATGGATCCTTCTTATCTCCGGGGGCAACTGATTCCAGAGGGTGGGAGCCCCCACAGAGAAGGCCCTCCCCCTGGGGGCCACCAGCCTACATTGTTTGGCTGATGGCACCCTGAGGAGGCCCTCTCTGTGGGAGTGCACAGGTCGGTGGGAGGTCGTCGGTAGCAGCAGGCGGTCTCGGAGATAGCTAGGCCCTATGCCATGGAGCGCTTTAAAGGTGATAACCAACACCTTGAAGCGCACCTGGAAGACCACCGGGAGCCAGTGCAGCTCGCGCAGGAGTGGTGTTACATGGGAGCGCCATGTTGCTCCCATCACTACCCGCGCTGCTGCATTCTGGACCAGCTGGAGCCTCCGGGTGCTCTTCAAGGGGAGCCCCATGTAGAGAGCGTTGCAGTAGTCAAGGCGAGAGGTGACGAGGGCGTGAGTGACTGTGCACAATGAGCTGTAACATTACAGGCAACCAATTAAAAGTTTACCAAATCAGACATGCTCTTTGGGAAAAGCTCAACATCTTTGGAGCAGATCAGTGCTGTGTCCTGACTTCCAGTGGGTGGTTGTTTTCTTTGGGTAAAGCAACTGATTGCCTGTTTTCCATCCTCCCTTTCCCTCTTCCAGGTCAGATGCACACTCTGTCACCAGATGATGCAACAGTATCTGCTGGAGCACCATGAGGTAAGGCAGACAACTGTCCCTCCCTTTTCACAAGGTTTGTGGCAGGGGTGAAATGTAAAATTTGTTACTACCGGTTCTGTGGGCGTGGCTTGGTGGTGGGGGGTAATGTGATGGTGGGCGTGGCCAACTTTTTTTTTTTTTTAACTTTTCAAAGCATTTTTTTATAATGCTTTGAAAAGCCTCTGCCGATCAGGAAACTCAGCTGGGATCGTCAGAGAGGCATTTTTAAAAATACCATGAGTTCTTGTCACACCTTGGGCATGAAAGCCGTCCGGGTGACTTTTGGCCGGTCACTCTCAGCCCAAGCTACCTAACAAGGTGGTTGCTGTGGGGAAAATAGGAAGAGAAAGGACTATTATGCATGGTCATTGCCTTGAGTTAGTATAAAAGTAATAGAGGTGGGATAAAAATACATGACTTTTTGTAGACTCAGGTTTATGCAATGTACAAGACATTCAGGGGTAAAATCCAGCAGGTTCTGACAGGTTCTGGAGAACCGGTAGTGGAAATTTTGAGTAGTTCAGAGAACTGGCAAAAACCACCTCTGTTGGCCCCAGAGTTGGGTGAGAATAGAGATTTTGGCAATATCCTTCCCCCAGGAGTGGGGAGGGAATGGGGATTTTGTAATATCCTTCCCCTGGAGTGGGATGGGAATGGAGATTTTGCAATATCCTTCCCTTGCCGTGCCCACCAAGCCACGCCCACAGAACCGGTAGTAAAAAAAAATTGGATTTCACCACTGAAGACATCATACAAGGCAAGATGTCATCCACACGCTTCCTGTGCTCCATGGCTAATTCCGACTGTCCGACTGTTCTTCCTTCTGCAAGTTCTGAGGCCTTAAACACAACTGCAAAAACTGAACTTCGGGTCCTTTGTTCTTCCCATCCCTGTAGGCCGAAGACTGCCAAGAGCGCTCAGTTAAATGCCACTTCTGCGAGCTGGAGCTGCCATTCCATAAACTGCAATCTCACCTGGATGCTTGTGGCAGTCGCACCACCATGTGTTGGGATTGTGGCAAATACGTTATGCACAAAGCCCAAGAGGGGCACAAGCTCACCTGCCAAACAGGCAACAGGCTGAGGGCCCCTGGTGAGTTTCACACACCTGTAGGTATCTTTGCTAGCTTTGTCCATTCTCCCTCCCCATCAATGCCCTTTTGAAATACAACCTGGGAATTGATGGAGATTGCCCCATCTTTTTCCATCTAGGCGCTGTGGCTGTTTTCCCCCTGCCTGTGATTAGTGAAATGAAAGATCAAACCTTCCCCATCTCTCTTTCTCTCTTGCGACTTCCTCTCTTCAAAATGCAGTTTAGACAGAAGTCAGGCATTCCTATCCTCATGTATTTCTGAATCTAGCTTTTACCACAGAGATAATGAACATCTGTTAGCATTTGCTGACAGCTGTGCTGAGCCTATAATTTGCATCCAAAGTGTCACATAATGAAGATAGTCTTTTTTTTTTAAATGGGACACATGACATTGTCGCTCAGAACTCACTCAGCACTCTCCTAATGTTTGAAAGCACATCCTCTAACATGGGTTCCTAATGTTGGATGCTTATCCTACGGTTGGGTAGATAATATATAGAAAACTATGTTCTGTAATTTTAACTGCTACAAGATGACTAATTGGCTGTGCTAAGCAGACATAAAAGAAGGCAGGAAGTTCATTCACTTCTGCTCCTGCTATTAGAAGGTTGAACTGCTGAATGGAACTGTGTCTGTGTTACTGAGGAGAACTGGAATTGTAAGCAAACTATGTTTTTGTGTTGAACCGTGATTATTTGAAGAAGTGTTATCTTTGTTTTGAGAAGCCAAGTTTGTTTTTTTTTACTACAAGTAAAGACTGTTTATTTTTCTTTAAACGTTCAGAGTCTGTGAGTATCTGTGTGTTTTGCTAAGCAACGTTATCTATTCGCTGTCTGGTCCATTGCACCACTTTGCAGAGGGCAGTTTTACCCTCAACACCTGCTGAATTCAAGCCACCAACAGAAACCCATGTTTTCGATTTACCATAGATCCTGGCTTGCTCTGACAGTTCACAGGAAGAACTGTCTCCACTACTGGTAGTAAATAAATGCTGGTAATCACTCAATCAAATACATAAGCTTATTCTCTGTTCTTAGATTAGACATTTAGCAATTGGAAGGGGGCAGAATAAAAACTAAGATCCCCAGGAATGCCACATTCCTTATTGAAAGCTAGAACAAGGATTAAAGAAATTGTAAGTATTTAGGGAAGGTTGAAATGAGGTAGAATAATTTGTAGTTCAGAATATCCAAGGGGTTGTCTGTAGCAAAGCAGGGCAAAGTCTAGGCATCCCTACCCATCGGTGACATCACTGCACAACCCCTTCCGTTCAGTTCCTGTGTTGTGACACAGTTGTAGAGCATGGCTTACACACTGGCATCACTTTGCATCTCAGACTCCATGAAAGCACATCTTGTTCCTTGCTTAGGAGTGAAAGACAGTCCGGGCAGCTTGTTTTCTACTAGTAGCTGCCAACTACACTATTAACTGACCTCTTAGCACCATATTTAAATTTTCCCCTCCTTTACCTAGAGCTATTTTTAAAAATTCTGGGAATCAAGTTGTATTAACTGATTTGACTGGCTATAGTGCAGGTGTCCTATTAATCATTGCCTTAGCCTGTTGTGTGATGTTAATGTATTGATATGATTGTTTTAGTTGCTCAAATGTTGCATGAATGCAACATTGTGTCTTACTAAGGTTTAGTGTTTTCGCTGTGTCTAGATGAAAGTTAATAGTTGATCAACGATTTAACTTGCTTTGTGAACATACTGTTGATTTTGCCAAAACTGGGGTTGTGCAACCATTTCTAAGCTTCTATATTTCCCAATTTATCCTAGGAAATTTAAGAGAGGGACAAAATGGATGGATGGATGGATGGATGGGTGGGTGGGTGGATTCATTCATTCTTTCATTCATTCATTTGTTCATTCATTCATTCGTTCATTCTCTACCCTTGCTAAATCTGTGTCTAGGTGATTTTGACCAATCAGAGGCTGTTGGAAGAGGCACAGACCAGTCTGAAATCTTCTTGCAGCTCTTTGAAGAGAATGTTGGGACTGATTATTGTCTTCTACCTCTCACCTTTAGGTTCCAAAACAAATTTATGCCAGCAGTGTAACAACTGGTTTTCAGCAGATCAATATCTACACCATCTGGTAAGAATTTTGGCCATCGAAAATTGGCCTGCTTGTAGCACTGGAAGTGGCCGGTGATCAAAAATCTGGAGATTCTGATAGTGATGGGTGGACTCACAAGAGACCAACATGGTTACTCCAAGCCTTGGTGTGTTCTTTTGTGTCATGGTTAGAGTGGAAGTTGTTGGGGATGATAATCTATCTCTTGAGCTGCCAGTCACACTTTTGAATAGCTGATCTCTTTGTATCCAACCAAGTAGTGCTAATTTTACTGCCAAAGAAGAACAGGTAATTTTATGAAAATACTAGCTATATTTTCATGTTCACTGTAGCAGTTAAAGTTGAAGCAGCTGCATTTGCAGGATATGAAAAGCACTATTGCCTTTAATCTTGTTCAATTTTTTTATACTCTAGCATCTTCAGTAAATTTAATTTATGGTTCATAATATAAGTGCCCAGTAAATGAATTCAAGAACTATGAATCTAAGAACTAAGATCTTTGAGGGAAATGGGTGATTAAGAAGTATAACAAACAAACAGAGTTACATATGTTTTCAAAAACACCTAGGTCTAGTTTGTCCTTTCTGATTTTATCTGATTGATGAAGTTTCCAATTGACTCAATTACTAAAGGTTTGTCGGGAGATTTCAAATTACTAATATTTAAGATCAGAAAAAGAAAAGAGACAACAATTTAAATAAACTTAAATGCAAACCCTTAGTCAAACTGATTGTAAAAGAACTTCAAAAACTAGAGGAAAAAAGTATGGGGCAGAGGAGAAAAAAAACTTCTATCCCTACAATTGGAATATTGATATTTGAACCCAGGACTGCCTGGATTCAGACCACTGAGCTTTGGCCTTTGTTGTGGGTCAGGCCCAATTCTGGAAATGTGGGGCTGGCCATGAAGAAAGGGAAATCCTTCTCACCCAACTAGGTGAAAAGGATAAAGATGTTTTACCAGTAAGCAAAATAACTTGTCTCTGTGTCTTGGGACAATTAATTTATGGGTTATCCCAGGGGTGAATTCCAGCAGGTTCTGACAGGTTCTGGAGAAACGGTAGCGGAAATTTTGAGTAGTTCGGAGAACTGGCATACCACCTCTGGCTGGCCCCAGAGTGCGGAGGGAATGGGGATTTTGCAATATCCTTCCTCTGGAGTGGGGAGGTAATGGGGATTTTGTAGTATCCTTCCTCTGGAGTGGGGAGGAAATGGGGATTTTGTAGTATCCTTCCCTTGGAGTGGGGAGGGAATGGGAATTTTGCAGGATCCTTCTGCCACGCCCACCAAGCCACACCACGCCCACAGAACCGGTAGTAAACAAATTTGGATTTCACCACTGGGTTATCCTGTCCACTTTTATGACGGCTACTCAACCTAATTAACCAAGCCTTCTTTGAAACCTTTCCTTTTATCTCACCCACAGAATGAATGCAGTTCATCTCCCCAGCTCCTGGGGGCTCTCGACACCCATTCTGCCACAAGATCACGGTCTCCTCCATCTCTACAGAGCCTTCCAACTCCAGCTCCTTCTTCCCCTACTTGGAAGATGAAGGCTGAGAAAGATGTGCGGCCCAAGAGGAGGGACAGAGAACTGCCTTCTATCGAAAAAATATCTCTGAGGTCTCCAAGAAGCAAAAAGGCATCTGGCTGCCAGGGCTTTGCCTCCATCCTGACCTCCACTGGGCCTCAGGCCCACAATGACATGTATGACCAGCTGGTGACATGTTCCCAGTGCAACATCCTCCTTCCAAGCCCAACCCTACAGAAGCATGAGGTGAGGAAGATGAAGCCTAGGGGAATGAGGCAATAAGGGAGCCATTTGGAGGAGGGGGTATTATCTAAAACTGCTGCAGTGGGATCTCCTCCTCGTGGGGAAGGAGCGTGCCTCCCTGGCATTTGCTGCCAAACAGCTGAAATCCTAGCCATAACAGGCTATTAAGCTCTATATTTAGAAAATGGCGGGAGAAGGGAAATGTTGACCAAAGAAAATTATTCAAGTTTAGTGAGCTTTTTGAAATTGAATGTCTCTACAATGCCTTTAAAAAGGACATTTCAACAAAAAGAGAAAGGTTGCAACAGCAGAAATGTCCCCAGGTCAAGCATGAAATCCCGATTTCATTCCTATTTCAGAAAAAGTGCCAACGGGCAGCTTCCCTACAAGCAATTCGACAGAGCCCACGATTTTTAGAAAAAGAAGGTACTGTTATAATTTCTGGTTTGCTCCTTCCTTGCCTAGGGATTATTTAAACCACTTCATGCTTTTTTTAAAATGGGGAACATCACACAAATGTTGAAAGTATCTCCACCTGTTCAAAAAGGCTGCACTATTCCACTCAAGTACTTGCCATGTTTCTGCACTGCTAGAGATTCAGAATGAGACAGCAGCATCTGCTTCTCTGTCCTGCCACCACTGGAATGACAACAGGGGTTAAATAGCAATAGCACTTAGACTTATATACCGCTTCATAGTGCTTTTACAGCCCTCTCTAAGCGGTTTACAAAGTCAGCCTATTGCCTCCAACAATCTGGTTCCTCATTTTATCCACCTCAGAAGGAAGGAAGGCTGAGTCAACCTTGAGCCAGTGAGATTTGAACTGCTGAACTGTAGCTAGCAGTCCCCTGAAGTAGCCTGCAGTACTGCACTCTAACCACTGCGCCACCTTGGCTCCTAAGGAAGCAACTCGTTTGTTTCTCCAGGAATAATGAATTAAAAAAAGTGTACGGGGTTGCCATATTGACTTCCGTCCCCAGCCTCTCGACAGGTGCCTCTCCAGACCTCCTTGTTCTCCTATGGAGCCAGCCTGGTCTTCTTCCAAATAAAACAGCTGCTTGAAGAGTGGGAGGAGGTGGAGCATCTGTTTCATTCAGAAGTTTTGAGAGGCATATGGGCCACCTATGGTCGACCCCTGTTTGAAAATGGCCCTGGGGTGGCGACAGGATGGAATTTATACTTAACTAAGCTCCTCGTGCAAAATACTTCCACTGGAGGCTCCAGTTGTACCAGATGACAGGAGGATACCCTGGGCTAATAAAATTAATCAAGGAGAAAAGCAACCTAGAATTGAGGAGAAAATTCCTAACAGTGAGGACAATTAACCAGTGGAACACCTTGGCTCCAGAACAGAGGTGGGCTTCACATAATTTAACAACCAGCTCGCCCAGCAGCGAAAATGTGAGTGCGCGGGCACACTCTCGCTTTGCTTGCATGCTTGCGCACAGCTTAGAAAACGTGGCTAAAAACGAACACCGCTGGGGGTGGGGGGCGAAAGCCCTACTAAGCAGGTATATTCAAAAGGATGAAGGCTATTGCTTAACGCATTGTAAGCCGCCCTGAGTCTCCAGAAAAGGGCAGCATATAAATCGAACCAATAAATAAGTAAGTAAGTAAATAAATAAATAAATAAATAGGATCGCATAATGCTGCAGGGGCCCACAGGTCACTACTACTGGTTTTCCCGAACTGGTCCGAACCCCACCACTGCTTCAGAAGTTGTGAGTGCTCCATTACTAGAGGGCTTTAAGAAGAATCTGGACAGCCGCTTGTCTGGAATGGTATAGGGTCGTGATGGCGAACCTATGGCACGCGAGCCACAGGTGGCACACGTAGCCATATCGGTGGGCACGTGAACTCAGCTTCAGTGCACGTAGGGAAACAGGCTGTTTCCTGCCTCCAGAGGACTTTGGGGGGGGGGGGTGGGGAAGGCCCGTTTTTCTCTCTCCCCAGCCTCCAGGGCCTTTCTAGGAATCTGGGGAGGGCAAAAACAGCCTTCCCCACCCACCCCTGGAGGCTCTCCGGAGGCCGGAAATGGCCCGTTTGCCAACTTCCAGTGGGACTGGAAATCCTGTTTTTTGCTGTCCCCAGCCTCCAGAGCCTTTCTAGGAGTCTGGGGAGGGCGAAAATGCCCCCTACCCCGCTCCTGGCACGCGATGGCAAAAGGGTTAGCCATCAAGCACCACTGCTTGAGCAGGGGTTTGGATTAGAACACCTTCCAACTCTGTTATTCTGTTAAGTGGACAAATGGGGCAGGTTGCAGTGGTACCACCAACCTCAAGCACTGGTCTTAAATAAACATATAAACTGCAGAGGTTAAGACCTTTAATTTGCATGCATTTAGAATACGAATTTGTGCATGGGGAAGTTGTCCTAAGAGCCAAGGAGGAAATGATTCCTTTCCCCTAAGATTTTTCCCCTTCCCCACCCCAAAGCTATTGTCCCCTGATGTCCTCTACCATGTTCCAAAGTATATTCTCTTTCCCCGCTTTGTATCGCAGGAGAATCCGTGCAAAGCTCACCAGAAGGAAGTAGCTGGCAATGACCTTTCTCAGCGGCTGAACTGGCCCTTTTCGTTTCCAGCAGGATCGGGTTCAGTAAAGTGCCTTGCAATACAATACCCTGATCTGCCTTTTTAAGAATAAAAGAGCTACAGTTCACAACCAAGACTGAGCCATAAGCACCATTTGCGAGTTTACAACCAAGAGTCTTTGGAATGCAAAAGGATCGGTGAGGTTTGGCGCAGCTGAATGGCACATGGAAAAGACGCTGCATCAGAAGCACTGCAGATCAAGGGCAAGTCCTGCATTTCTCTTCTCAAGGAAAAATCTGTTGGTCTTTGAAGAGAAACTTGGTTGGCCCAGGAAGAAAATATGGGTTTGCTGGAACCCAGAACTTAAAAGTATATACAGGTAGTCCTCAACTTAGAACCATAGGCTTAATGTTCAAAGTTACAGCAGCACTGAAAAAACTGACTTACAGTCCTCACACTTACAACTGTTGCAGCATCACCACAGTCACGTGATCAAAATTGAGGCACTTGGCAACTGGCATGTATTTACAACAGTGGCAGCATCCCAGGATCATGTGGTCCCCATTGGCAACTTGCCCAGCTGGCTTCCAACAAGCAAAGCCAGCGGGGTAAGCCGAATTTGCTTAACGACTGCACGATTCACTTAACAACTGCAGGGATTCACTTAATCGCCATGGGGGGGAAAAGAGTCATAAAATCAGGTGTGACTCACTTAACGACTGCCTTGCCCTGTAACAAAAATTCTGGTCCCACTTGTGGTCATTAGTTGAGGACTACCTGTATAAGCTATGGGAGTCACTGCCTACACAATATCCACATTTTAAAAATTAGCCCAAGTATTAGGAGTCACACAACATTGCAGAGAATTGTGCAGGGGTTTTGGAGGAAGAGCAGGGAGAGAAGAGTCAAGATGGCAGGTGTGATCATTTGATTGAAGTCACCAACATTTATGATTACTCCCATCTCCTGTGGATGTCGCTGGTATCCTTTTTGATCTTGTGTCTCATGGATGAATGATTATGTGACCTGGATGGGGCTGCCAATTAGTAATCAGGGTCAGGATCTTAGGGTGGGTGACTCTAGCTTTCACCTCATCCCCATTTTAGCCTATTCTAAAGGTTAATTTTTTAAATCTGTCTTCTGCCTGAAGAAGGCAGAACATTTATAAACCCTGGGAAAGCAATGTGTTGAATCAGCAATTCCCCTTAAGTTTTTAAACTATGTCTGCACTAAAGACACTAGTTCAAGTCCTACTTGTGTTTTCCCAGCCATCACTTTCACCCGAGTCCTGTGTCACAGGGACCCTCCAAGAGCTTACGATGAAGTTGGGCTCTCAGGTTTCACTAATTTATTATCTGGTAGAAAGTTCAGGGCAGATGTTTGGCTTCTATAAAAGATTTTTTTGAAAGTTTAAGCCAATGTTTCAAGATCTGTTCCTAGTGTCCAGCCAAGCAGAGATTCTGCCAGGCTCATGGATCAGAAATTATTGATGGAAATGGATTCTCTCATCTGCATGCAGAGCACTTCATCAATGTAAAGGGTATTTGCTTTGACTTCAATCTCTTCCTCCAGGGAGAGCTGCCGGCGGTTTAGGCCTTTCAGTTCTATTTCAGCCTGAGCCAATGTGTCCATCAGCCTAAGGAAGGAACAGAAAAAAGGGTGAAGGCCATTACTTTCTAGAGTTTGGCAAGCCTCTCCAGGGCTTTAGTCAAACAAATCATGACAATCTTCTGATTGTATGCTCTGGTCTGGCCCTGCTTCCACTTTAGTATGTCATAAGAGATGGGTGTCCAACTCTAATCCTCAGAAAAGAAAGTAGGTTTAGTGTTAATGCCACTTTATAATGCCTTGGTAAAGCCACACTTGGAATACTGCATCCATCACCACAATGTAAAAAAGATGTGGAGACTCTAGAAAGAGTGCAGAGAAGAGCAACAAAGAGGATTAGGGGATTGGAGGCTAAAACATATTAAGAATGGTTGCAGAAACTGAGTATGTCTAGTTTAATGAAAAGAAGGACTAGGGGAAACATGATAGCAGTCTTCCAATATCTCAGGGGTTGCCACAAAGAAAGGGAGTCAAGTTATTCTCCAAAGCATCTGAGGGTAGGACAAGAAGCAGTAGGTGGAAACTAATCAAGGAGACAAGCAATTTAGAACTAAGGAGAAATTTCCTGACAGTTAGAACAATTAATCAGTGGAACAACTTGCCTCCAAAACTTGTGAATGCTCCAACACTGGAAGTTTTTAAGATGATGTTGGATAACCATTTGTCTGAAGTGGTGTAGGGTTTCCTGCCTAAGCAGGGAGTTGGATTACTAGAAGACCTCCAAGGTCCCTTCCAACTCTGTTATTCTATTCTACTTCCAAGAGATTCTGCCTCATTGGTACTAAATTATCTCCTGAAGGGAACTAACTCCCTGGATTTCCTGTAACCTTGACTCTGAAGGGACAGAGTCTTTGGTATTTGCCTTGCTCTGTTACCTGGGATTATTTTGGTCTGCAGCGTCCAAGGAAGTAGATAGCTGCTGTCTCAGTCGTCTTTTGCTACCTTGGATCCCTGTCCTCTCAACTTGTAGGGAAAACAGGCAGGGGATGACCATGTGGATCTAAAAAAATTGTTAACGCCTCATTGCAGAAGACAGAGCTTCTGGCAACCTTGAAAGAAGAAGTTCCTGAAGAGGGAATTTGTGGAGCCATTGGTGTTAGAGAACAACCAAGCTTTAGGGAATGTACCCAATTGTACATTGCCACTCTGAACTGGGGAGTGGGAGAAATATTCTTTCCAGATGTCTGGAAATATCTAGGTCTGAATGGGAAAGAACAGTTTGAAGCTGAATCCTGGCAATTTGTTGTCAATACACAAGGTGCCCCCTTGTCACCAAATTCCTCTGATGGACAATCAGAATCTGTCAGGGAACATGTTCACAACTTAGGGGGTGTAGGTTTGCACAACAGGCCAAGCCGAAAATATCTACTTTAACATTACCCAAGTTTGGCCCATTGAACAAATGGGCATCTGTGAAGTCTTTACTCAACATTACTAAGCTTGGAATAAGAACAGAACTTTATGGTAATGAGTCTGCTATTGTGTGTTATGTATTCCTGCTTGCCAGAATGGCAGGCAAATGCCTCCCAACTCAGCTGCTAGAAGCACCTGTTCAGTCTCAATCAGTCTCATTTGGATCGCTGGGATTCCTAATAGCATTGCTTGTGCATCTTAAGTTTCCATTTAGAGCCAGAACTAGAAGCTTAAGGAGAAAAATCATTCCATGGACTCAGAATGCTATGCACTTTCCCAGAATTTAATTCTGCTGTAGGTCATATTGATGATACCTTAGAATCAAGACTCCCTCCATTTAAATTCTTTGTCCACAGAAGAGCCACCATCTGCTCCGATCTCCCCCATGAAGCAGCCCCACCTTCACTTCTACTGGAGAGAAGTCACTCCCCAAAGCCACTGAAATCTTTGACCAGAAGAGGGAGAACTTGGTCTAGAATTAAGGCAAATGACAGGCCAACAACCAAAGGATCAATCACAAAATGAAATGCAATGATCCACCACATGTTTTGCAGAACAGGGATCATCTCACACTGTTTCCTGCTCCTTCCTCGTCCCAGAAAGTACTAATTTCCTGGGATAACCCCCAGATTAAACTAAGCCCTGTGGCTTTTGTGTTGTACTTGCCTCTGGATATTATGGTTGATTTCCTGCACTTCATTCATGAGCCGATATTGCACCACATCTCGGCAAAGCTCTACATTTGGACGGTGAGTCCGGGTCTCCAGGCGAGTTTGAGCCACCTTGGCTGGCCCTTTCTTATCCACGATAGCTTTCCTCAGAGCATCAATATTTTTTGTTTGAGAGTTGATCTCTTCCATCAGCTTTAAATACACACAGAAGAAAGGGAGGGACACATTTCAGCTGTGTTCATACCACACAATTGGATCCCTTAAAAGTCTAGTGGTGGTCCATATAGGACATGATGACCTTAGTTCATTTTAAGCCTGGGCTTTATTCTTTTTAAACTGGGAGTTAGTTTTTTTTAGCTTTGCATTCTGTGTGAATACAATCTGCTTGGTTAGCTTGTGATTTAATGGACTGCAAACACGGAGAATCACCTTAATTCAGTAACCAAATCAAACATATTGATGTTTGCGGATTCAGTCTTTGCGGATTCAGTCTTTGGTTCTTAAAGACTTAAGGAAGAAAGGGTCAAAGGAGGGGTTGTTGAGCAGGAAATGCCTGCAGAGACTCTGTGACTCTCCCACATGTCCTTGCCATTTTCCTCACAACTCTCTAAAGCAGGGGTCTCCAAACTTGGCAACTTGAAGACTTGTGGACTTCAACTCCCAGAATTGAAGTTTCTGGCTGGCTGGGGGATTCTAGGAGTTGAAGTCCACAAGTCTTCAAGTTGCCAAGTTTGGAGACCCCCTGCTTTAAAGCTTGTTCAGAGAAGGAACACTTGCACCTACTCACTGGGCTGATGAACTGGGCGTCCGCTGAGGAAGCCTTTTCTGCGGTCTGCCAAAGAGAAAATGCAACTCCTTTCATTCAACTTCAAGCAGTTTCTCTGTATGTAGGAAGCCAGGACTGCTGCAGCTCAGTTGGGAAACACGTTTTCTGCCTAATATTCTGAACCCGTGTTAATCTTGAGCTAAGCTATTTAAGTGGTTCAGAACAAAATTGAAACCAAAGCTTGGTGCCTGACAACTATGGAACTGCCTTCTTTCCATAGAAGGTTCAGGATTTGGGCACACATAGGACTGCAAATATAAGGCAACTCCCTGATCCACAAGTGAATGTTGCTTGATCAGTTCCTATGAAGGTTTTTCTCAAGGCTTCTGGAGGTGCCAAAGGTTAAAATAAGAAAACTCTCCATCAAAGACTAGTGCCTTTTCATCAGCTGTCAGTAAATAAATAATACTGTGAAAGTAGGGGAGAACGACGGATAACAATTTTCAAGATTCCTCTCCTATTTAGGTTTTCTGGGGAGCATAAGTGGTCTTTGACTTACAATCACTTGTTTAATGATGTTCAAAGTTATGACCGTGTTGAAAAAGTGAATTATGACTGGTCCTTACACTTATGACTGCTGCAGCATTGCTACAGTCATGTGACATAATTTGGCTACCTGGCAGCTATCATATATTTATGATGGTTACAGTATCCCAGGGTCACGCTGTTAGGAAATGATAATTACCTAACTTGTTGGGTTGGCAATATATAAACCAGCATCATAGCTTTAAGACTGTATTGCTGTATTGCATCATACTGTGTCCTGATTGGTTAGTTCTGTAGCCAATGTCCTTAAGAAGGAGCTTGAAACAGGGTTTGTTTCTCTTTGATGCTCTTTGCTGATTGTTACTGTTCTTTACTGCTCTGTGCTATGCTTGCTACTGTTTGCAACTGTTTATTGTGTATCACTACGACGACTGGTAAGAAGACTTTGTTATTGGAATATCCCTGGACTATTGTTTTACTGTCTACTGCTTTATCTGTGTATGACCTGGACTGTTTATTGGACTGTGCCTTATCACTATTTTCCTGAAAGTAAACACAACTCAGTGTATCTGTGTGTTGGCTGTGTTATTTCGCAACTGCTCTCAATCGCTTTCATGTGCACACCCTTGCTACTCTAGGGTTGCTCTGCGAATTCCTTAACACACACAATCACCATTTGATCACCTTCCCAGCCAGCTTTCAACAAAGTCAATGAGGCAAAGTTAGATTCACTTAACAACCATGCAATTCATTTAATGCTTGCAACAAAAAAGCTTGAAAAATCAGGCATGGTCATGTGATGACACATTCTTAATATGGCAGAAAACAGCTATAGCTACTTCCTTTCTGAAGTTTTAGCATTATTGTTTGGAAGCCTGGTAAGATGACTCTTTGGGTCAAGAGTTTTATGGTCATATGTAAAGGACATCAGATATGAGCAATGCTCCAGATTTTAGCAGACCCAGCACTGTATTATAAATGTTAGAACTCATTCAGCACATGATGGCTAGATGCAAATAAAATCTTATGACTAAGATGAAGATATGTTTCTCTCCTTCCTTCTTTTTCCCCATCCCAAAGTTGGATACCTCTCCAATATTTACCTTTGCCAGGTGAATTTCTAATTTGTTCTTGGCATCTTTGGTTTCCTTCACTCTGTTCTGGAACGCAATGTTTACTGTCCTGTTTTGCTTGCGCATGTCACTTGCAGTCTGGGACAAAATGCTGTCAATCAAGGCTCTGAGGTTCAGGGAATTGTTTCGTTGTTTGTCAGCTTTTTCAACATTTGTGTTGGAGAAATCCATCCATTGTTCAGGGCTCACCGAGCTGTCCAAAAACAAGAGAAAAAAGTTGACTCCCACATGGAATCCCTGAGTATTCATTCAAGAGTCAGGGAAAAGGATGGGAACCTCCAAATGTTCAACTCTTGGAGGCAAGAATCACAATCAAGAATATCCACAGGGTGTGTGTGTTAAAGTCACAAGATGGTGGTCACAACCATACAAAGTCGTGTCAATACCAAGTATTCTGAGCAGGGATGCTATTCAGCAGGTTCTGACAGGTTCTGGAGAACCAGTAGTGGAAATTTGAGCAGTTCAGAGAACCGGCAAATACCACCTCTGGCTGGCTCCAGAGTGGAGTGGGAATGGAGATTTTGCAATATCCTTCCCCCAGAAGTGGGGAGGGAATGGGGATTTTGCAATATCCTTCCCCCAGGAGTGGGGAGGGAATTAGGATTTTGCAGTATCCTTCCCCTGCCACGCTCACAAAGCCACACAACACCCACCAAGCCACGCCCACAGAACCGGTAGCAAAAAAAATTGAATTCCACCACTGATTCTGAGGGTTAGTTATAGCTCTATGAGGGGAAAAAAGATGGATTGGTGTAGCAGTTCTGAAGAAGCTTCTTGCATGAAAAGCGAAACATTTTCAAGAAAAAACAAAATCCAGTTGCCTTTTGAAAAAGCACCTTTGGGACAACCATGACCTGAATGACTGAGAATGGAGCATGAAACCAAATGAACTTTCCTCTTGCTATTCTCATCTTTGGCAGCATCTACTACCCAGCTTCTTTCCAATTTGGCCTTTGTTGAAATGTACCATGGTTACAGAAAAGCTAATGTGTCTCAATGACAGGTTTTCCTGGTTCACCCACTCAGTTCCCCATGTGACACTTACTTCTCCTCAACCTTCACAACATTTTGGGCATATCCAATATCAGTAGAGTTGTTGGTCAGATTGGAGCAATAATTGTCAATTGTGAAGGCCGTGTATTTATCCTTCAGGTCCTGTTCAAGATTGTATTTGGCTGTGCGATTAAGCCTGAAAGAGGAAAAACAGGAGAGAATACATAAAAAGCTGCCCAGCCATATAGTCCTAAAGTGCAGATTACACATGTATCAAAGAACTTAATACAGCACATCAGATATATTAAGAGCAGTATTGTGCATACCACAAACACCATGGAACAGAACACCAGATTTGCAAAGAGGCCTTTTTTCTCTCTCATAATTTTTGCTGTAGAATGAAGAGGCCAATTCACCTTCCTCCTGCATGTGTCTGTAGGAGAGGAGCAGGCAAAGCTGGAGGGTGGAGTTAAATGTGTCATCAGTTTAGAGTCCTTGCATTGCCACAAGAGATCCAAGTCCATCCTCCCTTGAATTCGGTTGGCCCTTATCTAGTGCTGATTTTGTGTTGTTACTTGACCAGATTGTTGTATATACTGCAGGCTTCAGTAAATGGTTTGTGCTGCAACCTTACAAATGGTCCTGATTCTTTGTGCCTGACATGATCAATGCACAGTCCACCCAATTTCATTGTTTGGAAATGAGGTAAAAACTTCACTCATTTGTACCTGAGAATTTTTACATGCAGAATAGCTACTGTTCCATTAAGCTATAGCCATGATGGCAAACCTATGGCATGCGTGCCACAGGTGGCACGCGGAGCCATATTGGTGGGCATGCGAGCGTTGCCCTAGCTCAGCTCCAGCATGCATGCGCACACTGGCCAGCTGATTTTTGGCCCTTCTGGGCCCACCGGAAGTCGACAAACGGGCTGTTTCCGGCCTCCAGAGGGCCTCCAGTGGGGTGGAGAAGGCTGTTTTCGCCCTCCCCAGGCTCCTAGAAAGCCTCTGGAGCCTGGACAGGGCAAAAAAACAGGCCTACCGTCCCACTGTGCAATCACATGCCAAAAGCGGGGGGAGCATGGGGGGGTCGCACACACAAGCGCGGGGGGGCAGAGCACATAGAATTATGGGTGTGGGCGTGTGTGCGCGCAACTATCCTGCACTCCCCCAGCTTTTGGCATGTGATGGCCAAAAAGTTAGCCATCACTGAGCTATAGTCTTGACATCAAAGACTGTATGTTGGCCTTTCCCCCACTTCCCTTGACTCTGTGGGATTAATAGCCTTAGTTCATACTGCATCTCACTTTTGGCTCTTCCCTATTACCCATATCACCTTCAGAATCCACACAGCTTTCTCTTTTCTTCCTTCCTGCTCAGTGGTGGGCTTCAAATTTTTTTACTACCGGTTCTGTGGGTGTGGCTTGTTGGGCATGGCGTGGCTTGTTGGGCGTGGCTTGTTGGGCGTGGCAGAGGAAGGATACTGTAAAATCTCCATTCCCTCCCAATCAGCTGGGACTCGGGAGGCAAAGAATAGATGGGGGCGGGGCCAGTCAGAGGTGGTATTTACCGGTTCTCCAAACCACTCAAAATTTCTGCTACCGGTTCTCCAGAACTGGTTAAAACCTGTTGAAACCCACCTCCGTTCCTGCCTCAGAATTTTGCTTTTCCTATCTATACCTGAGTTGCTCATCAGTTTGTTCCAGTGTACGTTCAAGCAGAGCAACAACTCCTTGGAAGACCTCAACTTCCTTGATCAGCTCCCGTTCCACTTCATCATGGACTAAGTCAATACCAACCCGCCTTTCCCTGAAACAAAAACAAAAATTATGTTGGGTTTTTTTTTCCCCCTCTGGCACATCAGGAAATCCTGACTCTGGGACTATATCAATGTTTGTCAAATAATGAAGCATGTCTGATTTTTTTCCCTCCGTTTTATTGTTCTAAGCTACCTAGAGTAGTCCCATGGTGAGATAGGTGGCAAATAAATTTCACAAATAAATAAAAATAAAAGTGATAAATACAGGCACATACTCAGAAAATAAATTAAAAACATCTTAACCACTGTATAGCCTACCTTTTATCATATCTGAACAACAATATAATATGGGCAGGAATTTATGTGCATATTATATTTTTATATAAATAAACTTCCCAAGGATTCACAGCTGTGCACAACTAAAATTTAAGAACGTTACCATAACACAAAGATCAATATAATTCAAAACCAATAGAATCATATAAAGTATCAACCAAGATCTAAAATAAATAGGCATGAATAGATGTCAACCAACGCTCTTCTGAACAACTTTTTTCAGAACTTTCCTGTAAGAGTAAATACACTGCCTGGATCTCTGATGGGAGGCTGCTACAAAAGAAGAACTCAGTCACCAAAAGACACGAATTTATCATTTCCACCCAAATCTCTTTTGAGGGAAGAACCTACAGCATAACACCCACCTTCTCCACCCCCAAGAAGATAGACAGCTTTTTAGGTCAGTATCAACACTTGGAATTGTATTCAAAAGCCTACTGGAAATCAATGCAAAGCGCACATCACAGGTGTAATACAGGTAATCCTCAGGTTACAACCACCATGGAGCCAGAATGCCTTTTGCTAAGTGAGCCAGTTGTTAAGTGAGTTTCGCTCCCTTTTACAAAACTTCTTGCCACAGTTGCTAATACAGGTCATAAAATGGGTCACAACTCACTTAACATCTGTCTTGCTTAGCAACAGAAATGTTGGCCTCAGTTGTGGTCGTAAATCAAGGACTACGTGTAATACGAACCCAACTTATCAGGCAAGTTTAGGATTTCATGGACGATGCAAACCTACAAGTAGCCAGTTGTGTTGTGCAAACATAATATATGGATTCAAACACACTACTCTGGCATAGGCCTTAAGTCAAACCGTCTGGCTTAATACTCATCTATTGGTTACAACAGCTCTTTAATATTTAGAAAGGGCTTTCCCAGCCCTACCTAGCTATACCAGGGGTTAGGCTAAGATCTTCTCCATTCAATGCAGATGTTCCACTACTTACCACTACTTATTTTTCAGAGTATAAAATGCACTTTTTTCCCTCCTAAAAGAGGCTGATAATTTGGGTGCATCCTATACACCGAATGTAGCTTTTTCGAAGCTTTTTTTCAGCCCTAAGGAGGTGCTAGCAAGTGAAGTGATTTCCGTGCTTTGCCTTCTCCCTCCAACTCTCAGTTGTGAAGCTTTTTTTCAGCCCTAACAAGGCGCTAGTGAGTGAAGCAACCTCAATGGTTTGCCTGCTTTTCTCATTGCTTCTCTCTCCAAAGAT
Organism: Arizona elegans; assembly: GCA_022577455.1. Lineage (NCBI taxonomy): Eukaryota > Metazoa > Chordata > Lepidosauria > Squamata > Colubridae > Arizona > Arizona elegans. The sequence goes on along the minus strand of JAKOOJ010000001.1, from coordinate 315,252,905 downwards.
CAGTTGTGCTTTAGAAGCTGTTTTTTTATCCCCAAACAGGGGATAAAAACCAGCAAACTAATGTGCTGAAGCTGACCAGACTAAGGACACTAGTCAGATGAATACCTGGTAGGCAGGTATTTTCCCCCTATTTTCCTCCCCAAAAATTAAGCTGCGTCTTATACTTTGGTGCATCGTATACTCCGAAAAATACGGTAGCTGTTAAACCATCACAGCATAGAAGGTAACTCAGAGATCATTTTCTTCACCTCGCTGCTCAGTGCAGAAATTCACTACTTCAGTTTCCCCACAGATGGTGAGCTAGCCTTTGTTTAAACATGTCCAGTGTAGAAGTCCAGCATCTCCTGAGGCAGTCTGTTCCATTGCCAAGAGACATTAGGAAACCTTATTTGATGTCCAATTCAAATATATTATAGGTAGTCCTTGACTTATGGCCATGGTTGAACTCCAAATTTCTGTTCCTAAGCAAGACAGTTTTTAAGTGAATTTTGCCCCATTTTACGACCTTTCTTGCCACACTTGTAAAATGAATCCCTGCAGTTGTTAATTTAGTAATACGATTGTTAAGGAAATCTGGCTTCCGCATTGACTATGCTTGTCAGAAAGTCCCAAAAGGTGATCACATGACCTTGGGGACACTGCAACCGTCATAAATACATGCCAGTTGCCAAGTGTCCAAATTTTGATCACGTGACCATGGGGATGCTGCAATGGTTGCAAATTTGGAAAATGGTCGCAAGTCACTTTTTTTCAGTGCCATTGTAACTTTGAACTTTGTAACTTACAATACATGAATTATTGTTAAGTCAGGGACTACCTGTGTCATTTATCAATAGAATCAGACTCAGAAGTGACCTTAGAGGTCATTACGTTTAAACCCTACTGCAGGATCTACTACAGCAGGGGTGTCAAACTGGATTTAATTGGGGGTCCCATCAGGGTTGTGTTTGACCTTGGGGTGGGGGCAGTGGTGAAATTCAATTTTTTTTTTACTACCGGTTCTGTGGGCATGGCTTGGTAGGTGTGGTGTGGTGTGGCTTGGTGGGCATGGCAGGGAAAATACTGCAAAATCCTCATTCCCACCCCACTCCAGGGGAAGGATACTGCAAAATCCCCATTCCCATCCCACTCTGGGGCCGGCCAGAGGTGGTATTTGCCGGTTCTCCGAACTACTCAAAATTTCCGCTACCGGTTCTCCAGAACCTGTCAGAACCAGCTGGATTTCTCCCCTGGGTGGGGGTGTGGCCAGGGTGGACATGGCCAGCTCGACATCACTCGTGTCAATGCCACCTGTGGTGGCGCGAGTGCTCTGCCAGTGAAAATGGGCTCCCAAGCTCCATTTCGGCTACGACAGCCTCCTGCAATCCTCTGCCAGTGAAAAAGTTTTTGACTGCGACGGCCTCCTACAACCCTCTGCCAGTGAAAACAGAGCTTGGGAGGCTGAGTGCGGCCCTCCCGAGCTCCGTTTTCACTGACAGAGCCAGTCCTTTGTTGTTTCCAGGGCTGCCCTGAGGGCCAGATCTAAGCACCCCACTGGCTGTATTCGACCCGTAGGCCTTGAGTTTGACACCCTTGTAGTAAAGCATCTCTAACTGATGACCATGCCAGTCTCTGATGCAAAAGAGAACTTTCCACTTCATATGGCAACCACCTCCATTGGTTAATAAGTCAGAGTTCAGGAAGTTAATTTAAACCTATTGTTTCTTTTCCTGTCACAAGGAACAATGCCAAACAAGCCTTCTCCTTTTTGTCCGTGACAGCCCTTCAGAAACTTGAAGATCACCATTCTCTTTTCTAGACTAAATAGTCCCACGTCTCCAGTTATTTATCATAACATTTTTTCTTGCCAGCTACTATGAGTGACTCAAGACCTTTTCTCCCAGCTAACCAGTCATGATGACATTACACAGTTTCTTAATCCAGACAAATTTATCCCGCCTGCCTCCAGCAAGTAGAACCTGAAGTGGCCTCTCAAATCCAAAAAAGAAATAATCCTCTCACCGGTTTAAGAGACACTCCTGAGCGGTGAAAAGGGGTTCTTTGCAGCCCTCCAGAGCCTTTTCCAGCCTTGTTTTGAATGACACAAGCACTTCAGTCTCCTTCACAATCTGGTCAAGCTTGTCATCCAACTGCTGCCTCCAGAATTTGATCTCTTCAATTCTCTGTTCTGCAGAAGTGAGAATACTCAATCACCCCAAGATAGAGGGGAGCACCATCCAAGTCCAGCAGCAGCTAGATCTCAGGGCTTCATCCAAAAGGAGAATCTGATGACCACCCATATATGAGAGGCCATGTGGATGAAGCTCAAGTGAATGATGCCATCAATTCAAGGACCGAGTTCACATAATATTGAATTAACCCATTTTCTGGGGTTGCGCACAGTGTAATTCAGCTGGATCTGTCTGGATCGCGCAATCCGGTAGTGCCAGTGGCGGGAGGCTCTGCCCACCCACCCGGATGTCATCACGTCCTGTTTTTGACCCTCTATGCATGCGCAGAATGCGACTGCGCTCACATTGCAATCTGGTAGCGAAGGTAAGTGCATTTCACCAGTGGTGGGTTGCTCCTGGTTCTCTCCGGTTCTTGAGAACCGGTAGTAAAAGCGGTGGGAGGCTCCGCCCACCCGACCTGATGTCATATTTGGCAATCTGCACATGCGCAGAAGCTTCTGTGCATACGCAGAAGCACGCATGTACTCCTGTTGCAAACCAGTAGTAAAGGTAAGTAGAACCCACCCCTGCATTTCACCCCTGGTTATGCAATATACTGAACCATAAAGTAACCAAAAAACCTGAGTTTGCATGGCACGATGAGACCCAAAACTCTAAAACTATAAATTGTATATTTTACTAATGCAGCTGTTACATCTTTACCTTTCCTGATTAAGCATCTTGGGTGGACATGTTAATCGTCATACATTGCAAGGGTTGGGGGGTTATTTTATTATTCTATTTTATTAATTTATTGTATGATTATTCTCTTTTATAAGTTTTATTGTTTTACATATGAGGTTTTATATTCTTGTAAGCTGCCTTAAGTCACCATGTGCAAATAGGCGGCAATATAAATTTCCTTCAATAAATAAATATTTGCACATTCATCTCACAGTTCAATATTGAAGAGCTTCCTGGCAGCGTGATGGGTGAAAGGGCTGGATTTAGGGTTTTGATTTACTAAGGGGAAACCTGGAACCCGCAGATTTGGGTTTTCCCAGATGTGCCAGTATGCCTACTTGAATAAAATGGAACTATGAGAAATTCCTGCCTCGGAGTTTTTACTTGGAGTTGGGGACTTTCTGGAACACTGACACTTCCCATTGGTTTAGAAGATTGATGGACAACCAGAGTCCTGCATGAACTCCCCCCCAAGCCCATTTTTACAGCCCAACATTGTGTTGCTAAAATGTGTTGACCAAATGGTACCCTCCAGCAGAATAATATAGTTGTCTTTTTAAAAATTGACACTGTCAAATGGGCATGTTAACACATTTTTTCCCAGTTTAAACAACCTCCAACCCCTTTCTGTCCAGGGACAAAAAAAGTTATCATTACGTCGTTGTCATGGGAAAACTACCCATGCCTTCTGAGGCTCTTAAATGTTGGAAACAGTGGGAAGAAACAAATATAAATTATTACATATTTTATTATATTATTTTATTAATTCATTTTATTATTTTTTTATATGATTCACTCTTTTATTAGTTTTATTGTTTTATATATGAGGTTTTTATATTCTTGTAAGTCGACTTGAGTTGCCATGTGTGAATAGACGGCAATATAAATTTCCTAAAATTAATTAATTAATAAAATAAAATAAAATAAAATCAATCAATCAATCAATCAATCAATTAATTGTGACAAGCACACACCACAGATCCCTTCAGGACAACCCCAACCAGCATGCAGCCTCCAAGACTCCTTTTAAGGGTCCCTGGATCCCACAGCCATTCTAGCATAGAACAGATCTTTTTAATTATTTGTTTAAAAGATTTCTACGGTCACCCATCTGAAACCATTCTGAGTAGCCCACGACAGCAGGAAAACCAGTAACATTAAAACAGAACCATAAAACAAACGGAAACAAGAACCTTGTAGCTTAATCATCTCCTAAGGATGTCGCACAATAAGCACCAATTACTCTTCTTCCAGACTTTCTGTTTTGGGGTGAGGTTGGATGGTTCAGGGGCAAAACTGAGACCTTGTCTTACAGAAATTTATCATGCCCATTTAAGCCCTTTGAAAACTTCCAGTATCAACCAATTTCCCCATTTTGTTTTTTAATGCTTAACATATCTATTTTGCCCCTCAACCTCTCTCAAATAGGGTTCTTTTTGGTCCATCCACTCCTGAACATGAAAACATCATTGTCGCTTCTCTTGCAGTCCTTACCCAGCAATCCCTTATCCTTTGAACTGAACTTACGAATAGTCCTCACACTTACAGCCATAGCAGCATCCCCAGACAAGCAATCAAAATATGGGCACTTGGCATCTGGTAAGTATTTACAATGGTTGCAGCATCTCGAGGCCCATGTGATTGCCATTTGCAAACCTTCTTAGTACCTGACTTCTGACAAGCAAAGTCAGTGGGGACACCATGTTCACTTAATGACTGCCTGATTCACTTAACAACTGCAGTGATTCACTATGGCACAAAAGGTCATAAAATCAGGCACAATTCGTATAACAACTGCCTTACCAGAATGGAAATTCTGGTCCCAATTATTGCTGTAAGTTGAGGACTACCTGTGTTTTCTGGGTACGTATATTACAACCACAAACAAACAAAATGGGGACAAGATACTAACCCTCACAAAAGGCAATAAGGAAACCTAAAACAAAGCTTTCCATGTTGTTGTACAAATACAGCAACTTGATCTTTCATTGACCTGGTTCAAGCATCTTATGCAAACTCAGCCCGCCCCACCCCGCTTTATTTATTTATTATTTATTAGTCCAATTTATATGCCGCCCTTCTCCGTAGACTCAGGGCAGCTTACAATGGGGCAATAAGCTGACTTTGTATAAATATACAAAAGTATGAAGGCTATTGCTTAACGCATTGTAAGCCGCCCTGAGTCTCCAGAGAAGGGTGGCATATAAATCAATTTTTTTTTTTAAAAAATGCATTATAGCAATAGCCTGCATACTTTTTTGCATATACCTGCTTATTAGGGCTTTCGCCCCCCCCCCCCCAAGTGGTGTTGTTCTATACAAAGCTGGCTTATTGCCCCCACAATCCAGGTCCTCAATTTACCTACCTCGAAAGGATGGAAGGCTGAGTCAACCTTGAGCCTGGTGAGATTTGAACTTGCACTAATTGTAGGCAGCTGGCAGCTAAGTGCTAGCGCTTAACAGCACTTAGTCCGCTGCACCACCGAGGCTTTCAGACTCATGTACACATATGTCCATATAAATGCATTAAAAGCACCCATCACCTATTCTCTTGTTGACATCACTCTGGGTCTTCTGAGTGGTTCTCTCGATTTCATCTACCAGCCGCTGGCTCTCATCCACCAAGCGTTCCGAACGAGACCGCTGGGCCTCAGTACTACTGTATTGGACCTTGTTAGCAATGTGCCATTCGGGGGGCAGAAACTTAGGGGGTGCTTGGATCAACTTGGCCATTATCGCATCCAGAAAATTCTAAGAAGGAAACAGGAGTTAAGTAACACTTAGAAATAAAATTGGAAAAGAACAACAACAACAAAAGGGTAAACAGCAGGGAGAATAAACAGAAGTTGGTTTTTAAAAAGACGCATTCCCTAAAAAACTTCCCCTTCAGCTTGAAGGAATAAGACTATACTTATATTTCAAAAATTATTACAGTGCAATGTATATCTTCACAATTCTCCATGTCTGTGTATCTATTTATTCCATTACTACAGCTGTCCATCTCAATAAACGACTGAGTGGTGAACAGTCTTAAAATGCATTAAAAGCAATCCCAATCAGAAATACCAAACTTAAAATACACAGTAGCTGAGGAAAATATCACAATAGATTGTCACTAGCATAGCTAGGAGGCAGGATTCTTCACACACTGAGCCAATATACTGCTTCTTGATTTATTTAAAATGCCAAACCAGCCTTTGAACATTTCATGTATTCCATTCGTGCTCCTTTCTGCTCAGGAGGACATCCTCCAAGGATCAGGACTTAGAAAAAAATCAAAGACCTTATGATGTCATATAGCTAAATAGCTCTTTCTATGGATTCATCCAGAAAAGTCAGTGGCCACCTCAGATCCAAAATTCCTTGAATGCTACATTTTTGCTCAGTTTTTTTTAACCAGCTTCACTGAAAAGTTATAGGAAATATTAAGAAGACCAAACATGCATGAAAAGAAAATGAATATTTTTAAAAAACATTTCAAATACTTTTTTTAAAAAAAACTGTTGAGTGGTTATGGTGCCAGGAGAAAAACTGGGAAGCCATGAATTCTAGTCCTACCTTAGGCATGAAGGTTTGCTGGGTACTTTGGGCTAATCACTTTCTCAGCCCAATCCACCTCACAGGGTTGTTGTTGTGGGGAAAACAGGAGGAGGAAGGAATATTAGGTATGTTTGCAACCTTGAGTAATTCATTGAAAAAAATGTATCCAGTCAGAGAGGTAAAAGCCTTGCATCAGATTGAAGAGGGAGAAACTATCCCCTTGCCTGACTAGGTGGCTAGGTGGCTAAGACAGTGAACTTTCGATCAGAAAGTGCAGCAGTTCGAATCCCTAGTACAGGTCTCCTGCGTGAGCAGGGGATTGGACTAGATGACCTCCAAGGTCCCTTCCAACTCTGTTACTGTTACTGAAATAAGCCAGGAAGGACCGGAGACCGCTGCCTTAAGCCAGAAATTAAAAAACGGAGAAATTTCCAATATGCATTTTTCTCCAAATTCAGTACTGTAGCAGTTTCTTGCAAAATCCCCAAGGAAGGAAGGGAACTGCTCCGAATCTTACGTGCAATAAGGACACGGGGATCTTAAGTTATATCCATTATCCCTATTATTAACAGAGCTGGCCGTCCCATGCAAGCCTGGCTACCCACCCTTTGGCGGTGCTCTCCACGGCAGCTCCTCCGTTCGCGAGTTCGAATTGGGGCGTAGGAAAGCGGAAAACCAGGCACAACAAAACCTGTTTCCATGGGAATGGGGGGCGACGCCTCCTATGGCAACGAGGCAGGCGCCGTAGAACGGGGCCGTGATTGGCTGCTGCTCTTGGTGAACCCGTAAAAGAGAAAGGAATGAATGAATCAACCAATCAATAGAAGCTCCAGATCAAGATGTTTGAATACGTTTAAAATCCTTATAAGAAAATCCTTGGTCCCGTCGGCAGCAATTTTAACACGAACGGATCGAAGGTTTAGCCCTGGGTGGGTTGATTCGCTATGGATGTGCAGATGAAGTGGCGGCGGGCGCAAACCCTGCAGCGCCGAAAGATCCTTTTCTCTGATCTCGCCTTTGATGGGGAAGGACGAGCAGGTTTGCAGAGGAGGGCTGCCACATCTGGCTGCAAAAATCCGGACGACCAATAGATTTCCAGCGAAGAGAATCAGAAACTCTTCACTGCCATACTCCGGATCTTTGCAGCAGCCCGAAAAGAGGGACACTTCCGGAGACTAGAATTTTCTTTAGTTTTGAAGCGTGATTTTTTATCTTGGCCTCTCCTCGTTTTTATGTCAGGAATATTAGGGCCTCTTCTCTTTCAGAGATTATATCCCCAAAAATATTTACTTACTTCGACAAACTTCGCTTCATTTGGTTACTAGATTAATCCACATTTTATATTTGTACCCTTAAATGAATCCTGTACTGATCAAAGTGTCTAGTTTGTAGAACAAGATCAAGTGAACCATCACCAGGTTTGGCATATTGTGTGAATGTAATTGCTTGTCTTTAAGTGACTTGGTTAAGTTTCACACAAACAGGTGACTGACAGCGTTTACAATGAGCCTGGTTGTGGAGTTTGAACGGTAGTTTGAAACAGAAGTTATCAAGGATGGAACTCGCCCCACACTTGGCCAACATGTGATTGGCCGATTAGTGGTACTATCAACGAAACAGACAATGAAAAATGCAGGTTGATTGATGGTGGCTTTTCCAATCAGGGATAGTGTGGTAGGAACAATTGGTAGATTCTTTCCTGTGCTTTTAAAACTCAGCATTATGTAATTAATTACATAATTAACAGTAATTAATTCAATACCTTCTATTCCTCCCATCCCTGGAAAATCTAGGAAGCGCTGAAACTCATTACCACTCATTCCCATCCCGCAAAACCCTCATAAAAGGCTCATCCATCCCTTAACGACAGGATTCCATCCACACATAAAGCTGTCAGAATGGATTTTTCATTCTTTTATATATATTGCCTCATTTTCCTTTTAAGGAGGCTTTAGAGTTTTGACGAGCACTTGAATAAATAAATCCATGTAGCTTTCCCAAGTGTTTTCAGAAATGGTTTGCTATTTTCTTCTTTCCAAATATTGTAATAATAGCAACAAGTATCCTTACCATAAAGAATAAGGAGCTGCCCCTTCTCTGGCCAAACTGTTATTTCTGGAAAAGTCATATAAGCTACATTTGGTGTGAGGAAGCCTAGTACCTACAACAGGGGTCACCAACCCTTCGGACCTCAGGGACCCCTAAATTCATAATTTTAAATCCCATGGACCACTAATATGAATCCAGCTAAAATATCTGTAAGACTGTTCTTCATGCATCTCTCACTTTTGGGAGTCCACTGGAATGGGTGGCCACATTAAATTTAATAAATCATCGTTCACACACTTTCAGGAAGGATCAGCTGTTCTAATGCTTATATTATCTGACTCCACTCTTTTGTCATCTTATGAATTATAGTTTATAATTTCATGTATTTTGCTCCTAAGAATAAAATAAGGACCAAACACAAAGCTGCCTTTATTTTATTTGTTTTATAGTGGCCATCAGTACAGCCCCAAGGCAGGAAACCGCTCTGAGCAAGCTATTGACTGTGCAGGGAAACACCTTGGCAAGAAGTTGATGGAGGCCTATAGTGGCAGAGTTGTGTGGGCCAGACAGCTAACAATCACTAATTCACCCCAAAACACACATTCCTGCTGCTTCAGGATAGCCAAATAGCTGTGATTATATAGATGTCTGCAAAAATCAGGATGATGGGACATGAGCCAGTGACATTATACAAATGGTGCAAATTCCATAATCTGTCAGTCATGTCCAATTTATATTATTTTCTTCATTTGAATAAAGTCATGACTTATGACATACACCCTACTCCAAACATACACAAGCATACATGATTGGACATGGTAGATGAAGCTAAATTAAATGTGCTGGGATCCCTGCCTTTATCTTAACATTTTGTGTAAATCAGGCCACCAACCTAACCATAATTTGGTTTCATGCAAAAGCTGCTATGTGAACCCAGCAATTGGGTTTTGTTAATCTGGATTTCATGTTTAGAAAACTGCATGACCCTAGGATTCAGGTCACACTGTCCCTAATCATACAACACAGTTAACTGGATCAAGAGGAAATTAAAATATTGTGTAAATAGCTTAGTCTAGACAATGATGGGTTTAGAGGAGTTTGAGCCCAAATCCAAAGGATGTTTGAGACAAAGTTAATTTCCCCAGAGTACAGAACTAAGTATTTAACTCTTAACGAGTGGCCAGCGGGGGTCAGTCATATAAAGCAGTTTATGCTGATACTAGGCAACTTACTTTCATGCAAAATCTTGTATAATACTTGAGACCGTTTTCAAAATAGCTTCAAGATGTGAACAGCAAATCCCCAAACTGAGATTAGAAGTGTGCTGCACCTTAGCTGGCTGGCTGTTTCTCTAATGGTGTGGTCTAAGTGCAGCGTAATTTCTTATGGGTGGATATAAACACTTTTCCCAGCTAATCTGAACCATGACTCCATTTTAGCCACGATAGTTTTAGAAGATCTGGAGCCTCTTCCTTATTTTACTGAGCATAATTCTCCCACATACCAGAGCAAATGCTTCTAGGACAGTGATGGCTAACCTTTTTGCCTTTCTTGGAGCCTGGGGAGGGCAAAAACGGCCTTCCCCACCACCCCAAAGGCCCTCTGGAGGCCAGAAACAGCTTGTTTCTGAACTTCTGGTGGGCCTGGAAGGCCTGAAAATCAGCTGGCCGGTGCGCGCATGCACGCTGGAGCTGAGCTAGGGCAATGCTCGCATGCCCAGATATGGCTTTGCATGCCACATAGGTTCACCATCACGGTTCTAAGAGGACTCTTACCAATCTGGTACCGTCCAGAATTCTCAGTTAGCATGCATTAGGACTGATGTATCTGGCACGTTACTTCAAATATTTTGGACAAACATTTTGGACTCAGTGGTGCTCTTGCTGTAATCAGTCTCCTTTCTGGCAATCACCTCCTGGGAATTTGATGTATATCATAAAGAGCAAATTCTCCTCATTCCTTCAAGACCAGAAGACTAAGGTATGCAAGTATTATGCAGAATTTCAACAATCTGCCCATAAGAGTCTCTCCACGCAGTCCTTGTGCATCACTGTAGCTATTTGGGGTAAGTATTCTTGCTCTGTTGCAGGAGTGAGCAACCTCAGGGCTCAGGGTTATGCATCCCACAACTCTCATTTCTGCCTCCCCCAGAGCCTGCTCCTACTACATCATAATGTACACCTATAACAGGTTTAATAGTTTTTTTAAAAAATAAACTCCTCCCCACAAGTAGGAAAAATAATATATACGTTCTCCAGCCAGATTGCCTCACTGCACTTTTCTTTGTGGCTTTTCTGCCTCATTTGTCCCTTTTTTGTTGCCTTTCTCTGCACCTTTCATGTACTTTCTTTTCCCTAAACCTCTTCCCCTCCCTCCTCCAAATGCTAAATCTGATAACCCTCACATGGTTGCCAATACCTGCTTCAGTATCAGATAATATCGCCTGACTGAGTCCTCATTTTTTTCCCTGAGCTCAGTTTCAGGTGGGTCCAAAGCAAGATTCAACATGTAGCTTTCAGGTGACAGATTAACAGATATTGGGGGAAAGTAATGCTGAAACAAATTGTGGTGAAGTGTCAGTTATGGTCATGCAGGTTAATATACTGCATTATTGCAAGAGCATTTTTTTAAAAAAAAATATACAAGCAAGTCTTTTGGTTTGAAGGAAAACAGGTTTCAATACTGCAGCCTTTGAAAACAAGCTGAGTTCTAAAAGTATGCAAGAAGCCCCTGTGATCAGGAGAATTTGCACATTAGCCTTCAAGCTATCCACACTGGAATCTGTCTCTATGCATTAATCTATCCCAGGAATTCCAGAGCATAAGGAATTGGGGGAAAAGAAGGGGGATATCATATGAAGCAACTGATAGCATAGCTGCCCACAAATGATAGACATAGCATATATACTTTTGAGAGACATCTATGGAAGAAAAACAGGGAGCAGAAGAGGAGATCATGCTTGAATTATCCCTCTAGGTCAATTTGGTCAAATCAGCTTGCACATATAGTTAAAAGGAAATTCTTGGAACAAGAATCTCTATTCACAGCTGCCTAGAGAGAACAAGGAAGGAACTGCTGGCCTTCTATCGTTTTTTTCAGCAAGAGCTCTAGCTGCCCTGGAACCTTGACTGTTTTTATCTTTTCTTTCTCTTTGGCTTGTGGCTGTGTCCAGCGGCCTGGGACTTCCCTCTGCAGGGATGCAAGCAGCTGTGTAGCAGCACCAAACATTAGCACAAAAGCAGCTGTGGAGCAGTCCCATTCTAAGAGTCATGGCCTTCCTGGATTCATTCAAAGCGCCGAAGATGATTGTAGAGAGACTGCACGTATGTGAAGACACACATGGGGTCTGGTTTGCGGCCCATCAGCATCATGTCCTCCACTTCAATCAAGCGGTCACAGTTGGCCATTTTTCTACAAAGGGAGGCAAGGCATCAGATTTAGGAAGGAAGGCAATTTGGAAAAATTGGAAATCGAAAAATGGAGGAAAACTATCATCCAAGGCGGTAAGTACCAACCCAACCTCTTACAAAACTTTCCTCAAAATTAATGTCCTCATGTTTTTCATTATCAGACATGGGTTTAAAAGGTTAGCCTTCTTAACCAAGGGAAGTTAACAGCTCTGTGCAACTACTATAAATTTAGAGCAGGCAACTCATAACCGTAGCATCCTACTTACTCAGCTGTTGTGAATGCCAATTCGAAGTTCTCCTTGCGCTTGGTGGGGTCCAATGTGTGGTACTCAAATGCTTCAGGGAAGAAGGAGTGCACCAGTGCACAGAAAGCCATCCCATCATTCCAGCTAGAGGAGAAGTTCTGCAGATCTATGTGCTGGAGGACGGGGAGGGTGGGGGTGGGGAGGATGGCAGGGCACAAGAAAGGGAATGCAAGTACTGTAATTCAGGATAAGAATCTGACAGAGTTGGGGTAGAAAAGCCTGAATTTTAAGTATCTGCAGGGAACCAGAAGTTGTACTACTTCATATGGGTTCACAAAGTGAAACAGTGAAGAAGTGGGGAAGGGATGCAGTTTACAGAATTCCTTACCTACCTTGTAGCCAATAGTTTTGGACCGACACCACTCCAAGAGGATTTGCTTGATGCTGCTGGCACTGGCAACTGCAAAACTCTGGGATCTTTTGAGTTTGGTCCGGCCTACACTCTTCCCCCTGGACAAATGAGGGACACAAAGAGAAGGCATCAATGCTGTCAGCTAGAGAGGTGGTACTTTAAATGGAAAAACCAGCTCCTCTGCCCAGAATTTTCTTATTTCATCAGAGGGATGGTCACATTTGAATATTATTATCCTGTGTATGCGATGAACATCAGAAAACTGAGGAAGTGTTAGCCTTTACCTTCCCATTCGAATCCCTTCTCTTCCATTCAATTCCTCCACATTTTACTTTAGCATAAGTAAAACAAATGTTTTTAAGACCTTTTTTTTCCTGCACGCTGTTTGGAGAACATGGCAATGATTTGTGCTGTTTTGCGTTAACTAAAGATGCTGCCTAAGTAAACTGTTGAAACTAAAGTAGGAACTATACTATGCTAAGGATTAGCCAATTTTACATTTTTCTTAAAGTTGTTGTGTTTTTACCAGAACAGAGCTTCTGGCATAGCCTTGTCCTGCAGACAAACAAGTGCAAACCATTAGGCTAGAAACTGTGACCTGATTTAAGGCAGCTGTTTTTAGATCCCCTGAAGGTCTTCTCTGAACTAACTCTCTAAAAGTTGAACTGGACCCTCAAGGGAGCAACTTACTTTCCAGTATCCTGCTCAAACTTCTCAAAGAGTGCTCTCCTAGATTGAGTCTCTGAGGTCCGGGGAAGAGTCTGAGATCTCACCAGCTCTCTTCGCTTTTCCACTTGTCGATGGACTGAAGAAGGTGAAGAGTGAGACTTTGAAGCCTGGGTTTGTTGGCTTGTGACACTGCCCCCACAAAAAAAGACAGAAAATAGATTTCAAAAGAACACAGTTGCAAAGGATGACTCATTGGGTTCTCCAAAATGGATGCAATACAATAGATGGATTCATATAGTATGCTACATCAGGTCCACTACATAGTGTACACACAATTTGGATCAGTAGGCATATCTGAAATTTTAAAACCATGACATGGGCACTCTCAAAACACAACAGCCAGGGAAGATATGCATAGTAAAACAAAACAAAACAATGACCACTTATTCAAAGGCTGAAACTACACTTAAATAGGCTGCAGTTCCTACCATTTTTGTTTTCTGTTATTATTTATTCCTATGTAGGGCCCAGAGTTTTGAGGACGCAGTGGCTAAGACGCTGAGCTTATTGATCAGAAAGATCAGCAGTTCGGCGGTTCGAATCCCTAGCGCTGTGTTAACGGAGTGAGCTCCCGTTACTTGCCCCAGCTTCTGCCAACCTAGCAGTTCGAAAGCATGTAAAAATGCAAGTAGAAAAATAGGGACTGTCTTGGTGGGAAGGCAACAGTGTTCCATGCACCTTTGGTATTTAGTCATGCCGGCCACATGACCACAGAGACGTCTCTGGACAGCGCTGGCTCTTCATCTTAGAAACGGAGATGAGCACCACCCCCTAGAGTCGGGAACGACTAGCATATATGTGCGAGGGGAACCTTTACCTTTATCTTTAGGGCCCAGAGGCATTCTTGAAAATAAAGATTATGCTTGGGGGCGGAGCTATATTCTATACCATATATTCTATAGCACCAAGACAAATTCCTTGTGTGTCCAATCACACTTGACCAATAAAGAATTCTATTCTATTCTATTCTGTTCTGTTCTGTTCTGTTCTATTCTATGCTAGCTTCCCATTTATGTTTTTCCCAATTAAAAAAAACTTGTGCTAAACTCAATTCCTACATTATGACTTAATGTGATGTGAGATATAGCTACAGCCAAATATAGTTTAGTTAACAAACCCTGTTTAAACAAACCAAACCAATGAGCCTTTTCCCACTGGCCATGACCGTAGCACAAACATTTCTTCATAACATTTTCAGGGAGTAAAAGCAGACGCCAAATGACAACATGGACACAAAGATGTCATCATACAAACTTTGTGAACTTAGAGGGAAACAAGTATGAAACAGTAGCAATGCATATGACGTTACCTCACCTATGTTATTAGTTTAGTTTTATCTTGGCACATACTACTGCCTTCTAATAATATTTTTCTGCCATATATCCATAACACTGCAACTATTTTGTCCCCTGCTTCAGAGTGAGACAGGCTTAAGGCTTCTTAGCTGTACTAATGTTGAAGCAATGTTTCCCTTCTTTAACACAGGGGTCCCCAACTCCCAGGCTGCGGCCTACTACCTGGACATGGCCTGTTTGGAACCAGGCCACATGAGTGGCTGGCTGGTGCACACACACAGCTCAACTTGCCTGAATGGCAGGCCGGCGTGGATATGAGAAGCTCAACTTGCCCAAGCAGCAGGCTGATTCCCCTCTACCCACCCACCCCCGCCAGGCCACTAACCCATAAAGGTTGGGGACTGCTGCTTTAACACCATCCGAGGGCAGCTTTAAGATGTGCAAAATCTATAAGGCTCACCTTGGTGGGAAGTCAAGAGTACTGCAATGACTGGAAACAGTGCAAGAAAAGGGAAGAATATGGCATAATAGGAAATGGGGACAGCACATTTCACAGTGGTACAAATTTTCCACAGGTCAGCAGTGGGGAAAAGGCCCAATGTCTATTCCACCCAATAGCATGTCCATGCTTTGCCCTTATTACAATAAAACCCAAAGAGCAGATACTTGCAAATCCAAGAATGTTCACCTTTCACTAGATTGGCTTCCATAGCTTACAGTCGATGTGGATTTTGTCCCCGAAGAAAATTTATCTGCACAGAAAATTAAATAAAGAAATTGGGTCTCTCCCAGATCATTGTCCTTCAGCATTTGTTTTTGAGGGGGTGGGTGGAATGCCTGATGCCACATTTGTGTATAGGGAGAGAGGGAATCATGCTCTGAATAGAAAAGCGGATGGGATTTGCAATTCACTGGTGCTGATGATCAATCCACCAATGTCATATGAGAGGAATTCTTTACTATGTAGATTTCACCTTTGAATTACAAACCCAGGAAAGGCAAACTGATGTTTAATCTGGATCAGGATATAAAGGTTGTTCCTCTATCCTGGTCCTGTTAAACCTCTCAGCGGCTTTTGATACCATCGACCATGGTATCATGTTGCACTGGTTGAAGGGGCTGGGGGTGGGGGGCACCGTCCTGCGGTGGTTCTCCTCCTACCTCTCGGACCGGTCGCAATCCGTGTTGACAGGGGGGCAGCGGTCGACCCCGAGGCGCCTTGTTTGTGGGGTGCCACAAGGGTCGGTCCTCTCGCCCCTTCTGTTCAACATTTATGTAAAGGCGCTGGGCGAGATCATCCGTGGCTTTGGGGTGGAGTTCCATCAGTACGCTGACGACACTCAGCTGTACATCTCCACCCCAGGCCACCCCAACGATGCCCTTGAAGTGATGTCCCAGTACCTGGAGGCCGTGTGGGCCTGGATGGGGAGAAACAGGCTCCGACTCAACCCTTCCAAGACCGAGTGGCTGTGGCTTCCGGCGTCCCAATATAGCCAGCTGGTGCCATCGCTGGCTATTGGGGGCGAATCACTGGCCCCCACGGAGACGGCTCGCAACTTAGGTGTCCTCCTGGACGCACGGCTGTCTTTAGAAGAGCATATGACGGCCATGGCCAGGGGGGCTTTTTATCAGGTTCACCTGATACGCCAGTTGCGTCCCTTTCTGGATCGGGACTCCCTACGCACGGTCACTCAAGCACTCGTCACTTCCCGCCTGGACTACTGCAATGCTCTCTACATGGGGCTCCCCTTGGGGTGCACCCGGAGGCTGCAGTTGGTCCAGAACGCGGCCGCGCGGGGGATTATGGGAGCGACGGGGTGATCACATATAACACCTCTCCTGCGCGAGCTGCACTGGCTTCCTGTGATCTTCCGGGTGCGCTTCAAGGTGTTGGTGACCACCTTTAAAGCGCTCCATGGCTTAGGGCCGGGGTATTTGCGAGACCGCCTTCTGCTGCCGATAGCCTCCCACCGACCGGTTTGCTCACACAGAGAGGGCCTCCTCAGGGTGTCGTTGGCCAGGCAGTGCCGGCTGGCGACCCCCAGGGGGAGAGCCTTCTCTGTGGCAGCGCCTGCCCTCTGGAATGACCTGCCCCCTGAGATACGCACGATATCAGACCTCCGGACTTTTCGTCGGGCCCTGAAGACACACTTGTTCCATCTAGCTGGGCTGGCTTGATCCCACCCTCTTAGTTTTTAATCGAATTTCGGTTTTAATTGGGTTGTTTTAAATTCGGGCCAAAATTATTTAACTGCTTTTTAAAATGTTTTTAAATTTTATATGCTATGTTTTATCCTGGCTGTACACCACCCTGAGTCCCGCAGGAGAAGGGCGGTATAGAAATATAAAATAAATAAATAAATAAATAAATAAATAAAGTACTCAGATAATTTTTTTAGGATTGCTTATATTACTAAGATTAAGTACAAATGCATCAAAATCGCCTAAAAAAATAGATTCAGATTTTTATTGGTCACCATATAAATATATTTGGACTATATTAAAAACTATGCAGTTCAGCACATTTAGGACTTCAAAATGATTCCAAAACAATGCTTTGAACTCTGGGTAAGCATTGAACCTCTCTGCTAATTAAAATAGCCACATCATTTTCAGACCCTGCCTGAACTTGAAAAAAAGATGGCTCTAAGAAATTGAGCCACTAAAAAAATCCTTAAACAGCAGCATTTTTTTTTTCAGATTTATATGGAAGCCTAAAATAAATTTAAAAAACAACAACACCCAAGTCTATTTTGATGAATAACAGAAGGGTGCTGTGCTCATTTTCACAAGGTCTGAAGCAGTCCGCCTAATCAATTTTTGAATTATGCAGAGTCCTATTATTTCTCACAGTGGCTCCTGAAGCATTTCTCTCAGTGGCATCTGGAGTTGGAGTGGATGGAGTGGATGCAGAAGAGAGTCAATTATGTCAAAATAGTGGGAGTGACTGGAGATGGAAGCCCCATCTCCTTTTCCACATATGCAATGTGCACAGTGCATGATAAACAGGGGCAAGGCTTCAATTGTCCTGCTGCATCCACTTTGACATTGTGGAATCTGCTGCAGACACCCATGTCTGGGATCAAAGCCCATCTGAGGCACATTAAGGCAGAAGTTCCTTAGCTGATGACACTATAAGCATGTGTTGAAATCAGCAAGATGGCAGTGTTATGGTGAAGAGCAGCCCATGTCTTCACCATGCACCAAGAGTCTACCCACTTGCTAATTTTGAAGATGAAAACAAACTCCCCCTCCAAACTCCACCCCTTTTGTTTGTGTGTCGTGATATCACACAATGCACAAATCAAAGGGGTACAGCTTGTTTCAGGACAGCATGGACTGTTTTTAGCATTTTGTTAAATCCCTCTGATCTTGCGGACACCTCTGCTTCCACTCTAATCAAGCCACCTGGTTTCCATACAACTTCTAGTCCCCAAGTCTTCATCTTTCAGTGAGGGGTACCTGTTCTTCAGTCAAACATCTGCCTGATACAAATGTCAATCAGACAGCATTTGCACAAAGACTGTTGAACATTAAAAAAATATTATTATTAAAACTCTATGCTGCCTATTACAGCAAGGTGATTCTAGGTAGCCTACAGTCATATAATTAAAATACAATATAAAACATAGAAATAAGAAATAAGAAATGTATTTAAAATTCAGATATTTGAAGGTAAATGTATGAAACCTGAACATGGAGGCCTTTGGAAACCTATTTATCGTGTCAGTTTTTCCATACCAAGGTATAATAGCATAGAAAAGTATTATTCAAACATAATGAAAATATATGCAAACACATTTGCCAACCTGAAGTAAAGGAAGCATTTGTTGTCCTCACTGAACTCACATTCCAGTTCTTCACAGTGCTTGAGGTTGAACTGCTAGCACCTTTCACCTCTTTTTCTTTTTTTTAACAAAGAGCAAAAAATGTCATTTTGTTTTATAGAAAGAAGAAAATCAGAGCTCAAAATTAGACCGTTAACCCATCAAGCCAGGTTAGATCCCTCATATCAAAAGGCTACGTGTCAACAAGTCAGCATTTGCCCAACAGCCCATTTGACTAGCATGAGATTCTATGTGAGTGTACAAATGGTTTAATTTTGTAACTAAGTTAAATATGTTGTGGGAATGCATTGTGAGAGATAACACTTCCCAGAACAAAGCCCTACTTCTCTGATGTTTTTATTTAAAAGAAAAGGACCGGCCCAATTTTAATGCACAAAAAAGTTATGTTTTTCTTTCTCACATTTACCCACAGGTTTAGCTCTTAAGATATTTTTAAAGAGATGTGTGAGGAAATGGATGCAATGGGACACCCCTGGGTTACTGATGAAAACCACTTCCAGTAATTCCATCATATTTGGAGTCTTGTAGAGAACTTCTCTGCTATTCATTAAAGAAGCCACAGCTTTTTTTTCAGGGGTTATGCAGAATCCTGAATAAAAGTGCTCCCACTTTAAAAGTTGACTCACCATATGACTCTTAGGGTAGTTTCTTAGGATATGAAGAAAAGAAAACTGCTTTAATGAATAGCAGAGAGACACTGTATTCATGTGAAGTTCAAAAGCATTTCTTCCACATCATTTTCAAAGGGTGCATAGTGCTAATAGGTACCTTTGCACAGCTAGACTTGCACAAATGGGGATTATTTTACCTGCTTGAATCAATGTTTTGGACACAGTCTCATTATGAGCATTGCTCTGCTGCCCACCGGGAGAGTTTGGCACAGTTGGCGAGCCAACCATTTCTCCTGAAAACGTTTCCGGTACTCTAGTTACTGCAGTAACAGGCTGGTGGGGCATCCGTGAAGACATGGCTGGAGCATGTGCCTCAAGAGGAGAATCTGAAAGGTGAAGAGAAGAGTGTTTCTTGGTTGAGACTAGCCAGAGCTGGTGAGGAAAAGAGCAAAACTACATTGGGATCAATTTTTTTTATTTAAAATTCTACACTGTCTCAAATTTTCCAGGGAGTTCTTATTTGTAAATACTATTTTTCTTAGAATAATATCATTTAAGGAAGGTTCAAACACCACAAATATGAGACTCCTTTAAGCAAAGTAAACAAATGGCCAACTAATTGCCTGATTACAGCATATAAACAACAATCTACAACTTTTTTCTGACAATACAGCCCAGTAAATTCCATTTTTGATGTTTATTGGGATATGTTCAGATATGGAACCAAGAAAATTTATGCTTTCATCATAGACTTTATTTTAGTTGTTTAAAAGACATTCATGACTTTGTTTATGCTGCCTAAAGGAGAATATTTGTACCTCAGGGCTGAAATGAGGCACCCTTGGTACTCTCTGAGCTTGGTTGTTTGCAAAAAAATGTCTGCCAGAAAAAAACCAAGCTCAGAGAGCACCAAGGACTTTTCTTTTCAATAAATGTCTTGTTTTAAAAATGGATCGATATTTATTTAGGAAATCATTCCTATATACCCACTCCCCATTTAATGACTAGTTCCATTCCAAAGACCAAGTTGTTAAGCAAAATGGTTGCTAAATAAACACATAGATAGTCCTCAACGTACAACAAGCCCAAATTTCTGTTGTTAAGTGAATTTTGCCCCATTTTACAACCTTTCTTGCCACAATTGTTAAGTGAATCATTGCAGTTGATAAGTTAGTAACCTGGTTGTAAAGTGAATCTGGCTTCCCCATTGACTTTGCTTGTCAGGAGGACGCAAAAGGGGATCACATGACCTTGAGACACAGCAAAGATCATAAATATGACCTTTCAGTTGCCAAGCATCTGAATTGTTGTTTTTTTAATTTTAATTTTTATTATAACACAATATGACAAATACAAAACATACTATATATATATATATATATATATATATATATATATATATATATATATATATATATATATATATATTTCATGGTGGTCATCTTCTAATATTTACATTCTCCCCCGTTTCCCTTTATACTATTCCATTTTCTTCTTGTCACTTTCTCTTTTAATTATACTGTACTTCTAAACAATCATATTGATATTATACATTCTATACATTGTCATATTCATTCTTTCCATTTTCAAATTTCACCCCTATTTTTATTATCCATTATTTCTAGTCTCTAACCACTTATACCATTTGTGCCAGATTATATAATATTCCGTATTTTCTTTGAACTCTTTTGTTAATTTGTCCATCTCATCACATCTGAATTTTGATCAAATGACCATGGGATGCTGCAAAAGTCGTAACTGTAAAAAATGATCATAAGTCACATTTTTCTGTGCTATTGTAATTTTGAATGATTACTAAATGAACTGTTGTAAATTGAGGACTACCTCTAATTGAGAGAGGAAGATGCTGCAAAGAACAGTGGTTGCTGGCGTCTTATCCAGATAAAGTTCTTGTACAGCTATGGCAGCCTTATTCTCACTCTGGCATGCATGATTGTCAGGCATACTAAAGTTGGTTGTGAATGTGCACATTGTTCAGAATTTTTTTTTATTACCATCGTATTTGCTAATGATCACTAAACAGAGGTAGTTGATAAATATACTAAATATGGTACTACATACAATGGTCTTATTCACATATTTTTAAAAAATCGCCCTCTCCTAAAACATGAAATACTATTTCAGTTTGAACCATTATAACTTGTTAACAGAATGCTGGCCATCCACCTGGGTTTAAGCTCAATATGGTAAACGTCAAAATATTTAGTGATTTAAAAGACATTCTTTATTTCCTTCCTAGCTTAAATGGATATTTTCCTTCTTGTAATCTAGGCAGGAAAAAAAGAGCGAATCAAACTTCCAAAGCCTGTGCAGTATCACTCGAAAAGCCAGTTTGACTTTCACCACATCAGAAACCGGTAAAAATTTATGTTCTCACTAAAAGAACTTCCTTTCCTTACCTCCTAACAACTGATGCCCATTCTCAGTTATGGCTGAATCAGGAGTTCTTTTGTTCATAAAGTTCTTTTCATCCTCAATGTCCAAGCTCTGCAAAGGTAGAAAGATAATGCACACTGTTACAAGCATTTACTTGGGGGGTGGTGGTGGTAAAAAACACCAGATAGCAGATGGCCATCCCAGATTGGAAACCCCCAACTTCCAAGTTTGCCAAAAGGAAGAGGACGCATTGCACTGTTGAAAGGGAAGAGAAGTGCCTAGAGTAGACTGATGAGAATTTGCGTCTGTGCTCACAAAATACACAAAGCTAAAAGAACAAACTTTATTATGGCTTAGTCAGTTCTGGGAACCCAGCCAATTTTGATTTACATACCCTGGTTTATGGCTTACAGTGGGTGTTTTATTTAATAAAATATGGGTCATACAACCTATGGATTAATGCAATATGTGATCTAAGTAAGTGGCTTAAAGCCATCCCACCAGAACATGTACTTATGTTTTTGTAGCTACATTTGTTTAAAAAAGATTGGGGAGGGAAGATAACATACAATATGTATGAGGTACTAGTAATGTTATTAAATCTAAATCCATCTCCTCTGGGGGCCAAGAATAAAAGCTGTTCCCCAGTGTACATTTGATTTGTTTTCCTGTAAATCAATTACTTTAGTTCCTCAGTTGTAAATTTTAATTGAATTTCATCCACTCTGCTTGAAAATACCTCAGTGAGATTCTTCTGTATTATCCTCAACAACATCTGACTAAAAGGATGCAAGTCTGTCCTCAAACCAGCATTGCCCATCCTAAAGGAGAGGGACTGAAGGTGGCTGGACTTTGCTACAGAGTAGCATTACTGGATAAACCTGGCTTAAACTCTTAAGTATGAAAAGTTGTGGAATTTAAAAATGAATACCTGCAGCCCGGAAGGAGTGTTGTTGCCATCGATTCATATTTTACACTTGTGGGAGAAAAGCAGGCAGAGCTGGAGGGGGAAGTGGAGTTAAGCATGTCATCAGCTTAGAATTGTTAGGTTCCCACAAGTGGTCCAAGTCCACCAACCTGAATTCCATTGACCCTTATCCTGTGCCAGTTTAGGGTTAAACTTTAGTCAGCTAGATTTTTGTCTATGGGCTTGAATAAATCTTCTATGCTGCAATCTAACAGATGACCCTGATTCTTTGTGCCTGACAACACTTACCACTACACCAAATCATGTCCTGAGAAGCAGAGTTTCTGAAGCAGAGGCCATTTTGACCCCCCCCCAAAAAAACAGACAAGGTTATTTCTTAATTTATAAGCAGGAGCATCTATATAGAGAGATGAGAGAACTGAAGATGGCTGCTTTGACCAAGCAATCAAAGCTCCACAATTTTCAATAAGCAGTAATGCATATTAGAATGGAATGGGGCTTCAATCATATAGTCACGGCTGCATCTTGACAATTTTTTAACCTCCCTCAGACAGCTCTGTTTATAGGATTCAAAAGCCTCTCAACCTGGGGCAATGTACAATTCCCCAAATCTACACTTGGATTAAAACAGAGAAAATTAATAGAATAATATTATGAGGAGTCAGCAATTGAAAACAAATGCTCTTATAGATTACAACCTCCAGCTGAACAAAAACAGGAAAAGCCCCAATTGATTAGGCAATACATTATTGGGTTCCTGTCAGAAAATAAGAAAATTAATTCCACAAGCCTGTAACAGAATTTGACTTTTCATAGTTCTGATTTGCTTGCAATCACAACTCTACAAATTTCCCTCCCTATCTACATCTCTGCAGTGTTTTTGCTATCTACAAAATAAAATAAACCAGAGGAAAAACACATGTGCAAATTGTTACTAACATTATTGCTGCGATGCCCTTCAAAGACAAGTTAGTATAGTTTATTCAAAAAAACCCGATTTTACAAGCTGTGGTTAAGCAGATGTAGCCATTACCTGATTTTCAAACTAGTACTCTTTAGATATTTAAAAATTAATTTCAAATGCAAAATTCAGGAGTTAAAACACTTTATTCCTCTTTCTCTTCTAATTCCACCCCGAAACAAATGATCATAAAATGACCTGCAGATCTATAGGCTATCAGACCGAAATTCACATCATACTACAAAATGCATATATATGGAGTTAGGGTTTGGCTTTAAAACTTGCTTCTGACACTTAGGGGACAATTACAGAAGATCTAACTAAGCATGTGCAGAACATTTTCTCTGTAGCAACAGCCAGGTTGTCCATTTCTTTATTCATAATATCAGCTCAGGAAATAATATCCAAGTACAGAAATGAGTAGAATATGGGGAAACAGTGATGGTTGTTACAGCTACATATTATGCTTCCTTCTAAAGGAGCAAGCATCTCCTTTCATGTTGAGAGCCAGGTAAAGTAAAAGGAGCATTTGAGGCAGCAAAGCAACTGAAATGGACTGGTGACCATTGTATTGCAAGCAGCAGTTGACAGGAGCTCTGGGTAATGTCTTCTACTACCTAGAGTCAGGGACTATAGAGACAATTAATGGTGGGATCCTATTGTAGTCACAGCCGCTTATAACTCAGAGGGAAATCTCAGATGGCCAGGTCAGCTCTGAATCCATTCTTTTCCACCTAATAGCATCAAGTGAAATTGTGACGAGGCCCATAGTAGTGAAATAAAACTTCACTCAACAGCAACATTCCTAGAACATCATAAAAACTAGTCTAGAGCCAAAATAAGCCAAGGGAACATGATTAGCTCTCCTGACATTATATGCTGGTTGTGAACAGGCATCCAAACCAGTCTGATCTTTTTCCTTCTTGTGCAGAAAGTTTAACTTCAGCTGTTTCCAAGTGTGAAGGATCATCACACATCACAGTGAGATTAAAATGCTGGAGTTAAGCTCCAACCAACTTGGGAATCACTCACGAGACCATCATAGATTTACAGGAACAAAATACGCATCCCTCAAAAATCCTTACTTCATATCCCATTGCAGCTGTCAGCCTTCAGTGCCACTTGGTGTAACATACACCAGGACTATTCCCCAGAAAAGCCATTAATCACATTGATAGAAATGGAGAGGATGTTTATTGCACTTGATGGCAGTTCAAGGGAGCTCCAGCTGCCAGTGCTCTTTCTCTTCTCCCCAAGGCCAGGAATGGGGCCTAGCTCCTTAGGATGACATCACTGTTAAATAGTCATGACATCCACCATAGTTCCAAGCCGCAGCCACCTGAATAATACAGCACAGAGACAGTGCACTGCTTCCCTGCTTGAGCTCAAAAAATCCACACCAGATTCTGGCTGGAGGCTGCACGAAGGAGGAAAATGTCCTAGCCAAGGAGATAAACAATGGAAGTCAGACTTTAGACTGGTTGTTCAGCCAGATTTTAGTCTGTTGACTAAAAGAAACCTTGAAAGACAACTTTGTGAAGAAGGACAGACCTGAACGCCATTCCATTTATTGGCATGATGTTGGAGGCTCTGGGCAATTAAGAGCATAAGGAAAATGCATCAGTAATGGTACTTCATCACTTACCCAGGTGGTCCAGATCACTGCCAACCATGTGGCTGGGTTTATACAATATGCTCAATATTAACATTGATTAAAAGACTCTGTTTGAATAACATGCTGTATTCAAACAAAGTGTATAATATATATTTTTTTTAATTTGATTTATATGCCGCCCTTCTCCGAAGACTCAGGGCGGCTTACAATGTGCTCAGCAATATCTTAACATAATGGCAATTACATATCAACAACACTTAGAAATAGGATTGCTATATCTGGGTTGCAAAAGTCAGAATGACTATTAGGTGGCAGCTACGACTCCAGGATCACACTGCTGCCAGCCATTAGTCATATGAATTCTGGCAACCTTGATATGGTAGAACTATGGTACTAAAACAAGGACTAAGAGGACCAAAGGATAGCCTACCTCTCCCATTTCATTTGTTTTGAGGTTCTTATTTGTTCCTCCCAATTTCTAAAGGAAAGAAGAGATATAACTTGAATTCTGGGTGCTCAAAACGTGTTTGTTTGCAGATGTTTCATTACCCAATTAGATAACTTTCTTAGTAGAAGCATAAATGATATAATAGTATTAGTAAGTAATAATAGTATTGACTATCTTCTCACTTTTTAGTTTATAGCTTGCTTTTTTGTGCACAAAACAAATTTTAATCTGTATTTTAAAATTGTATTTTAATTTTAATACAATTAAATGTAATTTTAATTAAAGAAAGATCAATACACTATTTGTTAAAACCAATTCAACTAACAATTATGAGTTTGATGAAAAATACAAGTCTTGGCATTTTCCAGGAGTATGAACTCAATTGTTATCCAGCTTTATTCTCTTCAGATTCCTCAGAGCACAAGACAGTCAAATGGTGAACTTAGAATTCATATAAACTAGGAGAGTTACCACATTTGGGCATTCACACTAAAGATAATTTTGTCTCCTGGTGATTAGAAGTGGGTTTGGCCTTTTTTTGACAATATTCTTGGAAGTAGTGGGCACTCCTGACTCCCTTAATTTTATTAACACTTCAAACAATACTGATATTGCATTTGTGAGTTAGTAATGGATAGCTTGGCACATCAATAAATATTCATGGCTGAAGCTTATTCCAGGTCTTGGAGCTACCAGATCTGGGCTGCAAAAATCCAGATCTCTTATAGCTGTGATGACGAACCTATGGCACATGTGCCATAGCTGGCACGCAGAGCCCTCTCTGCGGGCATGCAAGCCATCGCCCAGCTCACGTCCAATGTGTATGCACGCCTCCCGCTGGCCAGCTGATTTTCAGGATGCACAGAGGGCAGGGCGCATGCAGGAGACGCGTGTGTATGCACAGGGGGGAACGCAGGGGGAGCGGTGCACATGTTCCGGAAGTACAGAAAAGTGCCCATTTCCAGCCTCCAGAGGGCCTCCGGAGCCCGGGGTAGGCTGTTTTCACCCTCCCAGAGGCTCGGGGAAAGCCTTTGGAGCCTGGGAAGGACGAAAAACGGGCCTCCCGGAAGTTCCGGAAGTGCGGAAACAGGCTGATTTCCGGCCTCCGGAGGGCCTCCGGAGGCCAGGGGAGGCTGTTTTCGTCTTCCCTGAGGCTCGGGGAAAGCCTTGGAGTCTGGGGAGGGTGAAAACTCCCCCCCTTCCAAGGTGCAGGTTGCTAAACTTTTTGAATCCCACCCCTTGCACCCATGCGGGAGGGATTGCGTACACATGCGCAGTGGGGCATGCGCATATGCGTGGGGCAGTGCATTGCATTATGGGTGCCCACACAGATGTGCGCTGTCGCATGTGCAAGGGTGCGCTTCTGGCACCCGAAGAGAAAAAGGTTAGCCATCACTGTCTTAAAGGCTCCTCAGTGGTTATTTTAATTTTTTGCAGTCCCATTCTAAGCAAAAAAAAGCAGTCCTTCATTTCTAGGTGATACAGTGTTTTCCCGAAAATAAGACTGGGTTTTATATTAAGTTTTGCTTCAAAAGATGCATTAGGGCTTATTTTTTGGGGGGGGGAATACGGTGCTAAATGCGTCCGTCTGGCTGATGATCTTAACTGGGGCTTATTTTTGGGATAGCACTTATATTACAAGCATCCTGAAAAATCATGCTAGGGCTTATTTCCCATTGTGTCTTATTTTCAGGGAAACATGGTAGCTGTGATAACTGTAATTTCACAACTGCAGCTAATACTCCAACTGTGGCCCTTCCCAAGCTAGTCAGGTTATCAATGATTTGATGACATCCATCTTGACTTGTACATAATGGGCTTCTCCGGGAATTTATAGGGAGGTGCTACTCAATTTTTGGCCAGAGAAACATTGAAATTTAGGAAATCCCCAAGATTACTTTGCTGGCCATTCCCGAAATGTGCACTGACTGTTCCCATAACTCATTTCTAAATTAAAAAATAAAATAAAAAGGGTTAAATGGGGGGAGTCAGAACCCCTTGAAACTGGGCTATGGCAGCTTTTTTCCCCCTTTGTCAAATGGGGGAAATGAGCAAAGATAACCTAATGCATGATTAACCTTCAGAATTCAACCACCACAAAATAGGATGAAGGCTACTAGTTGATAAGGCTTTCAAAAACATTATTTAGGGAAAGAAGGGGATCAAGTCACCATTACTAACAAGAGAGCTACCTGGAACCTACTCTCCAGAGAGTATACTGAAGCTGAACAAATGAACGAACTCAGCTGCTATGGTAGGTAGTCAATTGATTTGGTTAAAGGCCAAAGAATATAACTATGGATAGTCAAACACAGTAGAGCCAAGGGGTTGTTGTTTTCCTGCCTTGTTGAGGAAATTTTTAGATAAGCCTTGTGAGTTGACTCAACATCAGGGATCTTGTTACTATATATTCTTATGGTCTGGTGCTTAAATCCAGCTTACTCACGCTTGGTAGAGAATGGTGCATATGTGGCATAGGTGCAAATAAGGCTGATAACGTTCTCTACTATGCATGGAATGTCTGGTGAAACTTCTTTTAGCTATGTTTCCTTTTTTTGTACCTATAATTAATTTTTCTTATTTTTCTTTCTTATTCTTTTTTGCTTATTTTCTTCAGCGTTGCTTAGTCTGAAGAAACCGCTTGATAGGTCTGTCTCAAAGGTGCTTTTTCAAAAGCCAAATAGACTTTTTTTGTTTTTCCTTGAAGACGTTTGAGCGAACCAGAACTGAAGCTTTCCTTGGTCTTCAAGGAAAAACAAAGGAAGTCCAGTTGCCTTTTGAAAAAGCTCCTTTGGGAAAACAATGAACTGGATGACTGAGAATCTCCACAGACAGACAGATCTGTCTATTTGGCCTATCTAATTTCTGTAACATTCTGGCTTCATAAAGATTTTACAAAGACCCCCCTGCCACAGGAGTCAATTTCTAGCTATTTGGGAATGTTGGAGGAATATATTGAGATTGTGAGAGTAGGGGCATAGGTACTGTATATGAATGTTGCCAGAAAGAGAATTAGTAAATCCTAAAGGGAAAGATAAAGAGTGCTGTGCTCTCAAGTTTGAAAATTTCCAGTTTGAGAAATGTCCTTGGTAGATGATGGATGCTGGACACCATGTCCCAAACCAACATATATTCTTCTACTCACAGGCTAAATAAATGACTGATAGTTTATGTTTCAAGTCCAAAGCTCTTTCCAATTATTACATCTGCCATCATCAGCCCAAATTTAGAAAATAAATCGGAATCCGACCAATCTTCATAGAGTTTAGGAGACAGCAGGCTGCAACACCAGATCTGATTAGGATCTGAACAGTATATATATATTACGTTGTGTCCTGGAGTACATTTAAAAATGAAAGAGAAAAATTACTTGGAGCATATGTAGAGTGTCTTTTTCCTATCATAATCATGACCTCCAATTCAACCCCTGGCATTTCGCTGAGAGAATTATTTGCAAGGCAGATCTATGCAGATCTATCTTTGCTGTGTTTATACAGTACAGCATACATTAGGTCATTAGAAGACCTAATGGCTGCATTTATAAAATGTATAAAATCTTGGTAAATGTTTTCATAGTTGTGCAAATGGAGATTATTTGAGATAATTTATGGTTGAAAAATATATTTCAGACCCCCCCAAATGAGCTCCTTTAGAAACTAGGTTGGGTGTATTGTATAAACACAGTCCAGTATGTGGTAAGTTACCCTCAGGCTGATAGGTGTGGACAAAGCACTCCAGCAGACTTTTCCATTTTTGAAAAGAGGTATGTAGGAGACGTAATGGTGCAAGTTCCTTGCTCCTTTCAGACAGCTCTTAAAGTAGAGGTAAACAATCAAAGATACAAGACTGAATGTTATTTTTGGCACCAGATGCACCTTCCCACTGTTCTCTAGAAACTGCACAGCAATTCACAAAACACATGAAAAATGGTATCTAAAATCTTACATAGACTTATCTTACTTTAAAAGGAAACTGAACTTCAGTCACCAGGGAGTGATGGGAGGGGAAGAAAATTCTTTCCCTTCCCACTTTACATTACCACAAAAACTATTGTCGCCTTTGCCCCTTCAAAGCAAGTTAAGGGTAATTCCCAAACTACCAAAAACTACCTATCCTGGTTTTAAGTCTCCTGGTTGGATTTTTGAAGAAGCAGGCTAGGAAGGGAATTGATGCTTTTTAACTTTAATGCTGAGCAAGACTTCTGAGAATACCACGGACAACCAAACAACTCAATCTAATGTATCATCAAACAAAGCAACCTGAAGGTCTCACTCAAGGCACAAATGAATCAAGATAACACAAAGATCTTTCTCTCTAGAAAAGGTTCTAATGCTAGAAAAGGGTAGAAAGAAAGAGAAGAGGATGACTAGCAGCAAGGTGGTTGGATTCAATAACAGTGGCAATGAGTGCACTGTTGGAAGAACAGGGGTGTCAAACTCAAGGCCCAGGGTCTGGATCTGGCCTACGGGATACTTAGATCTGGCCTGGGGGCCACCCTGAAAACAGCGAAGGACCAGCCCGCAGTGACTCTGCCAGCAAAAATGGAGCTCGGGAGGGCTGTGTGTGCCCCTCCCAAGCTCCATTTTCACTGTCGGTGGGTTGCAGGAGGCCATCACAGCCGAAAACAGAGCTCGGGAGCCCATTTTTGCTGGCAGAGAACTCAGGCCGCCACAGGCGCCCCCAACATGAGTGATGTCAAGCTGGCCACACCCACCCTGGCCACGGCCCCACTAGGTCAAACATAACCCTGATGTGGCCCTCAATGAAATCGAATTTGACACTCCTGACCTAGAAGAATAAATTAGAGACAGTTTGTCATGGAGAAAATCTGTCTATGTAGGCGCTAGGAGTTGAGAAAAAACTTGATAGTGCATAATCAAATCATCAAAGCTATCTCAGATGCATGGGGATTGATTATGCTTATTTGAGTGGAAGACTTTCTGACGGTCTTCAGTCATTCTAAACCTCTTTATATGAATGAACAAGTCACATTCTTGTTTTCCACTGTCTTTGAAGAGCATCATAAAATAATCTTGGTGTAATTTTCTCCCTCTTGTATAACCTACTGAACTCAGTTACAAAGTTAATCCATTCTCTAACTTCACTCAAAGCCATAACTTTTGGATAACATTATTAAGCCTCAAAAATAGCCAAGGTGAACACAAAGCAATTTTAACATCCTGGGCAAATAGAGCAACCATAGGGTGTTTCACCAACTTGGTGTGATGAAAAAACAACCAATTCGCAGTCTGAAAGTTTGAGAGAAAGGAGCTTGTCTGAAGCACCTATTGAGATAGAAAAGGGAATCCCTTATGTGAATTAAAATAGGCCAACTCTACATTGGACAGATGTCTGCACAACTGCTTTACCGCCAGTCAGCTATGTCTCATTCAAGGGAATTGTGGGAGAAAAAGAAGAAAACCATGATTCACAACCAGAGGAATCAAGAGTTGGAGACGGTCTCAAAGGTCATGTGTAATTAGCTCCCTCTGGCAGAAAACACTCTGTCCTCCTGGCACCTGGGCTCATCTTTAAAAGATTCTAGTGAATGAATCACCACCTTACAAGAGAGTGGCTGAGTTGATATAACATACCTGGTTAGTAAAACATAATCCTAGTCGGCAAATTCATAAAGCATATTAGGCCCAAACAAATAAAGCACCTGAAGTCTGGTTCATACAACCTATTGGATTTGTACAACACACTGAACCACAAACTTACAGCATGAAACAAAGCAGTCTGCTCCATTTTCAAACAGATTGAATCAGTTAGGATCAGCTTATTTCAGAAGGAATCCAGTGGCATCTTTTCAGACTAACACCTTATACTGAAAGCCGAAAGGTTTTGTGATTAGCACAGCCCTCATATAAACCCTTCCTTGTAATATGAACTCACTGGTTCTGAAACACTAAGCAAATCTATTCGTTTAGTTACAGGAAAACTCTTTAAATACTTGAAGAAAAAGATTTCATTGCTTCTTATTGTCCCTTCTCCTGGCTGAACATCTCTCCTTCAACAGAGGATTTGTTCCAATTCTTTTACAGAAGGATCCTGCTGTCTTGGAAAAACTTTCCAAGCCAGAAGGATATATTATGATCACGCTTAAGAGCACACTTATACCCGTGTCCAAAGTTTGATATTAGTGATGAAATCAAGTCTGTAATTAAGACAAGCCTGATCCGAAATCAAATCCTGCTTTATTTGAAAGGTAATCTGCTTGATTAAGAAGGATGGCTTCTTTTTGCTTGGGCGACGGCAGGCGACCTGCCCCTTCTAATTTCCCCAAATTCCTAGCCCACCAACGCCCCGCCTAGCAGCAACCAGATCGCAGCTTAGCGCAGTTTCAGACATGCGCAAGAAGTCAGCGCGCTCGCAGGGAGCGCTCCCACCCCTCAAAACCGGAGACGGGGGGCGGGGGGCGCAGAACTAATTGCCCGCAAACAAACCCCGTCCGCAACAAAACACCCGCAGATTCCACACACGTACAAAAACCCGCCCCAGCACTGAACCCAAAAGGGTTCCCAAGAGAACCACCAATCCAACAGCAGAAAGGGTTAGTTAGCCCTAGGGACTTCTCCCGAAAACTTCCACTGCTCCGCCCTGGACGTTCGGTTAATATTGAAAGATCCAGGTTCGGGGAGAAGGGGGGGGCGTGGCATCTTCCTGCAGCGCGGGACATTCCTCGACGGAGCGTACGAGAGCCCCCTTCTTCCTATCTGCGACCTTCTGGGTGGAGCTGCAAAGCAGAAGTTAAATCGCACAGGGAAGAAAGAGGAGGGAAGGGGGCGCTGGAGGTCGGGGGATGGAAGAGAAAAGCCATAGATCTGTGCAAAGCTCGGGGGCAGAAAGGCCGAGGGCAACCGACCGGCTCAACAGCGCGCCAGGGATCCCTTCCACGCGGAGTAGGAGATCCAAGTTATTTCTGCATGCAGCTGTCTGACGGACGGCGCTTTCCCGCTCCTGCCACACGGTTACCTGACTCTTGCTGGAAAGGGACAGTCTAGCGTGGCTGGCAAAGCGGCTGTTGCTGCCCAGTTTCGGCGATGCCGCGAACGCCGTCGGAGATACCGGCTTAGAGACCAAGACGTCCGAGAGTCCGGCTGCCCGGCTGAGGATCTCCACCTGTTGAGTTAAATGCTCGACCTGCGTCCGCAACTGCTGGTTCTCTTGCTGGAGCTCGGCTACGGTGCTGGCCAGCGGGTTGGCCAAGCGCAGCACTTCGGCCACCTGCCGGTCCACGCCGTTCTTAAAGACCTGGATATCCACGTGGATCTCCTTAACCGCGCCGCGAAGCGTTTCTTCGTAGCGGCCCAGCGCTTCGCACACCGTCTGGGCGTCTTGGCTGTTCAGATCCGCGATGTCGCTCGACGACATCCGCGCCGCGCTCACCTCCATGGCGGCCCGGCAAATGGGTCTCCCGCCCCCCGGTTAGTCCAAAAAAAAAAAAGCGCCTTTCCTCTTCCAAAGAACAAAAGTCCCGGCCGGTCTGTCTAACCCGAGCGCCTTTAGAACGCGATGCCCGCTTTCAAGCAGCACTAAAGCGCCCTCGGTCGCTTCCTTCACCGTCTCTTTTTGCCAGCGCCAACCGCTCTTTTTATAGGCGGGTGGACTGGGCGGAAGGAGCAGGTGGGAGGGTGCAAAAGGAAGGTTTCCAGGGGCTGATAGGGGCCGGGCAGGAGTACACCGAGCAAGCGGTGCTGCCCGGCTATTTCCCCTTGCCTGCGCAGACCGCCCCTTCGGAGGAGGAGCTGGAGAGGAGGGGAGACCGGCCGTGTTTGAGGCGGGGGCCGAGCTGGTGGCTGCGGAAGGAGTGGCCGCCTCGCTCCATTCTGAGGCGCCGCCAAAGGAATCAAAACATTCCCCAGTAAGGTTGTAAGCTTCGTTCCCCCAATGTCTGGTCTGGTCAGGCAAACACCTTGTCCCTGCATTCACACACCGTGCCGGGGATGGGTGGGTAACCTTGATTAGTCTTGTGTGGGTAGCCTGTTGGATGAATCAAACTCATTTGGTTAATTTATGTTCGGTGTGTTGTGTGATTCCAGACAATGGTTTATTTTGAGTCATTCAAACTAAGGGGTAGGCACTGTTTGGTTCACCCCAGCACCTTAACCCAAAATCGAGGTTCCCAGAACAGAGTTGCTGGGCTCACTTAACTATCTCTGCTAAAAATAAATCAAGTTATGATTTAATAATAGCCCATTTCACACAAGATGGTAATGCAACGGCTGGGATCCGACAGCGCACTAAACTCTGCAACCCTGTTTTGGCCTAGTTTAGTGCGTTGGGATGACTAGGGAAAGCAGGGTATGGACAGTTACCCTATATGCAAAACTGAAGGCCAACAAGAGATTGAAAGAAAAGTGTAAAAGGGGCTAAATCTCTTCACAGCACCAGGTGGTTCTTTCAAATTTATTCTACAGAGGAAGAAAGGGTCGACCAAATTCAGGAAGAGGCCAGCAGGGCTAGTAGTGTTCAGGAAACCGTAAAAGATAAGCTTTTTCTTTCAGGAAGTGGAAAGCTTGTCTTAAAGAAGAGAATAAATTGGAATACAAACTTGGCAGAAAAAGGGTAAAATGATCAGGAAAGCAAAAGGAAGAATAAGGAGGAAGAGGATCAGGAGGAGTATTATTATATAGAAGCGTTGCTTTCTGGTTCCCTCAGATTTAAAAGTTGTTGAATAGGAATATAGTTTTAGACCATTGAAATCACCCTCAAATTCATTCTTCTGTGGTCTTAATATTTAATTGCTGTAAATTCTTCCAGTGTTTATAGAAACAAAGATAGCAAACTAAGATAATACCAGGAGGAAATCTTGAGAAACTACCTAATCTTCAGGTCCTGCTGGCATCTACCCAAGAACTCTTAAAGAATTCAAGTATGAAATATTTGGGCAAAATATAGTTGTTGTTACTAAATTTAGTTTTGGTGCTGGACAACAGGAAGAAGGATCCAAAGGAGATAACTGTGGGTAAGTGGATGAAAGTGATCTTGTCAACATAAGAACTTTAATTTTAAAAAAACCTAACAAAGTCCCTCATCAAAAGTTATTTGAGTCATTGTTGTGTTATATTTATAAGCCTGTCCTCATTACTGTTAGCTTGTTGTTTGAAGTGTTGTTTACTTCTTGATCGTTGGCCTAGTGTTAAAACTACCAATGCAGACAAACAAGCTAACAGTACAGTAGTCCTTGACTTACAACAGTTCATTTAATGTTTGTATCTATGTTTTTTACTTTGGCTGCACACCGCCCTGAGTCCTTCGGGAGAAGGGCGGTATATAAATTTGATAATAAATAAATAAATAAAATTTAGTGACCATTCAAAGTTATAAATGCACTGAAAAAAGTGACTTATGACCGTTTTTCAAGTTACGAACTTTGCAGCATCCCCATGATCATGTGATCAAAATTCAAATGCTTGGCAACTGGGTTCATATTTATGACCATTGTTGTGTCCAAGGTCATGTGATCACCTTTTGCAACCTTTTGACAAACAAGGTAAATGGGAAAGCCAGATTCATTTAACAACCGGGTTACTAACTTAACAATGGCAGTGATTCATTTAACAACTGACAATAAAGGCCATAAAATCAGGCAAAACAAATATCTCATTTAGCAACAGAAATTTTGGGCTCAGATGTGGTCTTAAGTTGAGGACTACCTGTAAACAGCAGTCTAATTAACTGGTGGGAGTGATCTAATTAAAATCACTCCCACCAACACCAAAGGGCACACCACTGAGAGCAAATGAATTAGAGCAAATCCCATTCCCTTCTCATGTGGATTATAATGTTCCCTAGCTTGGTAATGAAAATCCTGCAAGAAAATAACCAAGCTCAAAGAGCACCAAGGGCTACACAGTTCAGCCTTGATCTACAAATATTATCTTTTATCAGAAAACAGAATAGGAATAAAATGCCAGTTGTCTCAGTGAAGCGACATGTATAGTAGAATCCAGTGATGAAATCCATTTTTTTTTACTACTGTGGGCGTGGTGTGGCTTGGTGGGTGTGGCATGGTGGGCGTGGCAGGGGAAGGATACTGCAAATCACCATTCCCTCCCCACTCCTGGGGGAAGGATATTGCAAAATCTCCATTCTCACTCCATTCTGGGGCCAGCCAGAGGTGGTATTTGCCGGTTCTCCAAGCTGCTCAAAATTTCCACTACCAGTTCTCCAGAATCTGTCAGAACCTGCTGAATTTCATCCCTGGTGGAATCCCTTAAAGCAGGGGTCCCCAACCTATGGGCCGCAACCCACTAGTGAGCCGTGAGGTATTTGCAACAGGGCTGTGGAAATGGCCAACGAGCACAAGCACGTGCACACATCCTCACTTGCGCAAGCAGTGGGTGAGAGTGAGTACTCTGCGTGTGCAGCAGGCACACATGCACAACACTTGTGCAAATGGAGCTGCATGCGCACATGTGCTTGCTGGCCAACTCACAAAATCATCCCCCTCTACCTCGCTGGTCCGCAAAACCAGAAATGTTGGGGAACTCTGCCTTAAAAGATCACTGCTGGGACCAGTGATTTTTGATTTGTTCATAAAGGATCTTGACATATGCTGGCCAAGTTTGCAGATCATACTATTCTTTGTGGTAAAAAATAGAAGTGATTGTGAAGTGTTCCAGAAGAATCTTTTTAAATTGGGTGAACAATCAACCGCATGCAAATCTAATTCAATTTAAGGAAGCGTAAATTTATGTACCCTGGGGGAACCAAAACTAACCATGTATGCACTGATGGAGTCTGAGCTGTCTTTAATGATCTTAGTGTCATATTAAATAGGTGGATGATAATGACTCATTGTATAGCAGCTTTAAATTCCAACCTAAGAATTAGGTATCTGCAAAAGTTGTCAATATGGGAACAAAACATTACACTTCCATCTGAACCACATCTCAAAGTTCCTCCTGGACAGTTCCAGGGACAGTTTTGTAGTTTCTGCGAGTAAATATATTTATCTGTTGGATTTATAGGGCTGCCCAACTCAAACAGTTTGACTCTGGGTGGTATACCAACAGAAAAAAAAGAACAAGAAAGCAAGAGAACCACACAACATTAAAGCATATATAATATATAAATATAAATTGTGAAATGGCAGCCAAACTTAATAAAACAACCGAAAGGGGACTCCACTCAGCTGGACCTAAATGCCTGAGGAAAAAACCAGGTCTTTAATGACTTTCATAAAGGTGAGCAGAGCTGGGGCTTGTTTATTGAGGGGAAATTGTTTCAGAGGGGTCTACAACAATTCGCCGCAGCCAACTTGCCATGGCCAACTCACTGCAGGACAAGAGTTACACTAATATCAAAGAAATGGTGGAATTGAATCATTAAGGAAAGGATGCAAAAGGAAGGACAAAACGAAATGTGAATGACAAAAATGAAAATATTTTTTATTTATTTTAAATAATTAAATTGAATTGTTAAATTGTCCGATGGTGAGTTTTCCCGTAGTGAGTTGGTCGCAATGAGTTGGTTGTGGATGAGTTGGCTGTGGCAAGTTGTCCCATTCTGGTTTCAGAGCACAGCTGCAGCCTTAGAAAAGGCATGTTCCCTCGGTCCCATAAGGTAGGAAAGTTTCAATGATGGAACCTGTAGCATGCCCTCCTTATGGCAGTTTGTGGGGTGGGCAGATGACACCTGCAGGTAAACTAGTGTTTTGCTATGTAGGGCTTTAAAGGTTATAGTCAATACTTGAATCATACCCAGAAATTTTTAGAATATATCATGATGTAACAGTGTTACATGGGCATATCAAACTGTCCAGAAATACCCATACTGCTCCATTCTAGATTAAAGGAAGCTGGATAGTCTTCAGGAGCAGCCCCATATAGAGTGCATGAGAGTAGTCCTGCGGGAGAGGGCGGTATAGAAATAAAATAAATAATAATAATAATAATAATAATAATAATTGAAAAATGACTAAAGTATGAATGATCATGACCAGGGCCTTCCAGAATGGATGCAATTGACGCATAAGATGCAGTTGTGTAAATGTTTTCCTGGCTACAGATACAGGTCTCCTTTTTGAACAGGAGCTGTGAGTCCAGGAGAAGTGCCAGATTGTTCACTGATCTGAATGGGGGTAGTGCTGCCCCATCAAGAACCAAAGATGGAAATATTTTAATTCCCAGACTCAGGGGACCCCCCCCCCACTTAATCTTGGCAGGGTTAAGCTGTAGCATGTTCTTCCCCATCCAGGCTGTCAGTCTCTGAACACTAGGGCAGGACCTCAACAGCTTCACTTGGATGGCCAGGAATAGAGATGCATAACTAGTCCAATCTGCATATTGATGACACCTCATCCTCTATTGGCAGATGACCTCACCCAGCAGTTTCATGTGGACATTGAAAAGGCACCCACAAAGCAGAGGCCTAGGGCTCAACCCTTTCTCTTTCCACCAATACCATCTTGAAGCACCCACAAAGGAAGCAGGGAATCCACAAATTCATGCTTCAAAATTCAAAGAGAGCCAGAATACCCCTGTCTGAGGCTTAGAGTGCCATCATCCCTGTTTCAGGCTCAGCCTAGAAAGGGCAGATTTGTGACTAGATGAAAGTTGGTCAGCTGGATCCAAGAATGGCCTCTTGAGAAGAGAGAACACCCATCACCTTTCACAGCCAGCATAATTGCCCCTCTCTCAAAGAGGCGTTTACCATCACATTGTATGTGATGGTAAATGCCTGTATGTAATTAGCAAACATTGTATTGCTAATTAGAGCTTATGAAACTTAATGCTAGACCAATCTTAGAGTATTGTTCAACTGTTTGGAATCCCCACCATATATCTGACATCAGTGCAATCGAGCGGGCTCAGAAGTATTTCACAAGAAAAGTTTGCCCTCTCTGTACACAATAGAATTCCCTATGCTACTAGGTTCGAAATTCCCAGTTTGGATAACTTAGACCTACATTGCTTGCGGTCAGACCTAGGTATAGCATACAAAATTATATGTAGTAATGCTTTACCTGTAAATGATTTTTTCTGTTTTAATCACAATAATACGTGCGCGAACAACCGCTTTAAGCTCAATGTAAATCGTTCTAAACTTGACTGTAAAAAATACGGTTTCTGTAATAGAGTTCTCAAAGTCTGGAATGCACTACCTGATCCAGTTGTCTCAGCTACAAATTTCCACAGTTTCAGTCACAAATTGACTTCCTTACGTGGACCTTACTTCAGACTTATGTGGTCAGTAGAGGGGGCGTGCATAAGTGCACTAACGTGCCTATCGTCCCCGTCATTGTATATATTTTTTCTTTTATTCTTGTTCTTGTTTTTGTTTGACAAATTCTAATAAATAAATAAAATAAACATGGATTTAGTAAAATGCTCCCTCCCTGGAGGCTTTGACCAATCAGAAGGAGCATGGTTGTAATACAGGTCGCCATACCTACATCTCCAAGGACTCTCTCCACTTCTTGGGGCGAACAAGCTTGAACTCTTCCCAGATAACTTTATAAAACTGCTTCAGTCATCTCTATAGGATTTGATGGAATCCAAGTCAAAGTGAAGTTTGAGGTGCTATGGTTCCTCTCAAACAAGCCAGTTTCATCTGAAATGCAGGTCCAAAATATCTTGAATGGTAGAGTCATAGAGTACAGTTGGAAGGGACTACAAAAATCATCTAATTCAACTCTCTACCATATACAGTTTTACTGGAACCATCCCTGAGAAGTGGTTTTCCAGCCGTGTCTTGTCCAAATGTTAACTTCCTAAAGTCCTGAACTTTGGTGCAAGACAACCAGGGATGCTGACCAGCCTCAGAACTTATGAGAACTCTTGTGAAGGGGAAGCCCACTTGAAACATGATGGAGACTCATCCTAACTATGATGCAGCATTGGAAATGATCAAGTGGGTCAAATGCTTTCCACTCAAGGCCCAAAATTCAATCCCTTAAAACAAGAGCTTGTGAATTAATTTTATTCACTTTAGCAGCCTTGCAGGAAAGATGCCCATGGCTTCTGCGCAGGGGCCAGTGATGGGTTGCTACCGGTTCTCCCCGGTTCGGGAGAGCCAGTAGCAAAAATCTTGATGTGAAAGTGAACTGGTTCACTCCGACCGTCAGCTGGGCCCTCCCACCCGCCTCCGCACTATACCTATCTTTATTCCTTTGTTTTTAGCCCAGCTGTAAGGCGCTGCAGAACGGATTGCCCTGCCTCAGCTGTTTTGAAATTTAATGCACTTGCGCAAAGCGCAAGTTTGGCGTGTGAGTGAAGTGAGTACATGTGTGCCGATCATGTACAAAGCGTGTGCGCGAAGCAAACCGGTGGTAACACCGGTTAGAACCCACCACTGGCAGGGGCCTGGGCAGAAACAGCTGACAGCCTTTCAGTTAAACCAAAGGCAACTTCTACTCTGCTCACAGCACATGCTTCCCTTCTCTGGTTTGTCTGCCACTCTTAGTGGAAGGGCATGATGGGAAGGGAGAAGCAGGGGAGAAGATCTCCTTTGTTGCCAGTTCTCCAATCCTTTGGAGTGATCAGTTCTTGGGATCAGAGAAAAGACCAAAGACCTGCAGTCTTCTGCTGCTAGAAACTAACACCAAAGGAGGCATTTATTTATTTATTGTTTTATTTATTGTTTTATTTATTGGTTCGATTTATATGCCGCCCTTCTCCGGAGACTCAGGGCGGCTTACAATGCATTAAGCAATAGCCTTCATACTTTTGTATATACCTGCTTAGTAGGGCTTTCGGCCCCCCATAAGTGGTCAAAGTCAGCTTATTGCCCCCACAATCCGGGTCCTCATTTTACCTACCTCGGAAGGATAGAAGGCTGAGTCAACCTTGAGCCTGGTGAGATTTGAACTTGCAGTAATTGCAGGCAGCTGGCAGCTAAGTGCTACTTAACATCACTTTAGTCAGTTGCGCCACCAAGGCTCCTTCCCTTTAGCTGTATCTTTCCCCTTGCCTTGGAGTACAGATAGTCACAGAACCCCTATTTTGCTTTATTGCCAAAGCAAAATAAAGGCTAGGAGTACAGTCCACACTTCTTTAAGCTGGCATGTTTTCTGTAACTCTCACACTGGAGAGCAGCAATTTAATGCTGCCCTGCTGAAGAGCTCCAAGATGCATTTTGGCCAGTGGTGGTATTCAAATAATTTAATAACCGGTTCTCTGCCCTAATGATTTCTTCCAACATCCAGTTCACCAAACTGCTCAGAAAGTTAACAACTGGTTCTCCCGAACTGGTGCAAACTGGCTGAATCCCACCACTGATTTTGGCCTGATCCCTGAGGGCCATTTTTATATTGTGTTAAAGATGTAATTCATTAAGCGTATTCAGTTGGAGTTTGCCATGTTTGTACAGGACCTATGGAGTATGCAGTGTGAAATCGCTGGCAACTGAGAGCATATAGCACATTGGAGTCCTGTAAGAGCATTGCTCTGTTATGTGATCTGTTGCTTCTGGTGAGTCACTGTTTTCAATTAGGGGGCTGCTTAAAAGCAAAGTGAGAATAGTCATCCAAAGCCTGTGAAAGGATCAACCTCATGGATGGACTTTTTTTTTCAGGGATCATTTTTGCTGAGAGTTCTGACTCATGGGGGAGTATTATAGGTAATCTTGCTGTATTTTATTATTGCTTTTGGGCTAATTTCCAATTACAATTTTGAAAACACCGGTTACAGATAAATTATTCCACATAATAATGACTAGTTTATTAGTTTTCAATTTATTAGTGGTCACAGTACAGTCTATAAAACCAGCCTGTTTGTTTAGGATTCAATATGTTGGGAGATCCCTGAAAATGGATTAGTAACCAGTTTGTGATGTGCGAAGCAAGCCAAGGAATTAACTGGCCTTCACTGAGACTCATATTTAGCTGCAAGATCTTCCAGTGTTTCTGGATAGGCTCATACTATATTCTTAATCTGGTTAGCCTATCGTCCAAAAGTTACATTTGTACTGCAAGCTAAATTTGGTTGGAGTTAATCATGGTTAAGATTTGATTATTTAATGGGTACACTATGCAAACCCATCTGAGTTGTGATTCAGTGTACTGTAATCAAGTTAAGTATATTGTGGAAACAAACTTATTCGGACTGACTTTCACATAAGCATGTAAAACATGTAATTATAATTCCAAAGATGGATGGGTGGGTGGATAGATAGATAGATAGATGGATAGATGGATAGATGGATAGATAGATAGATAGATAGATAGATAGATAGATAGATAGATGGATACTGTTATATATGCGTATGTGTATATACATATCAGGACTGTGACCACTGATTTTTCAACACCTTCCTTGTATTTAGTCTGGAGTTTGAACTACTGGAAATGTAAAAGAGTCCCTAAAATATTTCATGAGACTGCGAAGATTTGCAATAGATCCACAAGATAGGTTACCAACTTTGCTAAAAGAATGATTGTGACATTGCTATGTTAATGGACTGTCATTAGATGCTCCTGGATAATATTCTCAAAAATAGTCTGAATCTGCATTCAAAAGCATTCCTGCATGTGGGTATTTCCAATTGTTGTGTTGCTCAGCCCTGGGAAGCATGCAGCAATGCAAGACACTCTGTACGCTTCAGAACAGGAAAATTGGACCAACACCATCTTTAAAATAGATGTGTGCATCCATATATCATGGTGAAAAAAAGAGTATGCAACTACACTCAGCCAAATAGTTACTGTACAGCTGTTGCATGTTCTGATGAATGTGTTCCTTTTAGACACATAGAACATTGGTGACAGAAATTGCTGTGTGTGGAGAAGCTATAATTTTAAAAGAGCTTAGTTACTACTGGAGGAAAAATTGTATTTTACATAAGGGAGGGGGATAAAGAATCTCTTATTGACCTTTAATTTGCCTGCCTGGGAAGTAAACAATTGAAATTTAATGTAGCCAGTTGGAACTTAATGTAGCTCATTGAAATTACTATTCAAATGTTATCAAATGCCCTTTGCGAGGGCTTTCATTATATTAATTTATACTGCTTGGTTGAGAGAGATTAAAGGGCAAAGAACTATTACGCGAAAGGCCTTTTAGAGAAGTAGTAAAGTCAGACTTAGTCCTGGTTATTTTGTAGGCATAGCCATGTGGTTTTCTTGGCAGTTTACCACCCTTTATGCAATGGTGTTTTTTGTTTTGTTTTCTCCAGTCTCCAGTGTAACCTACAAACCTTGGATTCTCGGGTGATGCCTCATCCAAGAGCTAACTAGTCCCAATCCCACTTAGTTTCTGAGCCAGCATAAGATTGGCCAGGTGCTGCCACTGCTGAGATCACAGGGAAGGATCAATGAATCATAATTAAGAACTGAGGCCTTGAGCAGGATGGGGATATTCCCAGTGGGTTCTCAAGAATCCAAGCAATGACTCCATTGAAGCCATCAGTGAAGAGACTGCAATATGTTCCCGCTATCCTTTTTAAAAAAATCCAAATATAAATCCAGAAGAAGGAGATGTGGGGAGCTGGAAGAGTTTCAAATGGATTTTCTCACCAGTGCTCCAAAGCAGAACTGCCATTATGCCAGAAACATTAGGAGGCCCTATAAAATTTTAGACCTTAAATTCATTCCACATTTCTGGGAGACAACTCTATTCCAGGTGCAACATGGATGCAAAACCTAGCTTTTGCAGCTACACATTGCAGTACATAAACTTGAAAGGTAGCAGAAATTATTCCATTGTATCTTGACCTGTTAGGTAATAGAAAGCCTTCTTGGTTAAGTAAAGAGCTGAAGTGAGCAGTTAAGGTTAGAGGTAAAGATTGATGTCAAAGACATAGGGTTCATACAGAAGAAAGACCCTACGTTAAAAAAATTGTTGCAAGCTATAACCAGAAATGAGAATGGATAGACAGAAAGGTCTGTTTGCAGAAAGGGAAAGTTTTTTTAAAATATAGGTATAAGGATGACCTTGGCACAGATCCAACCATTTTCTTTCAGCCAAGCACTTCATCCTTCCACAAATTTCTTTTCACTTCATATGTCAAGCAACACCTTTCAGTTTCAGCCTTAGGGAGGGTCAAAATAATGTCCCAAACCAAAGACACAGGATTGGAGAAATGCCACATTGCCCGGGAGTTCAATTTTTAATTAGCTTTCAAGTAGTTGGGATTGAAACCGCTAGCCTGAAAACCAAACATTTGTTTTAAATAGATTGTTAGCGCTTGTGATTATAAAATAAAATAAAAAAAAGATTCCTAGGGAATGATATTTACGGATTATAATCTCTCATTTTCTGGGTTTGCATAATATATTGAACTATAAACTAATCAAGCAGGCTGACATTGTGCAGTATTCTCCGTTCCAAGAAAAAAATAAACCAACATCATAACTAAAGCGACTTTGTATGTGATGCCCTCACAGCTGCTTGGTAATGTAAATGATCTGGTTTAGTGGGTCGTGGGAATGCAACAAAAGGCAGTCCTCTGTACTTAAATTCTCAGTCCTGGCCAAGTGGGTGGGAAGCTTCTGTCTCCTTCTTTGGCCTCTGAGAGGAAGGGGAGACCTTTCTGCTTCCCTCAGCAAGTCTATTATAGTCATCATTTTCAAGAGGGGGAAAAGGGGGATGTGAGAACAGAGAGAAAGAAATATCCTTATGACTCAGAGTGACTTTGATCACTGGAGATTCCATAATAAAGACCCCAGAGAGCTACTTGCTTCCCTCCCTCTCTCTACTTTGGTGCCAGCAATACTCTATGACAGACCTGGGTTGCACATCCTTCCCCTCATGCCAAGCACCTCTGCATCCTTCCAGGAGTCAATATTTACCAGCGGTTGCTATGAAGGACTTCTTAAAAGTTGGAATTTGCTCATTCAGTGGCTGGAAGATTTATATTCCAGCAGGCCAGCCCTTGAGCCAGTTCTTGTCCCCCTTCAGCTTGGCAACCTGGATTCAGATGTCAATTCCAAT
Source organism: Arizona elegans (assembly GCA_022577455.1). Lineage (NCBI taxonomy): Eukaryota > Metazoa > Chordata > Lepidosauria > Squamata > Colubridae > Arizona > Arizona elegans. The sequence continues at coordinate 315,208,646 of JAKOOJ010000001.1, read as the reverse complement.
TGAATATTTTTCAGACAAGCAGCTTATTGGCTCTTATGGTCCTTGTGACCATATATATGCAAGGTAAAGGTAAAGGTAAAGGTTCCCCACACACATATGTGCTAGTCGTTCTCAACTCTAGGGGGCAGTGCTGATCTCCGATTCAAAGCCGAAGAGCCAGCGCTGTCCGAAGACGTCTCTGTGGTCATGTGGCCGGCATGACTAAACACCAAAGGTGCACGGAACGCTGTTACCTTCCCACCAAAGGTGGTCCCTATTTTTCTACTTGCATTTTATACGTGCTTTCAAACTGCTAGGTTGGCAGAAGCTGGGAGAAGTAATGGGAGCTCGCCCCGTTACACAGCACTAGGGATTCGAAGTGCTGAACTGCCGACCTTTCGATCGACAAGCTCAGCGTCTTAGCCACTGAGCCACCGCATCCCTATATGCAAAGTACAAGAGTTCATTTCCAGGCTGTTGGCATATGAGACCTCACAGGCCACCATTATTATTAGTTGAGGTTTTTCTTTCTGAGGAATTATGTGCTGGGTGGAATATGCTGAGATTGGAAGCAAGTTCTTTGCTAGGGAAGGATAGCGGCTATCGGTTCGGTGATAGCTTTTCTTTAAAAGCCCCTGTTTATTTAGGTTGGTGAGACAGATGCTAAGTGCAGAGGACGTTAATATTGATGTTGATAGGATAATAGTTTTTATGTTTTGATTTTGTCTTATTTATTTAATTGATTTACATTGCTGCCCAGCTCACAAGGACATCTCCAAGCAACTAGCAACACATTAAAAACAGTACAAAATCTGGTAACAACAAACACATAAAAAAACCTGTAATGATTGCCAAAAGCTGACCCAATAAATACCCAATGACCATAACACCTCATGGGCCATCCAACCTCCTGAACCCCATGCCTGGAGCCAGTGGTAGGATTCAAATAATTTAACAACCGGTTCTCTACCTTAATGACCGGCTGGGTGGGTGTGGCCATGGTGGGCATGGCCAGGGGGTGTGACAGGCAGCACTCAGCCTCCTGCACCCCCCTGGGAGCAAAAACGGGTCGTGGAGGGGGTGCCCTGTTTTGGGCCTAGTAGGCCTCCCTGCAGCCTCCTGGGAACAAAAACAGGCCACTGGGGGGGGGGGCTGTGCTGCACCCCCTCTCCGCACCCCGTTTGGGCCTAGTAGGCCTCCCTGTACTTACCTGGGAGCCAAAACGGGGTGCATGGGGACTTCTGGAAAGGGTGGGGCGAGGCGGGGCGGGGCCAGCCAGCAATTTAACAACCAGTTCAGCCGAAGAGGTGCGAACCGGTTGAATCCCACCAATGCCTGGAGCACATCCAGATCTTCAGTGCTTTCCAAAAGGTTTGGACGGTCAGACCTAATCTAATGTCCTTTTTTTGTTGTTGTTTTTCTTTCTGTAATGTCTACGAAGATTCTCACTTATCCAGGTCATAACTGTATCAAAAGTGGTTTTTATTTTAAAAAGGCAACTGCACTGATTTTAAGGAAAAACAAGAGGTTTCGCTTCATATTCTAGAAGCTTCATCAGTTGCACTGGATGCTGTGGGAGATGGAAGGACGCTATTGACAGTTGAGATTAGTTGGTGGGAGGGGAAATGATAGGTTCTGACAGGATGGTGGTGGTGGGAAAGGAAATGGAAAGATTGTGGGGATTCCCTTTACAGTCAACTGGTCTTAACTCTCTCTGAGCCATTGTGGTTACTTGGGATTTTATCTGTGACCTCAGGGTCACCTGGATCAGAAGTGTGGGATCTTTTGGAACAGCCAAAAGGACGACATTGTAAATTGGGGATAGGTGGTGCCTTATCCCTCCTCCTCTGTTGAGAGAGGGCTGCTCAATGTTAACACAAATGGCCTCTCTTTCATATCAATGGTCCTCTCTATCCAAATTTTTCTTTATGTAGATGCCATTTGAAGAGATTATTTCTTCCCTAGAGTTCTGGAAGAGGGTTTAGTACAGCATATGATGCTTCCTCCCCTCTTAACCTTAACTATGAGTGGGTTTGGCCATTCTGCTATCTCTCTGTCCTGACAAAACATACCTGGTGTGGTCCACCAAGGAGTCCTTGGTGTTAGAAGCATGGCTTGAACTTTACCTGTATGTTAGTATCAACATAACCATAGTTTGCGATTGCTGCCCAAGGACATGTCTTGGTTGAGAGCCAATCCCCCTCCACTCCCCCTTGTATCCTCCTTTCCGGGTGCTGTCCTGCAGTGTGCAACAGATAGCAATTAAGGAGGAAAACAATTAGGTCACTGCCACTGCAGGCTTTGTCTTGCAATCGGGCCCTTTGGAGGGATGCTGTCTTTGCCTCCCTGCATCCTGGCACTTATCTTGTTCCTGCCAGAGCCTTACATAGAGCAGGCAGGAATGATGAGGCGTGCATGGCGCCATGCGTTCCGAGATAACAACCGTAGGTGCTCAGAAGGTTCCCAGAAGACAGGGAGGGGAAAGGCACGGAATGTGGCTTGCACTGGAGAAGGAGGGGAGCCGCTTGTTCTGAGGGAACTGCCAGGGAAACCAAGTGGATCCTCAAATAGCCATGCTGTGCTGTGGTCTTTTTCCAGGTGCACTGAAAAAAAGGAGGGGCAGGGAGATGACCCCCTCCCCCCTTCTCATACTGGCAACATCTGACTAGGTCCTCTCCTGGGGTGGGAAGAAGGGGGCTGGATACTCTATTGCAGGAGGGCTGTTTTTTTTAAAAAAAAAAATTTATTAGCTACCTATTTGTTGGGGACACTCACTGAAGAAAAAAAAATGAGCACTGTGGCCATGGCCAAACCACAGAAAGGAAGAAAAAAAATGGAGGAATTGGAAATAACAGATAACAGAAGGGGAAGCAATTTCTAAATACAATATAGAGCAATCCAACCAACACAGGGAGGGGTTCAGAAACCCTCTTGCAGTTGTACAGGTAGCCCTTGACTTAACAACATTTCGTTTAGTGACCGGTTCAAAGTTACAACATCACTGAAAAAAGTGACTTAGGACCATTTCTCTTAACAACTGTGGCAAGAAAGGTCATAAAATAGGGCAAAACTCACTTAACAAATGTCTCACTTAGCCACAGAAATTTTGGGCTAAACTGTGGTCATAAGCTGTATTTAGTGGTCTTAAGATAGAACTGGGGATTCACCAAGAAGGTTATACTGATTGGGGATGAAGCAACTGTTCCTCACTCGTCCCTCTGAAACCAATTTTGCGGCAAAATAGTCACTTCCAAAATATTTATAAATTCCCATATACCCTTGGCAGAATAGAATGTGAATAAATGAGATTTATTTTCTAGAAAAATTAATGCCCAGTGCTTTCTGTGTTCCAAAGTTCATGCTAGCTCTGGTAATGCAAGGAGTCAAGACTTTTCACATTCCAAGATGAAACAGGCTTTGGACCGGGTAGTGGCTTGGATGCATGGAGCTTCTGGATCTGGAATGTTAACATCTTTTAATTCTGGATGGGGTTGCACAGCCCCAGACAGACCCAATATGCACTTGGTGGTTTTCCTAGACTTTCAACTCCTGCTCAAAGAGCAAATGGCAGTTATGACTATGAGAGCCTTTACACAACTTTTTTGTTGTGTGCCAGTTGCATGCTGAATCAAGAATCCCTGCATTTAGTCACTCAAGCCCTGGTTATCACATGTCTGAACTATTACAATGCACTCTACTTGAGGCTACCTTTAGAGAGTATTCAGAAGTTTCAGCTGGCACAGAATGCAGCCATGCAAACAGTTCCTGGGGCCCCTTGGGTGGGCCATATATACCACTGTTGTGTAAACTACACTAGTTGCCAGTTTGCTTCCAGTTCCAATTCAAGATGCTGGATCTTACCTTTAAAGCCTTTCATGGCATGGGTCCGGGTTATCTGAGGAACCATCTCACCCAATGGGACTGGCCCACCCCACCCAGTCAGCAGAAATGGCATGTTGCATCAGTCAAGGAATTCTGGCTGGCAGGTTCAGGACAAAAGCCTTTTCTGCCATGACTCCCACCCTCTGGAACATTGTGCCCCCCTGAGGTGAGATCCACACCCACCCTTTTGGCCTTCTGAAGTGCCCTGAAGACCTGACCCTTGCCAATTGGCATAGGACCCAATGGGGGCGTGTTATAGTGGAGGTGGATAACAGACAGAGATAAGACCCCGCCTCCTCCCCATGTGCTTCTTGTTCCCTTCCTTGCCACCTTTATTAATTTTGAAGTCAATTTTAATGTCAATATTTATTGTTTTAATGTTTTATGTTGTCGTTTTTATTGGTTGTAAACTGCCTAGAGTCGCCTCTGAATGAGATAGATGGCATATATATATATACATTTAATTAATAAATAGCCATTGGACATTTAAGCCCTATGGCTTTACCAGCCCACCCCATTTTAGTGAATATTCTTATAGATGGTTGAGGAAGCAGAAAGATTGAAATTAGGGTTAGTATTAATATGGAGCACTTCCACTGGCTTTCATCCCTCCACCCTCAGAAGCAGTTTCCACCTCATCAACCTGAGGACATCCTTACTGTTGCTATCCTTATACTTAACACTCCCTATTAACCAACCAGCAAGTTCCCCATCTGAATAACAAGGGAATGCAAAAATTGACATTTAGCTAATGCTGCCCGCTTCGCAATTGTCTATTTGTTTTTAAAAGGAGGAGGGTGGGAGAGTCACTCTGTTTAAAAAGCATGGAAAAACGAGAGATGACAACTGAGGTCAAGATGAGGCAAGAATAATTCTTATCAGTGCAAAGCAATGTACTTCACTAGTCCAGCATTATCACCACAGAAATCTCTTCACAACATTTCCTCGTGTGTTGCAGTTGAGTCAGATACTATTGTAATTGTCTTGGCTGCTGAAGAATTTTAAGTCATGGGAACATAGGCATGCTGTGGTGCAAATGCCCCACATCCAGTGTTCCAAACAACTTTATTCTCATCTGTTTTCTTTAGCAATCATTTCCTTACGAATCATTGCCCTCTCTTGCTAACTCTGACTGGTAGGGCTTTCAGATTAGCGCATTTTGCTGGAGTAGCAGCAGTTTAGAAACCAGCTTCCCAAGCATTCATTCCAGGCAAATTTTTCATCAACATTAAATAGTGAGAAAGTTCTCAGTGGAGTATATTCAGTTTATTCCTCCAGGTAAGAAAAGCCCAGCTGGGTAACACCATAAATCCATCTATCCAGCATTCTGTCCAATACAGGGCCAGGTTATCTGTGAGACTGCCTTTCCTTAAGGACATCTATCCATCCTACCAGGTCAGAGCGGGCATGCTCCTAGCCTCTTCCTGTAAATATTGCCATCTGATAGAAGCTAGGAAGCGTGCATTTCTGTGGCAGCCCTGCCCTATGGAATACTTTGCCCCCTTAAGTTTGGAAGACCTCTAGCCTCTTAGCCTTCCATAAAGCTTTGAAGACCTGGCTTTTCCCCCCAGCACTGGGGTGACATTGGATAATTGCACAAAAGAAGGTTGACCTGGCATTAAGTCTTTGTTGTTTTTTAAAATTCTAATGTTTAAAACTGTTTAGCTTTATAGTTTTAATATGATTTATAGGTTGTTTTAATTGGGAGTTGTCCAGAGTTGGTTCAAAGATGGGCTAAATAAAAGTTTTAAATACCGTATTTTCCGGCGTATAAGACGACTTTTTAACACATGAAAATCTTCTCAAAAGTCGGGGGTTGTCTTATACGCCGGGTGTCGTTCTCCTGTAACCAGGCAGACCAGCCCAAAAGGCTCTGACGAGCCTTAAATGGCTCTGGCGATCCCAGCTCTGACGATCCCAACTCTGACAATCCCAGCTGAGTTCCTTGCAACTCAGCTGGGATCGCCAGAAACCATGTAAAAGGAAAAAAGTTTTTTTCCCTTTTACTCTGACGATTCAAGCTCTGACGATCCCAGCTGAGTTCCTTGCAACTCAGCTGGGATCGCCAGAACCATGGCTCTGACGGTCCCAGCTCTGACGGTAGATCCCATCCCAGCTGAGTTCCCTGCAACTCAGCTGGGATGGCCAGAAACCATGTAAAAGGAAAAAAGTTTTCCCCCTCCAGCTTGCTTACTTCAGCTGCTAGTCGCAACGCTTGCCTTGCTTCGCTTGCCTGAATCTATTCCATCAGCAAGCAACTCCCTGCCTGCAATCAAGCAAGCAGGGAGTTGTGGACTTCAACTCCCAGAATTCGTCAGCCAGCAAAGCAAAGCTGGATGAGGAATTCTGGGAGTTGAAGTCTACAAGTCTTAAAGTTGCCAAGGTTGGAGACCCCTGTTCTATTGGGTAAGTTTTTTTCCCCTTTGGGAGCTTTAAAAAAATAGTCAATTGGGGTTTTTTTAGTTGTTCTTTTTTAGACCTAGCCATTTAAAGTTTAGGAAGTTTTAAATTTAGCTTTCATATAAAAATAAAAATAAAATAAAATAAAATAATATTTGTGCAGCTTTCTGAGATTTAGTGTGTTTCTGTAGTGTTTCACTCTAACTACACAAACACACAAAATCTCACAAAGCTGTATGTGGAATTTTGTGTGTGTAAAGTGTGAAAGTTGGTTTTTTGGACTTTTTGTGGCTGTGTGAGGTTCCTGCTTGTTGCAGGGGCCATTTTGGGTCTAGCACAGCTGCTTTTACATTGTGGGTGAGCCAGTTGTGTTGTGTTGTGTGTGTTTAGAGTGTGAAAGTTTTTTGGGGGGGCTTTTCATGGCTGTGTGAGGTTCCTGCTTGTTGCAGGGGCCATTTTGGGACTAGCACAGCTGCTTTTACATTGTAGGTGAGCCAGTTGATGTTTTTTAATTTTTATTTTGTATGCATTGGAAGAGGGGTAGTCTTATATGGCGAGTATAGCCCAAACCCTATATTTTAACAGGAAAAGTTGGGGGTCGTCTTATACCCCCAGTCGTCTTATATGCCGGAAAATACGGTAAATAAATTCTGTACCACATAGTGGCCAACTGGATGCATTGGGAGAGCATTCAAGTCTGGAGGATAATCATAGCATCCTTCCACTGTAGTTTCCCAGCAAACCAATGTTTAAAGTGTGTTGCCCATGATTCAGGATATTGTAACATTCATTAATATTAGTAGACACTGACAGCCTGATACTGCATGAATTTGTTCAGTCCTTGTTTAAAACTTGGTTGCCTTTACTAGTGAGTACCATAGTTTAATTATGCTCCTGCATTTAATTTCAATGGATGACCTCAAGTCTGAACAGTAAAGATAGGAAGATAGGTTTTTTTGTCCAGAGTGAAAAGGATTTTGCAGAACTGCATGGAAGAATAGGATGCTGTAGCATCTTTTGTTCAAATGTTGGCAAATTATTTTGTTATTGCTGACCAGGATTCCAGCTTTCCTGATAAGTAAACAAAGAACTAGCTACAGGTGAAAAATTGCCTCAGATAAAAGTGAAGGCTAGAGGAAGACATGCCTTGCATTTAGCTTATAGAGTAAGCCATATTGAGCCCCTATTTTTAGCCTCTTATTTGACAGAATAGGGAAAAATTGTTAAGAAAACAAAGCAAGGAAGAAGCATCATGCTCAAATATGCTTTAAGTGCTCCAAAAAGAGAGAGAGAGACCTCCCTCCCTCCCTTCCTCCCATCCATCCATCCCAAAGTAACAATTTTCATCTGTTCCCAAATTTATTCAGCCTACAACTTGTCCTCAGGAAATGGTCTCGGCTAACGGCCATTGTCTAAGGGTGACTATGTTCTATCATTTCTGAAGCTGGGAAGAGCTAACTGTTATTTCTGTAGGTTTCAGCTCTCATTTTGCTTGTACAAACTCTTTGCCCAGCCACTGAATAAGAACAAAAAAAGTCTTGCTTATTATTTTATGTCATTCACAATTGTGTCTGCTTCCCTCCCTCTGGCTTTTTAAATTTCCTCCTAGCTTCGAAAAGCAACCCGAGACTCGAGATAGGCAAGAACTATGTCAACCAGCATGAGTTCTTGAAGCTGCTTAGGAGAAGTTGTGAAAGCAAAAAGGAGCTGAGTCTGAAAGGATACCGATCTCTTATTAAATTATTCATGTCATCTAGTTCGTATTTACTCAACAAGCGATTCATTTTGTGACCTCCCGTATTCTTTCACATGGAGGGAGCAAATTAACAAAGCACTTCTCACCTATATGGATCAATGTGTGCAGGGGTGAAATGCTCCCGGTTCGGACCGGATCATCCGATCCGGTAGTGATGGCAGCGGGTGGTTTGGAGAACCAGTAGCAAAAATCCCTGCCCTCCCCCCCCCCCCCGCCCAGCTGAACCGTGCAATCACGGGTTTTTTTTACTTTTAAAAGCAGTTTTTCTTCGGCCAAAATAAATGCTTTTAAAAGTAAAAAAAAAGCCTCTGATGATCGGGCGGCTCAGCTGGGATCGTCAGAGCTTTTTAAAAGCATTTTTTCTACAACCTCTTTGGCCGAAGAGGTTGTAGAAAAAATGTTTTTAAAAGTTAAAAAAAAAAAAAAAGTTGGCCATGCCTACCCAGTCACATTATACCCCCCACCAACCCACACCCACAGAACCGGTAGTAACAAATTTTACATTTCACCACTGAATGTGTGCCATATGAGGTGCTGTTTGATGCCATCTAAGCCACAGGTCTCCAACCTTAGCAACTTTAAGACTTGTGGACTTCAACTGGCTGAGGAATTCTGGGAGTTGAAGTCCACAAGTCTTAAAGTTGCTAAGGTTGGAGACCTCTGATCTAAGCAGCATGCCAGGAGGTTTCGGTTATTTAGAGTTCGTGACGTGGGAAGTAATTATCAGTGATGAAAATAGGGTGTAAAAGAGAAAGTACAGATCCTCAGTGAACAAGGTTCCCCTCTCCATCCAAATCAGCGGGTCCAGATTTGTAGGGGAATGAGGCCTTTTAAAGTTTTCCACATTTTCCCAATGTGCCCTTCCTGCCTCCTCCACAGAATGAAGTAATGAGAAAGGTGGCAGAGGTGTGAAGAAGGACTAATTGCTTTGGCATGGAAAAAGAGTTTCTTCTCATTCTGACTTGCTGTTAGGAAGATAGCCAATGGGTTTTCTCTGGTGTTGCTATGAGCGATGTCTGGTAGCTGGTGCTCTCTTCTTCCACAAGCCGGCTCACATTTTCCATATCTCCCTGTAGCATTTCTCATGGCCTCTTTGGCAGGATAATCTCACAAGAGAGACAGTTTATCTTCTGTAGGAAGGGAAGGGATACTGCTCTGCTCTGCACTGTACGTGTCATGGAAAATCAGAGCTGTCCTGAAGGAGAGTTTTCTGTTATGGAGTTGCCAATTTAAAAGCACACACACACACAAAAAAAAACCCAGGTCCTGCCGTAGTAAGAATATAAACTGACATTTATATTATATTATCAGGCTGGGAGACCAAGTTATGGGAAATGAGCTATGCTTCAAAACTATTTTTTGAAGAGAGGATACAAATTTTATAATAAATAAAAAAATTTAAAAAGCATCACCAAGACTAGCAGCAAGTAATAGCACTGTCATGGCTGCCATCTTGACTTCATGGTCTGCTATAAAATGCTTCACATTTTATGCTTAGCATCATCCTCTAATTTCAACCTCCATTTTGGAATCTTACCATGATACTGTGAAAAGAACAAAAAGGGCTTATAGGCATACATATAATGTAGGACTAAAAAGCAGGTGCCATGTATCAGCTACAGATATGGAGCAGAACAAAAATCCCCTGTGTTTCATCTTATTTCCATCGATAGAAATTAGGCAACTTATGGGACAGGGCAGTAATGGCAGAGCCTAAGATTAATTTTTAAATGTGAAGGCCATCAGGACCCGAACCATAGTTCGAGTATTAGCACTCCCTTGGGATGGTTCCAGTGGTGGGCTGCTGGGGGTTTGCAGGGGTTCGGGAGAATCTCTAGTTAAGATTATGTGCAGTTTGGAGAACCCCCAAATCCCACTTTTGGCTGCCTTTGCCCACCCTGCCCCACCCTTCCCAGGAGTCCCCACGCGGCCCATTTTGGATGCACGTAAGTGCAGGGTGCATGCAGAGGCTTGGGGAGGGTGAAAAACGGGCCTACCGGAAGTTCAGGCCTGTTTCTGGCCTCCAGAGGGCCTCCGGAGCCTGGGGAGGCTGTTTTTGATCTCTTGGAGGCTTGAGGAAAGCCTCTGGAGCCTGGGGAGGGCAAAAACACCCCCGGTGCAGGAGGCCATCTAGGTCACGCCCACCATGGCCACGCTCAGCCAGCAACCAGGCAGAGAACCCCTTGCTAACATTTTTGAAGCCTACCTCTGGATGGTTCTGTGTGTGTCATGAATATATTTAGCTCTACTCCAATGTTTTTCAGCCTTTGTGGCTTTAAGACATGTTGGACCAACTCCAACATGTCTGCCCTTGGGGTGCACCCGGAGGCTCCAGCTGGTCCAGAATGCGGCCACGCGGGTTGTTACAGGAGCTTCCTGTTACTCCCGTGCAACACCTCTCCTGCGCAAGCTGCACTGGCTGCCGGTGGCCTTCCGGATCCGCTTCAAGGTGCTGGTACTTACCTATAAAGCCCTTCAGGGCATGGGCCCGAAGTACTTGCAGGACCACCTCCTACCAGCCTCCCACCGCCCAGTGCATTCTCATAGAACTGCCCTCCTCCGGGTGCCATCGGCCAGACAATGTCGGCTGGCGACCCCCAGGATGAGGGCGTTCTCTGTGGCTGCACTGACCTTCTGGAATGGGTTACCCACCGAGCTCCGGACAGCTCCCGATCTCTGCACTTTCCGCGCTGGCCTGAAGACATGGCTTTTTCAGCAAATTCCCTGACCGACTATGAGGCTTTTAACTTTGGGGATTTTAAATTCGGATTGGTTTTTAGTATTTTATTGTTGTGGTTTTTATTGTATGAGCTGCCCCGAGTCCTATGGGAGAAGGGCGGCATATAAATTTTAATAATATAATATATTATATAACTCCCAGAATTCCCTAGCCAGCTTCCCAAAAAAGAAGTAAAAGTGTCTGCAAAGTGTGGTCAAAAAAGTCAAAATGGCAGCCACAACAGACTAATCAAAGCACATAAATGCACATAAAACTAGGCAGAGCTTCAACTCCACTGTCATGGCTGCCATCTTGACTTCCGTGGTCTGCTATAAAATAAGATACTCAGCTGCTACAACCGCAGTTTAACTCAGCTTAAAGGACACCCCATGCTGTCGGGGGAATTCTGGGAATTGAAGTCCACACATCTTAAAGTCGCTAAGGCTGAGAAACACTGCTCTACTCCATTTCCTACAAGTAGATCTTAGCTGTCAGGCTTTCACTTGAGGAATGACAGTATCTGCAAATGCCTTCAAGGACATGTTCTCAATGGGGTGGAGCATCGCTAAAGACAGGAGATGCAATTCTGAAGAGTTGCTGATGTGGGATTCTATTTGTAGTGTTGGTTTTCTGTGGCGGCACAGAAGACGATGTTTGTAGCAAATTATTTTGGTCTGTGTGAAATAAAGAGATCCCTCCTTGAAGTAGTCCATTGGAGGATAGCTGGGAAGTTGAGATGCCATGATAATATATAGGAATAATGAGTGCTGGAACAAAAATCTTCTAGATGCTGATGCTTCTTCCACTTGAAACATGTAATTTCCCACTGCTTAAAGTGCCCAAAGCTGTTAGGAAAGCTGCACGCTTTTCCTCCATAGCCGCAACTTTCGGGCTGCTGGAATTTTGCCTGCAACAAAAAATTGGGGAGAGAAGAATCTTTGCATGAGACAGCTCTGCATCTTCCTCTAATTTTAGCTTGTGATTACAACACAGCGGGGGTTACTGCCCTCTCTGCTTTACTGCTGCCCTGCAGTTTTAGCTATGGAGCTAAAAATACCCCTGTGTTGTGCAGTCCAAAACATCATTTGGCTCCAGCTGTATGAATCCCAGGGGGTGGTTGTGAATCATGTTTTCTTTTCAGAAAAGGGTCATGGGGAGATCCTATTGATTGCGCATCTTCCTTTGTGAGAAGTCCCATCGGTCTTTTATGCCCCTTTGCCTAATCCTCAGGGAAGAGGCTATTTCTGTTCCATGATGAAAGTCCTATGAAATATGAGGATAAAACTTTGATTTTTGTCATGCAGAAGGCCAAAATAATTGTATACATTCAGACTGCTTGATGTCCAGTTTCCTGATACCACTCTGCTCCTAAGGCTGTATACACAGTTTAGGGGGTAAGGACACCTTGGGAATTTCAAGGGCATTTAGAGGACATACTTATATATAGTTTGTTCTAAAAACAGCTATTAGGATGGACAGCCATCACCAAACCTCTGTGTGCCAGAAGGCTGACTAACCACAGAGGATGCTTTCCCAGGAAGAGTTCAATGGAACCTGAAAGTACAATTGTGTTGGATTTTTGCTGCATGTGAGTTTATTTGCTTATTTTCTAATTAAAGGACACTTTAAAAGTCAGGTGGGGCAGGGAGTCTTAAAGGGATACTTAGTGCCCATATTAAAAACTCGAAAACATCCCATCCCTAAAAGGGCCTAACGGGAAAGACTAATGATGAAGTCGTCAAGGCCAACCTCTTCAACACGTTCTTCAGTTCAGTCTTTATTAACAGCAATGGCTCATGCCCAGTGGTGGAATCTAAAAATTTTCGCCACCAGTTCTGTGGGCGTGGCTTGGTGGGTGTGGCTTGGTGGTCATGTGGCTGGGTAGGTGTGGCCAACATGACATCACTCACATCACTCTTTCTTTCTTTCTTTCTTTCTTTCTTTCTTTCTTTCTTTCTTTCTTCTCTCTCTCTCTCTCTCTCTCTCTCTCTCTCTCTCTCCCCCTTCCTCTTTCGGGTGGGAAGGCAAGTGAGCAGCAGTTGCCCAAACATCCCACGGAAGCCAAGCGTGTCAGGCCCAAAAGGCGAGCCTCGCCTCACCATGTTCCCCCGAGGAGGCTCTTTGGCTGAGCGTAGCGGGTCTCCCTTCCCCAACACCGGCATCGGCCTTACATCTGCCCGCCCTCCCGGGGCTGCCGATGCACACCCCAGCGGAGCAGCAATCTCGGCTCCAGCGGTAGTGATGGAAGAAGGAAGAAAGTGAGCGGCCCCTCTCAACACCAGTGTCTCAGCCCCAGCGCAATGGTTGCATCCCCCTCAAGGGCCGCCAGGCCAGCGGGAAGCAACTCTCTCCCATGCAAACGCTGGATTCCCGCCGCGAGTGACAAGAAAATCTAATTGGCCTCGGGTGGGATGGGATGGGGAGGGTTTCTCTTCCTTCCTCATGAATTAAAAACCCACATTAAAGCGGAGGAGGAGGAGGAAAAGTGGGGCTTGCTGCACAAAAGCTCCAAAGGCCTGCATTCTCCCTCCCTTGCATGGGCAGCATCTTGGCCTTACAGCCGCCATGGTCTGCCCCGCACAAGCCGTGGGCATTGCATTGGGGTGCTGGAGGCGAGCGGAGCCATGTAGTTTTGCAGAGGAGGTAGAATAACGTGGCAGCTGTCCACGTCCTGTTTCTTGCCAGCCAGACAGTAGAAAGGGGGGGTAGGAGGAAGGGAGGGGGTGGCTGGGTCTCCCTGGCCTTTGCTGGGCACTCTCCCCCCCTCCCACTCCCCTCAATCGCTTCCGAAAGACACGAGAGGTGTTTTGGACAAAGGTAACAGCTGCTGCGTCTCCCCCAAGGGCGTGGGGGTTAGGGTTAGCTGGACACCGACCTCGGAAGGCAAGCAGGTGTGGGGGACCGCTGGGAAGGCAACATGGAAGGCAAGCAAGCATGGCAGGGCTGTGGGAGTAGGCTGCTAGCTCCCTTCCCCGCAGCCCTGCCATGCTTGCCTGCCTTCCACGTGGCCTTCCGCTTGCCTGCTTTCATAAGCTGGCCATGGGGATGCCGGGAAGACAGCATGGAAGGCAGGGAAGCATGGCAGGGCTGCGGGAAGGGAGTAGGCTGCTAGCTCCCTTCCCCGCGGCCCTGCCATGCTTGCCTGCCTTCCACGTGGCCTTCCACTTGCCTGCCTTTGCAAGCTGGCCACGGGGATTCCGGAAAGGCCACGTGGAAGGCAGAAAGCATTGCAAGACTGCGGGCCGTGGACCGGTTCGGGGGCGTGGTCAGCCAGCAGTTGCTACCGGTTCGACGAACCAGCCCCAATCTCCACTACCAGTTTGCCCAAACCGATCTGAACTGGTAGCATTTCACCCCTGCCCCACATTTCCTAGTTGTACCACCACTAGTTGCAACAATCTGCTACATATTGATTTTACTTCAGCTTCAACCGCAATAATACACTAGCAAACAATAGATAAAAACTCAAGGTAAACCGCTCCAAACTCAATTGCAGAAAATATGACTTCAGCAACAGAGTGGTCAACGCCTGGAATGCACCACCTGACTTTGTTGTTACATCCTCAAACCCCCATAACTTTAACCTTAAACTGTCTACCGTGGACCTCACCCCATTCCTGAGGTCTGTAAAGCGGGCGTGCATAAGCGCACCAGTGTGTCTACCGTCCCTGTCCTACTGTCCCCATTTATTTGTCCCCATTTCCTGTGCTCATATTCATGTTTATACTTATATCTGTTATCTCATACATGTTTGACAAACTAAATAAAATAAATAAATAAATATTGCCAGCCAAGAGTGATGGCAATTCTGCAATGGAATGCTATAAGGGTTACACAAGCAGAGAGACAAGGTGGGGTTTAATCTTAGTTCATCAAAACTGGGGAGACCTGGAAATATTAGTCTAAATCATGATGAAAATGTCAGATGGAAAGATGGAACAGGAAAACGTTTTCGTTTTGGACTTGAAGTAAGGAGGTCCTTCTTCTGCAGTGTTGCTCAACCCCAGCAACTTAGAGAGGTGTGGACTTCAGCTAGCAAGGGGAATTTTGGAAGTTGGAAGTCCACACATCTTTAAGTTATCAAGGTTGAGAAGAAGAAACACTGTTCCAGTGTGTCAAATCACAGGACCTAGTAATTAAGGGAAAATATATAGAGGGAAAAGTTCAGGCAAGAGCCTTTGGCAGTCCTTGGGATTTAGTCTCTTGATAACAGCCAATCCAATTGGATCTGGCCATCCTGTCCTGCTTTCTCTCTCCAGCAATGAAAAAAACAAGCAGCTATTCCACAGAATCTGCACTAAAGATGAATGGCCTCATTCATATTTGTTCTCACCCAATCTTTGATATCTTCTGGGTAGACTTGGTTTCACTAACTTCACTAAGTGTTCTGACCTAGGCTTCCTTAGAAATTAAACATCACAAACTTAGTCCCGGCAAACCTCTTTAATTCATATGGCTGTAAATTACTTTCATTTACAGTCCGAAAGGCTTGATAAACAGTCTTTCAGATGAAGGTTATCAACACCCACCTATCTCACGTGGAACACTGCCAAAGAGCTAATTTCCAGATGCAGGGCAAGGCCAAACTTGGCACAGAGTCACAAACAGAATTTTCAGATCTTGAATCGGCCAGATGAACTAATTGCTTCCTGCAAAAGCTCACGTCCCATTCGCTTCTCTTTTACGTATGTCTTATGGGAGGGGCCAATCATCTCCAAGCCTTACTCCCAAGTCAGCCGTTTCTTTAATTGTTCCTGTCTCCTGGTAGCTGTGTGCATGCGCACACTGGGAACAGGCTTACACTGTTCTTCTGCCTCGCTGATGTCAGACTCCAGAGGCAGCAAAGAACTTCCAGATGGCCTTGGCCCCCTCTCTGCCTCTGACGCAGAGCCATCGTCCAAGCCTTTCCCAGACTCCAGGACTGGCCCATGTTCCTCCCCAACCTCCTCACTGTCCGAATCTGCTGCCAGCTCTGCTGGCCGCTGGCCGGCCACAACACTAAGTCCAATTATTTGTGCTTCCATATAACTGTAATCTGGATGTTTGTAGTCCAGATCTGGCAGCCCTAGTTTTCACACAAGACATTTTACTCTATCAGTTCAGGATCTAATGGCTGTATTCAACTATTCCCAAGCTCAATTAATTCATATGTGTAAACCCAACCTATTAGCGGGTTTAGAATTCAGTGCACTGTGCATATTGATAAAATGGGTTTAAACAAGAGCCTTGTAGGTTAAGGAAACAGAGTCATTGTCTTTATTTAATTTATATTTTAATTAACTCCCCCACCCCCACCATCCATTTGCTAGACTATGGCTTGGTATGCTATTCAAAAACAAAATGCAACTCTTACAAACTGTTGTAGTTTAGCTCTAAGTTGCAAGCAAAGTCATCCAGACAAAATGGCATGGGCCCAGGTTGGGGAACCACCTCTTCCTGATCCCATCTCTCCACCCCATCAGGTCCAGCAAGAAAGGTTGTGGCTCCCATCTGGCACGGAGCTCCATCTGGCGGAACCCAGGCAGCATGCCTTTTCTGCTGTGGCTTCTGCTCTCTGGAGCATCATTCCCAGAATTTTTTCCTGAAGCCCTTGTGGCCTTCTCGACCCATCAGTTAGGCAGAAGAAGAGGGGACATCAGAGGCATCAGGAAAATTCTGACTCAAGGCTACTGTTCCTCGTCTGTTATTACTAAGGGGGGTTCTGTAAACTGAAGTCCTAGGGCTAAGCTCAGGAGTTTATTGGAAAACAGCTGAGCGAGATAACATACTGTTCAGGCTGGCTTGCAGCCAAATGCCTTTCACTGGTTAAAATAGTCAAGAGACAGTTTTTCAGAGTCATTTATATTTGGCCAAGGCCTTGATGGAAGAAAAGTAACAGACCTGTTTGGAGCTACATAATTGAGAAAATGAAATAATAACAGCAGCATGGTCCAAGATCAAATTTTTGGAGATGTGGCTTGATTTTTATTTTATTTTTTTTGTTAAAAGTGGTCTGTTTGCAACAAAATTAGTCTCTTATATTGCAAGTTCTTTATAATGACCGTCTCATTAACTCTCACCAGAATCAAGGTTCCATTTTGTAATGTGCTCATTCAGGGTAATTTGACAAAGTGCACCAGCACTGCTCATACACTGGATCTCTTACCTGGGGCCATTCCAAAGGAAGAGAATGGCTTGATTTTCATTTGGGGATGTGCGTACAACTGAAATGCATCATCCGTGACAAAATCAATAGAAAAATGACTTTGAAACAAACCAAACAAGCGAGCAAGCGAGAGAAAGGTCACAAAATCTCTAAAACAATATCACTTTTTCATCCTCGGTGCCTTTTCTGCCTACAAATGCTTGCAGAATACTGAAATGGTGATGCCTCTTCCTGCCTTGAAATGTCATGATTCACCACTGCTGCAAAGCTTTTCAGATTTTATTCAGACAACAGCCTGAACCTCATTACAGAAACTAACAGTGGGCTCATGTACATGCATTAACCCATAACCTAACCTAAGAAGTTCACATGACATTCTATGCCACAAAAAAATAAATTGGCTAGCACTAATCAAGGTAACGTATTGTGTTAATGTAGTCTACTGCTACAGTAGACCATTACTTGACCTGGTTAAGTGTGTTGAGGAAAATACTTGTGTTTTTCTCTATCCATATATCTTCATCCTCCAGTGAAATAACTCAAACCACATTCTCTATCATTGAATTCTTATTAGCTCTTGTTTCTCAAAGGACTACCTTCTTCCAGTTATGTCTGCCTGCAGTGTTAGAGCTGAGTGGCCAAGCTTGCGTTTTCATCTTAAAAATTGTATCATCTTGTGGATGATTTTGGAGACATGCCTTTCCTATGTCCAGCCCTGTGTACGGGACAGTATCTCCGCCACATACATATATCCCCTCACTTTATTAACATTTACAATCGCACTTAAAGAGGTTACTGTTTCAGACCAGGGCAATTTAGCATCCTGTATTAATATTAGTATTTTACTCTTGGATGCTGTATAATGTTTTCTTTCCAGTATATTACGGTAATATGTATTATTCTTATTGCCCATATTGTTTATTCTGTTTGAATTTTTAATTTGTGTGTCACCTCTAGAGACCATTGGAGAATTGAGGCAGCTTATTAATGAAATAAATAAGTAATTAAATTCCACATGCTGTTATTTCTCCAGTTCTCCAAATTTAGATTGCAAGCACCAGAGGGTGGATTTGATGCCTGCTTTGCTTATGAATGTTTTAATGCATGCAACCTTATGGTGTCGTTGAACTAACCATTGTTCATATCATAGCTAGCGCAGGGCTTGTCTGCAGGATGCATGTTGTACTTGGTAGGTGAATATTTTGCGGGTCTTCCTGAACAGGCAAAGTTCATAGCAGAAAGTTAGATTAAGGTCTTCTAAAATAGGACTGGGTTACTTAAACATGTTCTTCACGCTTTCAAATCAACACTCTGTTAGAAAAGCAGTTTTGAAGCATTCCGTTAGTACTTTAAATATTCCACATCGGGACTGCCAGCAATCCCCTGACAGTCCTCAGCCAGGAGAAACTGGAACCCTGGATTTTCTGAAAATGGCATGTCATAGCTCAAGCCGCTGCTATGGATGCAAATGTTGTTTCTCTAATGTTGACTCTGGGCAAGATTTGGGGCTGACGGAGGCCCTTTCTGCAGCAACAGACTGGTGTCATCTGAGCAGGAGATGGCTGGCATTCTCTGGGTGGCTTCCATTCTTTCCAGAGCAAGGTCTCGCTTTGTAGAGGGTAAGGCAACATGACACCCTGCAAGCAAATTACAGAAAAGAGCACTGAGACCTTGAGCTGCGTGTGTAATGGTGGTCACACAAAATGCTTAATCAGAGCAGGTAAAGACCTGCTACAACCTACATCTTATGCTTATTGGGAGTGTGCTAAGTGAACCCAGCCTATACAGCAGGGGTGTCAAACTTGATTTCATTAAGGGCCGCATCATGGTTTAACCTCGGGGGGGGGGTATGGTGGCCGTGGCCAGCTTCATGTCACTTGTGTCGGGGGGCCCTGTGGTGGCCTGAGTGCTCTGCCAGCAAAAACAGCCTCCTGAGCTCCGTTTTTGGCTGCCACAGCCTCCTGCAACCCTCTTTCAGTGAAAATGGAGCTCAGCAGTATATCTACTACTGATGGGGGAAGAAGAGGAGTGAAGACTTTGAACAAACTGTTGCACCAGCATGTTACTTTACCCTATTATGGGTGATGGAATTAACAATCCAGTGGAAAGACACCAAAGAAGATAGTATATGGATTATAAATTTAAAGTTATTGTCTTTTTTTTTAAAAAAAATGGAATGCATATATAGATATGTGTATATTTTAGCATAGTGGGCAGTGGATTATATTTAGAATTGTATTGCATGATCTTGCAGGAATTGAAGGGTTGAAATAGGTCAGTTTGGGGAGTGGAGGAATTGGATAGAACTGAATAAACGTTAAATTTGGATGTAGGGAGAAGGCCGCCTTAAAATGTTATATTATTAATATATATAAAAGATTAAATGTTAAATTGTAATAATACACTATAAGTTTAGGGGAGAAGAAAAAGGGCAGATTATCGTAAAAATGGGAGTTATAAGAATAATATGCTAAGGGTCAGTATTCTGAGGAGGGAGTAAGGGAAAGGAAAGATATTATGTATGTAATTAGTTATGAAATAGCCTACTGTTGTGAAGAAGTCACAGGGGGGGTGGTGGTGAGGGGGGGTTAGGGAAGGGGGGGGAAAAGGGGGAAAACTTGTATTTGAAAACTTTTTCAATAAAAAAAAAAAGAAAATGGAGCTCAGCAGGGCTCGCGGTGCTTCTGCCAGTGAAAACGGCCCTCCTGAATTCCATTTTCACTGGCAGAGGGTTGCAGGATACCGTGGCAGCCGAAAACAGAGCTCAGGAGCCCTTTTTGCTGGCAGAAGCACCGCGAGCCAGTCCTTCGCTGTTTCCAGGGTGGACCCATGGGCCAGATCTAAGTACCCCACAGGCTGGATCTGGCCCCCAGGGCCTTGAGTTTGACACCCCTCCTATATAGTAAGTTTACAGTTCCATGTATTGTTTAAATCAAAACAATGAGTTAATTGAAAATCCAACTTGGTGAATACAGCCTTTGGCCCGGTCTACATCACATAGTTGACCTATTGTGCCCCTTTCCTAATCAGCCCACCTTTCTGTGCCGGCACCAAGGACCATCACAGATAACACTGACAGTCATTTGATGACTCTGCTTTCAATTCAGAAGGCCACCAAAACCTGTTATTTCTCTTTCTCTGTGTCTGCCTTTTCTTTATTCTCCCCAGAATGAAATCAATAAATTATTACTGTTGGACAGCTGCTAGCAGGTATGGAGGACTATATGTGTTTGCTTGAATGTTGTCCCCTTTCCATGTATTGTGTGGCTGGGAGGGAGGATTACAAACTGAAACAGAAACGAAGATGGAACGGCTAGAGAAATCTCATCCTGTGAAATATTCAGTGTTATTTTATTTTATTTTATTTTATTTTATTATTTTATTTTATTTATTTTATTTTATTATTTTATTTTATTTGTCAAATGTATACAAAATAACATATAAGTATAAATATGGACATGAGCAAAGGTAATGAGTACAAATAAATGGGACAGTGGGACAGGGACGGTAGGCACGCTGGTGCGCTTATGCACGCCATCTTAGGAACCTCTTAGGAATGGGATGAGGTCCACCGTAGGCAGTTTGAGATTGAATCTGTGAGGATTTGAGGCTGTAACAACAGACTCAGGTAGAGCATTCCAGGCATTGACCACTCTGTTGCTGAAGTTGTTTTTTCTACAATCGAGTTTGGAGCGGTTTACCTTGAGTTTGTATCTATTGTTTGCCCGTATATTATTGTGGTTGAAGCTGAAGTAGTCATTGACAGGCAGGACGTTGTAGCAGACGTCTAGGGAAGGTTAGTCCCAATTACACAGTTTTCATGAAATTGTGGTGAGTTACTTTTCTGGGGAACAGTTTAGTCCAAAGAAGTGGCCAAATCTAAACCTCTCTGAATTAATTGGCTGGATTTAGAATTTATATAACACACCTTCCCTCTTAACTTTTTAACCATACTATGCAAACAGGACCACTGACTATATATTGACATCTACAGATTTTAAAAATACATAGCTCATGTTAAAGACACTTCTTTAAGATATTTCTTCAAGCCACTTGTATGTTATCTCGAATAATATTTGACAATGGGTAGTCTAGGAGATGGCTACAATTGTTCCTGTCACCTGGAGCTTCTCACAGCTCTCCTCCATCTATGACTGCAGTATTGGTCATCCTCTTCGCTATAGGCAATTTCCTCTTGGATCCCACCTCATGTAATACAGTATAATCAAAAACTTGAACTACTGTAGGTGCCTATATGAGACACATCATATCAATAGGATAACAATTTCCATACATATTTACAGCCTTTCAAATAGTGCTGACCCACAGTTCTCAAGAGTCAAAGCTTGTATGTGCAGTGATTAGGAATACTGGGAGTTGTAGTTCAACAACATTTGGTGAAACTAGGTTTTCGGCTCATGGTCAAGGCATTATTTATGGAAAATCAATCTGGGTTTTGTCCTTTCTTCCATTTTAGAAGGCACAGAATGCCTTCTTTTTATTTTTATTTTGGGAATCAAGTTAGCTGTGCAGATGAGAATATGATATGACTTGAAATTTAGAAGGCTGAAAGTCGCAGGTAGCATTTAGAATCTAGGGAACAAAACCAAATGAAGTGTAGAGAAAAAGTTTCTAAAGGTGGAGGGAAAGGAGACATTATAGAAGATAACAAAATTACACACAATATAAACAAAACAGATTGAGAGTTTTTTTGCAGTAGCATACTTTAACAGAATCTACTGTAGGCCTTTCTATGTTGATCGATAGAGCTGACAGCACAACTGGGACTTGTCCTTCTGATTCTCTTTGCTGTTATTGTGGCTTTGGCTAGTGTATTTTATGCTATGGAAACTAGCAAACTTCATCATGGCATAAAAAAAAAGTCAAGGCCAACATCATGGAGCTAGCAGAATATTAGGTCAACCACAAGACTCTATAACTCTATAATAAAAAATGAAGGCACAAAAGTAGTTTTATCTACTTTTCTCACACTAGTATGCCATCAATGCACAGAGCATGAGGAATAAACAGGGTGAATTAGAAATTCAAGTAAATAGAATAGAATAGAATAGAATAGAATAGAATAAATAGAATAGAATAGAATAGAATAGAATAGAATAGAATAGAATAGAATTTTTTATTGACCAAGTGTGATTGGACACACAAGGAATTTGTCTTGGTGCATATGCTCTCAGTGTACATAAAATAAAAGATACGCTCATCAAGAATCATAAGGTACAATACTTAATGATAGTCATAGATTACAAATAAGCAATCAGGAAACAATATCAATATAAATCAGCAACAAGGTTACAGTCATACAGTCATAAGCGGGAGGAGATGGGTGATGAGAAGATGAGAAGATTAATAATAGTGCAGACTTAATAAATAGTTGACAGTGTTGAGGGAATTATTTGTTTAGCAGAGTGATGGCGTTCGGGAAAAAACTGTTCTTGTGTCCAGTTGTTCTTGTGTGCAGTGCTCTATAGCATCGTTTTGAGGGTAGGAGTTGAAACAGTTTATGTCCAGGATGTGAAGGGTCTGTAAATATTTTCACAGCCCTCTTTTTGACTTGTGCAGTATACAGGTCCTCAATGGAAGGCAGGTTCATAGCAATTGTTTTTTCTTCAGTTCTAATTATCCTCTGTTGTCTGTGTCTGTCTTGTTGGGTTGCAGAATGAGGGCAGATATGATATTGTTGCCATTACGGAAACCTGGTGGGATGAAATCCACAAATGGAACGTACAGCTAGAGGGTTTTATATTATTTAAAAGAAATAGACCAAATAAAGGAACTGGCAGACGAGATCTCAGAACCACTGAACTTCTTTCAAAGATCCTGGAGCACCAGGAAACTGCCAGAGCACTGGAAAAGAGCTGATGTAGTTCCCATCTTCAAAAAAGGAAAAAAAAAATAGATCCAGGAAACTACAGATCTATCGGCCTGACCTCAATACTAGTGAAGATTCTGGAAAAGATAATCAAGCAACGAATCAGCAAACACCTAGAAGCAAACAAAGTAATAACCAAAAGCCAACATGGGTTTGTCAAATACAGATCATGCCAGACTAATCTTACTGCATTCTTTGACAAAGTGACAAAACTAGTGGACCAGAGGAATGCTGTCGATATAATTTATTTGGACTTCAGTAAAGCATTTGACAAAGTAGATCACAACCTGCTACTTGATAAAATAGAAAAATGTGGGTTAGACAGTATCACCACAAGAGGGATTCATAACTGGCTGACCAACCGCACTCAAGGTGTAGTCCTCAATGGAACTGCATCTACATGAAGGGAGGTATGCAGTGGGGTACCCCAGGGCTCTGTTTTAGGCCCAGTACTCTTCAACATATTCATCAATGACTTGGACGAGGGGATAGATGGGGAACTCATCAAATTTGCAGACAGCACCAAGCTAGAAGGAAGAGCCAACACTCCGGAAGATAGGCTCAAGATACAGAAGGATCTTGACGGAGTCGAACATTGGGTGCTATCTAACAAAATGAAACTCAATGGTGAAAAAAGTAAGGTTCTACATTTAGACAAGAAAAACCAAACACACAGATACAATATATGTGGTACTTTGCTCAATAGTGGTGACTGTGAGAAGGATCTTGGAGTCCTAGTGGACAATCACTTAAATATGAGCCAGCAATGTGCTAAGCTGCCAAAAAAGCCAACACAGTTCTAGGCTGAATAAACAGAGGGATAGAATCAAGTTCACGTGAAGTGTTAATACCACTTTACAATGCCTTGGTAAGGCCACACTTGGAGTACTGCATCCAATTTTGGTCGCCACGATGTAAAAAAGATGTTGAGACTCTAGAAAGCGTGCAGAGAAGAGCAACAAAGATGATTAAGGGAACAGTTGCTGGAACTGGATATGTCGAGTCTTATGAAAAGAAGGACTGGGGTGACATGATAGCAGTGTTCTGATATCTCAGGGGTTACCACAAAGAAGAGGGAGTCAAACTATTCTCCAAAGCACCTGAAGGTAGTACAAGAAGCAACAGGCGGAAACTAATCAAGGAGAGAAGCAACTTAGAGCTAAGGAGAAATTCCCTGACAATTAGAACAATTAATCAGTGGAACAATTTTCCTCCAGAAGTTGTGAATGCTCCAACACTGGAAGCTTTTAAGAAGAGATTAGATAACTATTTGTCTGAAGTGGTGTAGGGCTTCCTGCCTAAGCAGGGGGTTGGACTAGAAGACCTCCAAGGTCCCTTCCAACTCTGTTATTCTATTCTATTCTAGTAGAACTTTGGTTTAGTTAATGATTGAAGATACAAAAAATAGGAATAGCTGTAAATAACGTATAGCTAAACTGATAGATTTTCCTGTCGCAACATGAGGCAATAACTGAGCGCAGATGACTTTAAAGCAGGAGTCCCCAACCCCCGGGCTGTGGCCCAGTACGGGCCAGAGCCCATTTGGAACCGGGCCACGGAAGCTGTGGGCAAGCACACACACAGAAAGCTCCATTTGAGTGAGTGGCAGGCCGACATTTCCATCACTTGTGCAAATGGAGCTGCGTGCGTGGGCGCTCACCCACCATCCCTTTGCCACCCCTCCCTCCAGTCCACAAAGCCAGAAAGGTGCTTTAAAGGAATAAGACAAATTCATGGAGGATAAGGGTTTTTTCAATGGCTATTAACTGTGATAAAATGTAGAACTCAGGTTCAGAAGGAAACTGTGACTAAAATACTGCACTAACGGGAGAATGGTTTCTGATTGGCCAGTGAGAGAAGTAAGATGTTAGATTTATGGCAGCTTTTATTCAATGTGATTAAAGCCTTAGTAGACACAGTTGGACATACTAAATTCAGTTAGTGTTAGCCTTGGGTGGTGTTTTTGTGGACTCTTATGTTGTGAAGAATCCAATTTATTTGGTTACTTTATGAATTATCATATAATTGGAGCCCAGACAATGAGTTAATTTGATAAGTATCATTTGATAAGACATGTTATGTGAATACATCATATGGGCCGTAAGTCTAATATAACAAGACATTTACATTCTTATGAGCCATGATAGCGCAATGGTTAGAATGAAGTATTGCAGGTTGACTCTGCTCACTGCCAGGAGTTCAATCCTGACCGGCTCAAGGTTGACTCAGCCTTCCATCCTTCCGAGGTTGGTAAAATGAAGACCCAGATTGTTAGGGGTAATATGCTGACTCTGTAAACCGCTTGGAGAGGACTGTAAAGTACTATGAAGTGGTATGCAAGTCTAAGTGTTAGTGTTAATGCTATTCTTAAAGTGATGTCCTCTGCTTACAATTTTATTCAGTGATGAATGCTAAAAATATGTCACAATATCACAGCTCAGTATCTAGAAGTCTGAAATTCCCAACAATGGGAATGTGGCCAACCTCCAAGTTGCATGCAATTCCTACAATATAGATAGAAAATAAACCTCAGAAGATTTAGTTGCATTATTTGCATTATTGCATTATTTCTAAGCCAGAAATAAGTCACCTCAGTTGCTAAACAGGGAAAATGTCGTGTGATCACAGGCATGGAGATTATCTGGGAACAGTACAAATGTTATGCCTGCATCTGCATTAACTGAAGATAGATGATCATGGCCCTCTCTTTCTCTTCCACTGAGCAAGTAAACATTTCAGGTTGTTTAACTACGATAAAATCCAGGGAAAACAGCATCAGGGATAGGCTTACAAAAAGTAAAGGGATATCTGTATTTTACTTCCTATTTTCACACTAGTAGGAACAGAATCAAGAGATGAAAAATGCTGTAAATACAGGTAGTCCTTGACTTACAATGGTTCATTTAGTGACCATTCTAAATTATGACACTGAAAAATGTGACATGACCTTTTTTCACACATGACCTTGCTCCTTGCAGCACCCCATAGTCACGTGATTTGAATGCTGGTTGAGTGCTGGCAACTGGTTCATACTTATGACCATTGCAGTGTCCTGGGGTTATGTGATCCCTTTTTGCAATCTTCTGACAAGCAAAATCAATGGGGAAAGCAGATTCACTTAACAACCATGTAATTTAACAACTGCAGGGATTTGCTTAACAAATGTGGCAAGAAAAGTGGGACAGAAATCACTTAATATATTTCTCATTTAACAACATGAATTCTGGGCTCAATTGTGGTTGTAAGTCGAGGATTACCTGTATGTGACTAAAGTTATTATATAGGTAGTCTTTGACTTACAACAAAATTGTAATTCTGTAATTCAAAATTCATTTAGTGGCCATTTTAAGTTACAATGGTATTGAGAAAAGTGACCTATGTCTGTTTTTCACACTTACGACCACTGTGGCATCTGCATGGTCACATGATCAAAATACAGATGCTTGGCAATTGACTCATATTTATGACGGTTGTAGTGACCTGGAGTCATGTGAATCGCCTTTTATGATCTTCTGACAAGCAAAGTCACTGGGGAAGCCAGATTCACTTAACAACCATGTTGCTAACTTAACAATTGCAGTGATTCACTTAACAACCATGGCAAGAAAGGTCGTAAAATGGGGCAAAATTCACTTGACAGCTGTCTCACTTAGCAACAGAAATTTTGGGCTCAATTTTCCGCCTTTGCAGCCTCTGAAACTATCTCTAAGAATGTTTCTTTGAGGACACTTTTCTTAATTCTTTCAAATCTCTCCTCCTAAACCATCTTTTCCATGTTATTTTGGGCACAGTTCCAAGAACAGGCCAATTTTAACTTGTCAAATGGACCAAAGTCACCCTTAACAGCTTGGGAGAGAAAGGTGAAGGGCCACAACTGGATGGGGTCAAATTACACAAGTGCCAAGATCTTGGAAGGAGTTTTAGACATTTTATTCTGTTTAGCTATGATATACCTATGTGAGGCAACTGTTTGCATCCATTTCCCACTTTAAAAGGCAGGAAATTATGCTATCAGTTTTTAGCAGCCACAATCATAAAGCTACATTGTGCAAAGGGAGCTTGGGGGGCCACAGGTTCCTCACCCCTGCCTTAATCTCATCACCCTATTATACCTATGTATGCCTGACACAGTTGTGTTTATACAGACGGGACATATTTTCACTTTTTAAGCACAATATTGGTGGTTTAACCTGGGTAATGTGGAATTCAGGTACTGCATTGTCATTTCTTCTTTCCACCATCAGCCCAGGAGGATTCCTTTTCTTGTACTTCCTCCTATTCTTAGAGGCTTTCCTTATCCTTTTCCTTTGAGATTCTCCTTAGATATGTGAATCCGGCAGCTGCTGCCCTAAAGAAGGCTATCAAATATTTCTATACTGGCCAATTTCCTTGCATTTCTTTTGCATTGCGGAATGGGAAGATGGCAGGAAATTTATATATAGACACTGAAACATTGGATCCTGTGATTGTGTTTCAATAGATTTCCATAGGATATTTGACACGCATCTCTTGCCATGTACCAGATCAAGATTGGTCGTGCCTATGTGTTCATACTCGCCATTGGTATCTCTATGCATGTGGTTGCTTTCTGCATCATGCAGACAAGGCTGCCATGCCACTACTGGGCAGCTGTCTTTATATAAACCAAGGCATTTAAAGATGCAGGCAGAACAGTGGGTCAGCCATCAAAACACTGGCCATCAGATGGACAGCCAGCAGCCCATGTTCGAACCCGATCATCATGTGATGGGATGAGCTCCCATCCTTGCTCTGGCTCCTGCCAACCTAGCAGTTTGAAAGCATGCAAGACTTAGACTAAGAATAACTTTATTGTCACTTTGAATGTACACTAATCGGCACACATTAAAATGAAATTTTGTTGCATACAGCTCTCAAAGGGTCACCACCTCCAATACCCTACATAAACATGACAAAATAAATAAATATAAATACATGCATACATACATACACAATACAAATACATGCAAATGTGAATAGGTAAATAAGTACCACAATGGTGGGAAGGTAACTCCATGACATCATGTTGGCCATATGACCGCAGAAATGACAGCGCTGGC
The DNA here is from genome assembly GCA_022577455.1 of Arizona elegans. NCBI lineage: Eukaryota > Metazoa > Chordata > Lepidosauria > Squamata > Colubridae > Arizona > Arizona elegans. Next base: position 315,180,797 of record JAKOOJ010000001.1, on the reverse strand, counting down.
TCAATGGCCTTGAAATGGAGATGAGCATTGCCTCCTTTAGTCGGCAATGAATAGCGCAGTAAAATCCACAGGGATTCCTTTTTTAATGTAATGATTCAGCAGTTGCATTTGTACAGTATACTAAATTTGGTTAATCGTGGACAGGTTAGGGTTTAGGCTTAGCACACTGTGTAAATCCAGTCCATTTGGTTTGTTTAGGGTTAGGGTTAGCTGTTTAGGGTATTGGGTGAGCTGAGTTCACAAGTTAACTCTAATTAAACTAAATATATTGTGGAAACATTGAGAGGGCTCCTGAGACTCACAAGAATCCTCCGGTTTTACACATGTCTAATCTAGCAAAGGAGTCCCCTTATGGGAAGTATTTGTTTCTCTTCTTCAGGAGCCCTTCCTCATAGTTTCTTTATCTTCCTTCTCCAGCCTTCCTGGCTTCTACTATATAGCATTGCACAGGTAGGCCTTTCACAAACAATTAACATGCCATAAGTGGACATTCTCAGAAGTTATTTAAGTACGCTTAGGCCTACTCATGAGAACAGAATCCCCTGCTTGATGATAACCAACTGATAGGCAGACTGCTCTAGGAGGTCTGACTAATCCTCCCAACACATTCCTGCAAATGCTTGACCTCCAGATGAGGCCATGGCCAATCCCTTCATCCTCCTCCCATCTTCTTCCTCATCTTTCTTCCTGCTCTTGTTATAAGATTTTTTCTTTTTAGAAGATGCCAGCCACGGTTTTTAGGGCCTGTCCCCCACAGGACATCTGCAGGATTAATTCTGCATAGAATAATGGCTGGTTTATATGTGGGCCTTTAAAAAAAAAGTTATGACAAATCTCATATTTGCTAGAAAGCCATGCCCTGCACTCTTTAGCGAAATCCAAGAGGTCATTCAAGCTAGATTTTGGGACAATCAGATGCACATGCTCAAACATCATAGCAACATTCTGATCACACAAAAATAACACGTGGGTTGGTAGAAGGAGATCTATCAAACATTCCCCTCTCACAACCTTAGCTGTGCCTAAAGGAATCTTCACAACTCCTCATCCTTTCACTTTGCTTTCCCATTTCTAGGAGCTGAATTGGATACATTGCTAAACATATTTGATATCCAGCAATTCTATTCTTTGTGGCTGAAGGTAACTTCCCCGCCCCTACCGACTGGCATTTATTGACAATGAAGGCTGGTTAACGGAAAGGAAGGCTCCGCTGCAGGCATCTGCGGCTGGGGATGAAGCAGTCGTGGGGTCAGAGAGGAAAGACTGCGGGGGAACTGAATGAGCCTACATCCTCACAGAAGAAAACAACTGGCTTTCTCAATCCCAGCATGAGGAAGGGGAATACAGTCTAACAACAAAACCCTATTGTCTATAGCCAGGATCTTTGTTGCAATTGTGTTTGTTGTCACAAGGATTTTCAACTGATGAAATTAAACCAGGTGTTTAGGAGACTGATTGACCCATCTAGAGAAATCAGTGTACAAATGAATAGAGCCAGATCATTTTCCCAGGAGGGCCAATTAAAAAACAGACCTCAAAAACAGAACTGCAGATTACTGCTGGTTGGCAGCCACAGTTTATAGTTCACTCAAAACACATTATTAATAGCCAGAAGTAGATTCTCGTAAATAACCAGAAACAACATGATGTGAGAACAAAATCCTGCAACAAATCCAGATGTTTACTTTGCCCATATTTACCCCAACATCACCATCATGCCATGTGCTCCAACAATTTTCCACACCAGGTTAGAAGTGCCTTAACATATTCTTCCTCTAATACAAGGCTTCTGAAACCTGCATAAATTACTCAGAATTGGGTAAAAATGTTTTTTATTTTTGAATAACAACCTATGAACCCATTATACTTCACAACAGGCATATTTACATTTAAATTGATTTAAAGATTGCCATGTGTGCTAAAATATATTCAGAAATCTCCCAAAGTATTACTTTTAAGACGGTACTGTCAATGACTACTTCAGCTTCAACCACAACAATACACAAGCACACAACAGATACAAACTTAAAGTGAACCGCTCCAAATTCAATTGCAGAAAATACGACTTCAGCAACAGAGTGGTCAATGCCTGGAATGCACTACCTGACCCTGTTTCATCCCAAAACCGCCAAAATTTTAACCTAAGACTGTAATTTGACCTCCATACAACCTTCATAACCACTCTGTATTCCCCACTTTCCCCCTCCCCATTTCATCCCAATGTAGTTAAGTCACTCCATGCATTTGATGAAATGAGCTGCAGCTCACGAAAGCTTTTAATAAAATGTCTGGCCTCAAAAAGTGCTACTAGATGCTTTCTAATTTTCATAACCAGAGATTAATCTAGCTGTCCTTCCACAATAGTGCTGCAATTTATTTCTGCAGTTTTATTGTTTGTATTGCTTTAATTTCATTATGTGCTGCAGCATATGACTGTTTAATTGAAAAATGGACTGATGCATCTCCTTGGACTGGCATTTATCAGGGCATGTTCATCCTCAAAATGTGAAGGACTATGTGTAAGATTTAAAGGCTGGGAAACAGGGAGGAGATAGAGAGGGAAGGAAAAATAAAGAAGGCATCTGGGGATAGAAACAATAATTTTAGCAATGGGATATTAAAGGCTGCCTAGTGAAAAATACCTTTTGTTGGGTGCTCTTATGAGGGTAATGTGGAACGGGGAGGGGAGTAAATAATAATAGTAATAAACTCTCAATGACTTTGACTCACAACTATCAAGCAAAGAAATTAACATAAGAAATAAAGAAAAAATGGCAAACACGATAGAGCAAGGGGTCTCCATTTTCCTTGTTGAAGGCCTGGATGAAAAACAGAGTGGGGACATTCAAATCTCAAGGGAAATCTCATCCAGGCACTGCTACAGAGAAGAAAAACAGAAGGTTCCTGGAAAATGGGACTTTAGTGTATGTGTTGGTATCTCTCCAAAGCAAATGAAGAAAGTCTGCATGCCAAGATGAAAAGGAGGAATGAGAGGTCGTGTGTACAAGTGTACATATAAACAGGACCTGATGAAAGCTGAATAAGTGTTTCATAAATTGCTATGGTGAAGGGTGAAGAATGTAAAGTCTGCAGTGGAGCCACAGCAGCTTTTTCAAAAGGAAGAGGATGGAGGTCTCCAGGCTAGGTCAGTTGAACAAACATCATCGTTGAAGGCTTATCCCAAAAGACAAAGCGCTTGCCAGCTTGAAAGGCCATTTCACCCAATTCTAACCATTTCCCCAGTAGCAAGGAGTCAAATGAAGAGGTGACATTTCTATTGAGAGAAGCAGCAGCAGCAGCTTGGCCATATCACCATACAGTCTTAAAATATCATGCTAAAAACATTTCAGTGGGGAGGGGAATGAGAAAGAGGGACAAACATTTCCTAGCCTAGAGCTCAGAGAAACCTGGGATGGAGCCAAGAACAAGAGCCAGACAAATGTCTATGAGTAGAAGGTCCAGCAGATGCAAGTCCCAGTTGCACGGCCTATTCCCCTTTCTAAGAAAATCCAGAGCAGCAACTGGAGCAGGCACTTTCCTTTACCAAGAGAGAGCTGGATACTTCAAAACAAAATCATATCATCATGCATTTAAGCTAAAAGAAAAACACCCTCAATAAGAAATCTGTTGCTCTTAATTAGGGTTACCAGATCTAGACTACAAAAAGCAGACTGCTCAGAAAATCCTCTTTGTTGCCATCCAGTGGTCACCTGGATCATCGCAGCCCACATTTGTCAATCCTACCTTTGAAAGGAGCCATTCAACCATCATTTGAAAGCCTTCCAAGAATACCCCACATTTTGTCCCAGTTTATTAAGCATTATTAAGCATTCAAGCAGTCTGCAAAATTAATTATATAATTTCAGTCCCAAGGTAACTGAATCTCTTTTCGTATCTTAAGTCCCAACAATCATGTCAAAGAACTTGAATCTCATTGTGATAAAGGTGAAAAGATCACTTTTTCTGGGACTATTTGTATGTTTATGGCAAGTAGTTGTTTTATTTATAATTTGCAATAAGCCCTAAAATTTTAAAGTTTGCACGACCTGTGACTTGTATCACCTTAATAATACTTCTGAATCAGTGGTGAAATCTGAACCAGTTTAAGTAAGTAAGTAGAACAGCATGCGAGAGGGGTGTGATCAGCTGTGGCACACAATCTTTTTTTTTAACTTTTAAAAGCATTGCTTTAAAAAGTAAAAGAAGGCCTCTGATGATTGTGCTGCTCAGCTGGGATCATCAGAGGCTTTTTTTTACCTTTTAAAAGCATTTTTTCTACAACCTCTTTGGCTGAAGAGGTTGTATAAAAAATGCTTTTAAAGTAAAAAAAAAAAAAAGCCTCTGAGGATCGCGTGGCTTAGCTGGACATGGGCGGGGGGTGGGCAGGGATTTTTGCTACTGGTTCTCCGAACCACTGCCCACCACTGCTACCAGATCAGGTGATCTGGTCTGAACCAGGAGCATTTCACCCGTTCTGAATCCCACCCATCCAGAACCACTGTTGGGCAGATTTTTTTTAACAACCCTGGGCTTTCTTACATGCATTGAGATTGCCATTCCCAGAATTGCTCTGCTAGCAAAATACTATCCCTGTAAGCAAGTCACAATTAAAATTGGCATTGATCATTCTCCTGATAGAGAAAAAACTGCTGCCTGCAATTACTGCAGGTTCGAATCTCGCCAAGGCTCAAGGTTGACTCAGCCTTCCATCCTTTCTGAGGTAGGTAAATTGAGGACCCAGTTGTGGGGGCAATAAGCTGACTTTGTATAAATATACAAAAGGATGAAGGCTATTGCTGAGCACATTGTAAGCCGCCCTGAGTCTCCGGAGAAGGGCGGCATATAAATAAATAAATAAAAAAAGAGTTCTGCCATCTATGAATTTGCTAGTTCTGTTCCAAATGAATGAATTACAAATTCTCTGCTACTTCTGCTGAAAAGCAGTTTCATAGAATAGAATAGAATATCTTTATTGGCCAAGTGTGATTGGACACACAAGGAATTTGTCTTTGGTGCGTATGCTCTCAAGTGCACATAAAAAGACAAGATACACTCGTCAAGAATCACAAGGCACAACACCCAGTGACAGTCATACCGTACAATAAGCAATTGAATCATACTAGGAAATAATATCAATATAAATCGCAAGGATACAAGGATCAAGCATATGCTGCATATGGCCCTTTTTATGGCTTTATTTCTTTGGCTAGAGTGACACATTTTGTATATTTCTATGCTATTTTATCTATTTTACAGGCTACTTCTGAGTGTTGGCAGCTGTCAGCATTGCTGCTTCCTTGAGCATTTGTCAGTTTGGAAGATATGGTAGCTGGACTGCACTTAACAAGAGTCTGGTCTATATTCCTTTCTAGGACAGGGTGCTCAACGTACCTTGTGCCAGTGACATGTTATTCTGGCTATTTTTGGAAATGTGTCTACATTCTTTTGGAAGAATCCATGTTCAAAAAAGCATAGTTTAAAGGTTTCAGGAACAGAAAAAGGATACACGTGGGATAAAAAAGGATACATATGGGATGAAGCCACCTGATACAATGGGATAGCTCTGTCAGACTTTATTCTGAATCCCTCCTTTAGACATTTTTTTTATGAACATGGATTTAGACCTCTTCCAGGAGAGTGCTGCACCTGTGTTCAGAAATACAGGTCTACCATAAAGTACTAGCATGGATAACATTTTCAACACTGGTAACCTGTCACTTGGAAAACTTGAAACACGAAGTTGGATCTCAGATAACCATCCGTAGTTGGCTGAGCTCACCCAATAACATTTTAAGAACAATGATTGGTGATTGTGTTTCCCATCCACTCATGACATTGAGTGGAAAGGGAAATGATTCCAATGGAATCTACCAATTGTGGCTTAAATTGCTCCACGTTAAAACCATAAGAATCAGCTTTATTATTTGTGTATTTGAAATGAGATGCTATATAAGTTTAATTTGCATGACCAAGCTGCAAAAAGCAAGGAACCATATGAAAGTGAATTCTTTAAACAGAGCCAGTTTGCTGCAGTGATTAAAGCAGCCAGCTGTAGGGGACCATGAGTTCATCCTGCCTTAGCACAAAGCCAGGTAGGTGATTTTGAACCAGTCATTCTCTCTAAGACCTAGGAACAAGGCAATGGGAAATCACTTTAAAAAAAACGTGCCAAGAAAACTGCAGTAGTCCAGGTACTCACCAAAAATTGACTTGAAGGTTCTTGAATATTGACAATGATAATCAAGTTGACACTGACATTTGGAGCTAGAAAAGGGAGAGAGGATGTTGAATCTGCACAGCAGCATATTTAATCATGATGTACTTTTGTTGAGGCAGTTTGGAATTTGATGAATGACAGTCACGTGATTGCAAATAATGATTATGTTGATGTAATGTGCTTAATTAATAAAATACCTGGTTGCGTCGTTCACATATTAAGCTATGTGTAGGGCTAACAGACTTAGAAATAACAGCTTTGTTCCTCTGATGTAACAGTAAATGAGTTGGAAGGAACCTTGGAGGTCATCTAGTCCAACCCCCTGCTCACGCAGGAGACCTGTACTAGGGATTCAAACCGCGGAGCTGCCGACCTTTCTGATCGACAAGCTCAGTGCCTGTCACTGAGCCACCTAGTCAGGCATGTATGTATGATATGCATGTTTGTATCAGACGTGTATGTGCTGATGGAAATTCTATTTGCTCAGTTTACGGTTCAATACATTGTGACAATATTAATAATTATCAGGTTCGCTTAACCTAAAGAATGTACTTTTTCCTATTTTCCTGCAACCGCGAGGCAGGATAACATCAAATCCCATCCCATGAGGCGGGGCGACGGATAATTTCTCAAGTCCCCTCCACAGTCCGCCCCTCTGATGGGCGCAGCACCTCCCTCGAGTGGCGCTCTGCACAGCCGGTCAACGTGTCTCTATGACTTCCGCCTTCACTGTTCCTGTTTCCGGTCTCACCCTCCTTCGGCGGCGGCGGCAGGGCCTGTGGGGCGATGGCGGCTGTACGGGGCCTCCGTATTTCTGTGAAGGCGACTGAGCCGGAGCCCATGGAAGTGGAGGAGGGCGAGCTGTTGCTTCAGGCCGCAGCCCCGGCTACCACCTCGCCTCAGATAGCTACGGCAACAGCAGAGGAGCTAGCCGTGCCTGTGGGGTGCTCGCTGAGGGAGCTGCTGCCGGTAACGGAGCCGGGGAAACGGGCCGGGTGGAGGGGATCACGGGAGGCCCTTAGACACACAAACCTGGATCCGGAGGCTTGAAAGACAGGGCACTCTTTGCGCATGTGCAGGCTGCGTGTCCCATGACCAAAGAGGGACTGAATTCGCTGTGTCAGGGATGAATGGAGTCACCCGAGATACGCGGATGTTGACAAACAGGCAGGGCGACCCTGATTAAAAGATCTCTTCGCTTTCTTCCCTCGTTCCTTCTCTGCCTCCAACTCTTGTTTGCACGGCTTTCTGGCCCCAGATAGAAGCTTTCCCGAAATTTGGCAGATTTGGCACTAAAAAGGGAGTTTTATTTACTGATTACTTACTTTGGCTTCGTCATTTCACAGAAAATGCAGTGTAGCTGAGGAGGTTTCTCTCGAGATGTTCCATGGGCTCTTGAAAGAACCCTGTATGGAGGACCATGAAGGCGGTTTGCTCACAAGTGCCCAATGCTCTTATGGAGTGAGCAGGCTCAATAGGCTGGTGAGGAATGGTAGACATTTACCAGTCCTTTACTTTGGGCTTCAAAAAGGAAAAAAAAAATTACATTAGTTCAGTTTAAAATTAACAGAAAACAAGAAAGAGCAACTGAAATAATGTTTTTTTGTAGCTTGGATGGCCCTTGTTAATGGGCTTGGATCTTTGGGAATTGAGAGATGACCAAAGGGTGAAACAGGATTTCTAGGAGAACTTCAGATTAGGAAAATATATTATAACTTTCATCATTAATTGGGGACGCTACCCTGCCGAAAGGCAGTTTGTTTGGTAGTTATATTAATGATTGTTTTATTTCAGGATACTAGCAGAAGATATGAAAACAAAGCTGGGAGCTTTATCACTGGAATAGATGTGACTTCAAAGGTATTTACAGACAGTGATGTGCTTTTCATTCACTTTGGAAACCTGAAAAATGTCAAATTTCAGATTCATTGACGTACACATATACATGCAGTAAAATCTCTGAAAGTTGAAGGAAAGTGATCAACATATGGAGGTGGTCAATATACAGAACTACTGTCATGTACATGTGCCTCATTTTATTGTACAGCTTTTATTAGAGAATGTCATTCAGAAACACACATAGGGAAAACATAGGAAAATCATTCTTACAGTATTTTATCATACGGAATTAATACATTTATGTATGTATTGTTACCTCATGGTTTGATCATTCTTTCCGAAAAAAGTAAATTTTAGTTTGTTTCTTGTTCTTTTTATGAAGGTAAGCGGAGAAAGCATTCTAAACACTGGTTATACCATTCAGCATACCTGGGCATTTGTCCACAACAAATGACTAATTGTATTATCAAATGACTGACATCCTCTTCTTTTGGAATATCTGGAATTTCTGGGTCCTCAATTCTTCTGCTTCACTAATTGCTTCCAGCACTTTTCCGCTGGGTTGTACCTTGGTCAATACTGATTGGAAAATTGCTTCTGGGTCAGGTTCATTGCTTCATCATCATCCATTGCAGCAAAATCTTCAAAATCTGCTCCCTCGAATTCTGCCATGAGAGGTAGAGCAACATCTTGCTCTTGGGTTGTAGCAAATCCAGCTTTCTTGAAGCACTTCTGTATTGTTTCAGACTTCTTCATTTCTCGGTCAGTACCTCTTATCCATTCCTCAAATAGGGCACCAGTCATCCATCCAGATTTGTTAGTTTTCCAGATGACAGGAAGGTCTTTGGGCTGCAGATTCTTGAATGAGCGTGGCTTTGCCAATTGACCAATCACCAAAGATTTTAGCTTCTCTCCGGTTAAGCTAGCGCACAGCAGAACTGCAAAACGTTCTTTAGAAAGTTTTCCACTCTTAACATTTGTCACCCCTCATAACAAGGCTCCTGTCAGGCATCGCCTTGAAAAAGAGTCCACGCTTGTCAGCATTAAAGATGTCATCTTTGAAGCCACTAAGGAAGTTTGGAAACTTTTCAATGAACTCTACAACAACTTCTACTGGGATTTAGATTCACCACACAATACTTTCTGGGAGATCTTGTGTCATAGTTTAAATTTCTCAAGCCAACCAGTTGATGCTTGGAAATGTGATACCCTGAGCTCTTTTATAAACATTTTAGCAATTTGTTGGATCATTGGCTCAGAGATTCTGGCGTTAACGGCCCTCATTTGTTTGAACCAACATAACATGGCTTCATTGACTTCATCCAGCAAAGTGTTTCTCCTTTTGCATTGTAAATTTCTACATTCTTTATCGTATCTCTCCAAGTACACATCCTTATGTTTTTGGATATTGCTTACTGTCATCTTGCTGACACCAAAATGTTCCACCATCATTCTTTGGATACTGTGTTTCCAGAAAACATAAACATAAAAAAGATCAAACTTCTGTGTCAGTTTTTTCAGTTCCTTCTTTTTTCCATTATAACTCAACTTGCATAGAGAAAAGACAAAAGTTTTTTTAAAAACAAAAAACCCTGATTCTTTCTCATATAACTACTTCATAATTGTAGCTAAACATTGTTTGTTGCACTTTAAAACTGTGTTTTTCTTTCACAGTGGTTAGGTCCATTGTAAATCGCACACTGTTGTTGGCACTTTGCTTTGATGGCCACTGCATGGTAAAACGAATAAAACTGCTTGCATATGTCTGTGTTCTATGTGTATTTGTTTCATTTTACCATTGGCTATTTTTTAATTGATCCTGAAAAGGGGAAAATAATTGACGTGGAAAAAAATTAAGCCTTTGTGCAATTTGTCATTAGGAAATAAATTCATAATTATCATTGTTAAACTGCCGAATCAAAGTCAAAAATATTGTATTCTCTTGATACTCTTCTTGAAAGAAATTCATTGCTACCAATTCTGCATTTCACTTTTCTTGCCCTTGGTGCAGACTGGACTCAACAGGTCAAGTTATAGAGAGTAAATTAATACCGTGTGTCAAGATCCAGGTGGTCAAGATACACTATATATAGAGGTAGTCAGTATAGAGAGGGTGGCTTTCTATTGTTTACATATAGTGTATACCCCGACTATGAAAATTAGGTCAATTTAGGGGGAGGTGGTCAATATAGAGAGGTGATCAACTATGGAGGTTTTACTGTATTTTTATATGAATGTATATTATGTGAGTTTCACTCCAGTGTATAGGCATATTTCTAGAGCACGGCCTTCCCCCTTTAAAAATAGGGGGGCGGGGGGGCTGTTGGCACGATCCAAGTAATGTGTTATTTGCAATTTTGTAAATTATCTATGTTCTTTAATAAGCATATAATGGCAAATGTAATAGTTTTCATTATTTTTTTTCTCTAGAATCTCTCATTGTGAGCTTCCCTTCATAGTTGACTGGTCTCCATACATAAATCTGAGCCTGAAGAAATATATTTCCATTCCCCAATACAATCAGTATTTAAATGGGACTGTGATGTTCGAATTATTGAAAATAACATTTGACACAAGAACTTGGTCTCAGTATGCCTGGACTGGGAAATGGTTGCTTTTTCCTGTCATCTATCATCAGCTTCTCTGATTAATTACTCTAATAGTTATTTGCAGAGACTGGGCTATGGCACTCTGGACTCATCCCCAGTTTTAGCAAAGCTGTTGAATACAGCTGATATTTTATTGCAAGAAGCAATTTATGGGAAGATTTTGTATCCTGAAACAATCAGGCTTCTGCATATTTTTCTTAAATAGGAAGCTACCTATCTTCCTGCTGTGAATGTGAAAAATTGTAACTCTCTAAATTTATTCAGAAGCTTTTTGAATGGTGGCCTGGATTTTATTTCCCAATTGCATCATTCCCTTCTGTCAGGGAGATCCAAATGTTTCTGCATCACATGGAGACTTGATAGAAGGAGCAAGTTGTTTTTCCAGTTACACTGCATAAAGCATCAGGCCATAATTTCTGCTGCTATTCCGTACAGGTAATTTGTAACACTGCAGAGCAGCACACACACACACAAAATGAATTTAGGTTTTAAGAAATATGAGTATCTTTTCTGTTTTTTTGCAAAGCAGATATCAGCTACTGTTACTACCAGTCACTTGGATGTTCAATCACCTCTTTTTTTCCGTTTTGTAGGAAGCTATTGAGAAGAAGGAGCAGAGAGCAAAACGTTTTCATTTTCGTGGAGAAATCAATCTTGCTCAAAGAAATGTAACACTGGATCGAGATATGATGAAGAAAGGTATTGAGAACTGTGTGCTCTTTAAAAAAGCAAATCTTCCTATTTGCTGTGAGCTTTGTAAAACTATTGGTGTTTTGGTCTTCCAGGTTGGATGAAATGCACAACTGATCCTCCTTAATGAGTGTATTTTTCAGTGGATAACTTTGTATACATGAGGAAAGAATCCAAACAATATATTTCTTAATTTCAGCAAATGAATTAGTAAAGTAGAGCAGTTGTGCTAGCAGTTTGGGAATCAGGCACTTTGTGTAGAAACAGTATGTCAGCTGCCACCCCAGAATGGTTGTGCTTCTCAACCATTCAGTATCAGTTGCCATGAACTTTTTTTGGGGGGGGGGGGGGCTGGATGGGAGGGGGGATGCTTCGGGGAAACGAAACTTCATTGTATCTGAGATGGGCTTCAAGGACAACTCGCTGGGAATGGAATGCAGCTGCAGACCAAACCTATGTCTGAAGTGACTGTTCTGAAAACATCTTATCTGAGTTTGATAGAACATGGGGGCCCAGTAATGGGAGGCAACTGAAGGAGGGAAAAGTTAGATTTGGGAATTTTGGTGCACGATTCTCAGTTCTGGCTGTGCATTACTGTAATTCCCTTGACCTCTAGTAAACTATCTTTCTCAATAAATGGAGGTCAGGATCGTTCTTGCTTAGGGGTTCAAGCTGAGGCAGGTCTGACACAGTAGAATAAGTGTCTATTCTAGTACATAATTATCTGCTATGTACCGAGTCAAATCATTAGTTCATCTAGGATTGTATAATAGTGGAAGATGTCAGAAGTGAACTTCAGGACATATAATTTTACATGGAAATATGCTCACATTGAAAAAGCTAAAGTCTTGTTTCTTTCTTGTTCAACTGTTGGTCCTGTGATCCTTAAATGAGAACAAATAACTGTTGAATTTAATGGGATTTATATCTGAATAGATTTTTTAAAATGTGCATTATTCTCTGTTTTCAAAAGAATGATGAACCCCCCCCCCCCCCGCTTTCACTTCTTTAACCTTGTTATGCCTACATTAGGGAAAGAATGTCCAAGATGGACTATGGAAAAAGGAATGAAAGGAATCCTTTTCCAGGGTTTTTCATCTAGATAATTCTCACTGATGATGAGACAAAGTAGCCTTTCTTCCTTTTTTGAGCTGTGCTGTGCTGTGCTTTCTTGAACTTTCAAAAAAGTGATGGGAAGCTGATTTATTTGCGTTGTTGCCTGATGTTTTTTGTTTTGTTTGCCTTATTTTTCTTTTGTCAGTTGCTGACACTTAGACTAGATTTTGAATTTCTTGCAGCCATTCCCAAATTGCGACTAGATACCATATATATTTATGGTGTTGATGAAATGAGCACTCAGGATATTTTTGCCTATTTCAAGGAATATCCCCCTGCTCACATTGAGTGGCTGGATGACACATCTTGTAAGTACTTGAGAACAAATAAATTACAGTAAATTTGTTTTAAGCAGAAAGATGATGTATTCTATGGGGATTGTCACCTTTATTTTCTGTTAAACTTATACTGGGAAGGGAAAAGTTTTTCCTTATGACATTTCTCTCAGACTTGAGACAGATGATTGCATTTTTCATTATGTGTTTGTAGTTTGGGAACTAACTGAATTTTTTTCTTTCTTTTGAGGCAATGTGGTTTGGCTTGATGAAGTAACAGCGACTCGAGCACTCATCAACATGAGTTCTATGCCTAGTGAAGCAAAAATGAAACCCCAAGAAAACTGTAAGAAAATAGAAGACTCCACAAAGAAAGGTAAAAGACACTTTGTTCCTTAACCACAGGATTTTGTATTTTGTATGGTACACCTAGGCACATGTTAATTGAGGAGAAACAGGCTTCGACTCAACCCTTCCAAGACTGAGTGGCTGTGGCTTCCGGCGTCCCGATATAGCCAGATGGTGCCATCGCTGACTATTGGGGGCGAGTTACTGGCCCCCTGGTAGAGGGCTTGCAACTTGGGCGTCCTTCTGGATGCACGGCTGTCTTTAGAAGAGCATATGACGACCGTGGCCAGGGGGACTTTTCATCAGGTTTGCCTGATTTGCCAGTTGCGTCCTTTTCTGGATCGGGACTCCTTACGCACAGTCACTCAGGCTCTCGTCACTTCCCGCCTGGACTACTGCAATGCTCTCTACATGGGGTTCCCCTTGAGGAGCACCCAGAGGCTCCAACTGGTGGAGAATGCGGCCGCACGGGGGATTATGGGAGCGATAGGCCGCTCCCATGTGACACCCCTCCTGCGCGAGCTGCATTGGCTCCCGGTGGTCTTCCGGGTGCGCTTCAAGGTGTTGGTTACCACCTTTAAAGCACTCCATGGCACAGGGCCTGGGTACTTACGGGACCGCCTTCTGCCACCGATAGCCTCCCACCGGCCAGTACGCTCCCACAGAGAGGGACTCCTCAGGGTGCCATCAGCCAGGCAATGTCGGCTGACAACCCCCCCAGGGGGAGGGCCTTCTCTGTGGCAGCACCTGCCCTCTGGAACGACCTGCCCCCGGAGATACGTAGGATATCAGATCTCCATGCTTTTCGCCGTGCCCTCAAAACTTTTTTATTTCACCAAACTGGGCTGGCATAAACCCCCTCCCCCACCTTAGATATTTTAATTGCAACAAATTTTAGTTGGGATGTTTTAAATCTGGGCCAAAATTTGTTTAATTCTTTCAATAATTTTAAATTTTGTATTGATGTTTTTTATTCTTGCCTGTTCACCACCCTGAGTTCAGCAGGAGAAGGGCGGTATAAAAATTTAATAAAATAAATAAATAAATAAATAAAATGTTACATGGGATTTTGAAATTCACTGCTGAAACCACCAATGCGATTCCAGTGATAGTTTTGCTTGCAGAGATCATAGTATGAGCATCTACCTCTAAATGTTGTACATATATTTCATTTATAGAAGGTTCTTTCATCACCAGTGTGAAAAGGCCTTAGATAACAAGACTGAAAAAGATTTTCAAGAAAACTACTGATCATAATAAAGGAGACTGAACATGTGAAACAATGGGCATGTTCAGAAGAATCAGTTCAGTTGCAGGGCCTTAGTGCTAATCAGACTTAAGCCTTTATTCCATTTTTACACAAATAGAAAGCAAAAAGAAGGGAGAGAGAGATTTCTTGGTTGTCTTTTTGCTTTTAGTTCAGCTCCTTCTCTTTATAATTAAATATTTTTATTTGAATCTCTTAAGTCTTTTTTATAAGTTTGTGACACGATTCTCTGTTGAGGTGGATTATTGGTTTGGCTGAGCTTGTACAGATAGTCATTGACTTACAACAGTTCATTTAGTGACAGTTCAAAGTTACAACAGCGTTGAAAAAAATGATATATAACCGTTTTTCACACGACCATTGCAGCATCCAGATGGTCATGTGATCAAAATTCAGGCACCTGGCAAATGTGATCAAAATTCAGGCACTGACTCATATTTATGATGGTTGCAGTGTCCTGGGGACATGTGATCACTTGTAACCTTCTGACAAGCAAAGTCAATGGGGAAGCCAGGTATACTTAACCGTGTTACTAACTTAACAACTGCAGTGATTCACTTAACTGTGGCAAGAAAGGTTGTAAAATGGGGCAAAACATGCTTAACAAATGTCTCAGTAACAGATTTTTGGCTCAATTGTGGTCATAAATCAAAGAGTATTTGTATTATCTATGCTGTGGAAAGAACGTTACCTAATTAGTAAAACACGTTTTGTATACAAAAAGTTTTAACTTCAATTCTAACTATACTAGAAAGATATGGAAAGACTCCATCCGGGTTATCTCCAAATTTTGGTTGATCAAACTACAGCAAATAGTGAGGCAGTCATTAACAAATAGAATTAGAATGATGGCGTTTAGGAAAAAACTGTTCTTGCGTCTAGTTGTTCTGGTGTGCAGGGCTTTATAGTGTAGTTTGGAGGGTAGGAGTTGAAACTGTCCAGGAGCCCTCTTTTTGACTCGTGCAGTATACAGGTCCTCAATGGAAGGCAGGTTGGTAGTAATTGTTTTTTCTGCAGTTCTAATTATCCTCTGAAGTCTGTGTCTGTCTTGTTGGGTTGCAGAGCCAAACCAGACAGCTATAGAGGTGCAGATGACAAGACTCAATAATTCCTCTGTAGAACTATTATCAGCAGCTCCTTGGACAATTTGAGCTTCCTGAGTTGGCACAGAAAGAACATTCTTTGTTGTGCTTTTTTGATGACGTAGGTAATGGCTCTCCCTAATGCAAGAGCGTTTCCTATGCTCTTCCATGGTTTCAAGCCAACTAATAATTCCAATGGCATTACTGTCTGAAACATTTGTAATCTTGAATGCTTTGGACTGATATTGGGATAGTCTGCATGCAAATTACGTTCTCTGTCCCTGAGCTACTTGGTACTAGGTAGAAAATGTATTTCTTTCATAAGAAGTGTGGCTCATCTTCCTCTTCCTTTTCTGAGTCCTACATGGCTTTACTGCTGGGAACCTGGACAATCAATATTAGAGTGTAAATCAATATTAGAGTGTAAAACAGCCAGCTAAGTTTCATTGTTGTGGAGAAATCCTGCTTCAGATCCAACTACCATAAGGCACTGTTTACTAAGTATAGACAAGAAGGTAATGATTGTAAAATATATATTTTGTTTATTTTAGAAAAACAAGAGGAAAGCTCAGATGATGAAACAGAAGAAGGTGAGGTAGAAGATGATCATCCAAGTGATACAGAGGTTAGCGCAATTATGGTGTTAACTGAGGGATTCTGGGAGACGTTCTGCATATCTGAAGACTGCCCATACTGGAGAAAGATGAAATAAATAACAGAATATGACTAATGAGTATCTGCAATCTAATTTGCCATGGGGAGGAGGGGGAGTTTCATTGACAACCTCCAATAAAATGTAATTATAACATAGGAATTGTGATTGATTGTGTATTAGACCAAAACAGGCCTCTTAAGCTGAGCTTCGTGCTCCTCTCAAAGACATGTATATCATTTTGCAATTTCATTGAACTGAATAAAAAGTGAACGCAGAATCAAAAACTGGGCTGGTTTCTTCAAGCAGAGAGATCTTGAGTTGAAATAGAACAATAAATTTGTGGTTTTCAGGCCCTCTTTTGTTATTATGGTCACTCCTGAAATACTAGCCTGAAATGTGTGGTGTTTTTTTTCTACAGCTGGACACTTTATCCCAAGTGGAAGAAGATTCCCTTTTGCGTAACGACCTTCGTCCAGCCAGTAAGCTGGCCAAAGGCAACAAGCTCTTCATGAGATTTGCCACTAGAGGTAAAGAGCTTGATCTATACAAAGAGTCCATTGCAACGCAGTGCACAGTTATGGCCCAGTGTTTGTCTTAATTTTATGGTCCACAGAAATCTTTCATGAACCCTGAAATATAATGAATTAGCTATTTCTCATCTATATAGTAATTAACCAAAATTTTCACAGAAATTTCAAAAGAATTAAAAGCATTTGTAAATTTGTAAAATATTTTAAGAATTTAAAAAAACTTGGTAATAAGATGTAATGTGAAATAAAGTATGGGTACCAAGTGATCCTCTCTATAAGGCTCTGCATAACAAGGATGCTACTGAAGAGAAGTCAATCTCTTAATAGTCACCAAGTCTATCAGAAAAAGTTTTATTTAGGTAGGTTTTCATCTCATCTTTTAATCTTTCCTAGTGCTTTCCGCTCTGATTCATAGATTTCTTTGCAGATCAGGTATCAGCTGTCTGTGGACTGGATGAGACCACAGCAGTGAAATGTGATTGTCATTTTTTAAAATTTTTCTATGTCTTTTAAAAATATTTTTAGAGAAATAACACTCCTGTTTAGATAGTAAGCCTCTACAGCCTTAACCCATCTATTTCAAGTTAAACAAACAAACAAACCCCACAATATTAAAAAGGATTAGGGTTACATTTTAGCCACTGAAATTGATTCCCACTATGGAAAGAATTTGTGATTGGTTCCAATAGTGTAGAATGTCCCTGCATCCACTTAGCATTTGTGCTACTCTTACAGATGACAAGAAGGAGCTTGGGGCTGCCAGGAGAAGTCAGTATTACATGAAATATGGAAATCCTAATTATGGAGGCATGAAAGGCATCTTGAGCAACTCATGGTGAGCTGGGGAGAGATACCCCTTGGAAATTGCATTATCCCAAATATGAGCTATTGTGTTAGCCAGATTCCTTCTTTGAAAATATTTTTCATTTCCCATGTCTTGTGTCTCTGTCAGGCCAGGAAGATGTATGGGAAGTATCTTCTCGGTATGCTCTTCATTCTGTATAACAGCATCAGTTAATGCACTGGGCTCATTAAGGGCTGCCTTTAGTCCAGGCCCATCTTACTATATTCTTGGAATGTGGAATTAGGTATATGGTTGATTACAAGAAGACATTACAAGTAGAAGAACTGCAGCAGACAGCACAAGAAATAAATGCTCAGGAATACTGAAAATAGGAATGTTCTTGGATTCAGGAAATATCTAGAATAGTTTCCTAGACTCCATATAATTTTGAGTTGTAATTTGAAAAGTTGCCATATCTGCGAGCTCAAATTAATATGTACGGTATATCTGGGAATGGGTTGTGGGGGGAAACAGGTTTCTTAGTTGTAATAGTTGACACAATATGCTAAAGCTAATCCTGATTTAACAAAGTACAATTGCTATGTTCGTAGCAAACATAGCATATTTGCCTAACATACTATGATTAAACAAATGTAAGTTGTGTTATGATATAACACACAGTGTTCTGGTTCATATGACCCATTAGAACGCTTTCTGGATTCTCATAGAACACTGAACTATAACCATAACCAAGCTTCATTTTTTTTTCTTTTTGTCATGGTAGTGACAAAAGAGAATGTGAAAGATAATCATTTTTCTGGGTCATTTGCAAATGGAAGGGGGCACAACCAAATCATTCCTTATCAAAAATTCACTGGTTATATCTACAAGGCCAGTTTTTAGTGGAAGGTTATAGGAAAAACCAATGTTAGTGCACATGTTATCTGTAAATCTTCTGTCTTTGCAGGAAGCGGAGGTATCATTCACGCCGACTTCACCGGGATGTAATTAAAAAAAGAACCCTCATTGGGGATGATGTTGGTCTGACACCCCCTTATAAACATCATCATTCAGGTAAGTGAAAACATTTTGTAATGCAAGCAAATTATAACTACTTCCAACACAGTTGGTCTGTTATAAAACTGGAGTATGAATATAAAACTGGTGTGTGAATCGTGTATGTGTAAATTTTTTCTTCTGTCATAAAGGCTTCACTACCTAATTTTGCATATGTACAGTATGGACTCTCCAGTAAAAACAGTTATCTGTATTATAGAATAGCATTGTGAAATCAAAATAGGAAGGAAGAACTAGGTTTTGGGACTGTGCTTTCATTCCTCTCTAAAAGCAACAGAAAGTGTTATTCCTGGAATGTAGGCCAAGATAGTTTAAGAATCCAAGTAATTGTCTTGAGCAAATAACACAAATAGGAAAAAAACACTAGATTTGTAAGGGAGGAGTTAGCCTCATCATTCAGCCTCAAACTCAGATAAAATTAATTATATTGTTTCAGCCTTTAGAATGTAATTCATGCAAAACAAAACAACCAAGAATCTGCACGTACAAATGACATGTACTGTATGAGCAAACTCAAAAACAAACCAACCAGGGAACAAACTTTACTTTTTTATACAGAAAACTTAGACTGAGACCTTTATACTGACATCTGATGACCAATCTTGCACTTTTTAAGCTCTTTTTCAAGGTTTCTAAGAAACCTCCTTATCCTTGGGATGGTGACATTGTTTGGTGGATGGCGTTTTTTCTTTTGAGAGTGGGCATCGGAATTTCATTTTAATGTATGCCATTGTGTATACAGAAAAACGACAATAGAGATTATCTTCTTTTCTCTTCATTAGAAGGTGGTCTATTCCCACATTAACTTACCACAATCATTACTGGTGTAATAGACAGGCTCTTATTTATTATCATATATTATTTATTATCATAATTCATGATACAGGGAATTCTTTAACACGGAAATTAGCAAAATAGATTTCTAAGGTGCTTAGGTATCGACAGAAGTCATTTGGGAAAGAAAATTGCACTAAACCAGCAAAATATTTACTGAATTCTTATTTTTTGAGATCATGTCTGCTTTCCTTTGCAAGTACTCCCGGTGCCACCTAATGAAAGACTTTTATTTTTTGTATGCAACTGTTTTCACACATAAAATGCTGGGTGCAGTTTTAGTCTTTTTAGAAAGATCATTCTTGCCTTCCAGGATTAGTAAATGTTCCTGAAGAACCAATTGAGGAAGAGGAAGAAGAGGACCAGGATGATGATGATCAATATATGGATGAGGATGATCGTGTAGTTGTGGAATATAGAGATGAACTGCAAGCTTACAAGCAGTCTCGTGAACGGAGTGCTCGGCGTTCCAGTGCTAGCGAATCTGATTCTGATGAAATGGACTATGATCTTGAGTTGAAGATGATCTCTACTCCTTCCCCCAAGAAAAGCATGAAAATGACTATGTATGCAGATGAAGTAGAGTCTCAGTTGAAGAGCATTAGGTAAGGCTGGTTTACATTGAAAAAGCTGGGTATCTCTTAATCCTGGATTACTTTGGTGAGCTGATGAGGTTTGACCATCAAATTAAGACTGCATAAAAGAAGAAAATTGGTTCAAACTAAGTATGTTGGGATTATAGGCGCACTGGTGATATGGAAAAACAGACATGAAATAAAATGATCAATTTAAAGCAGAATAAATGAAGCAATTGCAATGTCACTGACCACAAGATTCTAGTAAGAGGTGAATCAGAAATTATTTGAGGGTAAAACGAATTTGGAAACAATGATATTAAATTCAAAAGATGAAAGAGTATATTCAAATATATTTTCTTTGTGTGTTCCATTAATACTGTAAACACACATAAGCATTCTAAATATTTAAATGTAAACACTGTTCCAGTGGAAGCTCAAGATTCTTAGATTGTTCAGGTTCACATAAAGGTAATAATAGCGCAAAAAATTAAGACAGGTAAGGAAAGAAGTTGTGAAGAGAAAAGAGTTTCTTTAATCAGCTAAATTAAATTCTAAGAAAGAATAAAAAAATCTACCTCTCCCATCTTCAGAGAAACTAAAAATTTGGAATTTGAAGGAATTCATCAGTATCTTTTCTAGCATCCGTAAATAAGCCCTTCTTGTTTGTTTTAGCACTTTACAGACGCATGTATCAATGACATAAGTGTGACATCTCATGATCTATGTGTTTGATGCCACTGCCATATTTAATTGGCTTTCTACTTTAGATTCTCAGTTGTTGATTCTACGCAGGGATATTTTCAAAGTGGCAGTAAAGATAGTCCTCCAGCTACTATGACAATTGGGACTAGAATTTCTGTTGCTAAATGATGCTGTCATAAAATGCAATATCATTTGACCACATCACTTAGCAGAGGTGGTCCACGTTTCCATTATTACATGAGGACTTTGTAACCATGACATGGGTAGAAATAGCAATAGCACTTAGAGTTATATACCACCCCATAGTGCTTTATAGCACTCTCTTAAGTGGTTTGCAGAGTCAGCATATTGCCGCCAATAGTCCTCATTTTACTGATCTTGGAAGAAAGGAAGGCTGTGTTCCCAGACAAGCAGGTCAGTGGACAAGTGTTATGGATAGGCCAATGGGTGCTCTGGGTGGGCATTACGGAATATGGGCAGGCAAGCACTAGAGTACAAATTCCCATGCTGCCCAGATGTGCCTCAGGAGAGAAAAGAGCAGAAGCGAATGCCAAACACCTAATGTCACAATCTCATGACCATGGGAATGCTGTGACTTTGAGGAGACATAATAAATCCCCCGATTCACTGCTATTATAATCAGTCACTGAAGAAATAGTTATAACTCAAGAAATACCTGTATATGGATTGATTATGTTCCTATATTTCTGGACTTTAAAGATGTCAGTAATTTCTTTGATCCTGTGTGCCTCAATTTTCGTACATCTGAACTTTCCTACCAGTAACCAAATCATACATTTACTCATACCAGATGTTTTATCCATGGTACCAAAGGCTCCATATTGGATTGGCAAGACAGACTATACATTTTTCCTAGAGTTTCCAGAAATCATCTCATAAAAGTTAAAAATAAAATAATTCTAACAATATGTAAAAGAAAGCAGAATATAAGGCTATAATCGGATAATATGTCCTGGTTCTCATTGACACATTGTAGAAGTAAAGTTAGTTACTAAACTTAGTTATACCATTGTTACTAAAGCTCAAATAAATCACACATAGATCTGTATGTTATAATAAAACTTTGTTTCTATATTAAAATAGTAGGTTACAATACAGTTATACAAGCTGAATAATAATTTTACATGTATCATGAAATTCCATATTTTAGCAATAGTAATGTAATGTGTTATTGATTTTATTTCTACATGGTTAGTTTTAAATATCCAGTATGTTCTAGTAAGTTCTAGGTCCTTCATGATCCAATGAAGTATTATATATAAAAGTTAATATAATCATTTTATTAATTCAGTTTTATAAGAAGGAATGTAGATGCTTCATTTTTACTCTTCCAAACTTAAAAATAGCTTCTAACAGCATACATTTTTTCTGTGATTTTTTTTTTTTTGTCCAGCAAACCTTTCCATTAATTTAGACCAACTTTTATTTTTGTACTTTATGCACCTTTATGTGGAAAAGAGAAAAGTCACATATGGATTCTGTAAAACAAAAAAATTAGGTCAATTTAAAGCAATTTTTGAACTAAGCCATGCTACTACAATGTTTTTCACACCAAACCAGGAGTGAAATGCTACTGGTTTGGAACGGTTCGGCCGAATCGCTAGCGATGGCAGCAGGTGGTTCGGGGAACCGGTAGTGACAGCAGCGCGAGGCTCTGCCCAACCACCCGGTCATTGTTACTTCCTGGTTTTAATCAGGAAGTAACCTGTTATTTACCCTCTGTGCATGCGTGCGTGCACTTCTGAACTGGTAGGGAAGGTAAGTAGATTTCACCCCTGCACCAAACCTACCCAATTCAGACTTCATTTGATTCAGACTTCTGATGGTTACTTTTTCCACAGCCTTAGAGAATGGTGAGACATGGGCAGAACAGCAATTGCCTGGGAAGACTCAAACATCTTATTTTGGTCAAGATACACACACATCATTGTAGTGCCGAGGCTCCTTTCCCGTCACATTGATTATCATGTTTGGGAGATCCTTGCTCATGCTAATATTTAGTCTTCCCTGGTGTTAAGGACTTCAGCTAAGGACTTCTTTTCCTGGCTTTGAGATATTCAGCAGAACAGAGATTGGAGCACCTTCTCACTCCAGAGCAACTGGAACCTTGATTTTGAAGTACAGATTTACCTATTCTCATTAAACTACACACTTTTTATACAAAAAAGGCATTCTGGTGGAGTTGTAGAGCTTGCAGTTTCCATTTTGATTCATGGAAATTTTTTTTTTTAATGTAGAAATTCAATGAGAGCAGACAGTGTCGCTTCCAGCAATATCAAGAATCGTATTGGAAGCAAAGGACCCTCAGAGAAAGTTACTGATGTGAGACTGCTGTTGGAAGAAAAAAGACATGGGAGCCCTGGCCTGCATCAGCCCCTGAGCTCTGTGAAATCAGGTAAAGGATCCTTTGATGTTGATTGTCCCGATTTACTTCTGCTTTGGAGGAGCTGTTTTGTAACATTGTATTACTTGTATAATTCAGAATAAATAGGATGAACAACATGGCTATTTTTCAAATGCTAGATGCCCCTGAGATGGTTTGGCCCGCCTTTATGAAGTTTCACATCATTCACTCTCCTGATACCGCATGTACATGTACACATACACCCACACCCACACCCCCAGTCTTCTTCCCATCAGGCTCTAGGACAGTGTTCCTCAGCCAGCGTTGTTGGCTGGGGAATTCTGGGAGTTGAAGTCCACACGTCTTCAAACTGCCAAGCTTGAGAAACTCTGCTCTAGGATCATGTACTACCACTGGTATATTTAGCTTAATGTTCAGATTCTTCATTGGGATGATGAGTGTTAGTAAGCAGAGTTAAATTAAATGCATAATTATCCATGTATTGTTTCCAGATGTCCGACAGAGGCTTGGCAAGAGGCCACATTCACCAGAAGCACCTCAGCCCAGCAGTATCTCTTCATCTCACCGTGAGCCTATGTCTGATGTTCATAGTCGTCTAGGAATCCCCAGGCAAGAAGGGAAAGGCCTTTATTCAGATACCAGAGAGAAGAAATCTGGTCAGTTCTGTGCAGTGTTCTGTCAGCCAACTTTTCTGTTGCTTTTAGAAGCAGTGATGGCCAAAGGGTGTAAACTGAGCGTGTAATTCAGCACTAGTTGTTTCCTCTTTTTTTATAATAATCGTAAGTAACTCCATTAAGGTAGACAGCATGCGAAGTAGCTTCATTATTGAGCGGTGATCTGGGAAGCATAGGTTGAAATGTGTGCTGAACTCTGATGCTGATTGAGATGGTCACTGTTTCTTCAACTGCCCCTATGATAGCCATAGGTGCAAGGACTGATTGTAAATCACTTTTCAGCACCATCATAATTTTGAACGGTCATTAAACAAATGGTTATAAGTTGAGGACTAGCTATAAAGTGCTTTTGGTTGCTCTGAAAGATTAAAGTACGTTCAATTAGTTCTGTACAATAAACAAATCTATCTCAAGAAAGTTAATAAAAACAATATGGCTGAAGTTACTAATTCTGTACTTCAGATCAATTCATTCACTGCAAATTGGAGAAACCACACTTAGAGTCATTGGCTCTCTGGGCAATTTGGATTCTTTAGGGATTTTTGGCTATTCGGATTCCTTAGGCTTCCTTAGCTATTTGGATTTGAATAAAACAATTCAAAAAAAATAGCAGTTTCTATGCCATAAGCAAGGAAAAATAGCATTTTCTCACCCATAAGCAAGGACATGTTGGTGTCCTTGCTTATGGGTGAGAGCCCTGGGGTTAATCTTGCTCAAAGGGAATGGTTAAAAAAAAATCATTTACCAACATCTGGCTCTTCAGAGAGAGATTCTGGGGATAGTAATACCCATTTGCTCTCCATGTTTTAGCACTACCTTTAAAAGAGATCTGTGCTTCGCTGTTTAAAGAAAGAGTTGCATTTTGCCATTTTATCTGGAAAATACAGAATGAAAAACTCTGATCATAAAGTTCTCTCTGTGGTAAATAAAAGTGGGAGGTGGGGGGGAAAAGGTTATCAATGACTTAGGCAGGAATTAATATGTACCGTATTTTCCGGCGTATAAGACGACTTTTTAACACATGAAAATCATCTCAAAAGTCAGGGGTCGTCTTATACGCCGGGTGTCGTTCTCCTGTAACCAGGCAGACCAGCCCAAAAGACTCTAACGAGCCTTAAATGGCTCTGGTGATCCCAGCTTTGCCTGCTGATCAGGCAACTCAGCTGGGATGCCAGAGCCATGTTAAAGGAAAAAACTTTTTTCCTTTTACGTGACTCTGCAAGTTCTGACGATCCCAGCTGAGTTGCCTGCCAATCGGGCATCGCAGCTGGGATCGCCAGAGCCATCGATCCAAGCTCTGATGATCCCAGCTGCGTTGCCTGCTAATCAGGCAACTCAGCTGGGATCGCCAGAGCCCAGAGCCCTGTAAAAAGAAAAAAGTTTTCCCCCTCCAGCTTGCTTACCTTAGCTGGTAATCGCCACGCTTGCCTTGCTTCGCTTGCCTGAATCCATTCCATCAGCAAGCCACTCTCTGCCTGCAATCATGCAGGCAGGAGTTGTGGACTTCAACTCCCAGAATTCCTCAGCCAGTAAAAACAAAGCTGGCTGAGGAATTCTGGGAGTTGAAGTCTACAAGTCTTAAAGTTGCCAAGGTTGGAGACCCCTGTTCTATTGGGTAAGTTTTTTTCCCCTTTGGGAGCTTTAAAAAAATAGTTAATTGGGGTTTTTTTTAGTTGTTCTTTTTTAGACCTAGCCATTTAAAGTTTAGGAAGTTTTAAATTTAGTTTTCATATAAAAATAAAAATAAAATAATATTTGTGCAGCTTTCTGAGATGTGGTGTGTTTCTGTAGTGTTTCACTCTAACTACACAAACACACAAAATCTCACAAAGCTGTATGTGGAATTTTGTGTGTGTAAAGTGTGAAGGTTGATTTTTTGGGGCTTTTTGTGGCTGTGTGAGGTTCCTGCTTGTTGCAGGGGCCATTTTGGGTCTAGCACAGCTGCTTTTACATTGTGGATGAGCCAGTTGTGTTGTGTTGTGTTGTGTGTGTAGAGTGTGAAAGTTTTTTGGGGGGCTTTTTGTGGCTGTGTGAGGTTCCTGCTTGTTGCAGGGGCCATTTTGGGTCTAGCACAGCTGCTTTTACATTGTGTTGAGGCAGTTGATGTTTTTTAATTTTTATTTGGTGTGTGTTGGAAGAGGGGTAGTCTTATATGGCGAGTATAGCCCAAACCCTATATTTTAACAGGAAAAGTTGGGGGTCGTCTTATACGCCCAGTCGTCTTATACGCCGGAAAATACGGTAGTAGTAAGGATAGAGAGAGAGAAATGTAAAAAATGGTGGATATTATGTAAACCACTCTGGAAGTTTTTAACAGCTGTAGGTTGAGATACAAAGTACATGAGGTATTACCCCAGGAGAAGCCATATGTACATTGTGAATGTAAAACCTTAGTTTGGATTATATCATTGAAGACTTATCACCTGTTTGAGAGCATGCCTTTTCTCTGCATACAATTCTTACTACATTCTGTTCTTTGTACAATGACAGCAAATCTACGGACACGTTTGGGATCTGCATCAAAGACACAGGAAAAAGTCCCAGAGAGAGCAGAAAAATCACCAGCATCACCAGAAGATGACGACTCTGAGCTCCAGCGGGCATGGGGGGCTCTCATTAAAGAAAAAGAAGAGTCACGTCAGAAGAAAAGCCGACTTGATAACTTGCCATCACTGCAGATTGAAATTAGTCAAGAGAGCAGCTCAGGCTCGGACACAGAATCATGATGGCTTTTAGTGCATCCTTGGAGACTCTTCTAATGGCTCCAAACTGACTTGTCTGGCCTGGGCCCAGGAGCCTTCCTCTGCCAAAGCATCCAATCCATGTTTTCAAGGAATCTCTAATATGAGATGTCCTTGCATGGCAGAGGTGACTTTAACAGTGTGTGTGTGTGTGTGGGTGGGTGTGTGTTGTCCCCTTAGGAAGCAGTCAAGTTTTATAGAAGACTTGTATCTTTCCCTTAAGTTGGAAACAAGATTCTGATACTCCAAAAACGATACAGAACTTTCTGGGTTGATCAACTTTGCCTTTCTGGTTTTTCCCTGGTTAGCCATTAGGGCTGACTCTGCTTCTGCTTCTCCCACTACAGAATGACCATGAATGTAAATCCAAGAAAGACAATGAAAATCTTTTCTCTGTTAGTGTCAGCAGTTCCTGAATGTGATTCCATTAGAATTGGCTTTCTATGTTGGAGAGAAATTTCTTACCTAAAATGAACAGATGAGAAATTCTAAATGGCATACTTTTTGTTCATTATGGAAAAATAACTTAAAAAATAATATCCATGTGTATAATGCTCAGTGGGAATATTAATTTATGTATGTGTGTGAGTACACACACATGTACAGACATAAACACACACATATCTATTTGTGGCAGTTTTGTTGGTTACAGTAACAGCTACTATTGTGATTTTATATATGCAGAATGCATTATATATATACTGTATATATACATATATATATATATATGCACTATATATATATATATAGTGTGTATGTGCATGCGCACGTTTATCCACGTGTGCGTGTGTATAAAATAGATTAATGGATCTCGGCATAGCATCCAATAAAAGCCTATGCATAAGGCCTTTTGAGGTGAGCAGAAGTGAAGATTAGTTTCTGGTGAATCATAGCCCTGTTACTGGAGGTGTGCATATGTTTTGTCATTATTGCTGTCATGATATAGATATCTGTAGTAGGGTCTCCTCTGTATCCCCTAAATTGTATTTTCTTTGATGCTCTTACCTTGACAGGTAAGTGATAATTTTTATCTGGGCAGCTTCCCATATCCCTGCTTCTTCCAATGCAGGAAACAGGTGTTTTTTTTTAAAGTTTCTGGCCAGTAAGACATGTAGCAAACATTCTTCCCAACCTGCTAGACTTCTGCAGGGAATGTACCTCTTTAGTGCCATAATATTTAATACATTTCTTGGGTCTTCCGTCTTTTCCTTTTGACAAAATGGGAGCTCTCCCCAATCTACTCCGCAACTTGGGGGTTTTGGATCATTAGTTTGGAGTTTTATGACACAGAAGAGCAGTACATGATTTAGAAACTATTTCCATGAACAAACCTTGTAAGGAAGTTAAAAGGTCTTGAAGACTTTCCTGTTTTGTACTGATTTTCATTTGTTTAAATGTGGATTCTAAAGATTATAAATGACAAAGTAAATGTGATGTTTGATTATGAACTGTTCAAGTGCATACTTTCCCTCATATAAAACCCAATTATTTGTGCACACACACTCACACACTCAGAGTTAATATAACAAAGATTTGTATTACAAATAAAATCCTGATACTAACTATAGTATATCTCAACATCTCTGCTATCTGACTATCAGTTTCAATTCTGACTGCAAAATGATCTGGAGAGCTGAAAGCCATAAAGCTAGCTAATCATATTGTCACATTGTGATAAACCAGAATTCCAGACTTACTGTGATCCACGAGCAGAGTGCTTAATGCATGTGCCTGTTCATTCTGATGTAATAAGTGCTTTCAAATAAGATAAAGTCAGTAAATCAGTAACACGTGGAATTGATAGGCCTAACAAAGCAGGTTCATGCTTTAAAGCTATCATTTTAACTTTCATTTGTTACTGTATAATATAGACTAATGATTAAAAAAAAAAGCTCTACAAAACAAGACACTGCTTTCTTGTGGAGACCAGAGGGTCATTTAAACAGTCTTTTGTGTTTAGGTCAATAGTAGATTGTTTATGACACAGGGAGGTGAATTGGCAGGAGAACTAAAGATTATAATACAATATTGTAAAGATAGTCCTCAATTTACAACCACAATTGGGACTGAAATTTCTATTGCTAAGTGATGTCATTAAGTCAGTTGCATCGGCAAGCCTGTGAATCTAAAAGAATAATTAAAGAAATGAAGAACTGGACCCTTAATACTGAACCGCAAGTATCTCACCCTTTCAAAAACTATTTAAAAGAAAAGAGCAGAGGAAAAGAGGGAAAAAGAGCCTTCTAAAATGGCGTCTGCTGTGGCTGGAGAAGGGCTAAAAGGGAAAGTCCTTCCGTTTTTCATTATTACAATGTAGCGGAATAAATATCATTGGCTACATTTCTAGAGAAACCTCGCTCCTGTGCTGCTCAGAAGTTTTTTTTAATGAGGGAAAGTCTTTTTGTTTTCTATTTCTTCTCTTATTTTTGCTAAATCTTGTCTGTGTGGGAAATGGCATCAGGACTTATACAGCTGGACAAACAGGGGGGGGGAATTTCCCCCCTTAAGAAATTGCGCCAACAAATTTCAACTCTCCAGCGTCAGAAACCCGATTTTAATATATTAGAATTTATCCTTGAAGAGATTGTAAGAAGGGATGAGATTGTGAATCAGCAACTTGAAAAATTTAAGCAGGAAATTAAAGAAATTGGTGAATTGGTGAAATCAGAGTCTGACTTCTTGAATAAAAAGATTTCAAAAGTTGCTAATGGTTTATCAGGCTTTCTGATTCGGATGGAGGCAAAGACTGAATTATTAGAGACTAAAATGAAGGAAGTCGAGAATTTGGATGACATGACTCAAAAAATTAAAAAGGATTTGATAAACATTCAGGATAATAGCTTGGAAGACAAATCTAAAATGGAGACTGACCAAAAGATTGGTAATGAGGAAAATGTACAACAGAGGATTGAAAGAGAAGTTTTAATGATTCAATATAATTTTACAGAATATGCAATTAGATTGAGAGGTCTGCAGGAAAATAATAGAGATGATTTAAGGAAAGTATCTTCTGAAATTCTGGCTGGGATCTTAAAGGTTCAACCTGATGAAGTGTATTGCAGGATTGATAGAATTTATAGAATAAACTCCTGGTGGGCAAAGCAAAGGCAACTGCCTAGAGATGTGGTGATCTATTTTACAGATAAAGAAATTAGGAATAATATTGTGCAGAACTCTTTTAATTCCAATTTGCAATTTCATGGAAGAAAGATTTGGATTTTCAAGGAGCTCCCGCCCAAGATGTTAATGGAGAGGAAGAAATTTGGCTTTTTAGTGACTGAATTAAAAAAAAGAAATATCCTATTCAGGTGGGACATCCCAGCTGGTTTAATATTGAGATATCAAGGCGTAAGATATCAATTGCACACTGTTGAAAAAGCGGAAGATTTTTATCAAAAAATTCTAAAAATGAATTTAACACCTTTAGGCATAATACAGGATAAGCAAAAGGAGTTGGAAATAAAAGGAAAACATCAAATTACAGAGGCTGTGATGGATAAATTGTCTTTGGACTCCTTGGAGATCCCAGCTGGACTGTTTATAAATAAGAGAGCAGTGTCATCCGAACCCAAGGTGATGAATCATCAAGTCACAGACAAGTGCGCAAATCAATCAGTTGATATACAAGTGATGGAGAAGAAAGATGAGATGATAAAATTAACCCAACAAGAACAAGCCACAAAGCAGAATGAAAATCAACCAGCAGATATACAATTGGTAAGCAAGAAAAGAGGATGGAAATTCAACCCGAAAAAGAAAAAGAAAAGAAACAGATCTTATAGAAACAGCAATTTCCAAACTAAGCAACAGTGAAGCCAGGCGCTTTAAAAAATGAATGAATATTAGAAAAGACAGTGGTGGCGAACAATTGTCTGATACTATCCTGAGGATTGTGGCAGATCTCTGCAAGGCCATGATTTTGGGAAGTGGAAAGAGCCTCACTTTGTTGGATTTGAATCATCTAATTTTTTCTTATTTACTTTTTTTTTCTCTTGGAAATATATTATAACTACTTTGAGTTATAAGGCAGGAGAGTTTTGCTGGGGCATGCAGAAGATCTGGATGTTACTCAGTAGGATGACGGGAATTTACAATCCTGATGAATACCACAACTATAACCATACGGATATATTCATAATTATAATGTCACTCGGGTGGTTGTTTTTACTTTTATACAGGTGTGAGGATATCTACTACTGATGGGGGCAGAAGATGACTGAAGATTTTGAACAAACTGTTGCACCAGCATGTTATTTTACCCTATTATGGGTGATGGATTTAACAATCTAGTGGAAAGACATCAAAGAAGATATTATATGGATCATAAACTTAAAGTTATTGTCTTTTCTCTTTTTACATAATGAAATGCATATATAGATATGTGTATATCTTAGTAAAGTGGGCAGTTGATTATATTTAGAATCGTATTGCATGATTTTGTAGGAATTGAAGGGCTGAAATAGGTTAGTTTACTGATTGTTATAAAATGGGATGCATATATAGATATGTGTATATTCTAGTAAAGTGGGTAGTGGATTATATTTAAAATTGTATTGTCTGATTTCAAGTCATATATTTAGAGGAGTGGAGGAAGTGGACAGAATTGAACAAATTTGGTTGCAGGGAGAAGGCCGATTTAAAATGTTATATTAATATATATAAAAGATTAAAGGTTAATTTGTAATAATACTCAATAAGTTTAGGGGAGGAGAAAAAGGGCAGATTACCGTAAAAATGGGAGTTATAAGATTAACAAGTTAAGGGTCAGTATTCCGAGAAGGGATTAAGGGAAAGGGAAGATATTATGTATGTAACTAGTTATGAAATAGCCTATTGTTGTGAAGAAGTCACAGGGGGGGTTGGGTGGAAAGGGTGGGTTAGGGAAGAGGGGGGGGGGAAAAGGGGGAAAAACTTGTATTTGAAAACTTTTTCAAGTCAGTTGCATCGGATTTTATATTTTTGGGGGGGACCATGGTCATTAAGCAAATCATGGATGTTGCACCAATAACAGAAAAATGCCTAATATCCTCACACTTGCCTATACCACCTATCACTTTAGCACCGATGGCAGTTCCCCTGAAGAAGACTAAAGCAGAAGTGACAGGACTCAATTAACATAGACATTAAAATTATCTAGTTGGACCTGGTTGCTGCATTTGATCCCATAAAATGGTATTTGTTGATTTGAAAAGCAGACCCTATGTGTATAGGAAAACACTAGGTTGTAGAATAAAAAGTTCAGTGAATCACAGCAATTAAATAAACCTGGCTCTCCCCATTGATGTGACTTGTCAGAAATTCCTGGGAAGGTCAGAAATGGTGATTACATAACCCTGGGACACTGCAACTGTACAATAGCAATAGCACTTAGACTTATATACCATTTCACAGTGCTTTACAGCCCTCTAAGCAGTTTACAGAGTCAGCATATTGCCCCAACAATCTGGGTCCTCATTTTACTGACCTCGGAAAGATGAAAGGCTGAGTCAACCTTGACCTGGTGAGACTCAAACTGCAGGCAGTTAGCAGAAGTAGTTTGCAGTACAGCATTCTAACCACTGCGCCACCACAGCTCAAAGGGCCCAAAATTAGATCATTTGACCACGGTGGGCGGGGGGGGCACTGTAATGGTCATTAAGTGTGAGGAATGGTCATTTTTTAAGTCACTTCAGCACCATCATAACTGGTTGTTAAATGGTTGTAAGTTGACTATCTAGTTCAAGCAGTATATATTTTTTACAGGTTTTTCTCAAAGATCAGTTTGGTGGCTAATGCTGAAGTGTGTCTTCAAACTTCCATTTTCCTTTAATTTTTCAATAGTACATTTTAGGTATGTTACCAACCTTAAAAATGAAATAGGTTTCACTTCCAGCTGAACAAATCATAGGTAACAGCTCTTAATATATGTGGAATGAGGGAGAAAAAAATATAAGAAACATGGATCAAAACAGCCTAATCAGAACATTTCATCAGAATGACAGAGCAAGATTTGAAAAGCTCTAAGTGTTTTGTCATAGAAAAATAATGGGAATGCCAAAACGTTTTTTGCTCCCTCCCATTTTTCTTTGGACTGGGAAACACATAGGTCTTGTAACTCACACACCAGGGGTGAAATCCAGCAGGTTCTGACGGGAAATTTTGAGTAGTTCAGAGAACCAGCAAATATCATCTCTGGCTGGCCCCAGAGTGAAGAGGGAATGGAGATTTTGCAGTATCCTTCCCCTGGAGTGGAGTGGGAATGGAGATTTTGCAGTATCCTTCCCCTGCCATGCCCGCCAAGCCACACCCACAGAACTGGTAGTAAAAAAAAATGGATTTCACCACTGCCACACACACAGTGCTCTCTAACACCAGCCTTATACAAAAGTAGCCAAAAGGATTTTAAAAAACATTTTAAAATGTATTAAACTTTTTATGTGCTGAAATAGTCATGGAATAGTGTTTTAACAAAGACATAACAGCTGCTTCTCTTCAACATACTCTGAGCAAATTAAAATAAGCAAAATTAAACTTCTCTGTTAAGGCTTTGTTGTGTATTATGCATCTTTTTTGCATTAATGAAAGGTGATATATGGAATGGTAATGAGAAAGTTGCTTGGAAAAGAGTGAATAGAATATTATGAAATACTACAGAAAAAAAACATGATTGGGAAATGAAACACTGTGAATGAGAAAAAACAGCATGTAAAGACTGATTGCTACAGAAAAATGAAGACAAAGAAATACTATATTATGTATACAGAGGGAAAAGTTGTGAAGAATATAGTCAAAAAAGCAAGGCATTTTAAGATTAAAAAATGAAAAGAAAACGCAGAGTGGTTTTTATGGATTTAAAAAAAAATTCTTTTGGAAGTGTGTGAAAAGAGAGCCTAAAATAGAATCAATGGAATTAAAAATAAAAGAGAAAAAATAATTTAGGATGATAGCAATATATTGAAGAGTGGAATCAAAGGAAACAGCTAATAAAAATCAAATTATAAATATGAGATTTTTGAAAAATAAGGCCTCAGTTTTAGAAAGTGTAGCTGAAGAAATAATTAAATTAGTTATGTTTTGCTTATGGGGTGTTCATATAATTTGCTTAACATGTATGTATGTGAAGAATGCATCTGTCTCTCATAACTGGAATAAAGCCATAACTGTTCCACTATAGCCGTGATGATGAACCTGTGCCAGAGGTGGCACGCAGCGCCCTCTCTGTGGCCATGCGAGCCATCGCCCCAGTTCAGCTCCGCCGCGCATGGAAGCGCACCTCCCACCAGCCGGTCTTCAGATCTCTGTTGCACATGCACGGGGGGCGTGGTGTGTGCAGGGGGATATGCACGCATGCATGGGGGTGGGGCGCATGCAGGTCTGCGCATGCATGCGCAGGGGTTGAAGTGCGTGTGGGGGTGTGTGCGGGGGGCGTGTGCATGCATAGGGGGTAGGGCATGTAAGGGTGCGGCGCATGTATGGGGCCACGCATGCATTGCATTTTGGGGGTTCGGGCATGTGCATGCGCATTCGCGAATGCATGTGCCTTGGGCATTCGGTCTGGAAAAGGTTAGCCATCACTGCCCTATAGAAAAGGAATGGGAACAAAAGTGAATGCTTCCAACAGGCAAAATCAATGGGGGAAGCTGATTGTCTTAATGATGTTATGATTCACTTAACAACTGCAATTATTCACTGAAATAATCATGGCAAAAAAGCTTGTAAAATTGTGCACAACTCACTTAACAACCACCTTGCTTAGCAACAGAAGTTTGTGGTCATAAGATGAGGACTACCTGTACTTTTCCTTGAAGTTCTCTGGACTCAGGGAGATTTGCACTGAAATAATTTGTATGAAAGAATGTTGAATTGGTTTAGTCATATAGAAAAAATGAATGAGAATTGAATCAATATGAAGACAGAATCGATCATGGAGTTGATATGATCCACAAAGAACAGTCATGCAGACATGATCCACGAAGAACAGACATGAGAAGCTCAAAGAACAAAAGGCAATGAGGTAGAAAAAGGATGACTTCCAAGGACAGAAAGATATGGAGAGATACAGTGCATGGCACTAAACCCTACGTATGTTTAATTTTATTGAATTGCTTTTTCTCATTTTTCTGCATTTTGTATAATCTATTTGACCTGGGTGGCTCAGTGGCTAAGACACTGAGCTTGTCAATCAGAAAGGTTGGCAGTTCGAATCTCTAGTACAGGTCTCCTGTGTGAGCGGGGGATTGGACTAAATGACCTTCAAGGTACCTTCCAACTCTGTTACTGTTAACTCTGTTAACTTTCATATACACAGCAGGAAACGTAGGTAGCTGAGAGGTGGCAGTCTTATTTTGATGTCTGTCCAATGAAGTTTTATAAGGACACACAGCCGGTATATCTTATGTGACCCAGGCAGAACCCAGCAGTATGATTCCAAAATGTTTCTCTGGTGCAGGATGGGGAATCAATGGCTGCCATATTCTGCAGAAAGAGGGATATTTCTCAGTCATCATCAGTGGCACATTAGGAAAATCTAATATCACGTGTTTGTCCAGCACAATGTCTCATATCCTATATTAGTATATTCACCTTCTGTAATTCTTAAATAAGCAGGCCTCAGTGGAGGGGGCAGTATCTGTGGGGAGGAGTAGATATTAGTTGTAGAGAAATAAGAAGCAACAATGGAGATCTATCTTTTCACCCCTCTTAGCTAATCTGTATACTGCTTTACTAACTAAATGTATAGGACTAACCTTTTCTCATCTTGCTTCATGGAAGCATGGAAATGGACAGTGGATTTTCTCAATTTCCATGGTTTGGAAGAATTACAGTAAAAAACAAAACAGATCCATTATAAGACATCAAAACACTGAAACAATGATGAATTAAATGCTTCATTTTTTCTAAGTTTGACAACGTTCTAGAAAATCTAGAACATATTTTGCTTTCCCACTAGCCTACATGAAGAAGCGATCTGGGATAGGAGGGCCTGGCTTATTTTTCATGTTTAGAAATTTACAATAACCATGGTTGATTTGGAATAGGTCTTATTTAGGGGGAATGGAAGGATTTATACTCCTTGCAGACATTCTTTTAGAGTCGTCGAGGCCACTTGGAGGTTTATCTGTGTCCTCAGAGTCACCTGGATAGTGCAAATCCTTCCATTCTCCACTATCCAGTCAGAGCTGAAGAAGCTTCTTGGATGAGAAGTGAAACGTTTTCAAAGAAAAAACAGAAAGTCCAGTTGCCTCTTGAAAAAGCACCTTTGGGTTTCACCACAAGACATTGTGCATGGTTGATTTGTATGATTATAAAAGCCATGGTGGCGCAGTGGTTATAATGCAGTACTGCAGGCTACTTCTGCTGCCTGCTGCCTTCCTGCAGTTTGAGTCTCACCAGCTCAAGGTTGACTCCATCCTTCAGAGGTCGGTAAAATGAGAACCCAGATTGTTGGGGGAATTATGCTGACTCTATAAACTGCTTAGAGAGGACTGTAAAAGCACTGTGAAGCAGTATATAAGTCTAAGTGCTATTGCTGTAAATCATATCTAAACATTTTCAAGGACTGAGACAAATTGAACCCATCCCGGACATATTTACAGGTCTTCCTCAACTTACAACCACAATTGAGCCAAAATTTTATATTATTAAGGTGAGAAATTTGTTAGGTGAGTTTAGTCCCATTTTACGACTTTTCTTGCTGCATTTCTTAAGAGAATCACTGAAGTTGTTCAATTAATAATACGGTTGTTAAGTGAATCTGGCTTCCCCATCAGTCTTTGCTTGTCAGAAGGTGGCAAAAGATTACCACACGCAACTGTCATAAATATGTTGTCAAGCATCCAAATGTAAATCACGTGACCATGGGGCTGCTGCCGCCATGGTCATAAGTCTGAAAAACGGCCATAATAACATAAGTCACATTTTTCAGTGCCGTTGTAACTTCGAACGGTCACTAAGTGGACTGTTGTTAAGTACAGCACAAGATTGTGACTCGACTCTCGGCAGCGTAAAATGTTCGCGGAGCGGAGAACTTTGAGAAGGCGCGCGCAACTTCGCAAAGGCTGATGACGTCAAGACTCTGATCCCATTCCCGAGAAGTTGGGGGGAGTGGGGGGGGGGAGAGGGCGGGGCGAGCTGCGTTGCCAGGCGCGGAGGTGGATGGACGAAGTTTGTCCCCGCGGCGCCGCCGTCGTCGTCGTCGCCGCCTCTTCCCTGTAGGCAGACTCGCTGGCAGGCCTCGCGGTGCGCGGCGTTTCCGCTATTAGGGCGAACAGACGGCCAAGGATCATCGAGGGATGCGGCGGCCTCCACGCTGAGCTCGGCCGCAGGTAAGGAAGGGAAGCAGAAACCTGCCAGGCCTCAAGGAAGTGGCGGAGGGCTCGTCCGGTGATCATAGAGAGGAAAGCCCACTCTTGGGGGATGGGGTGGGTGGGTGGAGGGCTTCAGGAGCATGGCGCTCCCTTTGCCAGGGAGGGAGAGGCGAAGGCGACTGGCTGCTCCACTCGTGATGCCCCTGGAAGGGGCGGGGGCGAGGCGCATCCTCCTGATACGGAAAGGGGGGCTTCCTTTCGTCCGTTTTGGTGCAGATCCTCCCATCCCGACCTCCCAAGGGGACGGGGGTGGGTGGGGGTGCAGGAGGTTTGGGGGTGGCCAATGTGGCCTGTTTCCTCTTGGGGTCTTTCCTGGTCTTTATCTTTTCCTGCATCCTCCTCTCTCTCTCTCTCTCTTTTGCAGCCCCAGGCCTGGAATTGAAGCGGCCCTCGCAGGAGCCCTGCCTCAAGAACGGAGGAGGAATTGCTTCCCGGGTTCTCGGGAGCTTCTTCAAATGGTGCTGCAGGCTTAGGTTGTTTTTCCTCCCCACCCGTAGGCGTTGGGCCAGCCAGACTTGAAATGAAAATCTTTCTGCAACAGATGACTTGGGTTTGGTAATTGGTTTGCTTGTTCTTTTCATGGGCAATGGGCCAGCCAGACGTGAGATCAAAATCTTTCTAGGACAAAAAGATTTGGGTTTGGCAATAATAGCAATAGCACTTATTTGTTGATTTATTAGTTCGATTTATATGCCGCCCTTCTCGGCGACTAAGGGCGGCTTACAATGCATTAAGTAATAGCCTTCATACTTTTGTATATACCTGATTAGTAGGGCTTTCAGCCCCCCCCCGCCCCCGCCCCCCAGCGATGTTCTATTTTATACAAAGTCAGTTTATTGCCCCCACAATCCGGGTCCTCATTTTACCTACTTCGAAAGGATGGAAGGCTGAGTCAAACTTGAGCCTGGTGAGATTTGAACTTGCAGTAATTGCAACAGCTGGCTGTTGAGTGCTACTTTAACAGCACTTAATCCACTGCGCCACCAAGGCTCCTTCTTAGCCTTATAGACTGCTACTTAGACTTATAGGCCGCTTCATAGTGGTTTTACAGCCCTCTCTAAGCGGTTACAGAGTCAACATATTGTCCCCAACAATCTGGGTCCTCAGTTTGGTTATTTATTACATGTTTATCCTACCTTCTGTATATTGTACATTGTCAAGATGGCAAACATAGCGAATTCTCATTCCTCTTCTTATTTTCCCCACAACCCTCCCTGTGAGGGTTGGATTGAAATAGAGTGACTGGCCCAAAGTCACCCAGCTGGTTTTTCATACCTAAGATGAGACTGAAATGCTCACAATCCCCTGCTTTATATGACAGCACCTAACCCACTACACCAAACTACTTCTACATCAAATACACATAATCCTCGACTTACAACAGTTCATTTAGTGACCCTTACAACAGCACTGAAAAAAGTGATTACGACCTTTGCAGCATCCCCACAATCACATGATCAAAATTCAGATGCTTGGCAACTGGTTCATACTTATGACCATTGCTGTCTCCAATGTCACGTGATCACATTTTGCGACCTTCTGACAAGCAAAGTCAATGGGGAGACCAGGTGACTAACTTAATAACTGCAGTGGTTCACTTAATAAATGTGGCATGAAAGGTCGTAAAATAGAGCAAAACTCACTTAAATGTCTCACTTAACAACAGAAATTTTGGGCTCAATTATTGTCTTAAGTTGAGGACTACCTGTAATGCCAACTTGATCTTGGAAAACTGGTTGCATTTATGGGTTGCCTTAAATAGGTTTGCTTTATTTTCCTGTAACTTCAGTGGATGTGAAGAAGTATGTAGGGACTGAGAGAATTTAGCAATCTAGAGAGATCTGTAAATAGATTTGATTAGTAGGTTTGTTAGGAGTGTGTGGTGTCACGCCAGCAGCCGGCGCTCACGTCGGACAGCGAGGAGGCTGAAGAGGATGTGTTGCCAGAGGCAGAAACTCAGCCAGGGCCTTCAGAATCTCCAGAGGCTCCTTCCAGTGGAGAGAGTGAAGTGGAGGAGCCTCTCCTCAATGCTCTGGCACGCAGGGCTGTCAAAAGGCAGGAGTGACTACTCAGGAGGAGGAGGTCTACTCGAGAGTAGGGCTTGAGGATAATTGGCCACTCCCTTAGCCTATTTAAATCGCACTCATTACTACAGAGCATCTGTTTTTCTGGGCTGGTTGCCAACCTTTGTCAGACTTTGTTCTTAATAACTTTGATAAGGACTCTTTGCACGGGAAGTCTGCATTCTTGAAAGGGGTTTGTTTGGAATTAAACAGTGTTTGGGAAGATTGGTGTGTGTCACATTCTCTGGGAATCCGAAGCTGGGGCAGAACAGAGAGAAAGAAAGTTTGCAAAGTTCCATGTGCAAGAAGGGGAGGAAAGGATGCAAGAGTTCAGTATTTTGAGATGTTTATATAAACTCACCCTGGTTATTGGGTATTTTCTGAAATTGGATTCAGAAAAGTTGGAGAGGCTCTCTTGTCAAGCAATCATTGCTAAGATTGATACCAATAAAGGATAATATTTGATTGGTGCGGGTGGTTTTTCGGTACACCGGTGCTTCTGGTTTGCCATTGTGGTCTCTACTGATCAGGATATCCAGGAAGGATATGAGTTGTTTTCTTTTTCTCTGATAAAGTATATTCCTTTGAAGATGTTTTTGATTGGTTTTGTGGGTGTTCTCTAATTGCTCCTTTTTAAAAAAAATATGATGTAGGTGGTGGTGTCCATATCTGATCCATATTTTGGGTCATATTTGTGGGGGTGCTATTGCTTGCAGATGTTGCATTATCACTTTCACAATAAATCCTGTAAGTAGTGATCCCAAAGGTATATCTTTAATTTGTTGATAAATTTGTCCATCAAATTGGAAGTATGTAGTTAGGCAGAGGTTTATGAGATCCATAATTGTGAGTGTTTCAATCTTCGTGTATTTGGTTAAGTCTGGGTCTGTGGACGTGAAAAGGGCTGTGACATCAAACGAGACCAGGATTTTGTTTTCATCTATAGTCACATATTTGTTTGAAGGCATGTAGGGAGTTGATTGTTTCCTTTGTGAGGTGCCCAAGCTTTTTTGTTAATTCTTTTGTGATGTTGTAATGATACCTAGTAATGATATAATTGAAAAGGGAGGTATGTCAGGCTTGTGTATTTTGGGGATCCTTAGAAGTGTAGGAGGATGACTTCACTGCTTCTCATCCACCACTGTTCTTCTCTGGTAATTTGGCCTTTCTTGATGTGGTCACTGAGAGTTTCCTTGATCCAGTTGTCTAGTTTCTGTATTGTATTAGTGTTCACTGGGATGTAAGTTTCTTTATCTTCTAGTAATTATTTTTGTATATATATTTGTATATATTATGATCTGTCTACAAGAATGATGGTTCTGCCTTTGCTGCTAGGAGGATGATAGCCTGGTTTCTGAGGGCTGCTCTATCCTTTATTGTCATCTTTTTCTGGTCTGTGGTATGATGGTTTGTCTGATGTTTTCTTGGACCCCCTGTGGGAAGTCCAGTAGTTGCAAGGCTTCACA
This sequence comes from Arizona elegans, assembly GCA_022577455.1. Lineage (NCBI taxonomy): Eukaryota > Metazoa > Chordata > Lepidosauria > Squamata > Colubridae > Arizona > Arizona elegans. The sequence goes on along the minus strand of JAKOOJ010000001.1, from coordinate 315,140,518 downwards.
GAATTCCAGGTAATTAGCATTATCTGTGTTATAAATGAGACCTTTCTGTAGAATATTGTATTCTGCAATAGATAGTGGATGGCTGGACATGCTGATCATTCGTTCAGGCTCTAGTGCCTCTTTGATTCTGGGGTTGAGTTTGAGGTTTGGTTTGGAGTTTGTTTTTTTTTTTCCAGCATGTCTATGAGAAGCAATCATGGGGGTGGCCAGCCTCTCCATGTACTCTGGTGTGATGATTAGTTCCAGCTATTCTTTGTGTTTGCTATGGTGGGCTGATATTTGTTTAATCTGAGGTGTGCATCTGTGATCAAGAGCTGTATCATTTTCTCCCACTTTCTTGGGCTATTTTCCATCCAGCTGTGCAGTTAATTGGAGGTTTGTATCTCACACCAATAGATTGGACATGCTGTCGTAGGCATTCATGTAGGAAGGAAAGTTGTTCCTTGGTGGAAGTGTGCCTGCAGGCAAATATTTCCCTTTTGCATGCTTTCTGAAGCATTTGTCACCCATACGTAGTACCACTAAAGGAAAATAATTGCAGTTCAGGATTGAAATGAGGGGTCATTACTGCTCTCTGACTTAGTTGTTTTCTTGAAGATGTTTCATTAGCCAAACTAGCTAACATCATCAGTGCAGTAAGGGGTGGTAGGGTTTGCTCTCAGTTTATTTTCTAGTGGCTTGCCCTGTTAGTGTTTGGTGGGAGTGGTGAGAGTTTCTTTGGTTGGGTTGTTTACGGTTAGCTTGTTTGGCAGTTCCTTGATTGGAGTATTGTTTACTTCTTGATTGTTAGTCTAATGTTATTCTTGGAGTTAATCTATGCTCTATTGGTAGTCTGTTGATGGTTTCTGAAATGTTTTTTGATGTATGGCAAACTAGAAACACAGGTGTATTGAAAAGCCACCCATGTGCTCCACTATCAAAGCAATAACCCAAACTCCCACAAGAAAAGCTACGGCAAGCAGTTAGATGAGCACAAGCACACTGTAGCAATGCTGAACAGCAGAAAAAGGAAAAAGAGCATCTATGCAACATCTTCCAATAAAATGGATATCCATGAAACTTCATCAAAAAGTTCCTGACCACTCAACTCAATATAGCACAACCAACACAAACAGTAAAAAGAATAACACTGCCATACATCAAAAACATCTCAGAAACCACCAACAGACAGTTACAACCACATGGAATCAGTATAACATACAAGCCAAGTAAAGCCCTCCAAAACATCTTAGGTAAGCCAAAAGACCAAGCAACCCCAGAAGAAAAAACAGGAGTCATCTACAACATGCAGTGTAATGACCGCAACAGCTACTGCATAGGACAAAGAGGCAGAAGATTAGCAGAATGCATCCATGAACATCAGCTAGCATTCAGAAGATACGATAAAACTCGTTAATTTCACAACACATGGACAGACTTAACCATAGTTTCAACTGGGAAACTGTGACCATCCTAGACCAAGCCAAGTCTAAAATCTCTAGAGAATTTCTAGAAGTCTGGCACTCTGACAGATTAGCCATCAATAGACACATAGACATAAACAATGTCTACATATTATGCAGGAGACAATCAACAAACCAAAAAGGGGACAAAAAGACCCAAACGCCTCCCCACCAGCAATCAATGCCTAGATAAGCATAGATTAACTCCAAAATTAACATCTGACCAACAGTCAAGAAGTAAGCAATACCTCAGTTAAGGAAGTGTCAAACAAGCTAACAGTATACAGCCCAATCAAAGAACCTTCAAGACCAATCCCATCAACACTGACAGAACAAGCCACTATAATATAAACTGGCAGCAAACCCCACCCTTTGCTAGCATTGATGATGTTAGCTTATTTGGGTAATGAAACGTCTCCAAGAAAACAACCAAGCTCAAAGAGCACCAAGGACCTCTCAGTGGTTGACTTTTTTCATATACAATAATACTAAACTGCCTGCCTGTCTGCCAGCTTATTATTTATGCAACAATTACCTACCTGGATTTATTTTATTATGGCCATTGGTCAATATTGTGTGACCCCTGCTTGTATCATGAATGTACAGCTTAGTATTTGTGCAAAGATTTAAAAATTGCATTATGTAGTCCATGGCTGTTTGCCTGGAGTATGTGTGTAATGTGAACTCAGCTAATGTCACATATTTCATTTCTACCTGTAGGATTGCATCAGAGCGGGGCAGTGGGAGATCTATTTGAATCTATGGTGCTTGTGTTGTGGGGGCTTTTAGATTCTGTTCTTATGTCCAATATCTGTATGAAACCATTGACTCTGAACCTCTGGAGATTTGAATGCTATGGCATCAGTACGTTGATGTGATTAAATTCTGTCTCTCAAATGACATTGTGGGTCCTTGAAAGTTGTATAGACATGACAAAGTGAATTTGAATATGACTAAGAGAATAACAGAGTTGGGAGGAACCTTGGAGGTCTTCTATTTCAACCCTCTGCTCTAGTAGAAGATGCTATATCTATTTCAGATAAATGGTTGTTTGATCTCCTCTTAAAATCCCCCAGTGTTGGACCACCCACAATTTCTGAAGGCAAATCGTTTCACTAATTAATTGTTCTGTCCAGAAATTTCTCCTTAGTTCTAGGTTGCTTCTCTCCTTGATAAGTTTCCATTTACTGCTTTTTCTTCTGCCTTCAGGTGCTTTGGAGAATAGGCTGACCCCCTCTTCTTTGTGGCAGTCCCTTAGACATTAGAATATGTCTATCATGTCACCCCTAGTCCTTCTTTTCATTAAACCAGCCCAGGGGTTCCCAATCTTTTCTATACCCAGCACCCCTTCTGAGATACTCTTGCACCCCTTACAAAAGTAAATAAGTATATGCATATAATTATGCATATATACTATAATTTTGAAACTTCTAAACCCAAGTTTTTGCACTCCTGGAATATCGCCTCACACCCGCAGGGGGTGCGAGCATCCCCGGTTGAGAAACCCTGAACTAGACACACCCAATTCCTGCAAGTGTTCTTTATATATTTTAGTCTCCAGTTCCCTAATGCAGTCCCCTAACTTCCTAACAGTTAAAACAATAAGTGGAACAACTTTCCTCCAGAAGTTGTGGATGCTCCAACACTAGTTTTTAAGAAAAGATTAGGCAACATTTGTCTGAAATGATATAGGGTTTCCTGCCTGAACGGGGTTGACCTAGAACAGTGATTTTCCAGATTGAGTGCCCAAAGCGTGTGCCCAAACCCCCAAAATGCAATGCGTGCATGTGCACGCGGCACCCCACATGCACCCCACCGCCCCGCGCAGGCGTGGCAGAGACCCAAACACTAACTGGCCGGTGGGAGATGCATGCGCATGTGCAGCAGAGCTGAACTGGGGTGACAGTCTTACCGAGGCATAACAAAGCAGTACTAACACTTCACGTGATCTTGATTCTATCCCTCTGTTAATGCAGCCTAGGCCTGTATTGGCTTTCTTGGCAGCTGCAGCACACAGTTCAGGTAACATACAGACAGCAACGTCTGTGGGTAGGGCAGACTAATGAAAGCAGTATTGTGTAATTGTGCTGCAAACCCCTTTTATATGTGTGTCATGAGCTTGTAGTGCAGTGGGGTGGAATTTGCAGCGCAACGTCATCATGCTGTGCTCACCAGAGTGATGAAAAGAGCATATTCCTACCAATATTGCTTGGTGTAGAGATTATAAATACAGTAGATGGTTCTTAAGACTGAGAATTAAGTAAGCTATTTATTCTGGAGGAAGCAATATTTCCTCTAAAGCAGGGATTCCTAAACTTTTTGCCATTGCCCCTCCCTTTGGTGTAACCTTAATGTGCACTAAAAACCCAAACATTAAAATGAACTCAAATGAACAGTGAAAGCAATACAGTGAAGGTTTGGGAAAGGTGGATTTATTGTAACTATGCAGCTAAAAGGTTCTTCAAACCTCCCCTGGATTGCCTGCCCCTCCCCTAAGGAAACACACCTTACACTTTGTCTTTCATCGTAGTCCATGCGTCAGTGCTTAAAGCCCCTGGTATGCTAGCTATAATTCTGTCTGGATCTGGATAGCTTAACTTCAGTGATCTATGCCCTAATAGACTTACCGGTATGATTGGATTACTTCAGTAATACTCTGTGTTAGGCTGTCCAGGAAGACAGTCTAGAGAAACTGTAATTGATACTTTAACATCTCTTTCCAATTGCTACTAGGATTACATAATGACTGTATTGATAGCCTGTAGTGACTTTCTGTGAGTTAGTGAATCCAATTTAAGGTAAATAGATGCCCAGAAGATTTAGAATCCAAAGATCATTTTCCTCAGTACCATCTAGTCTGTGTACCCACTCCTTCTGACTGAATTTTATTTATTTAAAACGTTTACAGAGCCATTGTATATAAACGTACAACCATTCGTTTAGCAACCTTTTGAAGTTACCAGTGGCACTGAAAAAAGGATTTACAGCTGGTTCTCGCACTTACGACCATTGCAGCCTTCCTACAGTCAATTATCAGAATTTGGGGTCCTTGAGAAACAGCATGTATTCACAATGGTTGTAGCATTCTGGGGTTGTGTGATCCTCATTTGAGACTTCCCCAGTCAGCTTTGGACAAGCAAAATTAATGGGGAAACTGGATTCGCTAAAACAATCACATGAATCAATTAATAGCTGCAGTGATTCATTTAACATCCATGACAAAAAAGCTTGTAAAATCAGTCATGACTCACATAACAACCAATTTACTTTGTAATGGAAATGTTTGCTTCAGTTGTTGTCAGTAGTCGAGGTCTACCTGTAGGATGTTTGAAGAAAAGACTGGATAACCCAGAGAAAAGGTAATAGCAGCCCTATTGGTTAATTTCTAACTCTACCCCAGTAATGTTACTTAATATAGTTCATATAGCTTCTGTCTAAATTGCTTTAATGAGACCTGAAAAGTCTTTGCAAAATTGGGGAGGGAGGCAAAAATCCCACCTCCAATGGCAAATATTGGCATTTCCTGAGGGAAAAAGCTCATCTTGTTGTTATCCTGGGAGAGATGAGGTTTAGCACTGTCATCTGTTCATTGGTGATCTCTGTCTCTTTTCTCGTAAATCTTCCTAATATATACCGGTGATGTGGATGACCGGTTTGGAGTATTGCTACTATTTTGCACTACTTCACTTCCTTGAACTAGTAACTGCTTCTTCACCAAGCTGGTTTGGGCAGTGAGTGATAGCCTGCTTGCATATTTTTGAGAAGATAATTTATCTTAGAATGCAAAGGATAAGAACGTATGCCAAAATTCAGTAAGATTTTCTCTTCCATGCTCATGTGCCTTCGAATGTTGTAGTAATTTAATATACTTGAATATTTGAATGCTAGGATTAATTTAGAAAAGGTTATCCTCAAGGATGAGGTTCCTTTGCCTCTATACGCAACTTAAATAGTTAGCTTAAGGAAAACATTTTTGCCATTTTGCAGACTGTCCATGTTTCTACAATTTATTAATCTGCTTATGTGACATATTGTGGCAGATGCTTTGAAATTTACATTGAATTTCACATTGGGGGAAATAGTTTAGTGTTTATTGTGTATGCTATTAAAATACCTGCAAGCAGCACTAAAATAGCCAGGATTTTGATACACTCATCTACAGTGTTCATTGTCACGAGCACTATTGGTGCTTGTGCTTTCAAAATTGTACATTTCCACAGAATGCTCATCTGGCCTTAGGGAAGGGGAGATTGGCCTGTAGAATGCTTTTTGCAGCTCCCATTTATCCTTTAATTCTGGGAGACTTCATCCCGCTTACTTGAAATACATTGTGTGGGCTGAAGATACAGTTAGGTAAAACCAGACATCAAGAGTGACATAGAAAAGGAGACAGAATTGTTTTCTCTCTTTCTTTTAGCTTTCAAGTCATTATTGACTTTTGTTGACTACACAGATTTGGTCCTGCAGTTTTCTTGGCAAGATTTTTGGAAGTGGTTTTCAGTTGCTTTCTTCCAAGAGCTAAGAGAAAGTGTCCCAAAGCCTCTCAGTCAAAGCTGACTCAATTTTTAATTTGTTTGTTTATATTTATTTATAGCCCACCTTTATTATTTTTATAAACAACTCAAGACAATGAACATAACTAATACTCCTCCCTTCTCCTATTTTCTCCACAACAACCCTGTGCGGTGCGTTGGTCTGAGAGACAATGACTGGCCCAAAGCTGCCCTGCTGATTTTATGCCTAAAATAGGACTAGAATTCACAGCCTCCTGGTTTTTAGCTTGGTGTGCTAAGCCTATACCAACCTGGCTCACTTTTTGGATGATAAAGTTATTCCAATGTGACATTAAGAAAGATTCTTAACAAGGCAGAAAGTGGGACAAGATGATCTGCAAGGTCATTTCCAATTATTCCGTTCTTATAATTCTTTGTCCCATTTTATTTTAAATTATTGACTGAAATGAAAGAGAAAAGGGACTTTTTAGTGGCTATGCTAGAACTCTGAAGGATTTATGTTTTGAAGTTTACTTCCTTAATGGTCTTTCTTTGAAGCATAAATACCTTTCTTTCAGAAAAGGTTTATTTAATGATCTCAGAACTACAGTTAAAATGGAGTTTTAATCCCTCGCCGCCCTGCCAGCCATTTGTTAACATCTTGCCAGGGATTTTAGTCTTTTTTATTTGAATATTTGTTTTGCTTTTAGCTGTCATGAACTTGATTGATTGAATTTTGAGGCTGTGTGATTCCAAAAAACGACTCTGGGCCTTTTACAATATTTAAAGATATTTTAAAGAAACATGGCTGCTTGGACAAAACCACATAAAATTCAAAAAAGTTGACGGACTTTCTGCTAACATAGCCTAAACCCAGGCCTGGTAACAGAGCCTAAAATGCTTGAAGAGTGGGGGCAGTATTTGTCTCTGGGGGGTGGGGGGGGGGGATGCCATTCCAGAGAGCAGAGGATGGGATTTTTTTTCAGAATAGTAGGCTAAAGATACAATAAAGAATCACATGGCAAGAAAAGACCTGGCCATCACCACAAGCCCCAGGATGTGTTCCAGGTGGCAGATGACAACCTCTTCAACTGATCTTTCCTGCTTGGCAAGATTTGAGTCTCACTGAACTGTTTGCTTTTAGCTAATGGTTGACAGTAACAGCCAGAGAACACAAGGTGTGTCCTGCAAGGTGTGAAAGCTCCAGACCCTGAGGGGGGAGTTTCCCCTTAGCCCAGGTAAGTAGCTTTGTTACCTGGAAAGCTACATAAGTTCTGCCAAGAATGGAGATTTTACAGTATCCTTCCACTGCCAGGTCCACCAAGCCACGCCCACCAAGCCACACCCACAGAACCGGTAGTAAAAAAATTTGAATCCCACCACTGCTTTCATCACACATCCTCAGAGATTGCAATCCCTGCTTGTCCAAAACACCGTAGCAAATTCTGCACTGAACAGTGGGTTGGACTAGATCAGCGGTCACCAACTGGTAGTCCGTGGACCACTGGTGGTCCGTGAGAAAATTTTGGTGATCCGCAGAAAAATTATTTGCATTTTTTTAATATTGCACTAAATCGGGGTCCTCAAACTACGTCCCCTGGGCCAGATACATGCAATGAACATTTGTGTTGCTGCAGAGAGCCTCCCCCTTCGGGCTCTTTTTGTGCAGGTTGGAGGGGGGCAGAAATTCCGACTTGGGGTCTGCTTCAGCCTCCTGGTGCAGGGCTTTGGGCAAAAGCTGGAGGGAAGTACCGCTGGTGGCAAGAAGCCGGAGGGCCGTGTTCCAGTGGGACTGCATCATGGCCTGGAACTGGCTGATCATTTCAGCCCGCTGAGCTTCCAGGTGCCGGTACCTGGCCTTGCACTCCTGCAGGTCTTCCCTCTGCTTGGAAAGCCTATGCTCGTAGTCCTCACTGAGGTGCTTCTGCTGAGCCTCCCTCTTGGTCAGCTACAATTTGAACTGAGCCAGCTGTTTTGCCAACTATTTCTCATGGTGGCTGCTTAGCTCCAACAACTGCTTCCTGTTGGGGCCCTAAGGTGCCTGGGCAGGCAGCGGAGGAGTGGATGGCAGGAGAGGGGTGAGTAGAGGCTGGTGAGGTGCCCCTTGATGTAAGTGACATCGAGTTGGCCATCAAGTTGGCCATGCTCACCCAGTCACATAACCACCTAGCCATGCCCACCCAGCCAGTCATTAGGCAGATCATATTAGTGGTCTGTGGGATTTAAAATTATGTATTTAGTGGTCCCTGTGGTCTGAAAGCTTGGGGACCCTTGGACTAGATGACCTCTGACATATGTTGCAATTCTAAGACTGTACGAATGACTCGTGGAAGAAATATGGATCAAATGATGACATGAAGTATAACACATTTCCATATGTTTTATGATTTTCTTGCTTGAATTTAAGTCAAATATATGCATAAACACATTTTTTAAAAAAATAAAAAAAAAACACTAATGAAAAGGCTATTATACTTTAGAAATTGCACACTAAGGCTAAGTAACTGAGTAACAAGCCCAATGTTAATACCAAAGCCTTCCTTCGCATATGCAATTTCCTGCTTTCTTTTTCCACCTGTTCCCTTTCCATTCTCCTACCTATTTGTCCCAAAGGTGCTTTTTTCAAGAGGCAACTGGACTTTGTTTTTTTCTTTGAAGACATTTCGCTTCTCATCCAAGAAGCTTCTTCAGCTCTCCTACCCATTTCAAAATCCAAATCAGCCCTTTCTCATCCCACTCCAGGGAAAGGTTACTGTAAAATCCCCATTTCCTCCCGATCAACTGGGACTTGGGAGACGGGACCAGTCAGAGGTGGTATTTACTGGCTCTCCAAACTACTCAAAATTTCCGTTACCGGTTCTCCAGAACTGGTTAGAACCTACTGAATACCACCTCTGGATGAAAGGGAAAATAATACCTATTGAAGCAACCTTAGAAGGTGATAGCTCTTACTGTCAGGAAATTGCCTCAGATTATGTGACACCATTTTAAGGCTTCTTGGTTACCTTTTGAAATTTTAGGAGGGAAAAGGGGCTGCTAAAACCAGAATTCTTTGGTACAGCTTTTGTTTGGATGTAACATCTTGAAAGTCGTGTGTTTTAACTTTTTTGTTTGAGGAGCAAGGTGCTGTTTCTCTGATGCTGCTCTGAAAGCAAAAATGATCTTCCGTAATATTCTTTTTTTTCTTTTCTGTTGTTTCTTTTGAATATATATTAAATTATATTTTGAAAGCTTAAACTATATGAAATATTTAAATAATTTATGCTGGTTACAAATAACTACGCTGCAATGGAAGTTATCTGAAATTATAAGACGGACAGCAAAAACAAAGCGTGGTGTTTAAAAAGGATTTCATTTTGAATTTTGAAAAAAGGAGACATGAAATACCTTAAGAGCTCTGGAAATAATTCTTAGCATGTTAAACATTTAAATACACATTTCTCTATTTGGCTTGTGAATGAAATTTCTCTCCAGACTAGGAGTTCTCATCAATTCTCCTATCTTTTACATCAGTCACCATGAACTGCTGAGTTGATAATAAAGCCCACAAGACAGGGTGGATAAAAATCAATGATTTTTTTAAAAAAAACAAAAAAAATCAGATTTTTTTTATTTAAATTGGATTTTTTTTATTTAAATCGGATTTTTTTTATTTAAATCGGATTTTTTTTTATTTTTATCGAATTTATTTTAATAAAAAACTTTTGGGGTAAAAATCTATCGTAAGATAATTTTCTATTTAAGATACATAAATAATTTAGTTTATTCAGCATGAAATGGAGCTTAGTTATATAGCATGAGGCTGTATATTCTGCAACACTGGGACTATCGGTGAGTCAACAGTGGGTCAAAGGAGTAGCAGAGATGACAGTTGCTCTTTAAAAATTATGATTTAAATCAAGCCTTTTTACTAGTGATTTAAATCATGATTTAAATTATGATTTAAATCAACTCGATTTAAATTAAATCCACCCTGCCACAAGAAAACTTGTGCTCCTTTGCTTGCTTTGCTGAGTTGAGTTCTGAGACAAAAATGGAAGAGAGCCAAATACAGATATTGTGCCTTTCTGAAAATAAATACAAAATTTTCATTTTTTTCAGTCATATTTCAGAAGAGAGAGGCAATGCTGGGACCTGCGTGATTTGGGAGCAGGCAATGAAATTTCAGATCAGTGTTTGACTTTGTTGTTGTCTGAGAGGTCTTGAGTTCATCAGAGTCTTTTAACCAGGGTAGATGTTAGTTTTCAGATTTTAAAAAAATACCAGTACTGAGTTCTAGGAAGATAGGGCAGAATTTTAATGCTGCAGAGTAATAAATGCCCTATTTCTCTAAAACAAAGCATATGCTTTGGTTCACTTTATGTGAAAAGTACTTGTTTCTGCCTTGATTAAAGCATGATGGAGTCCTGAATGTGGACATTGGGAGAGAGCCTACATATTTCCATAACTATAAAGGAGGCTTGTGTATAGCGTTGCATTTGTTCCTTGGCTGAGTGTGAGCTAACAAGTTGCCTGTAATGCCCTTAGAAGAGCCCTGGGAAGAGGGTAGGTGTATCCACAATATTCCCCCTGGGAAGATTCAAAAGATTTTTTTTTAACTAAATATGAACCCAGCCAGTTGGCTATGGGCTAGAGCAAGGATCTAGTCCAATCTAGCTACACAGACAAAATAGTGTGTGCCCATTGTGACTCAGCTGATACCCTCCCTGCTGCCAATTGTACTGAACAGCTTGCAAGGCAGGAGACTTCCTCTTTTCTAGTTGCCAGCAACCTCAGCACAGATTGCTAGAGTCTCAACTTCCTTCCTCACCTTTAATAACAGAAACAAATGTTGCAGTAATGGAGATGTCAGAAGATTCTCTCTCACATCTTATTGATCTCAAAGGCCTTATTTTCTGTGATGCTTTTTACAGTTTGTGTTCTTGCTGTTTTGCAGGTGGGTCTGATCAGAATAATGTTCAACATAAACCCTCTGGAGAACCTCAGGGTTTACATCAGCAGCCGTCCACCTCTTGTGGTGTTTATGATCAGTGTCAGCGCAATGGCCATCGCCTTTCTGACTCTGGGTTATTTCTTTAAGATCAAAGAGATCAAGTCCCCTGAAATGACAGAGGTAAAGTACAAATCGAGTCTATAGCTGAATATCTACCCTCCACAAAGGAATGCATAGATAGAATGGAACAAATTCTGAAGTTTAATGAATGGGAGTTCTGTTCAGGATGGCACGAGAGATGAAGAGTCAAATGTGTGGCTTATATATAATCAGGAGGACTTCTCATTATGAGTGTCTGATGGATATGGACAACCTTGGGCTGAGATAGGAACATTCAAAATTTTTAAGCTGGCACATTATTTTAATGAGCCCAGTCAATCTTGTCTCAGAAGTAAAGGCCATCTGTTTTGTTGGTGCCATTCTTGAATTGATTTTAAACTGTTTAGCAATTCAGATTTGAAATTGTAAAAATGGAAGCCATACCTCTTGCACAGATTAATAGCATTTTAATTCATGGTTTTAGCATTGTGCCACATATCATTTTCCTAGATTACTTTTCCCCATAACTAATTAAAGGATAGTTGCTTCAGATTGTAATCTCATTCAAGATGCCCCAACCACTATCATTTAGCCAGAAGTGCAGCATCTTGACATGGCTGTATCTCTTAAATCATTGCTGTTATTGGGTGAGATTGAGCTCTCTTGAATTAACCTTGCTATTTGTTAGTATAAGAATATACATGCTGGCTTTGTGAGGGCTGTAATTCAACATAAGGCACTAAAGATCTCTCTATGTTTAAGGACTGGAACACTTTCCTTCTGCGATTTAATGATTTGGATTTCTGTATTTCGGAGAACGAAACATTAAAGCACCTCATAAATGACACCACAACTCCAGAGAATGCTATGACCAGCAGCCAAGCTCGTCCTTCCACGCCATCACCACAAACGCTTGAAGATTCTGGTCCTGTCAATACTTCCGTTGCCATCACTTTGACACTGGACCCCCTTAGACCCTTTGGTGGCATTTCCCGGAATGTCACAGGTTTATCTTCTACCATTTTTGGTCATCAGATTGGACTTTCAGGTACCATTTATTTCGAATGTCATATTTAAGGGCCCAAAGCCCTTAAAGAAAAGTAGGAATAGCTAAAAGCAAATGAAGACAGATCCATTTCTGCATTTCTTAATGGATGTTCTTTATCTAGAAATCATCTTTCTGAAAAGGATAAAAAAGGAACAGCTTTTATTGAACAGTTTGGCATACATTTTTTCGTTTTTCCTATAGACATCCACTTCCATGATCTTATCATTATAAGTGGCTTCCATAATTGCTGAGGTGGAGTTGGATCAACTACTTCATAGTAGTTTATTGACAGTTCTTTGCAGCCTTAATTTTTTCCTCATTTTAAATGATGGAGGTAGTTCTCAGCTTACAACAATTCGTTTAGTGATTGTTGAAAGTAACAGAGGCACTTGAAAAAAGTAACTTATGATCCTTTTTTACACTTTTGACTGTCATAGTATCACTATGGTCATGTGATCAAAATTTAGATGTTTGACAACTGACTCATATTTATGATGGTTTATGATGGTGTCCGGGGTCATGTGACCCATGCCTTTTGTGACCCTCTTAAAGCAAAGTCAATGGGGAAGCCAGATTCACTTAACAATTGTGTTACTAACTTAACAACTACAGCGATTCACTTAGCAACTGTGGCAAAAAAAGATAAAATGGGGCAAAATTCACTTAACAACTGTCTCACTTAGCAATAGAAATTTTGGGCTCAACTGTGGTCATACATTGAGGAATATCTGTACTTAAACATTAAACATTAAATTCTTACTGATATACTATGCTTTCTCCCTTTCTTCCACTTGCTCCACTCCCAAAGGCAGAGAAGCTCATGAGGAAATCAACATCACATTCACCCTACCTACTGCCTGGAATTCAGATGACTGCGTTCTGCATGGCCACTGTGACCAAGTTGTCTTCACGACTTGCATGACAGTTACAGCCGCTGCAACAGTTTTTCCAGTCACAGTGTAAGGCTCTAACCAATGCTTATTCCTCCCAGGGAAGCTTTTTTCATGCCTTCAGGTTTGCCACTTCGAGAGACACGGAGGCAGTTTTTCCAGTTTTAAATTTTTAAAGAAGAATTTATAACGTGTTCCTAGAAGTCGCAAATAGGAACTTCTAGTTTATTCACCACCAATTTCCCCAAAATAGTGATAGATATATTTTGCAGGAGTGGGAGAAATGGAGGAGGGAGGAATGTGGAAAAGGGGAGCCATTCAACTTCAGGACAGCTTTCCACAAACTGGAAAGCAATGGGAAGGGGATAGTTGACCCAGGGGAAAAAGATGGTGGACTTGGATACACAGCTCAAAATTATGTGTTGCTTTACAGTCAGCCACCACACTGTATTCCGGAAACATATATTAATGCAACCTTCTGGTACAAGATTGTCACAACTGCAAGAGACTCCAACACAAAATATGCCCAAGACTACAACCCTTTCTGGTGTTACAAGGGAGCTATTGGCAAAGTCTATCATGCATTAAATCCCAAATTGACGGTTATTGTTCCAGATGTAAGTAATTTTTTTTTCACTTTACTGTGACTGGGCTTGTATAAGCAAGATTTGGACATGTTCTCCTTAGAAGTGCACATGCTCTGTCCATTGTGTCATTGTTCAGATCTTGCCATAATGTATGTGTGGGGCGAGGGAGTTGTTTGGAATTGTTCTGCCTCAGCAATGTCCCTGCACTTTCCCGAGGCAGTTGCATGTTGTTTTCTCCACAGCCTTAGGAAATGCTGTCTCTTTCTCCATTCAGGATGACCGCTCCCTAATTAATCTGCATTTAATGCATACCAGTTACTTTCTTTTTGTGATGGTCATCACCATGTTCTGCTACGCAGTCATCAGAGGCAGACCAATCAAATTGCGACAAAGCAGTTCGGAGTTCTGTCCTGAAAAGGTAAGCGCAAAGTTATTTATGGAGGAACTAACTTGAAGGAGGGAGTCTTTGCTTCCTTAGTAACTATTGTCATTCTGGGAATTATTCATAAACAGCTCTAAGCCCTAATGTTACATTCATGCATTGGCTGAAATGCACTGGCACCTCCAGCCTCTCGATATACTAGGATAGATTAACCTCTTAAAAATAGGAAGACCAGTAGCAGACTTGACAGCTATTTTGTCTTCCAAATCCAATGGAAGTTGAGGCTTCTCAATTTTTTGACACTTGCCTATTTTATTTTGTTTGTGTTTTATACAGAATTATAGAATTCTGTATAGAATCAGAGTTGGAAAGAAGCTTAAAGATCAACTAATTCAGTTTTTTTGTTCCCTGTCATGCAGAATTCACTTCAGCTTGTTTATATACCTTTGACTTCTATCATACAATTTTATGTTCTTCCCTATCAAAAAACACAAGGTGACTTACAAATGTGTGCTTGTTTTAATTTCATCACAACCTTGCAATGTAGGCAGGCTAAGAGAACATGATTTGCCTAGAAGCATGCTGTGAAATGCATCGATTAATCTTGCGGATTTGAAACCTACCTAGCATTTCCAAGAAAGACTCATGACTGAAAATCTGAAGAATCTTTGTTAGGCAATTCCAGAGGACATTTCTGGAATGTTGACTGCCACGGGCAGCATCACCAAATAGCTGCTATGTGCACAAAATGTCTGCTGTGATGGGTGAGGCTAATTATAAACATCATGAAAAAGAAGCACTATTCTGTTGCTCCCTTTGCTTCCAGGGGTATATGAGACTTAGGGAATATTATGTGGAGTTAATTCTTTTCGTTTTCTGGCTGCCTGAAAGGAGTATATTTAAATGCAAAATTAAACCACAGCTTTCAGCAAGGCACTCTACAGATATAATAGGCTATATCATGGGGGTGTACAGAATGTGTGTATGAGTATGTATATGTGATGTATCTATTCAAGGGGACTGTGTTGTTTGGTGCCAGCAGAGACAGTTACGGAGTTCGACAGGTCAAGATCTGACTTAGCTTTATAGCAACTCCATATGTCAAAGCCCATCTAAGAGGCATTCCATATGTCATATCTCTCATCATTTTCCCAATTCAGATCACACAGTGACTTATTATGACCTTATACAACTCATAGCTGAAATCTGACCATATGGCCTTCTTTTCTCTCCCCCCTACCCCCCAACTCCAGGTTGCTTTCTCAGAAGCATGATCCATTGCCTCCTTCCTCCCAAAGTGACCAAGTCTGCAATCATTGCCTGCTGAACCCAGAAATGGGTCCTGATTGGTTATGGATTTATCATGAGACGTTGGATTATTCCAACCAAAGACTTTTAAAGTGCCTGTAATGGTTATTTATATAAAGAGTATCCTTGGAACAGATTATGCCAGCGCAGCTAAGATTATTGGGAGCCCTTTTACTGTTTTCATTGGAATGTTTTGTGTCTGTGTGACTCTACATCAGAAGGATTGGAAAGATGTCTTACTGCATTGGGACGGTATAGATGCCTTTGCGGGTATCTAAAACAAAGCACCTTATTTCTCCCAGTGATCTATCCAGCGTTCCAGACAGTGCACATCTCTACTATGACAGTACAATTCCAAAGTCATTGATGGTTCCACTGAAGTGTATGTGTGTGTGTGTATATGTCTGTGTGAAAGAGAGAGGGAGGGTTGCTTTTTCTTCCCATTTTCACCCTGCTTGCAAAGTTACCCACTTTTGTAGATTTGTTTTAAAAAAAACACATACACAAACAACCAGCATTCAATCACATTTTAATACTAGTTAAGAAAGATAATGATGCTTATAATTTTAGATTGGAAAAACAAAACAAAACAAGAAAGGCAGTGTTCCAATTCACATTCTCTTTCTTTTGTAGCAGCAGTAAACTTTCTAAGAGTTGGCCAACTGTCCGTTGTTCATGCTAGAGCCCAAATTGGGGCTATTGTCTGCAGAGAAACCTTTTGTGTTGGGTTGCATATACTACTAAATTACATAGTTGGGGTATGTCAACGATGAATAAGTTTTTCCTTCACTAGAATCTTCCAGGTTATGGAACACAATGTATTTGAATGTCCAGATATTTGCACCATTTGAATGTAGGAAAGCATTTGGAAATGAAACTCTTCTATCTACATATGTAGATTAGCTGTTGCTCTTTAAGACTATAGTTTGGCTTTGGGAGGTTCTAATGGTGTAAAAGGGTAGGTGGTCTCTTTTGGATGGGCCAAACTATTGCCTTGATGCATCCTGAAGCACTCTTCTGCAGATTTGTTTGTGAAGACAGGTGACAAACTGTCTAGAGCTACTGAAAACAGATGAACTCTGTTCAGCTCTGGACATGCACAGGTTTTACTCCTTGCAACTCTTTTCAGCCCTCATCCTGACTCTCTTAGCATTCATAATTTTGGCCAGCTTCCTTCTTTCAAGGAATATAGGATATTGTATCTTGACATTACTTTGAAAACACTGCTAATTGCCTTAATGACTTTTCCATTTTCTTCTTTGGTAGCAGCATCTTCCCGCATTGGCAATTGTTTGCACTTTCTGCTATGATGATTCTCACAGTAGATGTCCTTTTCAAATGTCTCAGTCAAATAACATGTTGCTTGTTTTTGTTCAGAAAAATGATTCCTTATTAAGTTGATTTGTTTGCTTGGTATCTTGATATATTTCCAAGATGGGGAGATGTCCACATTCTAGTGTTGAATAGCGAATGGGCTGAAATAAAGAAAGACAGCGTTGTGTTTTTTAATAGAATTCCCTTCCAATGGTTTTAAATGTGCTAGCTTGGGAAATAGATTGTGGAATTGGGGGGGAAAAACAATGCTATATTTCTACTTTTTGCTTCTATGGTCCATTCTAGATAGGAACTACTGACGGTTCAGAAATGATTCTCAGGCAGTGGAGGGCTACAATGGGTTATAGTTTGGGTGAAAAAAATCCAGGCAAGAGAGTACAAATGGAATATTGCAGTGGTTGTTTGGATCATATTGATCTTGCCTTTTTTCTTTTTTCATGTTCGCTTATTACTTGAATCAGTTTGATTCTCTTTGTTTTCTTTTAGAATCTGCTGTTTCTGTTGGTCTCTGGCCAACAGTATATCAGGGTTCCCAACCTTGGCAATTTTAAGATGCATGGACTTCAACTCCCAGAATTCCCAGCATGGCTGGCTAGGGCATGCTGGGAGTTGAAGTCCACCCATCTTAAAGGTGCCAAGATTGGGAAACCCTACAGTATATGAAGGTTCTCAATGTTAGTTCCCTCCCCCTAGCCTCCCACTGCAGGTTACAGACTTCTTCTCAGCAGCAGAATTAAAATGGCATTTAATTTGTCTCTGAGCCTGGTGGTCAGTGATTTGTTAATGCAATTTTTCTCCTAGGTTAATTTTTTTGTGTTTGTAAGATGTGGATATTGCTTTGCAAAAATAAAGTTTATTATCAATCCTACTGACAAAATGGGAACCTGAAGCATTTTATTGAGTATGAGTATGAGTGGGCTCATTCTTTTTGCTTAGGTTACAGTCTACTCTTCATAGTTGAGAAACAAAGGAATCTCCTTAAAAGAAATTTAGGTCAGGCTTGTTGAAAAGAAATCATACGTCAGGTTTCTCAGTTACAGAAACAAAAAGGTTTCTCAGTGTTTATGTTGTGCTTTTTTACCATGCCATGACAGGAATTCTCTGCATATGATAGTTAAATTATTATAAAAATAAATCTAGATTAAAACAAGATTAAAATGAGCAGAACTATGAAACATAAGTATTAGGAATAGCAATAGTAATGATTAATGCAATAGAAATCACAGAATAGCAACAAAACATTAAAATTCTAAAAAAAAACCCACCCTAGCGATCATTCCCTATTGAGTTCTGACCAGCACTGTGTACTTTGCCACAAGATATATATAGGAATTCAGTTTTCAGGTCTTGGTTATTATTCACTGGGGGGAAAATACTTTGAATGGATTGGACTTTTACAAACGAAGAAGATATCCAAAGTGCCTTTTTGGTGCACAGAACAGTGAAGTATAAATGTTGAAAATAAACAAGGCAGTTGAGAATTTTTTCAAAGCCAAGAGTTTTAGCATCTACTTCATTGCCTGCAGCATTTATGGATTGCAAGGAAGTGCATGATTCCTGGTCTGGAACAATTGGACAACATTGTCCAAGTCCCAAATTTGCTTAGTCAGTCACCCAGAGGAATTAGGAAAAACCAAGTTAGTTAGTTTACTTTATTGTCATTGCACATGGTACAAGGAAATTAAATGCCGTCTTCAGTATACATTATAACTATAAAATAAAAACACAAACATACATCCTTTACATTCTATATAATTGAAATTGAAAACCCGATATTGCATATTGCAGAATTTAATATGGTTGTAGCCCTGGGATAGAAGCTGTTTTTCAGCCTATTTGTTCTTGTTTTTATTATCCTGTACTGTGCATGAAATGGGAGATTCCAATATAAGCCCCTGATTAAGAAATATTGCTACTTTGGACTTCTTCAACCCACCTATGGGTTTGATCCAGATAAAGCACCTTCATAATATTCTTTCAGCAGTTTCATCCAATGAACTTGCTAAATCAAACATTGGACTGATGGTGGACATCCAAATATCATCTACTGGGGTCGTTGGTTATGGCTATGGAAAAAGAACCCATATTGTTGGTCCTGGGAAATTATCTAGTCACTTTATAACTGCCCCCTTGATAGGCAACTCAAATGGGTATACAATACTACAAAAATATAAAATACCGGTAAAACCAAACATAAAGCATATTTTGCCGGATGCAACCAAAAACAATCCAGATGGGTTCACAAGACCACCTCATCCAATGTCTGCGGCAATAACCAAGTCTTCAACACCTTACAAAAATCAATGTTGGGGCCATCTGGATGTTATGAGGAATAGATCCCATAGTGCAGGTGCACCAACAGAGAAGGCATGTCTTTTAAATCCCACCAGATGACATTGCTTGTGTAACAGGATTCTGAGCCAGTGTAGCTCATAAAGTAGCAATGTTATGTGGATGTACCAAGATACTGCCATAACTAATTATACTGCTGCATTCTGGACCAGCAGTAGTTTCAAAGTGGTCTTCAATATACAGCACAGGGGAATCCAGACAATGGAAATGAAACATGAGGGACTGTGAGTGACAACCTCCTAATCCAGGAATTGGAGTAGCTGATGCATAAAATGGATTTATGTGAAGATCCCCCAAGCCATGATTGCCACTTATCCTTCAAGAGGAACTGTGAGATTAGGAATGCCCTCAAAATGTATAGTAGATCTATTTGTGTAATTAATGGTAAGGCCAATGGGGTGTACAACTACATTCAGAACCAACGATAGAAAATCCCTAGATCCAAGAGGCCTCAAAATTCAGTTATTCAATCTTGCTAACTTTGATTCTCAGTCTGTTCTTGATCAATACTCCTTGACATACCTAGACAGTCTGGGTATATCTGATGTTATCTAACTTTATACCAATGACCTCATTCAGTGGCGTCATGTACTGTAGATGTTAAGTGGGCGCAGAGAGAATCAAACCCTGAGGAACCTGTACCCACAAAGCAAGGGTCAATGACTCTCATTTCTCCCCATACCATGAACATCTGGAATCAACATGGAGAAAAGGAAGCATATCATGTCTCCCACTCATAAAATCAAGCACATCCAGAAGGAAACCATGACTGATTATATCAAAGGTCACCAAGAAATTAAAAGAGGGCCAGGATGGCTATACCACCCCCACCCTAATCCCACCATAGGGGTGATCAATATTGTTTTGGTTCTATACTCAGGCCTGAAACTCAACTGAAAGATCCAGAAAACCTTGAATTTAAAGCTCTCTGAAGCTGCAGTCTGTCCATTTTCTCCACAATCACACCCAAGGGAAAGCTGGAAATGGTTCAGCACTGATTTCCTAAGGAGGTAACCTCACTCAAGTATGAATTCACCATGATTGGATAACCTCCTGGAAGGCTTTGAGCAACCCAGGAAGGATATGGATCTGATACACAAGTGGCTACACTCATAGTCTCAAGAATTCTGTTCATTCCTTGGGACAAATAGGCTAAACTCCTTTCAGATAACCACAAGATGTGGATGGGTAGAGTTCAACTCAGAGTAAATCCAAACAACCTTATCCAATAGATTTCTCAAAAAGTCCTTTCAAAGGTCAAATGATCTGACCCACTCTTATCTAGGAAGAATGGGCTACCTTAAACAGGACTGCCAGAGCAATTTGTTGATGCAAAAAGAGTGGAAAAATACCTAAGTTTTGCCTTTCTTATTTTCATGGTATAAACCTTAATAAAGTTTCTTTATCAATTCCTGGATGAATTTGCCCTTTTTCTTTCTCTATAAGTGTTCTAGATGTCTTAATTTCACTAGGTTCCTTTGAAAACCAGGGGGAGAATCCTCTGGTATCCCGGAATTAATTTGGTATTAATGTTTTTATAGCTCACTATAATTTCATAATTGGTTACATAGTTGTACTTGAACCTCAGAATACTGTCATAATTAAAATCTTAAAGGATCAAATATTCATTATGACATAACAGTTTATAATTGCAGTTTTGTGTCAGCGTCTGAGTATTTTGTGACGTTTCTTGCTGATTTTGAAAATAATTTCTGCAGGTACATTTGACATTAGAATGGGGAGAAGATGCCAGAATTGGAAGCTTTTGTCCTATAAAGATATATGTTTCATAAATATGAAATGTATGGTTATGTACCCATTAACACAGCTATTTTGTTTCCAAGGACCAACACGGAAGTGGTTTGCCAGTGGCTTGTTCAGATGCCTTTTTAATCTCTGTTTAACTAAGGTTGCTGAGTTTTATGTAATTCTCTTATCCTAGTCCAATGCTGCTTTCTTTCTGACATTACTCAAGGTTGGCTACGTCTTTGTTAGAGAAGAGGCAGAGCCTGGGGGCAGAGTCAAGAGAGGAATCAGCCTGGAGTCCTTGTGTTCCCACAAGCAATCCAAGTCCAGCAGCCCCTGAATTCCATTAACTTATCTAACACCAATTTAGTTAGTTCACTAGATTCTTGTGTATAAGAATGAGCAATAAATTAGCTTACCTGGAACTTCACATATTGTCCTATTCTTCACGCCTGACAGGCTTGGCTTCATGAACAAATGTTGTAGTACAGATATTAACAGAGATGTCCATTCTGATAATTTTGATTGTCTCAGCTCTGTATAATTGGGAGTGTTGTTGGGTTGATTCAAATAATATTTCCCAGTGGAAAATCAATTCATAATATGTATACTGTTCATTATTTCAAGCTAGGAAAGTAAAAGGAGGTTCCATGGTATTTGGAATAGCATTTTTAAGTGAACCTCGGAGAAGCTGAAAATCTGTAACAAACTGAAGAGTAAGAGTAAGAGAAGTAATACTATAGTTAGAACACTAAACCACACAGCAATGCTAAATGAACTCTTCTAAGACTAGTTAGAAGAATTTTTTTTAAAAAAAAAACACCCTAATTTCTAGCTATTCAAATGGCAAATCACTTTTGAAATATTGCAAGAAAACTGCAGAGACTTTGTCCAGGCAGTTCTGGGGAGTAAGGATTGACCCAATGGTTTCAAAAGGTTAAAGTGGGTGTTATGGTGGCTCACTGATTTGTAAGATTAAACTATTAAGTTAAAGACAAAGAATAGTAGACAATATTCTGAAGGAAAACTCTTTGGTTGTAACATCGAGAGTTATTTAAAGGGCCACAAATAGAACTTCTTAGTTTTAAGAGATAAGAAATAGCAATCTGCCCACAAAACTGATCTGATTTCAGGGAATTTCCCAGTCAAAGCTGCCAGAGAAACTGATTGTAGTCAAGATGCCACGCACCCAACACTCTGGTTCTGAACAAAATTTATGGTGATGCGCACAGAATGGGTAGCCTGAGTTCAGTAGGCTAATCTAGGCTAAAACAAGTTTGGGTAATTTTGGTTATCTTGCAGGACACCAAAAATAGAATTTTTCATTGGCCAAGTGTGATTGGACACAAGGAATTTGTCTTGGTGCATACGCTCTCAGTGTACATAAAAGATACGTTCATCAACAATTGAAGCAAGCGGTTCAGCATAATGGGTCATGCAACGAAGTACCTATTTTTCTACAACTCAGGGTTAATGGGTTTTCTGAATTCACTAGACCTAACCCAAAGTGCTTCTTCAAAAGGCAACTGGACTTTGTTCTTCCTTGAAGACGTTTGGCTTCTCATCCCAGAAGCTTCTTCAGAACTGGACTTTTGTTTTTCCTTGAAGCTTCTTCAATGGGATGAGAAGCCAAACGTCTTCCAGGAAAAACAAAAGTCCAGTTGCCTTTTGAAGAAGCACTTTGGGACAACCATGACCTGGATGACTGACAATCTCCATAGTCACCGGACCTACTCAACGGACCACCTCTTGTCTTGAGGTCCCTTGACAGGCCGTTCCTCAAGACAATGAGAGATCACAACGTCCTTGCGACGTCAGAAGCCTCAACTTGTTTTGTTCCTTTTTTAAAAAAAACCGAAGGGCGGGGCTGGACAGAAGCCTCCGCTGCTCCAAACCAACCCGCTTCCCTTGCCAGCCCGATCCGCACGGCGGGAAATTGGCTTCGGGTGGGGAGTTGGAGAGGCAGAGCGTGCAGCGGCTGTTCCAGACGGTACTTTTCGGAGACGGCGAGCGGCGCGCAGCCAGAAGGCATTCCGCTCGCTGGCGGCAAGAAGCAGAGCTGGGAACCTGCTCGGTCGCTCCCTCTCCCTCTCCCGCCTTCCCGCCAGCGATGTTTTTCGCCTCCTTTCGCGCCAGAGACGACGCGCGCTCTGCACGTGCTCAGAGAGACGCTCGTCACGTGCTCCCGGGCAAAGCAGGAGGCGGTGGCTGTGCGTTTTCGCCCCCTTCGGCAGGCGGAGCGAGGAGGATCGCCAGAAGGACGGGCGCGCGCAGCCAGGCAGGCAAGGCAGGCAAGGCAGGCAGAGACGCGACCAGCCAGGAAGGGGTTGTGACTGGCCCAGCCCAGTTGCAGCTCGAGGCGGATCGTAGCGGAGGAGAAAGGAGGAGGGAGGCGGCCTGGCTCGTTCGCCGTTGGCGGCTCGGAACGGCTGGGGCTGCGATTCCCCCTTCGGCCGGCCCGCGCATATCTCCTCCCGACTCCGGCGACGCCCATTCTGCGCTCGGTCCGGATGTGCAACAGTTTCCCTGAAGTTGCGCCCGGAGCTAGCAGGCGGGCGGGCGGGAGGTTCTTGAGCGAAAGGGTGGAAGGACGAGAGCAGCCAGGCTGGTAGGCAGCTCGCCCCGCGTGAAGAGCCAGAGAGGGCGTCCATCCCTCCCTCCCTCCCTCCCATCGGCTGTGCTGGCGGGAGATGCTCGGAGACGCCGTCCTTTCTGTCCTCTCCGCGCTGCGGCTGCTGCTCCCGTTAGCCTCTCTCTCTGGGCGGGAGCCGAGGATGTCCGCCTGAAGGCCGGGAGAGAGAGCGAGGAAGGGTGGGCTGTGCTCCAGTATGGGCGCCAAACAGACCAAGGGTTGCTCGCTGCCCGGCTCTGCCGGTAGCGGTAGCAGCAGCAGCGGCAGCCCCCAGGGTCCCCTCTCCGCTGGCCGCCGACGGATTTTGCCTTCACGGGAGCGCGGAAACTTCTTGGCGTCTCTCGTAGTACGATCGAGTGAAAAGTTTGGCAAGGGGTCTGGCGGCGGCAGCCTCCCCCCGTACCATCGCCGGATCGTCCTGATCCAAGATATGCTGAGGATGGTGAAACAAGGCAGGCACGAGGAGGCGACTGATCTGCTGAAGTACCTGCGCCAGGTAAGAGGATGGGATCGCAGCTGGGATCTGGAAGGGAGGGGGGTAGCTGACATTCTCCAAGAACAATAGCAGATGTCTGGAATAGATGCATGTGCTGGATCTTACTTAGTTCCTGCTGGGCATATTGGGGATGCTTGGCTTCTTAGTATTTACTTAACCGAGAAAACCACGGAATTGTTCTAACCAACTAATGGAATTGGGGTTTGACCCACTGAAGTGGAGGAATTTGGAAATGAGAATTTAGGAGTGGGTTATGGTTAAGTTGGCATAGCTGCTGGCTGAGAGGCGTTAGCCAATTTGAACTTTATATCCTAAACTGGATGATTGGTAAAGTTCTCCATTTGGGTTTGAGCCAGGGCATAAGCCAAGAGATACAGCTCTTGAAGGAATTTTCAGAGGGGATTTCAACGTTTGAGTGAAGAAGAGCTGGAGGTCCCTGAAAAGAATGTCTTCTACATTCTGTAAGATCAGAATACAATATTGTACCACAGTGAGCAAATAAAGAATACCTGTTTGTACATAAGTCTCTTCAAAGCAATCTTTGCACCCATTCAGCTCTCAGCTCTGTCATAGCACAGTCATTTTTTGCATTTTCTTGCTCTGCAGAGAAACTCAGGAGCTGACTGTGGTCTTTCTCCTGAAGGAGCCGGTCTCAGTTATGGTGAAACTCTTGCTAAGTCACTTTAGGAGATGAAAAGAAGATTCTCTTCGAAGTTGTGATAGAGTTCAGTTCTTTGACTAAACCAGTAAAAGTTGCAAACCAAGCTTTTCTGATGTCTAAAATCTATGGCACAATAAAGCATGGTTAAGCAAATTATAGCTCAGTCATTATTTTTTTACCATTGGTTGGATTGGGATTCCCCTGGGAAGAATTGTATGGGAAACTTTTCCTGACTGGCATTTAAGGGCTGTGCAGAGATCCAGATTTGAAGGGAGAAGTGATTCAAAACATCAGTGGGTGCCCACATGTAGCACCTGTTGGCAGCTTCTTAAAGGTGCTGTATTTTTTCCTGGGCTTACATGGCTCCCCTCCACAGCTGTTGCATGATTCAAGGAAAAGAGAACTTGAAGGGTTACCAAACAAACGCTACATGCATGTTTATGGGTCCTTTGGATTACCTTTTTTATCTTCAATCCAGACCTCTGCACGGCACTAAAAGCAATAATAAAGGAAGTGTCCAGATTTAGAGCATAACATTTTATTAGGCAGAAGGATGGGCTGAGAACAGTTGGACTGCAGAATCTGCTCAATGAAACTCCTACATGTAACCTATCGATGTATATCAATTAACCGGGTATGTGAAAAGAGTAGCAAGGATTATTTGGTTGACTTTGTTCTGCGTCTGACAGAGAGAAATTCTGGCACTCACTACTCTCTCTGATGCGTTCAGGTTTTCCTCTCTTATCTAGATGTGTTGATTCATAGCGTGCACATTTTTCTTCAGTAGCAAAGGTAGCCCAGTTTGATTTGCAAGTGTATATACAGGGGGAAAAAAGACTCTAATATGAAAGATTATTTGTATATTAGCTATAAAGATGGGGGGGATTGGAGGTCAGTGAATCTTATGCCGTACTTGCCAAGATCAAATGCAAATGCTGGTATAATTGTTTTCTGTTTTGCTTTGTTTTTTGCTACAGTATAGAGATTAACAACATGTTTAAATCCGCTGCCCGATGTTTCTTGGCAGTAATTGAATTACATTTGCTGAGAATTAATTAAAGGGAATCTGGACTGGCCTAGTGAACCCTGTGGATTACTTGGCATATTTCCTTCCATCATTGCAGTGCACGGAGCCCCACAGGAGTACATTTCATTTAAGTTGGATTAATAAAATTAATTTCTCCTTTTTAAAATTAACCTCAGCCCCCCCAAATTTATGGAAATTATCTTTTTTGTGTGCTGAGAATTCCCAGCTAGATACTGTTTCTCCCTCTCCTATTACAGTTTCCAGCTTTCCCCTAGAGCAGAAATTGTTTTTAATTTGTTATGTTCCTTTGGGAGATCTTAGCCAAAGGGTCACCAGCTTTAGCTGAATTGGATGTTCCAGAGAGGGAATATAAATTATAATATTAACAAAATAATCTCTGTTCTGGTGGGAACCGTAATAACGGACAGTATCAGAGACATCCAAATCTCTTGATTGTCTGGCTATTAAAACCCCTTTCCGTGGGTGGTTTCTTGAGCTTAGCTTGGAAATTGCTCCTTAGGAAGATTTCTTATTTATCGAGTTTCTTCTAGGATAGATTTTCCCCCCCTCCAGACTGCACTAAAATGCAAAAATAGGACTGAAGATTGGAAAAACAGTCTGAAAAAAGGCAATAAGAAAGCACTCCTACATTGTTATAGAAAACTACATGGATGTATCTGTGTTTTAGTCACTAGGCATCAAGTTCCATTTAAGGGAGTTTTTATTTTAGAATCATAAAAGCTGTAAAAAAAAATCCTAGAAAAATAACAGGCTGTTTAGAACTTGGGAAAACTATAACGCCCACTGCCCCAGAAGAACACTATGGTTTCCAAACCCCAAAAAAACATCTCAGAGGGCCCTTTCTTACTTTGGTTGGTTTCCACTGATTATTACAGCGGGCAGATATTTTGGTGTGTGATAAACATTTGCTCAGCTATGCTGATCTCAAGCCATGAAAGACTTATTGCACACCACCATTCAGAAATGAAATGTACTAGCCAAAACTTTGAGGAGAACTGACCATTGTGGGGATTGGATTGTGGGGTCCAATAGTTGGAAAGAGTATCATCAATGATTCTTCTTTGAGCCTAAGAATTACTTCCTTCTTCAGTCCTTATCCAAAAAACACAATCCCTTTCTTGGAGCCAGTTGCAGACGTGTGGTTTTCTTAATCTAAGGCTGTGAGAAATGTTTGAATAAGTGTGTTTCCTTTTATGAATTTTTATTACATGTATCTAACACCTTTTACCTTGAGAACTTGTTGTACATGAAAGTCCCTCTCGTTTTACGGCAGGGTGGATTTGATTTAAATCGAGTTGATTTAAATCACAATTTAAATCATGATTTAAATCACTAGTAAAAAAGCTTGATTTAAATCAACTTGATTTAAATCATAATTTTTAAAGAGCAACTGTCATCTCTGCTACTCCTTTGACCCACTGTTGACTCACCGATAGTCCCAGTGTTGCAGAATATACAGCCTCATGCTATATAACTAAGCTCCATTTCATGCTGAACTAAATTATTTATGTATCTTAAGTAGAAAACTATCTTACGATAGATTTTTACCCCAAAAGTTTTTTATTAAAATAAATTCGATTTAAATAAAAAAAATCTGATTTAAATTTAAAAAAATCTGATTTTTTTGATTTTTTTAAAAAAATCTTTGATTTTTATCCACCCTGTTTTACGGTCATAACTATCGTGGGAGGTAGGTTGAACTGAGGGAAAATGACCAGTTCACTCACCCTTGTGTACTTTGTACTTGAATCTAGACTTCCTCCTTGTCTTTCAAGTCCAAATCTCCTGACACTTTAAACAGGGATCCTTAGAAGGTGGATTCTATAGAAATACTTCTCTTTTCATGGAGAAGTATTTCTATAGTATTTCCAGTCTAGAGAAAAGAAGGACTAGGGGTGACATGATAGCAGTATTCCAGTATTTGAGGAGCTGCCACAAAGAAAGGAGGGGGGGGTGTTTCAACTTATTTTCCAAAGCACTAGAAGGCAAGACAAGAAAGAATTGATGGAATTATTTCCATCAAGGAGAGAAGCAACCTGGAATTAAGGAGAAACTTCCTAAGAGTGAGGACCATTAACCAGTGGAACAGCTTGCCTTCAGAAGTTGTGGGTGCTTCATCACTGGAGGTTTTTAAGAAAAGACCAGACAGCCACCTGTCTGAAATAGTTTAGGGCAGGGGTCAGCAACCTGCGGCTCTGGAGCCGCATGTGGCTCTTTCACCCCTCTGCTGCGGCTCCCTGTCACTCCAAAATATATGTCACAATCGCCACTGTGCGACACCCGCCGGCACACAATTTATTGAGCTTTTCAACCCCCGGTAGGCCAACCATGGATAAATGCAAGAAAAGAAAATTTCAGAAGAAAACAGAACTTGTAATTCAACCACATATGTTAATTTTGTGGCCACTAGAGAAATAGTCAGGCCCTGGAAGGGTTTTGTGGCTCCCGGTGTTTTCTTTTCTGTGGGAAACGGGTCCAAATGGCTCTTCGAGTGTTTAAAGGTTGCAGACCCCTGGTATAGGGTCTCCTGCTTGAACAAGGAGTTGGATTAGAAGACTCTATTCTAATTGATTGGGACCAGAACCAAGCCTTGGATTGTAAAACATGTGTTAATATTATTGCAACGAAGGCTAGGAAATGGCTGGATAATGATAACACGTGTTAATAAAATACCTCCATGAGGGAGAGATGGTTGGGCATTTCCAGAGGGACTGTCATAGCGAATGGGGCCAGCTACAAAACATTCATTTTCCAGATGAGCACACTTCCCAAGAAGAGCACTAAACTACAGGCATTCATCGGTTCTATTTTCTAAGAATTCCTGTGGGGGCCCAAATGTCTGTTGGAAATAATGCTGGATGCAGGGACTTTACTTTGCAATGTGCCAAATTTCCATTTCTTTAAAACTGAACTATTTAAGAAAGAAATAATTTGGAGCAAGGAGCTTAGCAAATACCATAGAAGCTGACTGTGGGCAAATTGGTGCCCATACGCTTAAGTTGCTTTCTCCTCACCTTAGCTGTTTAAAATTCAAAGTATATGTGTCTATGAATGGGGGGTGGGAGTATCTTTTAATCTTATTTTATTCTTCAGTCCCCCCAGTTGCAGCAAACTCCATACACAGATGCCCCTTGCAAAGTCCTTTTCCATTTATAGAGTGGCCATGCAGCTCCTATAATTTGGTTTTATGGTTCCTGGTGTTTTGATTGTTGCTTGGAAGGAATAGTCCCCAGTTGGAAAAACTCTTTCATGTATTGCAGATCTTCTTACACCTGCCGTGATTGCATTAAATTATTACTGATTACAGCACAGCTGTTTGCCACCGTCGTATTTGAAATCTCACCTCTTTATTCAGTGCTCTTCAAATGCTGTTAGTGACACAGGCTAGCTACAGAATTATTTGCTTTATTTGTTGGAGAGTCCAAGGTGTGGAATGTTCAAAAGTTTGCAAAAATTGGCCCACCCATGTGAAGTAGCACCCTTAGAAGCAGTTGGCCCATTTATTCTCAATTTTTGCTAATAAACTGGGCAATGTCTATTCCAAATGCTAGGACAAATGTTCTTTCTAAGGTGTTGAACCTGACACAGTGACTGCTGCAGGTTACTTCCTTCTCTCATCTCTTGGGTAGGCAAGAGTTTAAAAGGCCCAGCCCAGAGCATATACTATGAAAGTTGGAAAGCCTGTATACCAGAGGTGGGTTTCCGCAGGTTCTGACCAGTTCTGGAGAACCGGTAGCAGAAATTTTGAGTAGTTCGGAGAATCAGTAGTAAAAATTCTGACTGGCCCCACCCCCATCTCTTCTCTACCTCCTGAGTCCCAGCTGATCAGGAGGAAATGGGTATTTTGCAGTATCCTTCCCCTGGAGTGGGGAGGGAATGGGGATTTTGCAGTATCCTTCCCCTGAAGTGGGGAGGGAATGGGGATTTTGCAGTGTCCTTCCCCTGCCATGCCCACCAAGCCACACTCACAAAACCTGTAGTAAAAAATTTTGAAACCCACCACTGCTGTATACCGTTGTGCAAATTTGCCCTTTGTCAGATCAGATGACAAAGAAATATTAATTCTTAATAAAGTGACGGGGCAGTGAGCAAGAGACTGCATAAAAATAATTAAAGGGGGGAAAGGGATTTTTGTGGGTTTTATTCCATTTTGCAATTACATAATGTGAGACACAGCAGGGAAATCCCATCATCCAGATGCCTGTCGCAAGATGCTACACCATCTTGTGCATTAATTCTTTGTGTTCTTGGGAAGAAATGCTGATTTGGCGGGGGGTGGGGCAGAGATCAGAAACCCAGCTTGCCTGTTGCTAGGTGGACTGGTTTTCTACCAGCCCATTCATAGGTCGTGTGAAAGTGAAAGCATTTGAAAGCTCTTAGAGGAGTATAAGAGAGGATCAAGATGAAGAGAAAGCCAACGATGGAACCGTTGAAGCCTCAAGGAACAAAAGGATCAGGCACTTAAACGAGTCAAATAATAAAGGAACGATGCTCTGGAAGAGACAGGAACAAATGTCCGTTCCAGGAGAAGGATTCAGAATTCAACCTAAGTGAAGAAATAATAGGAGCAAAGCTTTGAGATGAGCGGTGACTTCAGATGTACATATATGCAGCCATTTGTGCTGTGAGGATTTATGTTTAACGCATAGCCCTATTGCTCAGCAAACCCACAAGTACAAATGCTAGCCTTGAGGATTATACTGCAAGCCATAGAGAGCATAATGTGAGTTTTCAGTTCAGCTCTGGAGGATGCAGCAATTCACAAGGAAAACAGTGGTAAATTGAACATTAGTCAGGAACCGTTTGGTGTGGGTGTGCTGTCTGGACAGATTGTACAATTTTTCTTCCTTCCTTGGAAGTTTTTCATGGAAGCTATTTTATCTCTCTATCCCCTTATGTTTGTACAAGGAAATGCATAATATAGAATGGGTAACTATAACCTACATGAGCATAGAACCATAAAACTGGAAGGGACTTCGGAAGCCTTCTAATCCAACCTCCTGCTCAAGGCAGGAGACCTTATATTATCTCAATCAAATGGTTGTCCAGTCCATTCTTGAAAACTAGGGGAGGCAGGCTTCTCTATCCATTAATTGTTCTCACTGTCAGGAAATTTCTAGGTTGGATATCTCTTTAACAAGCTCCCACTCATTCTTGTTCTGTCCTCTGGTAACCCTCTTCTGTGGGAGCCCTCTCTTCTCTGCTGTGGCAGTCCCTCAAGTACTGAAAGACAGCTATTATGTCACCCCAATCCTTCTCTTTGATAGGCTACATATACCTAGCTCCCACAGCTGCTCATCATACGATTTAGCCTCCAGATCTCTTATCATCTTTGTTGCTCTTCTCTGCACACCTCCTAGGACAGGGGTGTCAAACTTGATTTCATTGAGGGCTGCATCAGCGGGTGAAATCCAGCAGGTTCTGACAAGTTCTGGAGAACCGGTAGCGGAAATTTTGAGTAGTTTGGAGAACCGGCAAGTACCACCTCTGGCTGGCTCCAGAGTGGGGTGGCAGTGGAGATTTTGCAATAACCTTCCCCCAGGAGTGGGGAAGGAATGGGGATTTTGCAGTATCCTTCCCCTGGAGTGGGGTGAGAATGGAGATGTTGCAATATCCTTCCCCTGCCACGCCCACAAGCCATTTTTCCCACCAGTAGGGAAAAATTTTGAATTTCACCCCTGTGCATCAGGGTTGTGTTTGACCTTGGGGGCCGGGGTGGGTGTGGCCAGGGTGGGAGTGGCCATCGTGCTGTCACTCGTGTTGGGGGCTCCTGTGGTGGCCCGAGAGCTCTGCCAGTGAAAACAGGCTCCCAAGCTCCGTTTTCGGCTGCGACAGCCTCCTGCAACCCTCTGCCAGCAAAAATGGGGGAGAGGCAGTGGTGGAATTCAGCCAGTTTGCACCACTTTGAGAGAACTGGTTGTTAACTTTCTGAACAGTTTGGTGAACTAGTTGTTGGAAGAAATCATTAGGGCAGAGAACCGGTTGTTAAATTATTTGAATCCCACCACTGGGGAGAGGGATGTGTAGGATGAACTGTGTTATTTTGTCATTCTGTGCATTTTTACAGACAATCTTATTTTCTGCAGCAAACTCTGAACCATCACTTTGGGAACCAACTCTGAAATGAAATTTTCATGTATTAGATTTAGAAACCATTTTTTGTTCAGGTGTACATTGTAGTCCTTCCTCATATTTTTCCACACAACAAAAAATCTCTGAGAGAGCTGATTACTCAGTGTGGTTCTGTGGCCTGAAGGTGGACTACAACCTACCAGTAGTTCTTTCTGCAATTTGTCTGACACCTGAACATGCACTGGCTGTTTTAAGTAGATATGTAGAAATGCTACATTAAGAGCAGAAAGTTTAGGCTTCCAATCCAAAATTTGGTACATGTAGGTTAAACGATGTTATTGAAAGATTAATCTGAAACATATTTTGATTCTACAGGATGGTGAAAGTCTCTCAGAAGCATCTTAGATGGAATAACTGTATTATATCATTTAATAAAAACCCCATCAAAAATCTAGTCTGTTACCATAGAATAGAAGTCCAATAAGGAACCACTTAAATATTGTGATCAAGAAACTAGGTATATATGTCTGTATAGTCACCTGAAAAGAAGTTCAAATTGTGAGCATATGTAGCTTGTATATATCACCTATACATTTAATGAAAACTTGCCAATTAAGATAAGGGCAAGGAAACTCATAAATTAAAGGATAGCAGCATTCTGTCAGCAACATCCAAGCAAGAAAAACAGATCTACATAATTGGATCTGCTGCTAGAATAAAGAGATAAAGAGGGACATGGGGAAGTTCCCCCTTTTCTTTCAAGAATTTTGTTTTCCAAATTTAGAAATTTGAGAAAGTATTGGCAGAAAATCTATGTAAAGTTCTTTTCTCCCTCTGTATCCTATGAATGATATTGGAGTTATATATACTCTTAAGTGGGTAGAACTAACTAACTACTGTGTTTCCCTGAAAAGAAGACCTCCCTGGATAATAAGCCCTCCCCCGAAAATAAGCCCTCCCTGAAAATATTTAAACGCATGCGCAGCCGGTCCCCGCCATTTCCTCTAGTTAGGGTTAGGGAGACAAAGCTGGAAATCAGGTAAAACGGCAAGAGGATCCCTGTCTTGCTCCACGTGCCCCAAAATAATAAGACCTCCCTGAAAATACAGCCAAGTGCTTATTTCGGGGTTCAAAAAAAATAAGACAGGGTCTTATTTTCTGGAAAACACGATATAAATTAATTTTGCAATTCTGGAGATCATTTCTTTTCACTTAATATATTTTCCTGGGAATAAATCCAGTAGAACTAAACAAGACATAATAATGAGTAAAAGATTGGCCTACTAAGTATTTACTTGAATTATTTTCTAAGTAGGAGTGATAATGCAATTTTATCTGTTGTGTCATGAATTATTTTTTATGTAATAAGTAATAAAAATCAAATTTAGGTTTGTAACTATATTTTCATATCCTCCCCTCAAATTCTGTCTTTCTAAAAGTGCTTGGTATCCTTCCTCCACCCACTCCTTTTCTCCCTAGTGCCAAAATATCAGAATATCAGCTGAACAAACTGAACCTACTTTGCCCGGATGCCATAACAGAGAATAAGGGGGATCTGGTGGAATTTCTTAGTCCCTTAAAAAAAAGGTTCTGCTAAAATCACCAATTGACCTGGATAAAGATCCATGAAAGGATCTTTCTCCTAGAAAATTGCCCGCCAGTTCCTCCCCCACCCCCACCCCCTAACATATAACAGACCTCTCGGGCTTCCTATTTTATCCAGTTTTTTTCACTGGTGCCCAAAAAACTGCCTTTTCACTCCTGGATCTACAGTGCAAGAATCAACTTCCCTCCATGTTTCTAAAGAGGTAGCTGTATTTGTTTGTTGCTGCAGTCTCTGTGTCTCCCCTCCCCTCCCCTCCCCCAAACCCAAAGTCTTAGAGCATCATAGCAAATAAATTTATTTTCATGCAAGCTTTTAAGGATCACAGACCACTCTTATCAGATCGGCGAGTGAAGTTGTGTGAATGAGATTTTACCTGTTACTCATCTGTGTCCATTCCTTTGTTCTCAATGCCTGTGGGAGGAATCGGCAGTGATAAAATATGGACCACTTCAGTTGTTGGAGTAGATGTGTTCGAGATGGTGGCGAGAGAGCCTCAGTAAGGATCACCTTAGATTTTGAAGAATTCCTGTTTTTTGTTTTTGTTTTTTGTTTTTTTAAAAAAAATCTTCATCTAGGCATATTAGTTTTCGGCAGGCCAGAAAGAATCAGTGTAGGGAAGAATTTATATTTCCGAGCTGTCTGCTTGTATCTGGAAATAATATAATCCCAGAATGGAGTGGACCATATGCCTTCTTCTACGTCAGATCTAAATCTGCTTTAATAAACATTCTGCTAAGCTCTACTCTACTACTCTCTGCCTTCCATGGCATGTTCATTGTTCAGCTATAAGCAGCAGTTCTTACGAAGGAAGTCCTTGATGATAAAATGATTTGGGATTGTAATAAAATATGATACAATCTCCACCCTCAGGTGGGAGAGTCCCAGGGGTGAAATGCTCCGGTAGCGATGGAGGCAGGTGGTTTGGAGAACCAGTAGCAAAAATCCCTCTCCCCCCCTCTGCATTGCCCAGCTGAGCCGCGCAATCATCAGAGGCTTTTTTTTATTTTTAAAAGCATTTTTTCTACAACCTCTTCGGCCGAAAAAATGCTTTTAAAAGTAAAAAAAAAAAAGCATCTGATGATCGTGCGGCTCAGCTAGGATCATCAAAGGCTTTTAAAAGCATTTTTTCCTACAACCTCTTCAGCCGAAGAGGTTATAGAAAAAATGTTTTTTTTAAAAAAAAAAGCCTCTGCTGATCAGGCAAGTCAGCTAGGATTGTCAGAGGCTTTAAAAAAAAGCCTCAGCTGGGATCGGCAGAGGCTTTAAAAGCATTTTTTTTACAACCTCTTCAGCCGAAGAGGTTGTAGAAAAAATGGTTTTAAAAGTGTAAAAAAAAAAAAAGTTGGCCACGCCCACTCAGTCATATAACCCCCCCAAGCCACGCCCACAGAACCGGTAGTAACAAATTTTACATTTCACCATTGGAGAGTCCCTTATTAGACTTATATTAAGTAAAAGAAGGGACAAGCTAGTAAATAGCAGGGCGTACAGTTAGGCTGCACAACATGCTTAATTGAGTCAGGTAAAGCCTAGACATTTTCACACAAAATGTTAAACATGACTTAAAGTTATTATTGGTGATTGCTATGTTTGTGGCTTAATGTATTGCTCAGATGTTCACTTTGTGAGGTTACGGCTTAGGAACCTATTTCAGTAATGTAAATGAGTGGGTGGTATGAATACAATCATTGTTAGGTCCAGCTACTGTAATCTGAAGTGGTGGTCATAACCTTTTTCAGGTCATAATCAGATTTTTAAAAGCATTTTGGGGAGCTCCAAACATGTTCCAAAAACTACAAGGAAAACTGGAGGACTTTGGTTCTCTAATTGGCCTTTGGACACTCAATATGACTAGAGTGAAACATAGAAATTGAGAAGTTTCAAGAGTCCTTGAGCCACCTTCATTTGCACTTCCTGCTTCCTGTTGGTTTGTGCAGTCGGGTAGCAACACCGTCTGCCACCTGGCAACTTCTGATTTTGCTGTGTGTGTGTGTCCGTCCAAAATACGTTCTTCCCTGTCTCATATGACATGGCTTGTTACCATGAATTCTCTGATATCCTTGCTCTGCATTATATCTGTGATAATACATCTATGCGTCCTATGGAAACAAATCGGAGGCTTTTAAGTATTGGTGGGAAAGTTCTGTTTGCCCTCATCTACCTTCCACTTTGTCCTATATGATTTCAGAAAGAGCTGTTGAGGCTGTTGGAAGAAACCACAAGGGTAGGGAAAGGCCTGGTTTCTTTGGCTCAATTATCCTGAAGAGTTTGTATAACTAACAATTATGTCTTTGTTCAGAGTTATTTCAGAGATAAGGCCAATGTGCTTTTCCTCCCCAGGCACTAGATCAACTAAGTGACCCAAAATGAAAGTCTTTCAAATGGAAGAACAAAAAGAAAAGCAAACTTTGAGAGGGGGAAAAATGCAAACATCCAGTAAAGGATATATTTGAGTGTTTGCATTTCTGTGCATGTGCACACACACACCACTCCCCCACACAGACATATAATAAAGGAATGTGTGGTGCATACACATAAACTAGCACAACAACAGTGGTGTGCAGTAAATAACAAGCTTACAGAATGAGTAATAATTTGACAAAAACTCTGAACTGGGCACAGGGGAATCAGAGGCTATAACCTGGCACATTCCAGGCTAAGCCACAAGCCTGGCTTGTTGTGTCATCCAAATGTACCCACCACAAACACATCTATCCCTCTAGAATTGGTTACTATTCTCCTCCTGTCCTAAAGCCCTTTATATATGGAATGATTCTGCTCTGCCTTGTAGAAAGTTAGCACCCACTCCTTCCCTAGAAGAATGAAATATTTTAGGAAATATTAAAAAGGCAGAATATTATATTTCCCTGGTTGAGAAATGGAGAAACATGTTTTAAAGACAAAGCAGCTCCCACCTTTCTGCCCCCCCTTTGTCAATGGATCATCAACTGCAACACAATAGAACCCATCTAGCAACAGAAACTAACACAATAGGACCCATCTAGCAACAGAAACTCACCACATGGCACCTGGGAAGATTACATCAGCCAGGAAGGCTAGCTAAAACCCCCATCCCCTGGGAGTCTGACAACCAATCAGGATACTCTTCCTGGGCCCCAGGAAGTTCAAAGCCAGAGAGGGCATAAAACCAAGGCACGCTCAGCATCTCTGCCCTTTTCTGTTCAGGAAGTCAAGCCATGTGATGCTGTCCACCATTAAACCATCTTTCCAAGCAGTCTCCATGTTTCCAGTGTCTTTTTCCTCACTTGGAGCTGAACCCAGAAGGATAATTCTTCTAACAGCCTCTAAACATCTAATTAAAAAAAAGGACCAGAATGAGATTTTCTGTTATATCCATGTTGTGATCTCTAGGAAGTTAATCATATGTTTTAAAGTTTAAGATGTTCTTATGAGAAAGTCAGTGAATCAGGTTCCAAATGTAATTCCCTCTAGCAAATAAATGCACACATAACTTTGAGATTCTTTGTTTTCTTGCATCCCCTCTTCCACTCCATATATTAGTGGAAGTCCTGAAATGTTGCTGAGTGAATTTTTTGGCAATTGAAAATACTCTGGGTTAATTCATTAAACCTGAATTTAGTAAACAGGCTATCAGATCTGCTACTGAGAAAGTCATCTGTAGGACAGTTAAGTTTTCAGTCTAGAATTTCTAACAGTTCACTCAGCCACTTCATTTGCATTCACTGATATAGTCAAGAGACCTAATTCATATTGCACTCTAATCATGTATATACTCTTGGTGTGAATATGCAGATCCTGGTGTGATGTGGTGTGGCATGACTCATCTATTGTGAACATTCCCAACCTGCAATACTCTCCAAATGTGTGGTTTTCAACTCCAAGAATTCCCTCTCAACACAGTCATTGCTGAGTATGTTGGGAGTTGAAACCCATGTACAGTATATGGCAGGTGCTCAAGCTGAGAAAGCCTGTGTTATCCCCTAGTAGTGTTAATTATTGTTAAGAAGCCATTATGACATGTAAACTTGGCTAAAAGTTGGCTGTCTGATATCGACTCAACAAGCTGGTTTTAAGATATATTCCAGAAAAGTAAATTTGCTAGTTTTATGTTCTCTAATTTTATGTCCTTTTTCATAAGACATAATTCTTCCAGAACAAACTCGGGTATTGAATGTAATGTGTAATAATAAAACAAGATGGGCCTCCTAATCTGATATGAAAGAGATGTTTCACTTTAATCCTGAAGCGAGCTGTTGCTAATACAGACATTGTGCCTATTCTTATCTATTAGGCACTGTAGAATTTGTAGATTTTTTATAAAAAGGCAAGAGAACTACTGAAAAGCTTTTTCCCCCTTTGTTTTAACCAAAGCCATGGAATTTTATTTATTATTCGCCAACTTTATATTCCACTTTTCTTCCAGGAGCTGAAGGCAGTTTATATAGAGACATTCCTTCTTTTTATTGTATTTGATTACCATAAAAGTGACCCTGTGAGATAGGCTGATTGAGAAAGAGTGATTGGCTCAATCACCCAGTAAGTTTTCATGGCTAAGGATGGATTTAAATCAGTCCAGTCCAATCCCTGACTGGGCAATGTTTTGCCGGCTGGGGGTTTCTCTTAATACTTATTAGGAGCCCAATTATGTAAATTGGGTGGTGATAGGAATGGGGATGTTCCTTTTGGGTTTTTTTAAAGATTATGTTGTACCTAATACATCTTTTTCATTAGAGATTTATGTCCTTCTGGATTTAAAATGATGAGAACTTGTGACACCAATATTCATCACTAATGGTCACGGGAGGATATACCTTCTTCATCCTTGTTATACAAGTTGTCATATGAGAGCTACTTTTTCCCAATCTAGCAGCCGAAAAGCCAGTTCACTCCCTGGTGCTTAAGAAGCACTTAAAGGTCATGATGACTGAAGTGGTTTTATGAATATGTTCTTACGTCTTTTCCCACAGTTCAGAGCATTTGGTTGTTGACTTGCGTGAGAAAAAAATCAAAAGTCTTCAACAGTCTGTTGCATCAGAGATAATTAATTTAATGGAACAGAACAGAATTCTTTATTGGCCAAGTGTGATTGGACACAAAAGGAATTTGTCTGTGATGCATAAGCTCTCAGTGTACATGCAAGCAACTTGATAAATCATGATCATAATCATAAAATACAATCCTAAATCATAAGATACAACACTCAGTGATAGTCGTAGGAGAGTACATAAAGCAATCAACATAAATCATAAGGTACAAACAACAAAGTTATAGTCATAACATGCTAAAGGATAGGTAGTAGGAAAGATGAGAAGGGTAATAGTAATATAGCCCTACTACGTGGTTTAACATCCTAGCCTAGGGCAGTGTTGTGTGAATTAGTTGTTTAGTGGAGTGATGGCATGGGGGAAAAACTTTCCTTGTGTCTAGTTATTTTGGCGTGTAATGCCCTATAGTGTCATCTTGAGGGAAGAAGTTGAAACAGTTTACGTCCAGGATTTGAGGGGTCTATAGATATTTTCTCAGCCCTCTTTCTGGTTTGTGCAGTATACAGGTCCTCAATGGAAGGCAGGCTGGTTGCAATTGTTTGGCACAGTTTCAGTCTTAGATGGCAAGCCACTGCTTCGTATTACAGTAGCTGCCCTTTTCATAGTTTTGGCCATTTCTCTTGGTGTCGCTTCCACCCTTCTCCAATACTATGTTCCCATGTGTAGCTGTTGTATAGTATTTATGTTAGCATCTACTGGATTGAAACGATAAACAAAGTTGTTTATTTATATCTGATTTATACACCGCCTTTCTGCTCTGGTAAGCACTCAGTATGAATGCTTGCCAAAGCATGATTAGCTATTATGGAAGTAACCATCATACATCTACCATAATACTGAGCAGCTGGTGAACATTGGAAAGCTTGGTACAATTGGTGTCCTTTATTGAACTTCTGTTTTATGTTTCTGATTGACAATTTAGCTATCCCAAATTTGTGAGGAAAGTCATTGCTTGTGTATGTAGAAAGACAGGGTGCAATTAAGCTTGACTCCCTTGGAATTTAATTAAAGGCATGTTTTAAAGCGTTTTAGTGTCCTTCAGAGTAGCCCAGCTTCAGCGTTTCCTGTTAAAGTGCCCTCCCATCTATGATTTTGTTTCCTAAATGCCATTTTAATTTAATTATATGCCTAAATTATGTGTCTGCTCAGGCATTTAAAAACTTGTGGGATGAAAATTTGACTCCGTTGTCGTGTAATTGTTTTGGAAGCTTTGAAACAGCTCAGAAGAAATTAATGAAAGAGACAGTTTAGGAAACATCTCTAACTTTGTTTTCTTTCAGCATTCAGTTTGTGTTCAGTACCACACAATCCTTATAAGTTCTTCTAATTATAAGCCTGGATGTGCTTTGAACAATAATATTTGTCTTCACAGAATAGATTTTCCAATCTAACTTGATGGGCTGGTCATCTGAGATTTCAATTTTTTAAAAGGTTTTCTTTCTGATAATAGAGACATGTACTGTTGCAGCTTGCCAAATTATAGAGTTGTTACTCCTTTTTTTTATTTGTGATCCTCTGATTTGTTTTATTTTATTTATTTATTATTTATTTATTAAATTTGTATACCGCCCTTCTCCTTTCGGACTCAGGGCAGTGAACAGCCAAAATAAAAACAGTTGTACACAAAAGTTAAAATAATTATTTAAAACTAATTAAATAGAATTTGGCCCATAATTTAAAACATATCAATTAAAATCATTATCAAACGTTAAAACCAACATGGAATCAGGCCAGCCCGGCTAGCTGAAAAAAGTAAGTTTTTAGGGCCCGACAAAAAGTCCGGAGGTCTGAGATCACTCGTATCTCTGGAGGTAGATCGTTCCAGAAGGTAGGTGCCACCACAGAGAAGGCTCTCCCCCCGGGGGTCACCAGCTGACACTGTCTGGCTGACGGCACCCTGAGGAGGCCCTCTCTGTGGGAGCGAACCGGCTGGTGGGAGGCAATTGGTGGCAGAAGACGGTCCCGTAAGTACCCTGGCCCTAAGCCATGGAGTGCTTTAAAGGTGATCACCAACACCTTGAAGCACACCTGGAAGTCCACTGTAAGCCAATGCAGCTCGCGCAGGAGAGGTGTCACATGGGAGCGCCCCATCGCTCCCATAAACCCCTGCGCGGCCGCATTTTGCACCAATTGGAGCCTCCGGGTGCACCCCAAAGGGAGCCAATAGTCCAGACGAGAAGTGACGAGTGCTTGAGTGACCGTTTGTTATTATTTATTAATTAAATACATTTCTATCCCACTGCATTAAAAAAGACCCTCGGTGAGTTGCATAGGCTATAGAAAGACAATTTAAAACATACATACACAGTAACATCACTACACTGAAACTTCATAAATAACAGCAGTAAAAAAAGTAGTCCCAAAGCAAAAGCAATAGTAAAGACAATACAAGTAAAAGTTAAACATGGCATCATAAAATCAGGGGAAGACACTGAAACAATTCCCTCTGCAATAGTTTTTGAACCATTAACAAAGAGTGGGCTGGTCTAATCTCCACCAAGAGGATGTTCTCCAGCATCAGTGCAAAAGAAAAACACTACCTTCTCACTTCAGCTCCTCTCACCTTGAAAATGTGAGATTTGTAACAGTGTCTCCTGTTTGATCTGATCAGTTGGGCTGATACTGATTATTGTAGGTGGTCTTGCAGATATCTTGGTCCCAAGTCATAAAGAATTTCATAGGTCAAAAATTGTATCTGGAAACCAATTGGCAACCAATGCAGGATCTGCAAAACTAGAATTATGTGTCCCCAATGCCAGGAACCAGAAAGTATATGATCCATTCAGTGTTGGATCAATTGCAATTATCAAGTAGTCTTTAAGGACAGCTTCAAGTAGAGTACAAGTAGTCCTCAACTTAGAACAGCACATTTAGTGACCGCTCAAAGTTACAACGGCACTGAAAAATGTGACTTATGCTGTGACCGAGGCCCAAGTAGTGATTACCAAACACAATTCAGTCCTCAACAAATTTATTTTATTAAAACAGCTGAGCTGAGAATGAATTAATTCTCAGCTTAGTCCAAAACAGAATTCTTAATAACCAGTCCATCAGCCTTATCACCAACCTTTGATGTCTTTGGTAACCTGCCAAAGGCTTTTCTTGGCAAAAACCCCACAAAGTTCAAGAGACGCTGACAATAAGCACGGGAATCAACATTGTTTTTCTACAAAGAACCCAACGGCTCGTTGCTGCTCTTTTAAGCCTTATGAGAGTGGCCAATCATCTTCTGGCCTTACTCCCAAGTTGTCCTTTTTTCTTCAGCTGCTCTTGTCTTCTGGCAGCTCTTCGCATGCGTGCACTAGGAACAGGCTCCTCCTGTTCCTCTGCCTCTCTGCTGTCCGCCTCTGGAGGCTCCGGAGTCCGCACATCACTCCCAGATGGCCCTGGTCCCATCTCTGCCTCCGACGCAGAGTCCTCGTCCGGGTCTTCCCCTGACTCAAGGACTGGCCCATTGTCCTCCCCAGCCTCCTCACTGTCCGATTCCGCTGCCAGGTCCGCAGGCTGCTGGTGGACCACAACAACTTTGCAGCATCCCCATGATCATGTGATCAAAATTCAGATGCTTGGCAACAGGTTCATTTTTATGACTGTTGCTGTATCCCAAGGTCATGTGATCACCTTTGCGATCTTCTGACAAGCAAAGTCAACGGGGAAACCAGATTCACTTAACAACTGGGTTATTAACTTATCCGCTGCAGGAATTAACTTAACAACTTTGGCAAGAACAGGTTGTAAAAAGGGGCAAAACTCACTTAACAAATGTCTCACTTAACAACAGAAATTTTGAGCTGAATTGTGGTTGCAAGTCGAGGACTACCTGTACATTGCAGTAGTCTAGCTGGGGTAGATGGGTGATGAGGGCAAGAGGTCAGGCATAAGAAATTGGGAGTCATGGTTAGATGTTAGAGGATTAGAAGTTTATTCCATGCATCCTCAAAACAAGAATCTGAACTACCAATGATCAAGTCAAATTGGCAGTAAACGGAATTCAAAGAGGGCTGGACTCTTTTTTGTGGGTGCGAAAAGACTCCAAATTGATAACATGCTTGATCTATCTCTTGGCCTCAGCCTGGTCATCTCCTACACATGAGTCACTGTAGCCAGGTCCTCCCGCCCAGTATTGTCAAAACTGGTACTTCAGCAAAACTGGACATAGGCCCTTCTGGGAATCACTTCACCTTGCTGGTTCAGTGGGAGCCATGAGTCTAGAAAAAACCTCAGTTTGTGAACCTACTTCTTCAAGGGTAAATATTGTCCATCTAGGAACAACAGTTGCTGCATCTCAATGTAAAATTAGCAATTTATCACGGATCAGTTTCATTCTGTTTTCTCTCTTCCAGACCCTGAAAGTTTCTAAATATCAGAAAAGAACTTGGACAGTGTCTTTCATGATCTGGAGTAGCAATATAGGGTTGGGTGAAATCAGCACACTGTTGTTGCTAGATCTCAAACTGTCGAATGACCTCTCTCAGTGGCTTCATATAAACCTTAAAAAGCAGAGGAGAGATAACCAATCCTTGAAACAACCTGTAGGTCAAGTGAGGTGGGCTGACCTCTCCCTAATCTTCTCCCCCTGACAGCAGGAGCTTTCTACTCCTTCCACCTTAATGGTCAGATGACTCTTCACTTTCAACTTTGTACCTGCAGTTTATAACATACTGCTACAGGTAGTCCTTGAATTATATCCACTATAGAGCCTGTGTGGATCTTAAGTGAAACAGTCCTTAAGTGAGGTATTATGTGACTGCCGATGTGACTGCTTGGTTTAATGAGTGCAGTCCTGACATTGTGGTTGTTAAACGATTGTGTGGGTTATTAAGCGGACAGAGTCCCAGGAAAAGAGCAAGGAGTATCTGGGGGAGCGGAGGTGGAGACCCTGCAAGGTTCCACTTAGGAGCTGAACATCCTCCATGCCAAAATGCAGGATTTTGAGCCACTGAACGAAGGGAGACTCATGTAGCCTTCCCCAGGCTTCCCAAAGTTTTTCCTACCCACCTGAGGAACCCCGTGCTCCTTACCTTACTGCACTACCTCTCCACTCTCTGCTTGGATTTCAGCTCCCTATCTTCACTAGAGGCTCACTGAAAGAGCTGCCCGCCGAAGGATATCAGCTCCCCTCTGTGCATTGAACAGAATGCCTTAGACGGGGTGCAGAAATGAGGCTCAGGTACATGATTCATTTCTCCACCCCATCAAAGGAACATGCAGAAGGGAATCCTTCCACAGAATGCAAAAACAGAGTTCAAATCATCAAGATCTGAGCTCTGTTTCTTATCCCACGGAGGGAGTTCAATTCCCCTTGGCAGGCAGCTCTTTCTGCCAGCCCCAAGAGATGAGAGGAAGTCCTCTCATCAGGTGGCAGCAGCTTGCAACCTTCCATGCTGTCTTCCCTACCTATTTTCTGAGGAAGCTGACAGAGAAGACTGCAAATGGCCATCACATGATCTTAGAGCACTTGGCAAACAGTTGTAAGAATGAAAAATTGCCAGGCATCCAGATCATGATCATGTGACTGGGAGGGGGCCTTTTTATGATGGCCAAAACTGCTTTATGAGCCGTCGTAACTTCCAACCGTTCTTAAACAACCAGTTTTAAGTCGACTACCTGTAATGCTGAAGGTTGTTGGAAAAATTTGAATTGAAAGTGCTCTCAATA
Organism: Arizona elegans; assembly: GCA_022577455.1. Taxonomy (NCBI): domain Eukaryota; kingdom Metazoa; phylum Chordata; class Lepidosauria; order Squamata; family Colubridae; genus Arizona; species Arizona elegans. Next base: position 315,096,703 of record JAKOOJ010000001.1, on the reverse strand, counting down.
AAATCAAGCTAATTTTCAGATGAAATTTACATCAGCAGATTACCACATATACTTTCTAAGGATAACCACTTATGGTTAAATATGGTTTAAAACTACTATCTTACCTAATATTGTATTTGTAATTGCCATCTGTTACTAATAAACTTACTGTCAGCTTTGGAAGCCATATTAGGCCGGAAGCTTCCATGCTGCCACCTTCTCATATGTGGGAAAGTAGGAGGGGGGATTTAGTAGAGGGGTTGTCTGTAGACATAATAGCATTCTTCCTGTCGAACAAGGTCAGGGCAATCAGGGAGAAGGAGTGGTCGGAGTGCTGTCTCGAGATGGGACGGCGGTTGATGGGAACATGTGATCGACTGATGAGTGAGGGGATGGTTTTGGGGGTTTTGATTTACTGGGGGAAAACTGGACCACTCAGATTCGGGTTTTCCCAGATGTGCCAGTTTACCTATTCTAGTAAATAGAACTTTGAAAAATGCTTGCTTCAGAGTCTTTACTTGGAGTTGGAGGGTTTTCTGGAATGCTGACATTTACGAAATATAGAAAATATTTTGGCTTCCTTTGCAGTTGGTTGGCCATCGTAAGAACAGTCTGCTGGATTAGATGGGCCAGCCAGGGGTCCAATCCAACAGCACACTGCTTATATTCAAAAAAGCAGCTTGTAAGACTTCACTAAGGAAGTGAAACTATCATCATTCTCTTCTGCTTTATAGAATGGTAACCTGGTGAGACTGTTAAACGCAAGATATTTTGTAAAAAGATATCCTCCTGATTGCTTTTTTCTAGTACATTATGGGAAGAAGCAAGAATTTAGGCTGTATGTTGTTGTTCCTGTTGAATAACCTCAATTTCTGAGAGTTTTTGTAAATAAAATTGACTTGAAGCAAAATTGCTTTGCCAAAAAAAAAAAAGAAAAAACAGTGGGCCTCCAGCAGTACTTGCATCAATAACTATAATGTTGCTGAAGACTTCCATAAAACTATTGCATCTGTCAGTTATACAGGCATAAAAGAAGTTGCTTTTTGAATCTTGTCCTTATATACTTTTCATTTTTAAATGTGCCAAATAGTCATGCAGCGCAACAAGGGAGTCTGGCCAGTAATGATGGCTTATGTATTCACTCTGGAAGGCAAATTGGCCCATTCAAGTCTGATTTGCTTTGTATTTTGCTTCATGTTGGAGAGGGAAAATTTGCCAGAATGAGTAAGGATGAAAGTAGAAAGGATCTAATTGCTTGATGGATGCACAGCTATTTCCAGCCTTGGCTTGAATTCATGCCATTCTCATTGGTAAAGTTTTAGATATAGTACTAGTAATATAGAACTTTCAGACTAAAAAGTTCAAAAAGTTGAATAATACTGAATTTCTTATCAAAAATATGCTAGGCTATGCAGTTCTGAAGGAACTCTCCAAGCACAATCCCTGCCATGAATTAACACAAAGACTGTTTATTTTATTTATTTACTAAATTTATATGCTGGTCGGATGATTGTTGAAGTGACTCTGGGTGGCTTGCTAAATGATAAAAGAATAAATAGAAAAATAGTTAAATAAGTCTGGCTAGGACCCATGTTGAGTGTGAGTCATCCTGCCATGAAAAAGTTCCCCATTACAGGAAAAACAGTTGTTCTATGCAGAGCTCTTATCTTCTTTCGGTGCCTGTTTGTGCACTCTGTGCAAGGGGAGCAGCCAAATTGCTAGGAGAGCCAGATGATTGGGTATTAATGCAGCCCATAAAGAAAAGTGCAGTTATTATGTTTTTTTCTCTGTGAAGCTAAGGAGTATGAATGGTGAGGGAGGGAAAAGCCAAGACATTCTTTGTTCCAGACAATTCCAATTCAGCTACACTGAAGCTACATTCATACAACATCCTAAAAACTAGGTCATTTATTGTGTTGGTTCCTTTCCTGTAGATTAGTATGTTGTGAAAATCCAATGTAATGAGTTTATGGTTTGGTATTATGTGACCAGAATATGTGTTTCTCCAATAACTAGCATAACTGCAACCTGAGTTTCATCTATGCAAGGCATCTCCAGAGGTCCCAGCTTGGTGGATTGATTGAACAAAGCAATAATATATGACTCTTTCCCCATCAGCTTGTGTATATGCACATATGTATATTTGTACAAGTTCTTAATTTCTGGATAATTTCAAACCCTAAAGATGATAGAAATGCTACTGAGATGGGATTGTTGCCTGTTTGCAGGACTGTACCCATCAATACATCCAGTCACTGAGGAAACTAAGTATACATTGATGTCTTCAAAATGTTTGTTAACTTGTTCCTCTGCAGGATTTGGGAATGGAATCAACTTCACTGGATGATGTCTTATATCGCTATGCCAGCTTTAGAAACCTTGTTGATCCAATCACTCATGACCTGATCATCAGCCTTGCCAGATATATCCACTGCCCTAAACCAGTAAGTGCTTGCTTGCAGTTGTTTGGGTTTGCTTGAGGAAAGAGTAAAATTGCTACCTATAACCGAAGGGCTGCAATTCCTCTTATAAGGAATTGCTAACTGATCCCTCTGAGAACTGGCTCACATCTTGCTCGTCTTGAATCAGGGACTGATTTGGGGGCTGAATTTATAGGATTCAGGCAACTGTCCAGGAATATTTCAGCAGCCACTAGTGGGTGTAATGTTGGGAAACAAGTATTTGCAAAAAAGGGCTGCTGAGTGTGAAAATAGTTGTAGTTAGATGGGGGCAAAATGTTTGGGCTTGTGATAGAAAGTCTGTTAGACCAAAATGGATGAAAAAGATGAGCTTATGTTTAAAAAAAAAAAACACCCACTCATTAGCACAAGGGAGAAAAAGCTCTTGCTGTCGTAGCTAATAAAAACTAGGTTGCATCCACAGAATTTGCTTAAGCAGGTTAAATGAAGAACTACCAGTTACATTCCAATAACATATTATGTGAAGTTACCATAAACTTTAATTTTATATATGGATTGTTTTATCATTTAGTCTGTTTTGTTAGTTTATGGTTTGGTGTATTATTAGCCAGGTTGATTTATAAATCAGGATAAGTGTGTGTGAACTCAGTCACTGTGTCATCTTGGTAACCCTTTTCATCTAATATCTAACGTTTATGTCACAATAAATTTTGTACAATCCACAGAAGTTAGGTAGGTGGCGCATCTAGCTGACCTTGGTTGATTTTGAAAACTTGAGCAAGGCCAAACCTACTTAGTGCTTAGATGAAAGACTCCATGAAATCAAGGTTGCTAGTTAGATCATTGGGAAATTTGGGGGGGGGGGAATCTTAAAAGAAAGAAATTGGAAACCACTGTTGTATTGTTGCCAGGAAAACTACATGAATGTTCCATGAAGTTGCCAGATGTTGAGCCTGACTTGGAAGAGAATTTGCCTTTGTCTGAGCTGCAAAATATCTAGGAGTGTATGCAAGGCACACAATTTCTCTGTGGCTCTGACTGAACGGTTAATGCAGAAACAGGCATAAATAGGAACGTTCCCTCCATTTTCCTCCCCATACTTCAATATCTGATTCTAGGACTGTTCTCCAGCAGAGTACTGTAGTTCTTGTTTAAACAGAACTGCATATTTATTTGCCATTGGGAATTCCTTGCTTTGATTTGTTTTGTTAATGGGCTTATTTCCCTCTTTTTGGGATATTGTGTTCCTTTCTCTGGGTACTCACTGCTTGTTTCTTATAATAAGATTATATTTGTCACTGGAAATTTTTCAGCTGCCTGCCTGCAAAGGACAGTCTAACATTTATGGTGGGGATTTGGCCTTTTTAATGCAGGAGAGAGAATCCAATGGTTTATTGCAGCCTGGCTCCAATTTTTGGGCCTTGCTCATTCAATAATTGCTATAATTCTACCCATAGGCCTCCTTAGAAAACAAAACTAGTAATTGGCTGTAGTCTAATGCTGTTGCTGGAATTGTTCTCCCTATCAAGACATCTAGGCAAAGATAAGCTCTGGGGCTAGGAAGCAATGTTGCCAATTTCTGGGAAAAGACCACTTTGTCAAGTCCAGTCTGGCCGCTGTTTTGTGACTAGGTGTTCCTGTGATCAGGTTTCAACATTCTCGGAATGTTTGCCAAGATCAAAACACAGCCTTAAACCAAGGAAGTGTTCTTACTCAAATAGTGGGGTATCCTGGCTTTTTTAGAATAACAGAATAACAAGAGTTTCAGTTTCAGTTTTATTAAATTTATATACTGCCCTTCTCCCGAAGGACTCAGGGCGGTGTACAGTCAGGATAAAAAACCCACAATATAAAAGTTAAAAACAATTTAAAATCATTAAATAGTTTGGCCCACAATCTAAAATAACATAAAATAACCCATTAAAAATAATATTTTAGGCCAGCCCTGCTTGATGGAATAATAGTGTTTTAAGGGCGCAGTGAAAGGTACGAAGGTCGGGAATCCGACGAATCTCCGGGGGTAGCTCGTTCCAGAGGGTAGGTACCCCCACAGAGAAGGCTCTCCCCCTCGGGGTCGCCAGTCAACACTGTCTAACCGACGGCACCCTGAGCCAGTGCAGTTCGCACAGGAACGGTGTTACATGGGAGCATTGAGTCGCCCCCATAATCACCCGCACGGCCGCATTCTGGACCAGCTGGAGCCTCCAGGTGTTCTTCAAGGGGAGCCCCATGTAGAGAGCGTTACAGTAGTCCAGACGGGAAGTGATGAGGGCGTGAGTGACCATGCGCAAGGCGTCCTGGTCCAGAAAGGGACCCAACTGGCTGATCAGGCAAACCTGATAAAAAGCCCCACTGGCCACAGCCGTCAGATGGTCCTCTAAAGACAGCTGTGAGTCCAGGAGGACACCCAACTTGCGAGCCCTCTCTGAGGGGGCCAAGATCTCACCCCCTATAGTCAGTGATGGAACCAACTGACTATGATGGGACGCTGGAAACCACAGCCACTCGGTCTTGGAAGGGTTGAGCCTGAGCCTCCCCATCCAGATCCGTACGGCCTCCAGGCACCGGGACATCACTTCAAGGGCATCGTTGGGGTGATCCGGGGTGGAGATGTACAGCTGGGTGTCGTCAGCGTACTGATGGAAATCCACCCCGAAACCACGGATGATCTCGCCCAGCGGCTTCACATAAATGTTGAACAGGAGGGGCGAGAGGACCGACCCCTGCGGCACCCCACAAAGTAAGCGCCTCGGGGTCGACCTCTGCCCCCCTGCCAACACAGACTGCGTACGGTCAGAGAGGAAGGAGGAGAACCACCGTAGCACGGTGCCCCCCACCCCTAACCCCTCCAACCGTCGCAGCATGATACCATGGTCGATGGTATCAAAAGCCACTCAGAGATCTAACAGGACCAGGACAGAGGAACAACCCCTGTCCCGAGCCCTCCAGAGATCATCAACCAATGCGACCAATGCCGTTTCCGTGCTATACCCAGGCCTGAAGCCCGACTGGAACGGATCCCAGATAGTCCGCTTCATCCAGGTACTAGGGAAGCTGTCGCGCCACCACACTCTCAACAACCTTCACCACAAAGCGAAGGTTGGAGACTGGACGATAGTTTGATAAAACAGCCGGGTCCAGAGAAGGCTTCTTGAGGAGGGCCCTCACCACCGCCTCTTTCAAGGCCGCGGGAAAGAAACCCTCGCTCAAAGAAGCGTTGACAATCCCCTGGAGCCAGCCTCGTGTAACCTCCTGGGAAGCCAGCACCAACCAGGAGGGACACAGGTCCAATAAACATGTGGCTGCGTTCAACCTACCCAGAACCCTGTCCACGTCCTCGGGAGTCACAAGGTCAAACTCCTCCCAGCTAACATTCTCAAGACCCACCTTCATCACCCCATCTGGATCTACCCAGTCGGAGTCCAAACCCTCCCAAATCTGAGCAATTTTGTCATGCAGGTATTGTACAAAATCCTCAGCCCTGCCCTGCAAGGGGTCTTCCCGCGCTCCCAGATGGAGAAGGGAGCAGGTCACCCTGAACAGGGCGGCTGGGTGATTATCTGCAGATGCAATCAGAGCGGAAAAGTAGCTAGACTTCGCCGCCCTGATCGCCACTAGGTAGGTCTTAATATGAGACCTCACCAGTGTTTGGTCAGATTCGGAACGGCTGGCCCTCCAACCACTCTCCAGGCGTCTTTTCCGGCGCTTCATCTCTCTCAGCTCCTCGGAGAACCAAGGAGCCAATTGAGATCAGCGCCGGGTCAGAGGCCGCAAAGGCATGACACAATCCAAAGCCCCAGCGGCCACCCTCTCCCAGGCCGCCACTAGTTCTTCAGTCGAGCCATGAGCCAGAGCCTCAGGGAATGGCCCAAGCTCCATCAGGAACCTATCCGGGTCCATCAGGCGCCTGGGACGGAACCATCTAACCGGTTCCGTCTCCCTGAGGCGAGGGTTAGCGGTTTGAAAGTCCAGTTGAAGGAGTGAATGATCAGACCATGACAAGGGCTCGATGACTAAAGAAGAAGAGACCTTGGAGGTTTTCTAATCCAACCCCCTGCCCAAGCAGGAAATCCTATACCATTTCAGACAAATATTTGTCCAATCTATCCTTAAAAACCTTCACTGTTGGAGCACCTGCAACCTCTGGAGGCAAGTCGTTGCACTGATTAATTGTTTTGTCAAGAAATTTCTCCTTAGTTCTAGATTGATTCTATCTTTAATTAGTTTCCATCCATAGCTTCTTGTCCCCTGGTGCTTTGGAGAATAGGTTGACCCCTTCTTCTTTGTGGCAGCCTCTGAGATATTGGAACACTGCTATCATGTCACACACACACACACAGTCCTTCTTTTCATTAAACTAGACATACCCAATTCTTGCCAACTGTTCTTCATATGACTTAGCCTTCAGTCCCCTAATTGTCTTTGTTGCTCTTTGTACTCTTTCTAAAGACTTTTCTTTTTTATACTGTGGCAACCAAAACTGTGTCCATATGCAGGTGAAAAAAAGCTGCTCTTCCATGGAGAAGATAGTCCTTTCATAACTACCATTGCATTGTTTATTGATGATTTGGAAGAATAATTGCCATTTGGATTACTTATTGTAAACGTCTAAATTGGGGAGGTTGTATTTAACTGAATAGACAACAACTGTATTGATTCTTTCCCTCTTGAGAAATCCTCGGTTTTTATACATATGAAGAAGGACGACAGGAGCTTTTTCCTGACAATAGTGAGTGCAGATTACATGGAAATGAGCTTTTCCCTAAATGCTTGAAATATTTTTATTCTGCTCCATCACAAGGACCGAGCGCATAAACTGCTGAAGAGCAAATTGAATTGGGGATAAATGAATAACTTAATACAGCAGGTGCATTTAGATGCTTCCCAGCAGAGGCGAAAAAGCAAAAGAAAAGTTGTATGTGCTAGGTGGGGGGGCACAAAACATCTAGGGCATGATTTTTTACAAATAGGCATGCTCTGGAGAGACATATCCAAGCTAAGGCATATGATAAAACTTGATTGCTAGGCAATCCAGTGCATTCCTTACGCAGTCATTTATGATAATTATTGCTAAAACTCCTTGGTTTAGAAATGAGTTCCACTGTTGTTGTTTTTTAATGGGCTTTCTTTAATGAATGGTTAAATCACTATTTATTTGATAGTGCTGCTTTCAGATGGTAACTAGAAATTAATTGCACCGTTGCAAAACTCTCAGGAGGTTGAATACTACAGCTACCCTAAACAAAGTCATTGGTAGGTAGTTGGGTTCTATTTAGTTTTAGAAGCACTCCAGTTTTTCCTAACAGCATGGATAATAGATGTTTGCAATGTGAAAATGACACATATTGTAATACTTGAGCAGCTGGATTATTACTCAGAGTTCTGGGCTCTCCAGTCTTGGCAACTTTAAGACTTGTGGACTTCCAACTCCCAGAATTCCTCAGCCAGCAAAGCAAAGCTGAAGTCCACAAGTCTTAAAGTTGCCAAGATTGAAGACCCCTGACTCAGATGACTAGTTAGCTTCAGAATAGTACTTTTCTTTGAGCCTGATGGTGATCTTTGTCTCTGTAGTAGAATAATAGTATTTTTACCATGCTTGATCCCAATGCAGATTTCCTCTAACTCCCCCCCCCATGGTTAATTATGTTAAACAGACTAGCAGACCATAAGGATTTTGATTTTTATTTTGCCATGGGCTAATTAAAGCATCATTTTAGAGTATGTGCTCTTTTCCACCTCCTCCCTTTTTAGGCATACTGTGATCCACATATAAGGCTGGTATTTTGTTTTATTTTTTATAGTTTTCTTATGTATACTGTACACTGAAGATGGCATTTACTTTCATTGTATGAGGTGCAATGACAATAAAGTACTAACATATGGATGTGGAACTAGAAACAAATGATTATGCTTGGCAGAATTAGGGAAAGTAGAAAAAAGAGGAGATGGGTGGAGGAATAGAATCAAAGACTGATTGGAAGCTCTTCAAGTTAGTGTAATATACTACAAACATGTTGATTGTTTGCCGATTCAATCACCAGATGTAGAACCCAACTTAGTGACATTTGCTTAATTATACTGTTTATCACCTTGTTTAAAAAAAGAAAAAAGAATATGGAACCTTCAGTAATTTTTTGTATATATTCACAGAAGTACCAGGAATTGATTACATCCTAGTTTTAGAATCAACTTTCTAATATGATAGGACTTGAACCTGCTATGGGTACAGGATGTCTACCTGCTGATGTTGCTGGCTGAACTATTTCTCTTTTGCCCTTGGATACTCAGAAAGAGTTGCTTCCAACTTTTAAAACTATCATTTTTAATCATTGTCCTTCTCGGCAATTTTCTAGCTCAGTATTTCTCAACCTTAGCAATTTTGCAATGTCCGTATTTCAACTCCCAGAATTCCCCAGTCAGTTGCTTGCTGGGGGAATTTTGGGAACTGAAATCTACAAATCTTAAAATTTTAAGGTTGAGAAACACTGCAGTGATGGCGTGTAGAAAAATGTAAACACAAATAACAGAATGAACTCATCTCTTGGTGGCTACATGAACCCTCCATACTGTTTGCTTGGCAACTGGCTTGCCATGGGTTTCATTTGGGATGTTTGTGTCTCTCTAGTCTAGTCTAAAATTTGGGAATTTCCTGATCGGTTTCTGTCCAGTTATGACTGGATTTTGTCCTGTTTTTTTCAAAATTGGCCAAAATCGGTTAAATGTAGCCATCAGATCTGATTTGATCTTGATAGACATCAGATATTATAAACTCTTCCTCTTCTCTGTATTCTTAGGATTGCCTCCCAACTGTGAAATATTAGGTGCTTGTTCAGTGATGGGATGTTCACAAGGCTATTGTTAATAAGAGGAGATAGTTGTGATGACATCTTTATACTGATATATAGTAGCAGGTTCCCAGCTGTTCCTGGTAAATAGAACTAAATCTGTGTTAGTGCCCCCAATAAGACATTAACAGGATAGGAATCTGGAATTTTTTAAAGTATCTCCGATCTGGTTGGCTGCTCTAATTAGTGTTAACACAGGCATTTGTAGAAACTATTTCCCAGGAAGTGATAGAGCAAAGCGGCTGTATAAAATACAATTGCATTTTGTGTGTGTATCAAAATGCATTTCAAGTTGCTGGTATATTAATTAGCTTTGTTCCTTTATGTCATTGTTCCATGACAATTATACAGTGTAACAAGAATGTATTGAATAGTTTTGGTGATAAGTTTAACAACTTTTCTTGACATAAAATAGGAACATGGGAAACTGTTTCATGCCTAGTCAAACAATGGTCCGTCTTTGTCTCTTCTGATTAGAATCAGTTAATCCGAAGTCACAGACCCAGCTCTAATCTGGAAAGGACAGGCATTAACCTGAGACCTACTGTTTGCCAGGAAGTATCTTCGTCATTGAAGCAAAGTGCATTCTGAGAATCTCAGGCAATGTTTCCTAAAAAAAACAGCTATCTTTTGTAATGGAGAGGAAGAGAAATACCAAGTTTCCCCGCAAATACAACCTACCCTGAAAATAAACCCTAGCTTGATTTTTACATATGCGCCCAATATAAGCCTCACCCCCAAAATAAGCCCTAATTAAGACTGCCCACTCCAGGGTGCACGGGTAAAAATTAAGCTAGGGTGGGGATTGGGGGGTTGAGCTGTCCTACTACTTACCTTCGGACAGTTGCAGCCAGGCCTCACACACTCTGACATCAGCCTTGTCAGCCCATTTCTTCTGCGGCCAGCAACGCTTTCCTGAGGGCCTCTGCAGCCGATAACAGAGCTCTGGATCGAAAAAGCCATGCCGGCCACAGAAGAAGTTCCTGAAGGCCTCTGATAGCGAATAGGAGGTTAGGGGTGACGCATGCAAGTGAGGTGAGTCAGTAGACGACATCCCCCTGAAAATAAGACCCGGTGCCTTTTTTGGTGGCAAAAAATATTAGACAGGGTCTTATTTTCGGGAAAACATGGTAGATGTGTTTGACTGGGATTTGGAAGTCATATTGAAGTTCACAATGATCAACCCATTGTTGATCAACTATAGTTTCTATACGAAAACTAAGTTTTTCTCCAAATATTTACCTGTGAATGGGGAGTGAAGGAATCTGTCGCTCATTGAGAAAAAAGAGAAGAATACAATCTTCTCTTCTCTCATTCCTAATGAAAACAAAGGGGAAGTGAAAGCGACTGTAGACATTATTGCTCAAAAACCTGGATGCATTTGAAACACAGTCATCCTTTGGGAAAGCTGGCTTGCCTGCTAAATTTTAACACTTTCTTCTTCCAGTACAGCCTCCCTGAATTTATATTCAGTGTATAAGTTGAATAACTAAGGAGAGAGTATATGATATGGTTTCACTTCTTTATTGATCTAGAATCAGTTTGTTTCTTCATGTTCTGTCTTGACTATGGCTTATTGCCTGACACATACATAATTTTTTGGGTGTATTTTCCAGAACGCTGCTACTACACTCCAGCAATGGGTAAATCCTCTTTTCTGACAGCAACTGAGAGAACTTAAAATTAAAATTGGCCTCCCACTCTGTGCTCCACCACCACGCCCCTTTTGCACCCGTAACTCCAGTCTTTCTCTCAGTTGCTGACAGACTGAGAGGGTTTTCTTTGTGCTCCGGAGTTGCGATTAGGTCTTTATTTATTTTTGATTAGCCCCTTTTTTTGATTTGCTTTCCTTTCGGGTAGTTGATCTTTATTTTGCTTTTTTATTCCTTCGAATCCCCACCTAACAGCTGTTCGTCGGATTCGTGTCCTGTTCATCAGATCGTTCCGACGTTAGCGCTAGGAGCGCTTGCTGCCACCGGCTTCTGTCCCTGCGGAGCGGAGCCGGCTGTGCCTCAGCCACCAACGGTTTCGGGCTGGGCGGTTCGCCGTCCTCCCGACCGGCTTATCTGGAAAGGCGAGGAAGCGGCGGGGGTAAGAAGCCGACGCCGGAGAAGCGTTTTTTTCGCCGCTGCAGCTGCATTTCGGCGTCTGTCCCGTCAGGTGACTGCGGGCGGCGCCATGGGCGCTACCGATCGTTGGCCGGGGAGTCGTCCTCGTGTGCGAAGGTCGGGGGGGCACAGTGTGGCTCTCGGTGGCTCGCCGCCCCTCCATTATGCCCTCAGTGATCGGGGATCCGTCTGGTCTGGCTGGCAAACGAGAGGCCTGAAGGACGGCAACATTAAGGCTGCAGGTGGGAGAGCCGCCATTTTCTGCTTCCTCACCATCTGGGCGGCCGCCATTTTGTTGTTCAGCCTGGGAGCGGCCTTGGCAAGGTGGCGACAGTCTTTTGGTGCCGTGCAATAAGGCACCAAAAGGAAAGGGGGGGTCGTTTAGGCCCCGCAGGCCCTTATTAATCAATTCAGGGAGGAGCATACACGGCATTTGCGTTTTTTTCTGCCTGCACTTCTGGGCAGAGCACTATCAGGTTCCTGGCCCCCCATTCGCTAAGGGGGAAGGGACAGTAACTCCTCCAGAGAGAGGCTCCCTCCCTCAGAGGGCGTTGATCTTGTGGATTGATCACATAAAAAAAAAAAACCCTGCACGCCCAAATGGCGCATTCCTTGTTTTCTTCTGACGTGGAACAAGAAACCAGCCCTGTGAGGCCCGCCAAGTCCCGCAAGAAGAGGTCAGGCAAAACTTCTTCTTCGGGCAGCCATGGAGCACATTTATCTAAAGGCTCAGCTACAGCTGACAAGGACGCCCTCAGACGCCACAGAGCCTTGGAACGGCAGTGGGAGAAAGCCAAGTTGGCGGCTGCTTCATCTTCCTGTCAGGAGGTGGGGACTAGCCAGCAGTATGACCCGGTCGCCAAACGGTCAGAATCACGGGGGGTCGAGCCTGCTCCTCCATCCCTACGGAGGGGCGTGTCTCAATCCCTGCCAGATGTGTCATTAGTTGGCCTGGAGTCGTTGGCGCCACCTCGTCATCAACCCTCTGCCACCTTTACGCCTACTGCGGCGGGCCTTCGGACAGTGGACCTTTCTCCGCCTCATGGACTTCCAGGCGATGGTCTCTACGGCGTTGGCCTCGATCATGGCAGCGAGTGCGCAGACTGCAGCTCAGACTTCAGCCGCTGGAACATCTTCAAGCGGACGCACTACCTCAGAGTCGTGTAGAGACCAGTCCTGGTCTCGCAGAGAATCTGATGAGTCGGAAAGCTCGGGCCAGGAGGAGGATGAGGCGGAATCCATGGAGTTTTCTGAGGACGAGGGCTTGCAGCCGGACGCTCCGGCCTTTACGGGCTTGTTTCGGCCCGCTTTATTCAAGTCCCTTCTTCACAAGGCTCATTTGACAACTAATTTGGGGTCGGTGGGGGCCCAGCCACCGGCAGCCCAACCAGAATCGGGTCCACATGATGCCTTGTTCAAGCAAGTCAAGCAGGAGAAGGACTTTGTCCCGTGCCCGCAGCTGTTCACAGACGTGTTGCAGGCGCCTTGGAACCAGCCTGGTTCGTCCACCGCTCCCAGCAATTTGGACAAGAAATTGTTCTGTCCGGCTCCTGAGTTAGAGACTCTGTTGAACGTGCCCACGGTGGATGCTCCGGTAGCAGCTCTCACGACCCAATCGTTGGTTTCGCCCGACCCGCTGGATGGGCTTAAGTCGGAGGATAGATGTACTGAGTTGTCCTTCTGGAGGGCACATCAGGCGGTGGCCTGGACAATCAAAACTGCCTCAGCCACTTCCTTCTTTAATCGCGCTTCCTTGATTTGGTTGCGTCAGCTTCGAGAGCGCCTTCCCCCAGAGAAGACCCGTTTGCGCCATGATGTCAATAAAATCATCGCGGCCACAGAATATTCGGCGGATGCCTCGTTGAACTCTGTGAAATTTGCCTCTCGGGCAATGGTGGCGGGCATCACGTCAAGGCGCCTCTTCTGGCTGCGTCCATGGAAAGCCGATGTTAAGGCTTAATGGAAGCTGGCGGCGGCTCCATACAAAGCTTCCAATTTGTTTGGTGAGGCTTTAGATCCGGTCTTAATTGAGGACAAGGACAAGAAGAAGGTTCTACCTTCTTCCTTTTGCAAGCAGGACAGATGCTATACTCCTTACTCACAGCGTCAGCCCTTTCGTCCTTATTCGGGGCCAGGAGGCTCCGCCACTTTCAGACAGTCCTTCCAGCAGTCCGACCGCTTCGCTGACAGGCAGCGTTTCAGAGACCGCAGCAGACCTCAGGCAGCGTCCAAACGTTCCTTCCGTGGGTCCAACTCCAAGTCGTTCCGGAGAGGCAAATGACTCACCGACTCCAGGTCCGGTGGGAGGTCGTCTTCGAGCATTTCGTCACAGATGGGAGACGTCCACTCCGGATCCGTGGGTGCGTCGTACGATTTCAGAGGGTCTCGCGATAGAGTTTATGGATCATCCCCTGCGTCGTTTCGTCTGCTGTCAGGTTCCATTGTCGATCGACTGTCGCAGACTGATGGGGGCGGAGATTTCGCACTTGCTGGAGATCAGGGCGATAGAACCGGTCCCGTTGGACCAACGGGGGACCGGATTCTACTCGATTCTGTTTTTGGTGCCAAAATCATCGGGAGGCGTCAGGGCGATTCTCAATCTCAAGCAACTGAATCGGGCGGTACGCTACCGCCGTTTCAAGATGCATTCTCTTCGTTCAATCCTGGCCTCGGTCCGCAAAGGGGACTTTTTGCAATCTGCGAGAGGCCTATCTGCATGTTCCGGTGCTTCCCTCTCATCGACAGTTTCTACGCTTCGAGTATGCGGACAGACACTACCAGTATTGTGCAATGCCGTTCGGTCTCTCTTCAGCTCCCAGGACTTTTACCAAGCTGGTGGCGGTTGTGGCCGCAGCCCTCTCAGCGGTGCCGGTGAGGGTTTTATGTTACCTGGACGACGTGTTGGTCCTCTCATCTTCCAGAGCACAAGCGACGCACGACATGGACCAGGTGTTGTCTGCCTTTCGGGAGCACAGCTTCACGGTCAATTTGGACAAGAGTCATCTCGTTCCTTCTACCTCGATCCTGCACCTCGGGACTGTAATAGACTCTGTGAGAGGGCAGGTGTTCCTGTCGCCGGAGAGGGTGAAGAGCATCCACATGCTGCTGGACCAAGTATTGGTCAGGAGATCAGTACCTCTGCTGACCTTGTCGCAGTTGCTGGGGAAGCTGGTCTCGTGTTTCTGCATAGTACCGTGGGCTCGTAGGCACTCCCGTCCTCTACAATGGCTGCTTCTTCCCTTCCAGCGGAGCGGCTGTGCGGACTCTACAAGGAAGGTGATTGTGCCACCCAGGTCAGACTATCACTCCGGTGGTGGAGGTCACCTGCTATTCTTCGGGGATGCAGCTTCCTGGATCTGGAACGGATCGTGGTTACCACCGATGCCAGTCTTCTGGGGTGGGGGGCCCATCTGGGGTCCAAGTGGCCCAGGGGCGGTGGACTCCGGAAGAGAGCTCCCCCAGCATCAATCTTCTCGAACTTCGGGCGATTCGCTTAGCTCTGCTTCACTTTCGCCCATTAATCCAGGGTCGCCACGTCCTTGTGCTCACGGACAACACGTCCGCCAAGGCGCACATGAATCGAGAAGGGGGGACGAAGTCGAAGGTGTTGATGCCCGAGTCGGAGAGGATGTTCGACTGGGCGGAGCGCCACCTGTTGTCGATTTGCGCAGACCACATTTCGGGTATGGCCAACGTTCAAGCGGATTGGCTCAGCAGGGAGGTGATCGATCAAGCCGAATGACAGTTGCTTCCGAGGCTGTTTCGGGAGGCCTCTCTAAGGTTCAGGCTACCAGTGGTGGATCTGTTCGCCAGTCCCGCCAACGCTCAACTTCCCAGGTTCATATCTCGTTACCCGTCCCGGTTGACAGAGGATGTAGACGCACTGAGGTGTCGGTGGCCGGTCGGGCTTCTTTATGCCTTCCCTCCGATCACGTTGATCCAGCAGGTGGTCCGGAAGATGATTGCAGAGAGGGCGGAAGTGTTGCTGGTGGCACCCCATTGGCCGCGCAGACCTTGGTTCGCGGACCTTGTGGAGTTTTCGGTGTCCGATCCGTGGGTGATCCCGCCTCATCGAATAGCACTGTGCCAAGGGGCCATCCGCCACCCAGACCCTCGGTGGCTCCAGTTGGCCATTTGGCATTTGAACGCGTCATCCTCAAGAAGGGCCGGTTGCCAGACACGGTAATTGGTACAATGCAAGCGGCCCGCAGGCCCTCATCGATTAGGATTTACGAAGCTTCGTGGGGGGCCTTTTGTCGTTGGTGTGCTGGAGCTCACGTGGACCCGACGACTGCGACGATTCAGGACATCTTAGGCTTCCTCCAATCGGGACTAGATAAGGGTCTTGCCCCATCCACGTTGAGACGACAAGTGGCAGCTTTGGCCACGGTGCTTTCCTTTCCTCCGTATACTTCTTTGGCTCATCACCCGTGGGTGAGAAGTTTTCTCCATGGGGCTACGAACCTGAGGCCACCCGTGGTCCATCGCTATCTTTCTTGGGATTTGTCGCTAGTGTTGCAAGCCCTTACAGTTTCCCCATTTGAACCTCTGGGTTCTGTTTCTCTCAAGTTCTTGTCGTTCAAGGTGGCCTTTCTGTTAGCAGTTACTTCGGCCAGGCGAGTTTCCGAACTGGCTGCTTTGTCAATTCGGAAGGACTTGTGTATATTTCGCCCTAACACTGTGGTGCTTCGCCTGGATCCGGCTTTTACACCCAAAGTTAACTCGTGGTTTCACCGTTCGCAGGAGCTGGTGCTGCCGGATTTCTGTCCAGACCCCAGACATCATCGGGAGGTTCTTTGGCACACGCTCGATGTTCTCAGGGCCTTGAGGCGTTACATTCGTAGGACTGAATCGTTTCGGAAGTCGGAGGCGCTCTTTGTCTCATTTCATTCTGCTTCGATGGGTCAGAAGGTGTCGTCGCCCACTATTGGTCGTTGGATCAAGGCTTGTATTGCTTCCGCTTATGAGAGACAGGCCAGGCCTGTGCCGTCAAGAATTCAGCCTCATTCTACTCGGAGTGCTGCAACCTCGGCAGCCTGGGCCACTCAGGCTTCCGTGTTAGACATTTGTAGAGCGGCTACGTGGACATCATTGTCGCCCTTCATTAGACATTATCGTATAGATTCTTACGCTTCGGCTGAGGCATCCTTTGGTCGTAGAGTTCTGCAGAGTGTGGTTTCTGGGGAGAGCAGTCAGTTGCCCGGCCCTGGGAGTTAGATTTGGGTATGTCCCATTGCTGGAGTGTAGTAGCAGCATTCTGGAAAATGGACATTGACTTACCTGAATATCCTTTTTCAGAACGCTGTGGATACACTCCATCCCTCCCTGTTTGGATTGCTCTGTTGGTTTGTGTTGTAGTTGTTTTCTTGTTTGACATAATAAAGTGGTTTGTTTACTGTTCCTGTACGGTGCCTTCGTTCAAGACTGGAGTTACGGGTGCAAAAGGGGCGTGGTGGTGGAGCACAGAATGGGAGGCCAATTTAAATTTTAAGTTCTCTCAGTTGCTGTCAGAAAAGAGGATTTACCCATTGCTGGAGTGTATCCACAGCGTTCTGAAAAAGGACATTCAGGTAAGTCAATGTCCATTTTATGTATTTTCCAAAAAATATTTTCCAATATTTATGGAATCTGGATTGGAAAAAGATGCATTTGGTTTTAAAATTGGAGGGAGAAATGTCAGTAACCTGCACTACACTGATGGTGTTACTCTGATAGCTGAAAATGCGGACAATCTGCAAACTCTAATGATAATAGGAGCACTGTGGAAAAATGGGACTAAAATTACATATAATGGAATTAAAATTAAATATAAAAATATCAAACAAATAACTAATAGAACAACTAACCTTGGAACTGACAATGAAGATATATCGAAGTGGTAGACAGCTTCTGCCTTTTAGGATCAACCACTGTAAAGGAACAAGAGTCAAGAAATACACTGTAGACTAACTCTTATTAAAACAGCTATGAAGACCTTGGAAAAGATACTCAAATGCCCTTATTGTCTATAGAGATCATAACCTTGCAAGCAATGGTATGCTTGGTGACACATTATGGAAATAAAAATTGTAGATAAGAAGTATTGACACTTTTGAACTTTGCTGTTGGGAAAGACTGCTGAGAACACAGTAAATACCCACCCACCCCAAAAAACCAAATGGGTCATCAAACAAATCAGCCCAGAATTTTTACTTGAGGTACAAAATATTGGGTTCAAATTATCCCACATATTATGTAAAGAGCTAGCTCTTTGGAGAAGGCTGTAATGGTGGAAAAAGTAGGAAAGAGAGATATGAACAGCAACAAGACGGATGAACTCAGTTACATAGGCAATGGGTATGCTGTTGGAAGACCCAAAGGATGAGTTAAGGACAGATCCTCTTGGAGGAAATCTGTCTATAACTGCCCTTTTCAGCACGTTTGAGACCATGACATGGCCGAAGCAAGTAAGACAGATTTGTTTTTATTTTGCCTTCCAGTGATCTGCATGATTTTATATGCTTCAGTATTTGTTTCTTTGTCACCTTTGCTGTCTAAGGAATGTGCAGGAGCCTTCTCCAACACCACAGCTTGAACAAATTTTCCTTCTGTCTAGTTTTTTTTTCATGGTCCAACTTTTACACTCATAGGTAACTATGGAAATATGACAATAGAGACTAATCTGCTGATAGAATATTTGTAGATCGGGGTTGAATTGTGGGCTCCTTGGCATTTTCTGGTGGTTTTCGTGCAGATGTTTCATTACCAAACGAGGTAGCATCATCAGTGCTAGAAGGGAGTGAGGTGTGCTCTTATTTTCATATACTAATGGTTGCCCTGTCAGTGTCGAAAGGAGTGTTCTTAGTGGTTCCTTGATTAGGCTGTTGTTTACTATTAGCTTGTTTCTCCGCATTGGGGATTCCTTGATTGATTGTTGGTCTAGTGTTAATCTTGGTGTTAATCTTTGCTCACATGAGTGTTGATTGCTTGTGAGGAGATATTTTGGTCTTTTGGTTTCCTTTTGGGCTTTTTGATTGTCTCTGAGTGGTATTGAATGTTGTTTATCTCTATGTGTCTTCTGATGGACTAATCTGCATTTAGCTGCCAAGCTGATGTCCTTGCTTTTCAATATTTGATTTATATTCTTCATTGCTGTGACATCCAGTATGATTCAGTGTTTTATTTCTGGACTGCAGTCACTGCTTTGATCAATCTGTGATCCTAGGAAGGTGAATTCTTGCACACATTCAATCTCTTTCATCATCAGTTGTTATTTTGACATTTCCATTCGTCACACTGGTCATAAGCTTGGACTTTTTGATGTTCAGGCTTACTTTGGTTTCTGACAGGAGAGTTGTGTTGTCAGCATATTGAAGATTGTTGATGTTCCTTCCTCCAAGTTTCCTTATGATCACTTTAGCATACAAATTGAATAAAAAAGGTGAAAGAATGCAATTTTGCTATACTCTTTTATTTTGAACCAGTTGTCTCCGTATAGTGTTCACAGTGGTTTTCTGATACATGTAGAGTAACTGCACCAAGTAGACCAGATATGTTGGCACTTCCAGGTCTTCTGGGGCTCTTGTAGTCAGTGAAGCAGGTGTAGATGTTCTTTTGATAATTCTGAGATTTTTCCATGACCCAATGTAGATTTCCAATATGGTTACTAGTGTCATGACCCCTTCTGAAGCCATTTTGAACATCTGGTAATTTCCTTTTGATGGTCAGTGCCATGTTGCTGTATGATTTTAAGGAGAATCTTGTTAATAGGATGAGGACAATTATGTGGTAATTGGAGCAATTTTTGGAGTCATCCTTTTTTTGGGAATGGAATTAACATGGATCATTTCCAATCCTATGGCCAAGTATTCCTTTCTTAAGTTTTCTGGAACAAGGCTGTGATAGTTGTGGGTGATACAGGCCTCAACAGTTCTGTGGGGCTTGCATGAACGCTTGAGGCCTTGTTCTTTGGCAGTTGGCTCATTGCTCACAAAACCTATTCCTAAAGGATGGCTGGTTCTGTTTCTGCTTCCCTTTCTTCATCATCCTGAAGAGACTGGATCTGTTGCTGGCATATAGCTCTTCTGTATATTCTTGCCATCTTGTTGGTCAGACAATTCTTTCTGTTACTTATTTATTTATTATTATTAATGAGATTTATATGCTGCCCTATCTCCAGCCGGACTCAGGGCGGCTCACAACAGTAAAAAACATCTAATGAAAAAGTTAAAAAGAAATTAAATCCAAATCTCATAATTTAACAGTTAAAAGTGCAATTAAGACTAACAAGTTAAAAATTAAAACCCCATCAGTCCAGGCCAGCCAAACGAAACAGCCACGTTTTCAGGTCGCGACGGAAAGAGCGGAGGTTGGGGGCCACCCGGAGCTCCAGGAGCAGTTGATTCCAAAGGGTAGGTGTGCCCACAGAGAAAGCTCTCCCCCTGGGGGTCGCCAGCCGACACTGTCTGGCCGACGGCACCCTGAGCAGGCCCTCTCTGTAGGAATGCATTGGGCGATGGGCAGCTGTTGCTGGCTGCAATGGCCCCCCAAATATCCCGGGCCTAAGCCATATAGGGCTTTACAGATAATCACCTGCACCTTGAATCTCACTCGGAGGGCAACTGGCAACCAATGCAAGTCGCGTAGGAGAGGTGTAACATGGGAATGTCGAGATACTCCCATCACAACCCACGCGGCCACATTCTGCACCAGCTGAAGCCTCCGAGTGGTCTTCAAGGGCAGCCCCATGTAGAGGGCATTGCAGTAGTCAATACGGGAGGTGACAAGCCGCATGAGTAACCATGCGTAGGGCATCTAGATCCAAATAGGGGTGCAACTAACACACCAGGCGAACCTGGGTGAATGCCCCCCTGGTTACGGCCGTTACATGATCTTCCAAGTTTAGCCGCGAGTCCAGGAGGACACCCAAGTTGTGCGCCCTGTCTACAAGGGACAACACCTCATCCCCTATGACCAAAGATGGGATCTCTTGATCGGACTGAGACGCGGTACCCACAACCACTCGGTCTTGGCAGGGTTGAGCCGAAGCCTGTTCCTCCCCATCCAGATCCGCACGGCTTCCAGGCACTGGGACATCACGTCGAGGGCATCGCTGGGTTGGTTTGGGGTGGATATAAAAAGCTGGGTATCATCAGCATACTGATGATACCTCATCCCCAAACCTCGGATGATCTCACCGAGCGGCTTCATATAGATGTTGAACAAAAGAGGAGAGCGGACCGACCCCTGGGGTACCCCACAAGTGAGGGGCCTCGGGGCCGACCTCTGTCCCCCAGCCAACACCACCTGTGAAAGTTCCAAGAGGTAGGAGGAGAACCAACCCCTTGAGGCGTTGCAGCAAGATACCATGGTCGATGGTATCGAAAGCCACTGAGAGATCTAATAGGACCAGGACAGAGGAGTAACCTCTGTCTCGGGCCCTCCAGAGATCATCCACCAGCGTGACCAATGCTGTCTCCGTACTGTACCCGGGCCTGAAACCCGATTGGTACGGATCCAGGTACTCCACTTCATCCAGGGCCAACGGGAGTTGACGTGCCACCATGCTCTCAACAACCTTCGCAACAAAGCGAAGATTGGAGACAGGGCGAAAGTTGTTTAAAATAGCTGGGCCCAAAGCAGGTTTCTTGAGGAGGGGCTTCACCACCGCCTCTTTCAAGGTGGTAGGGAAGCTTCCCTCACCCAAGGATGCATTAATCACTGCCTGGATCCAGCCTCGTGTAACCTCCCGAGCCAAATAAACGAGCCAGGAGGGACACGGGTCCAGTACACATGTGGCAGCACTCAGTTTAACTATGATCCTGTCCACTTCTTCCGGAGTAACAGGGTCAAACTCCTCCCAAATAACACGACCAGTCATCTCCCCCCCCGCCCGTCCGACCCTGCCCAGTCAAAGTCCAGACTGGCCCAGATCTGAGCGATCTTGTCCAGCAGATGTTGACTAAACTCCTCGGCCCGGCCCCGCAGAGGGTCCCCGATTCAAGAGGGAGCTGGATACCCTAAACAGGGTGGCCAGATGATTATCCATGGACGCGATGAGGGCAGAGAAGTAAGAACGCTTCACTGCCTCCATCATCACTGTCTCCATCATCACAAGATAAAACCTCTTGCTTGTGATGATGTTTTTATGAGCAGTAAATGACGTTCAAATCTTTTTGACTTGTACAGATGTATTCCTCTTCTTTTCTTCCTGCTTTTTGGAAATCTGTATTCAGTCTCCTTGTTTCCTCCCATTTGCCTGCTGCTTTGGCTGCTTTTCTTCACTCAACTATTCTGATGGTTGCATCTGAAAGCCATGTTCTCAGGCTTTTTGTATGGTTTGTACTTAACTGCTGTTTCAGTGATAATCAATTGAATTTCTTGCCACAGTTTGTCAAACAACTTCTTAGCAGTGTCAAGTAAGATAAAAGTTCCCCTTGCACATATCTGCTAGTCGTTCCTGACTCTAGGGGGCGGTGCTTGTCTCCGTTTCAAAGCCGAAGAGCCAGCGCTATCCGAAGTCATCTCTGTGGTCATGTGGTCGGCATGACTAAATGCCAAGGGTGCACGGAACACTGTTACCTTCCCACCAAAAGTGGTCCCTATTTTTCTACTTGCATTTTTTACGTGCTTTCGAACTGCTAGGTTGGCAGAAGCTGGGACAAGTAACAGGATCTCACCCCATTATGCGGCACTAGGGATTCAAACTGCTGAACTGCCGACCTTTCGATCGACAAGCTCAGCGTCTTAGCCACTGAGCCACCACGTCCTTAGTATCCAGTGTCCAGTAGTTTAAACCTATTTTTCATCTCAGTTGCATAGATGGATGGGATTTTGGTGATATCAGACTTCTTTGGTGATGGTGTCTTTTTGGTGTTTCATAATTTGACTCTGCTCTGAGCCATCAACTATTCATGATTACTGCAATCAGCAACTGGATATGTCTTTAACAGTGAGAGCTGAATTGGTCCATCTATGGCTGCAGAGAACATAGTCAATTGGATTACAGCTAAGCTTATTTGGTGAACTCCAAGTGTATATAAGCCACACTTGTGCTGTTTGAACCTGGTATTCATGATCCGAAATCAATTTTCATGGCAGAATTGACCAAACTACTACCTGCATCATTCTTCTCCCCAAATTCAAAGCTGCCAGTTTTCTGCTTGGGTGCCAACTTTACATTGAAATCACCCAGTCAGTATGGAGATGATATCTTTTTTGGTCATTTGCTTCAGAGATTTTTCTTTTTTTTTTTTATGCTGGCATAGAAATTCTCTATTTCAAGCTCCATTGCGTCAATCGTTGGGGCATAGTCTTGGACAACTCTGATTCTGAGGGGTTTGGCACAGATTCAGATGGTTATAATGCGATCATTAATCGTGAAGTAGCTTTTCACTGCTTGGGTGAGTTTCTTGCTTGTGATAAATGCCAATCCATTTGTTTTCCTGATGTCATGTCCTAAGTAATAAATAGTGAATTCCTCAGACTGGAAATAGCCATTGTCTATCCAATGTAGCTCACTGACGCCAAGGAAGTCAATTTTCCACCTGGCTCTCTCCCGTTTGATGGCATCCAATTTACCCTGGTTCATTCCTCAAATGTTCCACATTGCCACCCAATGTGTTTTGTGCAGCTTTACCAATGCGTTTTAGATTTGCCCCAGGTGCATCAATGATGCCCTGACTACTCACTGCAGATGCTTGCTTCTCTAGTAGCTTGTTGGATAGCGGGTCCTATCATTGACACCATGTCTGATTCATTTGAGAGGCTTTCCAAAGCATTTTTGGGTGAGGTTTTACAAGATAGGTTGCCAGGTCTTATCTCGGCCATCCCCATTTATCCAGGCTTGGGACTGGCAAAGAAATCCATAGTTCAGTATACATCTGCCTGTCTGCCTGCCTGTCTGCCAGTCTGTCTAGAGCTTACCAATTAGGTGGCAACACTAAGTTGAATGTCATAGCCTTTCAAGCTGGACCATATTTGTACTAGTTGGAAACACATCCTGTGGATGTGTATCAAACTGGAAACTGAAAAAATTGAGAAATGAAAGTAACAATAAATGTACTTCCATATAATTCCTGAAAACAATGTGAGAGGGAGGAGGAGGTGGTGTAGGGTCTCCTGTTTGAGTGGGGGGGCTGGTCTAGATGACCTACAAGGTCCCTTCCAACTCTGTTAATCTGTAAATAAAAAGGAGGAGGAGGAGAAGAAGAGGAGGAGGAGGAGGAGGGAGAAGGCGGAGAAGGAGATAGGTATATGAATTTTTAATCCTCAAATTTATCTCAGATATCTTGTAGTGTTTTTATAATGCTAAGGCTTATACTGTTGTTTTCATCTGTTTCAGACCTCAAAAACTCTGGAAGACACTACCCCTTCAATATCTAGTAGCCATAGTCAAAATAGATTATTAGATCTTTAAACAAGAAGCTTCTGAGCCTCTAGTTGACCACAATACAGTCTAACCCTCTGGCACTTTGCCCTCTGGCCCTCTGGCATGTTTTGGACATACTATGTGGAAATGCAACTCCCTTGAGAAGTCCATTATGCTTGGAAAAATTGGGAGAAAGAAGAGACAAGCTACAGTTACAGCAGCAGTGAATGCATCAGTGAGAGGCCAAATTGAAAAGAGATAATTCTGGGCAGATTCTATCCATGTATTCAAATTTGTAATGTATTTGTCTGTCTGTCTGTTTGTTTGCTTGTGAAATTTGTTTGCTGCCCATCTTGCCACCCATCTTGGCTGGATGGACACTTAATTATGTGATGTTGTGTATCTTTATTTGAGTAAAATAGAGTAAGTGGGCACTAGGAGGGGCAAGCACATGATGAGTGGGAGGTCTTATTTGGGAGACTTACGATCAGCAGCTGTGCCAAATGCCTGAAGAATTCTGTCTCAGTTGGCACAGATGCTTGAACTCACTGGCTGAAGGACTTTGAAATTGTTTAGGGTCATTACAAATGTAGGAACAAGTGACAAGTATTTATGTGAGAAAGATTGGTGAGTGGCTGCTGACCTTAATTTTAAAAAATGCCAGTAACAAACAAACCTTCAGAATAATATTGGCACACTTTATAATGGTAAACCAAGTTCTCCAAACAATTCCCTTTCTCCAAAATACTTGTTCAGATCAGGTTTACAGCCCATAGGTGTCTGCTGCTAGGCTACCTCCAGCAAGGGCCTACTTTGTTAAGTAAAATAGGTCACCATGAATATTTCACAGCATCTGATAAATAATTCATGCCCAAATTCAGTAGGGGGTTGATCCTATAGAGTAATTAGTTAACTTCCCTTGGAGTGGATGTAGGGCCAAGGGAGCCTGGCTTCACCAGCATCTCCTGCTCATACTTATCCCTTCCACCTGGGGTTTAGAAACAGACAGAGAAGCTGCCATTGAAGTTGGCTTTGTTGTTTTTGCACGAAGCTCAAAGTAAATCAACTCTCGGCTATAGACCATGTAGTTTTAAATCTTTGAACATGTTATAGAGCATTTCTGGGCTTAAACCAAAGCTCTTCTGAGCAGCCAAAGCCCCCTCCCCTCTCTTTCTCCTGGGATTAGCATTCCAGGTTCCCAGAATGAATTAAATTCACTAAAATGACCTGCCAAGGAGATTGCTAGCATAGCAGGGACTTTTAAAGCCTTGCTATGACATCATTTTCTTTGACTTGAAAATAAAGGCAGTGATTAATTTCAGCTTTACAAATTCCCTGCGATGAGAAGTAGGATGGACCCAGTCCAAAGTAGAGGAAACTAATAACAGGGTTTGGTACTAATGCCTATGTTCAAACAGCAGAAATGTTGCTGAAAACCAGGACATTCTGTAATGTTCATGCTCCACCATTACCCAGACAGACAGCATGCTACAGTATAAGAGCAAGGGTATGGGTATTGCAATTACTTGTTGCCAACCTAGCAAAAAGATGAGGCATGTGACTAAATCTGGGTGGGAGAGGTTCCTCTCTACCCCCTAATATGGAAAGCCAGACAGACTTCAGTGCATGCCTGGCATTTTACTGGCTGCAGCTCTGCTGTATTGAGTTCCCAGGACTGATAACATTCCGACAGCCATTTTAGTTGTGACACTTGAACATGATAAATTAAAGGAGTGAAGGAAGGCAGTTTTGGAAGTGAGTTATAGACTGGGAGGTATAGAACTGGAATTCCCCCAGGGGCAGGGGTGAAATGTAAAACTACCAAGAGCCTTGGTAGTACAGTGGTCTAAGGCACCCTGTTATTAAGACCAGATGCCTGCAATTACTGCAGGTTCGAATCTCGCCAGGCTCAAGGTTGACTCAGCCTTTCATCCTTTCTAAGGTAGGTAAATTGAGGACCCAGTTTGTGGGGGCAATAAGCTGACTTTGTATAAATATACAAAAGGATGAAGGCTATTGCTTAACGCATTGTAAACCGCCCTTAGTCTCCGGAGAAGGGCGGCATATAAATTAATTTTTTTTTAAAAAAATTGTTACTACCGATTCTGTGGGCGTGGCTTGGGGGGGGGTAATGTGACTGGGTGGGCATGACCAACTTTTTTTTTTTAACTTTTCAAAGCATTTTTTCTAATGCTTTGAAAAGCCTCTGCTGATCAGGCAACACAGCTGGGATCGTCAGAGAGGCTTTTTAAAAAATGCCTCTTTGACGATCCCAGCTGAGCTGCGCAATCATCAGAGGCTTTTTTTTAAAACTTTTAAAAGCATTTTTTCGTCAGAAGTTGTAGCTTTTAAAAGTAAAAAAAAAGCCTCTGATGATTGTGCGGCTCAGCTGAGCATGGGGGAAGGGGGGCGCAGGGATTTTTGCTACCGGTTCTCCGAACCACCCACCTCCATCGCTACCGGATCAGGCGATCCGGTCCAAACTGGGAGCATTTTACCCCTGCCCATGGGCCCTTGGTTGGGGTTTTATCTCTGTGAATTGCAAGTCTTAAATGATAAGTTCTGTTGTGCTTCCCATTGAGCAAGATGGAAGCAAGCCAAGTAGTTATAATCTTAACTTTTAGATTCAAAATTCTACATCCATAGTTTGACATGGACTGCCCTGGTTTTCCTGGAAGTGTTCCAAAGCAGCTTCGACCCTTCCAAGAAGGGTTAAGAGCCTCAAATGGCCCTGTTTTGAGTGTGAAACACTTCCAGAATAGTGAGGACAGCATTGGAAAACTTCCAGTAAGATTGGAATAACCTGATGTAAAATCAAAACAGCCACAGATAACATGAAACTTTACAAATGTTTTTCACATTCCCAGGGATTAGCATTTGGCAGCCATTGCATTCCCACTTAAACTTTTTAATTCACTTTGAATACTCAGCTCTGATTCCTTGATTAAAATAGGAAGCATTATCTCCAGACATTATTTGGACATGGGACAGTAAGCAGAAATGGATGCAGTGAGAAGATGATGGCTACTTTGGCGAGAATAATGGTATGTGTAAATCAGAGAGGAGTGTCAGTATTGGACTACAATCTGGGAGGCGCAGCTCCAAATCCACACTCAGCCATGGATGCTCTTGGGCAGCTCGTTCTCTCAAACGAACAGGATTGTTGCAATGGTAAAACAAATGTACGATGCTTGGGCACTTGGAGGAAAGAGAAATAAATAGTAATAAATCGTCTGCAGCCTTTGGGTAAAAGCAAGTTCTGTTGGAGGAAGTTGAGCTGAATCCTCTTTCAATACTGCTCTGCTGTTTTTTTTTCTTCTGTCATTGGCTTTAATAGGAGGTAGCTTTATGCCCATTTGCTTAATCTCAGCTTTGTACTATTGCAGGGGTGTCAAACTCAAGGCCTGCAGGCTGGATCTGTTGCCTTCTGGTAGAAGATACAGAACAATTAAAACTCGGACCACACGTTTTCTGAATAGTTTTTAATCCCAGAGCTATAATTGCACTCAATAATGAACTAAAGGGCCACTATCAGTGAGCTGTTGGACAGCATTACTTGGTCTGTTGTGTGGATGTTTGGGTGATTTAGGGGTGGGGAATTTGGGATAGGTGGGTGGGTGTTTGGGGATTGTTATGTGTGTTGGACCTGGTCTTTGGGTGAATTTCGTTGTATGGATATATTGTGTTTACACATACAATGACAATGAAGTTATTATTATTATCATTATTATTATTATATCTGGCCCATGGGGCCACCCTGGAAACAGTGAAGGTCCAGCCCATGGTGCCTCTGCCAGTGAAAAGGGGCTCCCAATCTCCGTTTTCACTGGCAGAGGGTTGCAGGAGGCCATCTCAGCTGAAAACGGACATTGGGAGCCCCTTTTCACTGGCAGAGCACTTAGGACCCCACAGGCTCACCTGACACGAGTGGTTTCAAACTGGCCACACCCATCCTGCCCACCCACCCCCACACACACCCGAGGTCAAACATAACCCTGATGCAGCCCTCAATGAAATCGAGTTTGACACCCCTGTTCTATTGTCGTAACCATTGATAAAACAAATCCCATGTTAAAAAATATTCTGTGTCTTCTTTATCCTTTATCTTTAATGTCAACCTATCCTTTTCTGCACAATCTAGTATTTTTAAAATTATATTTTCTTCTGTAGGTGTTTCCTCATTTTTCCAGTGTTGTGCAAATACAATTCTCGCTGCTGTCAAGATATGTAATATTAAATACATTATTACATTTTTCTGGTAGCAAAAATATTTCTGGCTTTGAACCTATATGCTGCTTTAATATCTTCTCTAACCATGTGTGTATTTTCATCCAAATTTTTTTTGCTTTTGAACATGTCCACCACCTTCCACATATTCTTGAGTATCTATATATACCAGTCAAAAGACATAGTTGGGCCCTGCTAGCCATGTTCCTGCTAATATCTGATGTGGTTTTCTTTTCTTGCTTTCTTTTTGGTAGAGCATCGTTAGGAAAAGGTTAAAAATATGATCTGATGATATTGTTACTGACAGCGGGGACAGAGTTGATACGGACAGTAGTTAATGGAAGAGGAAGCTGGGTCAGCATATGAGAGGCATATCCCCTCTGGCTCTGCTCCAGTGCTCTGTTGCTACTTGTTTGGCAATGGATAATGGGGGCTGCCAGATGAAGATGCCCGCCCAGGTGTGCCACTGGATATATGCAGCTTGGAAGGGGTGCATACCCATCCATCCCAAAGCCTGCCTAAAATAAAAGGGTTTGCCATTTGAACTTGCCACATTGTGGATTGTGTGGTGTGTGTTTTGTCTTTGATCTACTCTGTTTCCTTTGGCTGCCTTTTTGCAAGGATTGTGAGAAAATGTACTGCTATTCGCAGTGCAGCAAAGCAATGGAATCTTTCTATAAGTAAATGAGGCTGTTTGGTTAGCAGATTTGCTTTGCCCTGTCTTTCTGTTGTGCTTTTGCAGAGGTCTGCAAAGAGTCGCTCACTGCACGCAGAGGGTATTCTCTGGCATGCAGAATCCACTCTGTGCACGACCCATAATAACAGCAATGGTTGGTAGCAGGGTGAAATCACAGCAACTTCTGTGTGAAAGATAGCAAGCCAAGCCAAGTAATTGCACTTCCTGAGTCATTGCACAGGCTGTGGGCTAGAGTTCTTCTCTAGTGGAAACATGTTATGCATACTAACCTCGTTGCAGAGCTGCCTGAATCAATGACAGAACAGAGCTAAACATTTCTCTGTTGCATGCTTCACAGCGAGTGAAAGAACTAGATGGATGTGGATCATTCTAAGAATCTTGTGTCATCTTAAGGTAACAGTGATGGAAGCAAGTGATTGTCTGATCTATAATGATGCTTGAAGGTTCACCAATGGCTGGTTGTATTTCACTGGGCTTGTCTAGGGCAATCTTAGGCTGCTGTTTAGCACACTAAGAATCTTAATTAACAGTGTTTACCCTTGGAAGAAACAGTAGTGATAGTGAGAGATGGATCAATCATGTTGGCTTAATTACCCCACCAGAGTTTTGAGTACTTGCAGTAAAACGGGGGATTTGATACGTTAAAATTTTAATTGGTCTGTAGAGGAGTGAGAGTCATCACAAGAGGAACAGAGGACTTGCCAGCTTCAAACCCTTTTCCTCCCCATTCAGTCAGCTAGGAATTGGTTGCTTATCTAGAGAGGCCTGAGTCTTGCAGAAGCTATTCCGTGCTTCGTCTCCTTTTCCTCCAACTGGCTTCTCAAGAGGTCATGCACGTTGTCTACAGACAATCTCCTTCAGGCTAGTTCCTTGCCATGGCTTCGTTGTCAATAATGATTCTTCCTCTTTTGTTCTTGCCGCAGGAGGGAGATTCACTAGGGACTATGGAGAAGCTCTGCAGGCAGCTGACATACCATCTCAGCCCCCACTCTCAGTGGCGACGCCAGGGCATGGTGAAGAGGAAGCCGCAGGCTTGGTGAGTAAAAGTGGGACCGCTGGAGACCACCCTTCTGGTCATAGCAGCAAGTTGGAACCTGTGAAAAATACAAGGGGTAGCATCTATGTGGAGAGAGGAATTCAAGACTTTTAAAAATAGTCTTAGTTGGTCTCAAATGCAACAGCCTGAAGGTTGGCAAATAAGTCACATACCCAAATTTATAATTGTGTTGCGGGCTCTGTGCTGCTTACCTTGATGTTTCTAGCTGAAATCCAAAATCCTGGTTTTACTGTATCTATAAAGCCATAAATAAACTAATTACTTATATCTCGAGGACTTCTTTTCCACATAGAAGTGATCCATGCAGTGCATGCTCCTTGGCCAAATCTATTAATGGTACCAGGCGAAGGAGGTAAAGGAAATTGGGGTTTGCAATTAGACTCTTTCTTTGGTGGCCACTGTACATTGCAGTCACCTTCCTCTCAAGGCTAGGCTAGTGTTCATCTGATGGTTTCCCACAAGCTAGCAAAAATGGTTTGTACTTGAGGGCATTTGGGGAATGATGCCATCTGTCTGTTGACTTCTGTGAGATGGGCAGCATATAAGTTTAATAAATAAATCTGTTTCTAACTTGATGAATTTGTGATTTTTTTTAAAAAAAATGGTTTTAATTCTGTTTTTTATGGTTTAATTTATTTACTGGGCTTTATTGGGCTGAAAAAACCAGGTCTTTATAGCTTTATAGCTTTTTGAAAACTCAGGAGTGTGGGGTCAATCTAATTTCTGGGGGAATGCTATTCTAGCGATGTGGGCAACAATTGAAAAGGCCCTACGGCTTATCCAATGGGTGTTTTTTGCTGTCTCAGTCAAAGTCTCAAAATATGATCATGTGACCAGAGGAAGCTACAACTAGTTGTAAAAGTTAGGTAGTTACCAAGTGCTAGGAATGCAATCACATGCTCATGGGCAATTGTAACTATGAGAATGGGTTGTAACTTTTTTCAACTTTGTTATAACATTGAATTATTGTTAAGCAACTAGACGTAGATCAAGGACTTCCAGTAAGAAAATTTTTAATAAAACTTGTTTTATTTTTTAAAAAAGGACTACCTGTACACTGTGAATCCTTCGGATAACACTTTATTGCTTTTAATAGGCTTTGTAGCTCACAGTTGAACTGTTGGTTCCTTGGTGGTCTCTGAGCTTGGTTGTTTCTGATGATATTACCTAATTTGGTAATGAAACGTCTACAAGAAAACAATCAAGTTGAGAAACTGCCAAGGACCCAACTGTATTGCTTATAACAATTTATTGTTAAAACCACTGCGAGTCTGCATAGTTTATGGGAGTGGTACATATGATCAAGTCTTAGTCTTTGAGGAAGAAACTTTTGAACAGGAGTCTTAGAAAACTGTTAACTAGATTTGCAATAGGTAAAATGGGCTGGATGCTTTGAGTTTCATTATGTTATAAGAACTATTAAGTTGTCATGTGGCTTGTTTATTTGAGGAGAGCATAAGCATACATTTCTGCAGGTATTAAACCATATTAAGTTTCAGGTGGTAGTAAATAGCACGGCACATGAAAACAGGATCAGGATGACAAAGGGCATTTGGGAAGTAGCCAGGTTCTCTCCTCCTCTGCATTTCTCAAGTTAAGGAAAGCTGTACAGTATTCTGGGCTAGACTTAGTATTTTGCTATTACTGGGAAAGTATTATAAGGTCCTTCTAAGAAAGAAATTTACTCATGTGGAACCAGTTGTTTGGAAACAGCTCAGTATGTCTTTTTTTTACTGCAGCATCTATAAGGACATCTGCAAACTTAATGTACTTGTGAATGTTTTGTTTTGTTTCCTAGTGTTTAATATTCCTGCCTTGGCCACAATAAAAGAGGAGGAGGAGAATAGCGTATTATGTGAACCCAACAACCATGATTTCTTAACCCAAATTTTAGAT
Source organism: Arizona elegans (assembly GCA_022577455.1). Classification (NCBI taxonomy): domain Eukaryota; kingdom Metazoa; phylum Chordata; class Lepidosauria; order Squamata; family Colubridae; genus Arizona; species Arizona elegans. Next base: position 315,065,125 of record JAKOOJ010000001.1, on the reverse strand, counting down.
GTTATGTGAATACATAAACTATGTTTAAACGATCCAGGAGAAATTTACAGTAGCAAAATAGGCAGAAGAATGACTTGGGAATGGCTTCCTTGCTTTTTTATTTCACCTCATGATTGACTATCACCTGTTAACATGGCTGAACATAACAGTGAGCAAAGCTGTGGTCCACTGCCAAGAAAATTGGTGGCAGATGCATGAGAAGGAAGGTGCTTGATTCCCCTGGCATGAGTTAGGCTGAGGACATCTCATACTTAAAACTGCTTCTGTTCTCTGTTTTCCTGTTTTCAGGCCACAGTATCTCCTGAGATCGGGTGGGTGGGGGGGAACAATTCCTAGTAGAATGACGTCCTCATTAGAGGAAGCCTAAACATTGGCTAAATTGGTAGTAGGATACAAGTAATTTAATACAGACTAAATAGATTCCCCAGGCAATGCAAAAGTACCAAATTCTCTTCACTTTCCAATTTTAGAACAGAATGGTTACCAAGGATTAAGATGGAGATGTGTGAGAAATTGGAAAATAGCTGCCGTGGTGGCGCAGTGGTTAGAATGCAGTATTGCAGGCTGACTCTGCCTATTGCCAGGAGTTCGATCCTGACTGGCTTAAGGTTGACTTAGCCTTCTATCCTTCTCAGGTTGGTAAAATGAGGACCTGGATTGTTGGAAGTAATGTGCTGATGCTGTAAACTATTTGGAGAGTGCTGTAAAGCACTATGAAGTGGTATATAAGGCTATTGCTATTGCTATTGTGAAACTTTTATTATTAGGCATACTGTCAGAGTGATAGTGAGCAGGTTTGTCTCTGCTGGTGGTTTGTTCAGTCCCAAGTGAGAGACACAAAAAAAAGGAATGGCAACACATATTTTCAACTCATGGACCATTATGAACCAATACACTGAGCGGAGACTTTTCACCATTTCCTGCTAAGCAGCAAGTGGGCATTTTCCACTGCGCTGCTTCTCCAATCCATGGACGGGGTAGCTTCTCCTTAGTTGCTGGGCAGAACTGAGTGCTGATCTCCTTCTTGAAGACTGGCCACGCCCACGCTGTCCCACTAACTCCAGTCTTTCTCACTCAGTTGCTGTGAGAACTAGCGTTTCTGAGTGCTCTACGTTCTAAATTTATATTTCCTAATTTCCTCGTTTATTATTTTTGTCTCCTTCCCCTTCAACCTTTTCTCTTCGTTTTAACCTCAAAATTGAAATTTTGAGACTATCTGGGCGCGCGCGAGCCTGGGGCTCCAGGCCGCAGGCCCAGCCTGCCTGATTAAGTTACGTGCCTTCTGGATCCGACCCGGCTGGGCGGATCCACGTGGACGCCACTAATCAACATCGTTAGCGTCCAGGTGGCCGGATCAGGGGCGCCGCAACGCAGGTCAGTCCCGACGAACAGCTGAGAGGCGCTACGTGAGCCCGGCGCCTTCGCTAGCCGTTTCAGTTGGCCCCAGAAATGGAACAGCTGTGAGGCGCTTCGCGCGCCCAGCATTTTCAATTACCGGCAGCCGAAATTGGAGTCGGAGCGCCGCCGCGCCGCTGCGGGAGGAAAGCGGCTTTGTATATTGGACATTCGAAGAGCCGGGAACAGCTGCGTGGCGCCAGGCGCGCCCTTCGCCCCCTGACCACCGTTTCCCGCCGGAGCTGAGTTCGGGGCGATGGCCGCCATTACAGGCAGACGGCGGCGGCCATTTTGTGAGTGACTACAAGCTCCGGTGATTAACGGGCCCAGGGATCGGCCCTTTTCTAACTTTGGGTGCTATTACTAGACTGTCTGGAATACAGGGCTTGAGCTCAGCGACTTCTGAGCCTTTGTCCCATTTCTCCGAGGGCTTACTTAGAGTGGGATTTCCTACCTTTCACGCCCCGCGTTGAGATCTTCCGGCACTGAAGTGTGAGCTCAGCGGCTTCTGAGCCTGGCATTATACAGCCAAAGTGGGGGGCACTCCACCCGTTGAGGTCTCTGACCCCTTGAAGTGTCAAAACAGGACTCCACCTGGAGAACAACCTTTTATGTTTGTACTCAGCTGATTTCACTTCGCCTTGTGGTCAGTTAAAATGGCGGATATTCCTTTATCATCAGATTCTGAGTTAGACACCCCCCCTCAACCTCAACAGCCGGTTAGATCAAAAAAGACCAAGTCCAGACAGCGCAAACATCACACCTCTCAGCCTGGATCTACTAAAGCAGAACAACGCAGGCACCAGGTATTGGAGAGGCAGTTTGAGAGAGCCAGACAGGAGTTGTCGATTCATGGACAGCCCTCCACCGTTGGTGATGGAGCAGGTCCGTCTAGAGCCTCTCATTCGGGACCCACTTCAGGCGGAGAGGCCTTACACACCTTTTCCAATCTTCGACACTCCAGAGGTGTTTCTATGTCATTGCCGGATGTGTCAGGCCAATCTATCCCAGTTAATTTTCAGGCAGCCCTGTCAGATGCGCTGGCCAAGATCCTGGCAGCTGGAATTCAGCAGGGAGCAGTGGGTACCAATCCTCCGAGCGTGGTTCCACCAGCTCCAACTGGAATTCAACAGGGAGCAGTGGGTGCCAATCCTCCGAGCATTGTTCTGCCAGTTCCAGCTCGTACAGAGTCCAGACCTGTGCAACCTTCCACTCGCCAGGAGGAGGAGGTTTCTTCTGATGAATTTGAGTCGGGCGAGATTTGTCCGGAGGACGTCGAATTTTCGGAGGACGAGGGACTCCCACCTGATAAGCCAACTTTCACAGTCTTTTCCGTCCTTCTCTATTTAAATCATTACTCCACAAAGCCAAGCTTACCACAAAGTTTGGCATTTCAGAAGGCCAGTCAGACAGTGCTTCTCAATCATCATCAGCACCACATGATGCTCTCTTTCAAGTATCGAAACCGGATCAGGACGTCATTCCTTATCCTCCGTTATTCTCTAATGTCATCAATTCTGCCTTCAGCCAGCCGGGCTCTTTATCTTCGCCCAGTGGCATTGACAAACGTCTTTATGCTTCCGCTAAGGAGCTGGAGGAAGCGCTGGCCTTACCTGCTGTTGATTCTCCGGTGGCTAATTTGTCCACCTCTTCCTTGCTGACCTCAGATATTGTTGATGGTCTCAAGGCTGAGGACCGTAAAATGGAATTTGGCTTTCGAAAGGCACACCAAGCGGCGGCTTGGGCGATAAGGGCGGCCACAGCAACATCATTTTTTAACCGTGCTGCTTTAATCTGGCTCAGACAATTACAAGAGAGGTTGCCACCTGATGATACGAGGCTACATCAGGACATTAATAAGTTAGTAGCCGCAACGGAATATTCCGCGGACGCATCCCTCACAGCAGCAAAATTTGCCTCCAGATCTATGGCAGCGTCTGTGACTAATCGACGTTTGTTTTGGCTACGTAACTGGAGGGCGGATTCTAGGGCCAAGTGGAAGTTGGCATCAGCACCCTACTCGGCTCCATCTCTCTTTGGTACAGCGCTTGAGCCGATCCTGATAGAGGACAAGGACAAATGCAAGGTCCTCCCGTCCTCCTTTCGTAGATCTGAGAGGAGATATACCCCTTATTCTCAACGTCAGCCCTTTCGGGCCTACTCAGGGTCAGGCGGACCCTACTTCCCTCGTGCATATTCACAGCCTTCTGACAGAACCGCTGACAGACAATCTTTCCGAGACCGACCCAGGGGCCAACCTCAGACAAGACGCCCCTTCCGAGGTTCCGGTTACCGACCAGCACGCAGGGGCAAGTGACGCCCCCGGTCTAGGTCCTATTGGGGGTCGACTCCAGCACTTCCACCTCCAGTGGGACAGTTCAACTTCGGATGCTTGGATCCGGTCAACGATCCAACAGGGTCTTCGCATCGAATTCCAAACCACTCCACCCATCAGATTTCGCAACTGTCCTATCCCGAATTGTCCCCTGAAACGGAAACTCATGGACGCAGAGATTTTACATCTCCTTTCAATCAGGGCGATAGAACCAGTGCCCCAGGAACAGGAATGCACTGGGTTTTACGCTACCTTGTTTCTGGTGCCCAAGTCATCGGGGGGGCACAGGGCCATCTTGAACCTCAAACGCCTCAACAAATATGTTCGGTATCGGAGGTTCAAGATGCATTCCCTTCGATCGATTCTGGCGGCAGTCAGGCACAACGACTTACTACAATCCGTGGACCTGAGCGAAGCCTACTTACACGTCCCAATACATCCTGCCCACCGCCGTTACCTGAGATTCGCCTACAACAACCGCCACTATCAATATTGTGCGATGCCCTTCGGGTTGTCTTCGGCACCCAGGACTTTTACCAAGCTGGTGGAGGTAGTGTCAGCGGCTGTCAGGGCTCACACAGTCCGGCTAATGTGTTATCTGGACGATATTCTCGTCATGTCGTCATCACCGGCTCGGGCAGTGAGGGACATGGAGTTAGTGTTGGAAATTTTCCAGGCACACGGTTTTTCCATCAACCGTCAAAAAAGTCACATGTGCCCTACAACCCGCCTCCAACATTTGGGGGCGGTGATCGATTCCCAGCTAGGCCAGGTGTTCTTGTCTCCGACCCGCAGTCAAGACCTCAGGGAGATGGTCAGACAGGTTCAAGACCAGAGGAAAGCGCCACTACTCCTCTTATCACAGCTGTTGGGGAAGATGGTGTCCTGCATTTCCATCGTGCCGTGGGCTCGCAGGCATGCCCGTCCGCTACAGTGGCACCTACTTCCCTTCCAGAAACAGGGTCGCAGCACTTCCAATCATCCAGTTGCCCTGCCTCCTCAAGTTCGTCTCTCCCTGCGGTGGTGGAGGTCGTCAGCGCTACAAAAAGGGTGCCTGTTTCTCGAACCCAACCGACTGGTCCTGACATCGGACGCAAGTCTTCTTGGTTGGGGGGCTCATCTGCAGGACGCGGTGGTGCAAGGTCAGTGGTCCCAGGCGGAGCGGACGAACAGCATCAATTGGCTGGAATTGAGGGCTGTTCGTCTCGCTTTACGCCACTTCCATCACATCCTCGAGGGACAACATGTGCTGGTCCGAACGGACAACATCACCACCAAGGCACACATAAATCGAGAGGGGGGCACACGTTCCAAGGCCTTGATGTTGGAGTCCGAGAGACTGTTGTCCTGGGCGGAACTCCACACGGCGTCACTGGTGGCAGACCACATTTCGGGACGGTCCAACGTGATGGCGGATTGGCTCAGCAGGGAGCACATCGACCCAGCAGAGTGGAGCCTGTACCGTGCAGTCTTCGAACAGCTGATACACCGATTCGGCCAACTCCAGGTGGACATGTTTGCCACAGCCCAAAACGCTCAACTGCCCCGCTTCTACTCACGCTACGCAAGCGCAGGATCGGAGGGCAGCGATGCGCTCCGTTGCCCTTGGCCCACAGGGCTTCTTTATGCCTTTCCCCCGATTCCCTTAATCCCTCGCTTGATTCGGAAACTGATCCGAGAAGGTGCGGAGCTATTGCTGATAGCCCCGCGGTGGCCTCGGAGACCCTGGTACGCGGATCTACTGGATCTTTCCATTGCTCCACCTTGGACGTTACCGGTCCGGACAGACTTGCTATCCCAGGGGGTCGTTGTCCACCCAGATCCGCTGTGGCTTCGATTAACCGCCTGGCGTTTGAGCAGCTCCAATTACAGAAGGACAGACTGTCAGTTGGGGTTATCTCTGTGATTCAATCAGCCAGACGTCCCTCTACAACGCGGATATACGAAGCCTCGTGGCGTGCATTTACGGTTTGGTGCCAAGCACACCATGTAGACCCGACCTCTCCGGATATCCCAGACGTGTTAGATTTTTTACACGACGGCCTTACCAGAGGTCTCGCCCCAGCGACATTGAGACACCTGTGAACGCCACCGCACATTGTCTTTGAATCCCAGAATCCGGGCGTTTTTACACGGTGCCAGTAACATCTCGCCACCGGTGGTGCATAGGTACCCATCATGGGATCTCCCATTGGTCCTTAAAGCCCTAACTTTGACACCGTTCGAACCCTTAGCATCTACATCTCTGAAATTTCTTACATTCAAAGTCGCTTTCCTACTGGCGATTACATCCGCTCGACGGGTTTCAGAACTCACCGCTCTATCTATACGCAAAGAGCTCTGTATCTTTCACAGCGACAGGGTCGTCCTGCGGCTAGACCCAGCGTTTTTACCAAAGATTAATTCTCTGTTTCACAGAACCCAGGAGGTGATAATACCCGATTTTTGCCCGAACCCTCGTCATCCGTCAGAGACCCTATGGCACACTCTGGATGTTCGTCGGGCACTACGTCGCTACATCAGGCGTACGGAGTCCTTCAGGCAAACGGAAGCATTGTTTGTTTCATTTCACCCTTCTTCTATGGGTCGGAAGGTTTCTGCAGCCACCGTAGCTCGTTGGATCAAGGCCTGCATAGCAACTGCCTACGACTGCCAGGATCGACAGCGTCCTTCTCATGTCTACGCTCACTCTACCAGGAGTGCGGCCGCCACGGCAGCTTGGACTACGCAGGCTTCAGTTTTGGATATTTGCCGGGCGACTTCATGGTCTTCCGCCTCATCGTTCATTCGACACTACAAAATTGATTTGTATGCTTCGGCTGAAGCCTCCTTTGGTCGCAGGGTTTTACAACAGGTGGCCACAGCCCAGGACTCGGTGAACGGACAGCCCCCGCCCTGAGCAATGAACTTGGGTATATCCCGTCCATGGATTGGAGGAGCAGCGCAGTGGAAAACGGACGTTGTCTCACCTGAACGTCCATTTTCGGTGCGCTGCGACTCCAATCCATACCCACCCTTGGGCTGTCTGATATGCTATGTTTTCACTTGTTCCAGTTGAGTTTGTTCTTGTTTCGGAGTTCCTGCGCCTTCGTGTAGAAAGACTGGAGCTAGTGGGACAGCGTGGGCGTGGCCAGTCTTCAAGAAGGAGATCAGCACTCAGTTCTGCCCAGCAACTAAGGAGAAGCTACGCCGTCCATGGATTGGAGTCGCAGCGCACCGAAAATGGACGTTCAGGTGAGACAACGTCCGTTCTTATTGGTATTATCCTTTGACAAAGTGGAATTTTGTCAACAGTATTAAGTGTCTGGGAGTGCAGATAACTAACAATCTGAACTGGTCTCTCCACATGTGAAGTGTGCAAACCAGCATCTGCATTTCCTGTGTTGGATGAGGAGAGCACATCTTTCTCCTCCTATTCTGTCCAGTTTTTACAGAGGAATGATTGAGAGCATTTCAACAAACTGCATCACTGTTTGGTTTGGTGGCAGCAGTGCCTCAGATAGAAAGTCCATACAGAGAGTGGTAAGGACAACTGAGAACTCACTTCCTGTTACTCAGAATACTACTTATAAGTGCTATGTGCTTAGAGCTCAAAGCATTATCAGATATCCTACACACCCACTTTACAGTCTGTTTCTGTTGCTCCCCTCTGGGAGGAGGTTTTGAAGTATTTCTAGCAGGACTACCAGATTCTGTAACAGCCTTGTTCCCTATGCCATCCATCTGGTAAGCTATTTATTTATTTATTTATTTATTATTTATTTATTTATTTATTTATTCTTTCTTTCTTTCTTTCTTTCTTTCTTTCTTTCTTTCTTTCTTTCGTGGTGTATATTGGAGGTAGTGACCATTTGAAAGCTGTATGCAACAAAATTTCATTTTAATGTATGTCGATTAGTGTACATTCAAAGTGACAATAAAGTTATTCTATTCTATTGCCAACCAGGCTAAATTTCCCAGCTCTGCATTCTTTATATAACTTTCCCAAAGCCTCTTGATTGATGCCCGTCTAGGTGACATTAAAGACAATCAGTAGACTAGGCAAGGTCTTGAATTGGAGTCTGGGAAAATCTGATCTAAATCTGAACAATCTTGAGCTTGTTTGGCAATTTTGGACTAGTCACACTCTTTCAAGCCTTACAAGATGGTGATTTGTCAGGATAAAATTAGGGGAAGAACCTCATACGTGATGCCTTGAGCTTTTAGAGGAACAAAGTACAAACAGAGTGACCATAATAACTTAATAAGAGACTAAAAGCAGCCAGATATCTCCCCCTGCAGGCTGTCCACTGCTGATTAAATACAGACTTTTCTTTCCTCAACTTCTGTCTTTTTGCCAGAGCTTGTTTTTTTGTCCATTACCATGATCTGCACAGCTTTTGCCAGGCCAGGAAAGTTTGCAGGTGGCTGCCGTATCCTGGCTGATGGAGTGGTCCTTCTACCTAGCATTCGCCTCCCTGTCCCCATTTGAATGGCTTGAGACAACGGCCATCCAAAAGTTTCTGCTGCTCTTGCGTCCAGCAATTAACCGTTTCGGTTAATTTGACATCTAGCACAAGGAGGAAAGTGCCTAATGAAGACTAATCCATTATGGAGATCTGGCTGCACTTTAAACTTGAGGAAGCATTAATGAAAGAGTTGTGTTTGCGTGTTTTTAATTACCAGTCTCACTCTCAGTTCGCTGTTTTGTCAAATTGTAATGGATTTTATTATTTCCATTTGGAGACACAAGTAAATCCCCTGAAGGGCTTCTCCCTGGAAGTTGCTAAAGCCAGTAAAAAATTAAGCCTAGGCAACCCCATGCCTCTAGGGAGATGCTTCAGGCCGCAGAGTTGTTATTGCCTCATCAAGACCCTTTGCTTCTCTCCATATCCAGTAGTCACAGGAGGCTTTTGCGTCTATGTTGACAAGTGGAACTGCCAAAGGGAATTGCAAAAGCACTGTGAAGAGGAGGGCTGTTGGCACCTTTGCTCCTGAATGTGGGGTGGAGAGTTAGGGCACAAAGCTGCTTTGAAGAGATGCTTTGCATGAACCTTCAAAGGGAAATATATCTTTGAAGCTTTTCCACAGCTCTATGAGAGGCTTAATGGCTGCATTCACATAGCATGCTCAATTAGCTTTAACCTTCGTGATTGTATTGTATTGTTGTTTAGGATATAGTGCAGTCCCAGAGTCTTTGGTTAGTATATAATTTCTTGCATTGTTTAAACACAGAAAATGGGTTAATGTACCTATCAGGTTATGCAAGCTATGTGAACCCAATCCATAAGTGCTTCCTGTATATCCCCCACCCCACCCCTTAAAGGTAAAGGTTCCCCTCGCAAATATTTGCTAGTCGTTCCCGACTCTAGGGGCGGTGCTCATCTCCGTTTCAAAGCCGAAGAGCCAGCGCTGTCCGAAGACGTCTCCGTGTTCATGTGGCTGGCATGACTAAATGTGAAAGGCACACGGAACGCTGTTACCTTCCCACCAAAAGTGGTCCCTATTTTTCTACTTGCATTTTTTACGTGTTTTCCAACTGCTAGGTTGGCAGAAGCTGGGACAAGTAACGGGAGCTCACCCCATTATGCGGCACTAGGGATTTGAACCGCTGAACTGCTGACTTTCCAAACAACAAGCTCAGCGTCTTAAACACTGAGCCCACCCCACCCCACCCCTTACAGAATTGTAAAATAAATTCATTCCCAGCATTTTCAGTTGCTCTTCTTTTTAAAATTATAAGTAGCGATGTCCACATGGCTTGTTTAAAAAAAAAACAAGATGCTGCTGCAGCTGCCATCTTTACCTTTTTTTTAACCATATCTTGTGGCACTTCTGCTTGTAAGTTTTGTTCAGTAGAAATGAGCTGCTAAAGGAACTTGATATGTTTAAGTTACAGAACAGAAGGCTAAGGAGAGATAGGATAACAGCCTTCCAATACTGTACATGATGGGATGTCACAGAGAAGAAGGAGTAGATTTATTCTCTCTAGCACCGAGGATAACACAAGAACCGGGAGAGGAAGTTTACTGTGAGGGATCCAAATTTGTATTTAGGATGAATTTCCTGACTGGGAGAGCTATTAAGCAATGGAACAGCTTGCCTCCTAAAGTTGAATTGCTTCTGTTATGTACGGATTGGCTAGAATCTACATAAGTTTTCATGCTCTCCACGGATTGGGTAAAATCTACATGAGGTTTCATGCTCACCGCTGATTGGCTGTCCGGACCATGGGAGATTTAACCTGCTGTCAGTTGGCCAGCTGGTCTGCCTGGAGCTTCTTAAAAAGGCGAGCTCCGGCAGCCCAGCCAGCAGAGTGTAGTCATATTTTGCTGGAAATAAAAAGGTGTTGAATTCACTAACGACTCTCGTCTGTTGCCTTGCGCCGATCTAACACTGGCAACGAAGGACAAAAGGGACCTGAGAACCTCCTTGTGAACCACACAGCTGTCTTGAAACAAGGACCGCCGATCACCTGCATGAATGGCATCGCAAGTATTGTCGGCCCCAGCGATCTTCGACCTGCAGACGGAAGACTACCACACATACATGGGCTGGTTCAGAATGTTCCTGGAGGCCAACGATTACCAGGACAGGCCGGACAACAGGAAGCGAGCGTTATTCCTGACCTACTGCAGCACCAAGATCTACAAAATGGCACAGACACTGATCACCACAGCAGATGTGGAGACTGTTGCCTGGGCCACCTTGCAATGTGCCCTGGAAGATCACTATGCATCATCCGCCGCCCCCATGGTAAGCTGAAATAAGTCTTACCAACGAGAGGGAGAAACCGTCAACGATTTTGTGGCCAGCCTCCAGGAGATCGCTACCAGGTGCAAGTTCATAAATCCCGAAGAAATGATGAAGGACTGGATCATCCTGGGGATGAGGGACCTTGCTCTACAAAAGAATATGTTGATAAGGAGAGGGGTCTCATTCAAGGATGTTGTCAAGGAGGCCAGGGCTGCAGAATCATCAGACAACTCGGCGGCAAACGTAAGGAAGACCAGCAGGGTGCACCACATGTACCGGGAGCCCAACTGGTCAACCGAAGTCCCTGAGTACGATGATGACTGGGACGACACAGACGACACCATCCACCGTGTGTACCCAGAAAAGCGGCAGAACCCCAGGGACGTGGAGACCAGGCAGCCACATTGCCCGGGCTGCATGGGTTTCCACACAAGGGCAGCTTGCCGTTTCTGGGACGCAACATGCCGCCAATGCCAAAGAAAGGGCCACATTGCCGAAGCCTGCAAAGTGCCCCAACCCATTCTCTTTCAGCCAAAGCCTATAGCCCCATCAGGAAGACCAGGGAAACCTAAAGCCGGCCAACAACAGAGCAGATGAAGAGAGGACCAGTACTAAGCTCCTAGAGAAATCCATCTCACAACCGTGGGACACACAGATGCATATGAGCAGGAGAAATACCACGCAGTCATGAACATTGAAGGGGAACCATGCAAAATGGAGCTGGACACAGGGTCGTATTTTACAATAGTATCCTGGCAAACAATCAAGGAAGTTGAACCCAGCCGCAAGGAGGAAGTTCCTGAAGCCGCCTGAATGACTATCAAGGGAACCAGATAGAGGTACTAGGCAGTATGGAGGTCAAAGTAACATTCCACGAGTTCCAGGGCTGGCTGCCGCTCACGGTCGTTGGCAGCCACCGGCCATCACTGCTGGGAGTAGAATGGTTTAAACCCCTGAGCCTGGACATCACCGAACTGCACAGTGTAACCACCCACGAACTGGACCAGTTGTTGGCAGACTTCATGGACGTCTTCAACAAGGGTCTAGGTAAATATACGGGGAAACCCATTTCATTTAACCTAGACCCCCAGGTGACCCCCATCAGGCTCAAACCCCATAGGGTACCATTTGTTTTGCGGCCCAAGGTTGAGGAACAATTAGACAAGCTCATTGCCTCGGGAATCATGCTAACCGACCACGCAGTGTGGGAGACTCCCATAGTCACCCCCATGAAGCCAGGTGGGTCCGTCCGCATCTGCACAGATTACAAGTGTATGCTGAACAAGGCCCTCCAGCAGAGTGCGTACCCAGTGCCCGTGGTGCAACATCTGCTGCATTCCCTAGGAAGCAGGAAGATATTCGCCAAGCTGGACCTTGCCCAGGCCTATCAGCAGCTGCCAGTAGACGAAGCCACCGCTGAAGCACAAACCATAGTGACTCATAGGGGGGCATTTAAATGTACCAGGTTGCAGTTTGGGGTCAGCGTAGCCCCAGGACTTTTCCAGTTTCTAATGGAGCAGCTACTGTACGGGATCCCAGGGGTGGTGCCATACTTCGATGACATTTTTATATCAGGGGAGTCAATAGGCCAGTTGATGGAACGCTTGCGCGAAACCTTGGGGAGGTTCTTGACCGATACCATCCGGACTACCTTCCTGAGACCCCCCGGACTCTGCACGGCTCACGCGGGCATTCAACGTACAGGACCGGGTATTCACACACAACTATGCGGGGTACCTGACCTGGCTGGCGGGCCAAGTCGTGACTGTCACTGGCCCCAAGTCATACCGCATTGAGCTGGAGTACGGACGGATCTGGAGGAGGCATATCGACCAACTCAGACACTGCCTGGGGGACACCGAGCTGAGAACTAGGACAACTGGACTGCGATCGGAGGACCAGAGCAACAATCGCAGAACCTGAGGTCTCTGTCCCAAGGAACACAATCAACTGCCGGCCGGGAAGCAGATGAGCAGGAACCAGGCCTACCTGGTGGCCTAATAGGGAGACTACTCACCAACCAGAGCCGCGGCCATTCCTCTGGGATCGAGGGTGTCCAGTGGGAAGCAACGGTTGCAGAAGCTGAACGAACCAGGCCGGAACTCGACTCGCGGGCCGAGGAGCACCAGAAGGTTCCTTCCCAGGCAGCCGGAGGAACACCAGAGACTCGATCGCTGCAGCCAAGATCCCGGGGACAAGTGAACTGCGCAGGTCCAGTAGGAACCCGGTGCACCCCGCCTACCTAGAGGACTACGTCACATACGTTGGCAGGGGATTGGACACTGTTCATTCGAGGAGGGGAGGGGTATTAGGTATGGATTGGCTAGAATCTACATAAGTTTTCATGCTCACCGCTGATTGACTAGCCGGACTGTGGGAGATTTAACCTGCTGTCATTGGCCGGCTGGTCTGCCTGGAGCTTCTTAAAAAGGCGAGCTCTGGCAGCCCAGCCGGCAGAGTGCAGTCACATTTTGCTGGAAATAAAAAGGTGCTGAATTCACTAACGACTCTCGTCTGTTGCCTTGCGCCTATCTAACAGCTTCATCATTGGGATTTTCATGAAAAGACTGGGCAGAGGGTAGTTCTAGAAGAGTCTAAGGTTTGTTCCAATGCAATGAGTCCAGGGTTGTTAAGGATTTTCTGAAAGGTCAGCAGAGTCAGCACCACCCTAACCTTAGTTAGTATACCCCAAAAGCCAAACGCTGCAACAGAAAAGGCACTTATTTTGTACTCCCTGAACCAGGAAGCACTAGAAAGCATAGAAGAAAAATGGCAATTAAGAAACAGACTCTGCCAGTGTCAACGGCAATATGAAAGCGGTTTTTCCTCTTTCTGCCAGAATTTACTGAATTGATTTTTTTGGGGGGAGGGGGGTGGAGTTGTTTGTTTTTTCTGGAAGAATGTCCAAATGTCATCTAGTCCAACCCTCTTGCCAATTAAAGATTTCTAGTACTATAGCATTCCTTGAAAGTTGGCAATTGAGCCTTTCCTTAAAAAACCTACAACGAAGCCAGAACTATTAATTTCAAAGCAACCTGCTCCATCGTCAAACATCTCATATTGTGTGGGAGCTGTTCCTAATGTCTCCTCTAAATCCCTTCCCATGTGAACCCTTAGTTTTAGATACCAAGCCTAATCTTTTGGAATAACAGAAAGTAGGTTTGTGTCTCATAATCTGCATGAAAGCTTCTCAGATATATGAAGATGTTTATGCCTGTTAATCATGTCTTCTCTGAGTTGAATTCACCTGACTTCTTTAACCTTTCCCTGTAGGACTTCACTTCCACTCTCGCCAGCTACACTGACCATCTCTGAACAATCCACCTTGAGAATACTCTTCATAAATGGTAGTGCCTAGAACAGTGATGACTAACCTTTTTGCCGTCATGTGCCAAAAGCGGGGGGAGCACGGGAAGGTTGCGCGCGAGTGTACCCACACCCATAATTCAATGTCACCTTGCTTCAATTTTCTGAGGATGCTTAATAACACTTCTTTGTCATGTTTAACATAGTTAAATATTAATTATGAGTTTAAAAAATTAGGAATATTATTCATTAAATGCAATTAATAAAAGTATTAATCTTGTAGACCAAGGGAATACCAAGGGAAAAATATATTTTAGTTTCATGAAGACTGTCAACAAATTTCCCCATGATATTGTTGGCAATCTTGTAAAATGCTGATTAGAAGTGGTAATGTTGAATAGATTTATAGCTGATGACAGATTTATTTATTTATTTATTTATTCCATCAGTTTATGTAGCCATCCATCTCAACAACAACTCAGAGCCATGAACAATAAAAATTATTGTATTTTTAAAATGTTCAGAAACGGTTCCACAGCAAACCAAAATTCCAATGTTGGATTTGTGTATAAAAATTAAATATTATATGGATAAAAGAATGGAAGGAATGCTCATTAAAGTTACATATAATACCAAGCTGGAAGAGTTTAAAATACTTTAGGACTGAAAATACTTTGTGTTCTTCATGAACCACAGTAGCAGACAAAATCTAACAGGTTCTGCATCCAGACAGTTGCACTAATTCAAGGAGAGTGACACCTGTTCTGAAAGCAGTACATGTAGAAAGGTTGTAGTGGTTTTTACTGAACACAAACTTGACTTAGAAAGATTCTTGCATGAAAAGAATAACACTGCCCATACTATGACACTTGATTCTGCTTTGGTCAGACTTCAAAGCAATACAGTTAGTCAGAATAGAATAGAATAGAATAGAATAGAATAGAATAGAATAGAATAGAATAGAATAGAATAGAATAGAATAGAATAGAATAGAATAGAATAGAATTCTTTATTGGCCAAGTGTGATTGGACACACAAGGAATTTGTCTTGGTGCATACACTCTCGGTGTACATAAAAGAAAAGATACATTTGTCAAGAATCATAAGGTACAACACTTAATGATAGTCATAGGGAAGCAGTCAATATAAATCTTAAGGATACCAGCAACAAGGTTTGACTTACAACAGTTTGTTTAGTGACAGTTTGAAGCTACGACGACACTGAAAAAGTGACATTTTTCACACTTCTGTTGCAGCATCCCCATGGTCACATGATCAAAATTCAGGTTCTTGGCAACTGACTCATGTTTATGCCGAGTGCAGTGTTCCGGGGGTCATGTGATCACCTTTCACATCCTTCTGAAAAGCGAAGTCAATGGGGAAGCCAGATTCATTTAAGTGTCACTAACTTAACAACTGCAGTGATTCACTTAACAACCGGGGCAAGAAACATTGTAAAATGGGGCAAAACCATCTTAACAATTCTCACTTAGCAACAGAAATGTTGGGATCAATTTGTGGTCATAAATCAAGGACTACCTGTATTATATATTCTAGGCACTACCATTTATGAAGAGTATTCTCAAAGTGGATTGTTCAGAGATGGTCAGTGTAGCTGGGGAGAGTGGAAGTGAAGTCCTACAGGGAAAGGTTAAAGAAGTCAGGTGAATTCAACTCAGAGAAGACATGATTAACAGGCATAAACATCTTCAAATATCTGAGAAGCTTTCATGCAGATTATGACACAAACCTGCTTTCAGTTATTCCACCATGCACTAATCAATTCTTGCAGTTGAAAGGATTCTTTGTGCCTATTCAGCATCCAGCAATATTAGGGTATATCCATAAATAGGGCAGAATGGATGTAAAGTAGTATTTAATTTGCTTTTTCTTGCCTGGAAGAAAGCAGTGCTGTACAGGTTGAGCATTATTTTTCTTCAAAATGGTTGCCTCTTTCTGTTTTGTAAACCAGCCGAAGCGTATCCTACTTCTACATTAAAGTGCAGATTGAATCTGTGAAGACAAGGATCATAAACCAGTTTGGTGATGTGTGGCTTTTTCACTGTTTGAAAATATTTATGTGTTATGTCATAACTATTTTATTTGTGTGTACACACTGTTTTAGCCTTGGATATAATGGATTCACCTCTCATAAACCTGAAGGGTTTTTTTTCCCAACAGCTATTGCTCTGTGCAAAGGAAGATTAAAAAGGAGAAATGAAATGTGCCAGTTTAGTGTTGTAAAAATCAAGTTTATAGAATGTAATATATACACACAGTAGATCTCTCTTTTTTCATTGTTATTTTTTAAGAGATGTTGCTTATTTACTGGGTAAAATGTAAGAGGCCAGTGGCTCCTCTGAGAATAATTATTTTATTTATGATTATTTTTTTACATCTACTTCCCCTATATTATTTTAATCTTAGTTTAGATACATCAGAAGATTAATTTCTATTTGTTTTTAGAAATCACCCTTTTGCTCTTGTAATTGCAAACATTTTGCAATTCCTCCTGGGGCAATACATTTCTAAATCTTGGCAGAATATGGGTTGTAGATGTTTCACAATTTTGGTATTTAGTTTTTAGTTGTCAACAAGGCGATATTGTATTTTGTTTTAACAATAACCCTAGCAAACAGTTCTGTTTCTGTAAATTTATAATCTGAGCCATAAATACAGCAGGAGCTTTACCCAAAGTTTCAACACATTTCTAATTAAATACAAAGAAGTTTTAATATAAACCATACACATTAACTAAACATGTTTACTGTATATAAGAAATCGAAACTAGAAAACATTACTGTATAATGTTTCATTTTAAGCTGAAGTCCAGGATTTCCCCAAATGTTACTAAACTACAATTCATAAAACTCTAGCCAACAATGAAAAATGTTAGAAATTGAAGTTCAGTTAATAATTTAGAGGGTTATTGGTTCCCTGTTTCTGCTTTAATCAGTATTTCCATGAGAATAGTACTACTCATTAAACATTCAATACTATATAGTAAACACTTTATAAAAAAAAACTATAAGAACAAAAACCACATAATGAAATTTGAGAATTACATTAATATTATATGGTGACAAAACACAAAACACTATACTCTGTTTAAAACCCTACTAGTATTTTTAAAAAATGCTGCATAGAGAAGGTTTTACAGTAATGCTATCAAAGATCCTTTTTCAAGCACCTGCCAAGCTAATCTATTAAATTGATAAAATTTACAACAATTTATGATGACAGTCATAAATAATAGGCAGGTCGATATAGAACAAAGTGATCCTTTTAGATATCTTAGCCTCACATTGGATGTCTGCCAAAGAACAAACTGGTGAAGTTGATCTACAAAATGCGTCTGAGGTTAAGTATTATTCCAACAAAGGAATAAATAGGAATCTAATGTATCAATGAAATGACCTTCTTTTTGACCTTACATATCCATAAATACATAATTTATAGTAATTTACTTATAATATGTGTTTAAGATTTTTATATTTGGTACAGTAATGTAAAAAAAATTTTTTTTTATTGAAAAAGTTTTCAAGTACAAGTTTTCCCCCTTTTCCCCCCCCTCTTCCCTAACCCCCCCTCTCCACCCATCCCCCCCTGTGACTTCTGCACAACAATAGGCTATTTCATAACTAGTTACATACATAATATCTTTCCTTTCCCTTACTCCCTCCTCAGAATACTGACCCTTAGCATATTATTCTTATAACTCCCATTTTTACGATAATCTGCCCTTTTTCTCCTCCCCTAAACTTGTAGTATATTATTACAATTTAACATTTAATCTTTTATATATATTAATATAACATTTTAAAGCGACCTTCTCCCTACATCCAAATTTAACATTTATTCAATTCTATCCAATTCCTCCACTCCCCTAAATATATGACTTGAAATCCTACAATACAATTCTAAATATAATCCACTGCCCATTTTACTAAGATATACACATATCTATATATGCATTCCATTTTGTAAAAAGAAAAAAGACAATAACTTTAAATTTATAATCCATGTAATATCTTCTTTGGTGTCTTTCCACTGGATTGTTAAATCCTCCACTCCCCTAAATATATAACTTAAAGATCCTTTTTCATAAACTAATCAATCAATAAACTAACCTATTTCAACCCTTCAGTTCCTACAAAATCATGCAATACAATTCTAAATATAATCCACTGCCCACTTTACTAAGATATACACATATCTATATATGCATTCCATTTTGTAAGAAGAAAAAAGACAATAACTTTAAATTTATAATCCATATAGTATCTTCTTTGATGTCTTTCCACTGGATTGTTAAATCCATCACCCATAATAGGGTAAAATAACATGCTGGTGCAACAGTTTATTCAAAATCTTCAATCATCTTCTGCCCCCATCAGTAGTAAATATCCTCGCATCTGTATAAAAGTAAAAACAACCACCCGAGTGACATTATAGTTATATCCATATAGTTATAGTTGTGGTATTCATCAGGATTGTTAATTCCCATCATCCTACTGAGTAACATCCAGATCTTCTGCATGCCCCGACATAACTCTCCTGCCTTATAACTCAAAATAATTATATTTACCAAAAAAAAAAAAAAAAAAATCCAGAGTAAATGATTCAAATCCAACAAAGTGAGGCTCTTTTCACATCCCAAAATCACGGCATTGCAGTGATCTGCCACAATCCTCAGGATAGTATTAAACAATTGTTCGCCTCCACTATCTTTTCAAATATTCATTCGTTTTTTAAAGTCCCTGGCTTCACTGTTGCATAGTTTAGAAACTGCTTTTTCTATGAGATCTATTTCTTTTCTTTTTCTTTTGCGGGTTGAATTTCCATCCTCGTTTCTTGCCTACCAATTGTGTGTCAGCTGGTTGATTTTCATTCTGCTTTATGGGTTGTTCTTGTTGGGTTAGTTTTATCATCTCATCTTTCTTCTCCGTCACTTGTATGTCAACTGATTGATTTGCGCACTTGTCTGTGACTTGATGGTTCATCAGCTTGGTGTCGGATGACACTACTCTCTTATTTATAGACAGACCAGCTGGGGTATCCAGGGAATCCAAAGACAATTTATCTACAACAGTCTCTGTAATTTGATATTTTCCTTTTATTTCCAACTCCTTTTGCTTATCCTGTATTATGCCTAAAGGTGTTAAATTTATTTTTAAAATTTTTTGATAAAAATCTTCCGCTTTTTCAACAGTGTTCAATTGATATCTTACTCCTTGATATCTCAATATTAAACCAACTGGGGTGTCCCACCTGAATAGGATATTTCTTTTTTTTAACTCAGTCACTAGAAAGCCAAATTTCTTCCTCTCCATCAGCATTTTAGTCGGGAGCTCCTTAAAAATCCAAATCTTTCTTCCATGAAATTGCAAAGTAGAATTAAAAGAGTTCTGCACAATATTATTCCTAATTTCTTTATCTGTAAAATAGATCACCACATCTCTAGGCAATTGCCTTTGCTTTGCCAACCAGGAGTTTATTCTGTAAATTCTATCAATCCTGCAATACACTTCTTGAGGTTGAACCTTTAAAATCCCAGCCAGAATTACAGAAGATATTTTCCTTAGATCATCTCTATTATTTTCCTGCAAGCCTCTCAGTCTAATTGCATACTCTGTAAAATTATATTGAATCATTAAAACTTCTCTTTCAATCCTCTGTTGCACATTTTCTTCATTACCAATCTTTTGGTCAACCTCCATTTTAGGTTTGTCTTCTGAGCTATTATCCTGAGTGTTTATCAAATCCTTTTTAATTTTTTGAGTCAGGTCATCCAAATTCTCCTCAGTTTCCTTGATTTTAGACTCTAATAATTTAGTCTTTGCATCCACCCGAATTAGAAAGTCTGATAAACCATTAGCTGATTTTAAAATCTTTTGATTCAAAAAATCAAACTTTGATTTCACCAATTCACCAATTTCTTTAATTTCCTGCTTAAATTTTTCAAATTGCTGGTTCACAATCTCATCCCTTCTTACAATCTCTTCAAGGAGAAATTCTAATATATTAAAATCAGGTTTCTGACACTGGAGAGTTAGAATTTGTTGGTGCAGTTTCTTAATGGGGGAAGTTCCCCCCCCCCGTTTGTCCAGCTGTGTAAGTCCCGATGCCATTTCCCACACAGACAAGATTTAGCAAAAAAAAGAGAGAAAAAATAGAAAACAGAAGGACTTTCCCTTAGGGGGAAAAAAAAAACAAACTTCTTTTCAATCAACAGCAAGAGAAGACACAGGAGCGAGGTTTTATCTACAAATGTAGCCAGTGATATTTATTCCGCTACATTGTAGTAATAAGAAACGGAAGGACTTTCCCTTTCAGCCCTTCTCCAGCCACGGCGGACGCCATTTTAAAAGGTTCTTTTTCCCTCTTTCCTCTCCTCTTTTCTCTTAAATAATTTTTTGAAAGGTAAAATACTTGCGATTCAGTATTAAGGGTCCAGCTCGTCTTTTCTTTAGTTATTCTGTTAAATTCGCAGGCTTGCTCTTGACGCCTGGCTCTGCATAAGCAGAGGTCTCCCAAAGCCCGGAGCAGCGGCAGGGGATATGGGGCTTCTCATCCGCTCCGTCCCAAAAGTAAAAAAAAAACTTTTGGGACTCTGCAGAGAGTTCTACCCACCCCTGCCGGCTCTATCTCCATTTCCTCTTGGAAACGGAGTTTTTTCGAGCCGCCATTCCGCTGTGACGGCGGCTCTGACAGGCAATGGAAGCTGACGATCCCAGAGGAACGTCTGGCGGCGGCCAGCAGCAAACCGGAAGTCCTGTAATGTAAAAAATTTTAATGTATCACAGTTCCTGAATTTTAGCATATTTTTGTAGATAAACATAGATAAATATCTATATTGCCTTCTTAGAGTTTTACTATAGTACCTAAGTATATTGTACACCTTGTCTTAGTTTGTACGCTAAGCAGGGTTGGGCTTGATTAGCATTTGTGTGGGAGACTAGAAGATAGCAGTAGCAAAACACTGTATTGCTGAAAAGAAAAGCACATGTATGTCTCCAAAAATCCACTAGGAGTCAGGTTTGACTTCAAGGAAATTTTACTGTTGATCTGTACAGATATCTACCACCTTTTTAGTGATTTGGGCTATTTCCTCCTCCTCCCCCCCTCCCCCCCATTTAAATTGAACCGGATATACTTCAGACAGTAATTTTTTTTTTACTTCATCAGATTGTACCAAAATTTTGAAATTGTGAAAAACCTATAGAAATAATCAGAAGCTATTTCTATGAAGAATTTTTTGCATTCATTTTCGATCAGAAAATATAAACAGGAAAATAGAAAGAAGAGAAAAATCCCTTCTGCTTTGATAGCATTCATAATAAATAAAGAATTCTATTCTATTTCTTATTGGTGTCATAACATTAATCAGATAAATATCTTAAACCTATCATTTCTGATCCTTTTCCAGGTTTCAACTCTGTATGTGTGTGTATGCGCGTGCGTCTTTGAATCAATTCTAGCACTTTCAACTTTGCCAAATTAAAAATAGATACGAAGCTGTATTTATGTTTTAATATTGGTGTTTCAGACTGGCACAGCCTTAAATTAGCATGAACCTATTTTTGGCCTATTTATTACTAGGCCAAAGGGGTAGATAATGTGTGTTGAACTCCATGTTCCTAAGTTAATTTACTGCATCTTTTACCAATGATTATGCTGGCTATGGCTATTCAGTAACATCTGGAAGGCTGAAATTTTTATAGACTAGGAGGAAATAAAGTCCAGCAAGTATTCTAATGCTGCTATGAATTTAAGATTTTTAAATGATTTTTGCACCTGTTTGTGGACATACATTACTGAAAGTAGATTTTTTTTTTATTGCAAAAGTTTTACAATTACATTTTCACCCCTTTTTCCCCCCTCATCCCACCCCGGACTTCCCAACCTCCCTAACCCACCCTAACCCTCCCCTCTCCCCCAGACTTCCACACAGTATACTCATATCAAGTAAAAGGAAAAACCCTCATTTGTATATAAAACTTGAACCCCTCCCTCCCCCTTAAAAATTTTCATCTTCATTACATTAACCTATTTCTATCTTAATATAACATTTTCAAATAAATTTTCATCCTCATTACCTTAAAATATTTCTATCTTAATATAACATTTTCAAATAAATTTTTCATCCTCATTACCTTAAAATATTTCTATCTTAATATAACATTTTCAAATAAAAGCTATTTGATACTTCCTAGTTTGGTATTTGTTCTAAACATAATCTATCCACCTCTTCCATTCCCATTCATAAGTCTCTTGTGAATAATCTTTTAGATATGCTGAAATCTTAGCCATCTCTGCGAAACTGGCCATCTTCAAAGTCCATTCCTCAATCGTGGGCAGCGCTTCATTTTTCCAGTATTTACCTATCAACAATCTTGCTGCTGTTATCATATGCAATATCAGTTTTGTTTCACCCAATGTAAAACCCTTAGCTATACCCAGTAAAAACAATTGTGGAGAAAATTGTATTTTTTTCTTCAAAACATTCTGCATGACCCACCAAATTTTTATCCAAAAGGCCTTAACTTTCTTACAGGTCCACCAAACGTGATAATATGTAGCATCTAGACAATCACATCTCCAACATTTAGGCTGCACATTAGGGTACATACACGACAATTTTTTGGGGTCTAAATGCCATCTGTAAAACATTTTATAAAAATTTTCCCTCAAATTCTGCGACTGTGTAAATTTAATATTCTGAACCCAAATTTTTTCCCATGTTTCCAACATCACTGGTTCCTCAAAATTTTGTGCCCACTTAATCATACAATCTTTAACTAGTTCAGTTTCTGAATCCCTTTCTAACAGAACATTATAAAGTCTTTTAATATGCATTGGACCTTTCTCTTTTATATGTCTGACCAATTCTTCCTCATACTCCATAATACCAGTTTTTTGGTCCTCTTTCCATCTCAATTGCAATTGATTATATTGTAACCAAGTTAGATTAATCCCTTCAGCCAACAATGTCTGTAATGTCTTCAGCTGCCATCTGCCCGCATCTGTAAAAAGAACCTCTTTATATAAACCCCCCCCCGAGTGACATTATATTTGTATTCCACAAAGTATGACCAAGATCCAGCCATAGCGGTATTTTATAATCCCAATTGATTCGGTGCTTCTTCCAAACTCTCAACAAAGAATCTCTTAAGTATATGGCTTTTAAATACTTTATCCTCTTTACTGTCGTAAAATAAGTAAGCGTGCCATCCAAATTCCAAATCAAAACTTTCTGCATTTAATATTCCAGTCTTTTTTCCTCCAAACCAATCACTTGCTAAAGTCAAAGCTGCTGCATCATAATATAACTGTAGGTTTGGAAGTTTAAGACCTCCCCTTTCTGGAACGTCTTGCATAATTTTCATTTTTACTCTTGGTTTTTTCTCGTTCCAGACAAACTTGTTCACTCCAGTTTGCCATACTTTTAGTTGTTTATCATTTTTGAGCACCGGAATCATTTGAAACAAAAAAAGAAATCTTGGCAAAATATTCATCTTAACTGCTGCTATTCTTCCAAGTAAAGACAGCTGCAGTTTTTTCCAAGTCTCCATGTCTTTTTGCACCTCTCGCCACAACACCTCATAATTATTTTGAAACAATTTCATATTTGATTCTGCAACCTGAACTCCTAGATATTTTACCTTTGGTACAATCTCAAAACCTGCCCTCCTTTCAAGCTCAAGTTTACGATCTTGTGTCATATTTTTGACTACCATCTTAGTTTTTTTCTGGTTCAATCTAAAACCTGAAACTTTACCATAGTCTTGTATAATGTCCTTCATCTGGATTATTGATTCCATTGGCTGTGTTAGGGTAACAACCAGATCATCTGCAAATGCCTTTATTCTGTAATCCTCTTGCCTTATCATTATACCTTTCAAGGTATTAGAGTCCCTTATTGTATTTAACAAGACTTCTAGTGTTAAAATAAACAACAATGGGGACAACGGACATCCCTGTCTTGTTCCTTTTTCGATTTTAAACTCTGTTGTCAAACTTCCATTAATAATAATCTGTGCCTTTTGATCTTGATAAATTGCTGAGACCGCCTGTATAAATTGGTCCCCAAAGTCCATCCTTTTTAAAGTCTTTAGTAGAAAATTCCAGTCCACTTTATCAAAGGCCTTCTCTGCATCCAGGAAAACCAGCACTGCAGGGATCTGTTTATTCTTCTCAAGATATTCCAATAAATCTATTACTTGCCTTACATTATCATTCATGTGCCTACCCTCAATAAATCCCGCTTGATCATCATGAATCACCTTTTGAATTACTGGCATCAATCTGTTGGCTAATACTTTTGCATAAATTTTATAATCCGTATTCAAAAGAGATATTGGTCTGTAATTCTCTGGGTTTTTGGGACCTGCTTGTTCTTTTGGTATCAAAGAAATATAAGCTGTAGTCCATGATGGGGGTACTTTTCCCCCTTGTTGTATATTACAAAATAAGTCTCTAAGTTGTTCCACCATTTCTGCCTGCAAAGTTTTATAGTACACTGCAGTCAGACCATCCATTCCAGGGGCTTTGGCTGTTTTTAATTGTTTTATTGCTACTATTATCTCCTCCTCTGTTATAGGATAATTCATTCTTTCCTTTTGTTGCTCAGTAATTTTTGTAACTCTTTTGTTGTCTAAGTATTTTTCTATAAGTCCATTCTGCACCTCCTCTCTGGCATATAGTTTAGTGTAATATTCAAGAAAGGCTTCTTTTATTAATTTCTGTTGAAAAACTTCTTTCCCTCCGATATCAATACTATCAATAGTCCGTATGCTCTGTTTCTTCCTCAGTGTGTAGGCCAACCACCTGCCCGGTTTATTGGCGTTGCAGAATGTGTTATGCTTCGCGTATTGTAAATTTGTTGCAACTTGTTCCACTATAAGCATTTGGAATTGATCTTTCAAAAGTTTTATGACACCACGTATTCTTTCATCTGTTGGGTTTTTAATAAGTAACTGTTCTTTGTTCTTTATTTCTGCTTCCAATTCAAGTCTTTTCTTTTGTCGGGTTAATCTATGTTTAGAGTTCATATGAATAAGCACCCCTCTCATGTAAGCTTTGCTTGCGTCCCACACAATTTCCATTGGGGTGCCTTTATTCAAATTCATTTCAAAAAAACTCTTTCAAATACTTTTTAAGTTCTATTATATTTTTTTCATATCTGAACAAGTTTTCATTTAATCTCCAAGAGCGTCTCTCAGTCTTGCATGTCTCAATTTCTAACCACACTGGGCTATGATCAGTCAAAGTTCTTGGCAGAATCTTTATTTTTTTTGTCCTAACAAGTAAGTCATCTGACAACAAAATAAAATCAATCCTAGAGAAGGATCTATGTCTATCAGAAAAGAAAGTATAATCCAGTTCTTTTGGGTTATGTATTCTCCAAATATTTTTTAATTCCAAGTCTTCTTTCATATCAAAAAAGGTCTGTGGTAATCTAATCCTTGACTTCGCCAAAGTCTTTTTATCTAATTTAGAATCAATTACTCCATTCCAATCTCCCATAATTAAAATAGATCTATAATCCCATTGTAGTATTTTAGTATGTAGCATTTTATAAAAATAGTCCTGTTGTTGATTGGGAGCATAAATTCCTATCAAAAGAATTTGACTATTAGCAGAAAGTAATTCAATTGCTACAAACCTGCCATCTTGATCAGCTTCTATAAGTTTGGCTGTTAATTTTTTATTTACATAAATAACCACACCATTCTTTTTTTTGGTTAGTTGAAGATATAAAATGTGTTCCTAATTTGGAATTTTTCAAATAGTTTTGATCTTGAACTGTAATATGCGTTTCTTGTAGACAGATTATATCATTATTATGTTGTTTTAAATAAGCAAATACTTTCTTCCTTTTCTGTGTTGCATTCAACCCATTCACATTCCAAGATAAACATTTAATCATCATTATTCTCTTTCTGGAGCAGAGAACAGAATAATCGGATTTCATCCGAAATCTTCTGTCCTGCATTCCCCACGGCCCCAGTCTTTTCATCTTGTCTTTCCTGCTGTAACTTTTCTTTAAGTTGCTTGGATTTTGCTCGGGTTATACGCTGGTCCTTGACTTCAGCCATCCAAACCGGCTCCAAGATTGGAGAAGGTTCCAGCAAAGGCTCATCCAGGAAACCTCCTTCAGCGCCCTTCAACTCCTCTGATTCCTGCTTAGATTGTTGTTGCGGTTCTTGAAGTTGCTTCTTATCACTCTCCTTAATCTCCAAAACTGTAGATGTACGTGGGGATGGTGTTCTTTCTTTAAAGATATCAGTATAAAATTGCTCCGCCTTCTCCACAGTATTCAAACGATGTCTCTCTCCCTTATATCTCAAAATTATGCCAGTTGGAGCGTCCCAACGAAATGGAATTTGATTATTCTGCAATTCTTTAACAAGAAAGCCAAAGTCTTTTCTGGATTTCAACATCTTAGGTGGAAGCTCCTTGTAAACTGTGATCTTCGATCCGCCCACTTGCACAGAAGTAAGAAAAGATTTTTGCAGGATATCATTTCTTATTGCTCTGTCTGTAAAGTATATGACCACATCTCTAGGTAATTGTCTTTGTCTGGCCACCCAAGAATTGACTCTGTAAATTTTGTCTATTTTACAGAAAACCATATCAGGATTAATTTTTAAGATCACAGCTAGGGCTTCAGCACAGACCTGTCTCAAATCTTGTCTCTCCTCTTCTCTAATTCCTCGAAGCCGTATAGCAAATTCCATTGCCCGGAATTGCATCATGACAATCTCGTTCTCAACTCTCTGCATCTTATCATCAACATCCAAAAATTTGTGATCATTATTTTTCATCTTGGCATTAACTTCTGATTTAAATTCATCCACTTTTGACTCAACTTTCATAATAAATCCTGCCAGGCCAGACGCCACATCTGTTATTTTTTTGGTCACCTTCTTTTGGTTCTGCTGCATTTCCTGCATAATTTCCTGTTGAGACTTTTGGATTTTATCATCTATCATTACTGAAAGTAGATTTTGAGGCCCTGAAATCAGGAGGCAACTGCAAATTGGGTGGGCAATTCTTCCACTAAACATTGTTGGACCAAGTCTGTTCACATTGGTATTTTTCTGTACTAAGCATAAGCAATAGAATAGAATAGAATAGAATAGAATAGAATAGAATAGAATAGAATAGAATTCTTTATTGGCCAACTGTGATTGGACACACAAGGAATTTGTCTTTGGTGCATATGCTCTCCATGTACATAAAAAGACAAGATACACTCGTCAAGAATCACAAGGCACAACACCCAGTGACAGTCATACGGCACAATAAGCAATCAAATCATACTAGGAAACAATCAATATCAATATAAATCACAAGGATACAAACAACAAAATTACAGTCATGCAGTGGGAGGAGATGGGCGACAGGAACGATGAGAAGACCAATAGCAATAGTAATGCAGCCTAATGTGAATAGTTTGACATTGTTGAAAGAATGGTTTGTTTATCAGAGTGATGGCGTTCAGGAAAAAACTGTTCTTGTATCTAGTTGTCTTGGTGTACAGTGCTTTATAGCATCGTTTTGAGGATAGGAGTTGAAACAGTTTATGTCCAGGATGCAGGGGTTCTGTAAATATTTTCACAGCCCTCTTTTTGACTCGTGCTGTATACAGGTCCACAATGGAAGGCAGGTTGGTAGCAATTGTTTTTTCTGCAGTTCTAATTATCCTCTGAATTCTGTGTCTCTCTTGTTGGGTTGCAGAGCCAAACCAGATAGTTATAGAGGTACAGATGACAGACTCAATAATTCCTCTGTAGAACTGTATCAGCAACTCCTTGGACAATTTGAGCTTCCTGAGTTGGTGCAGAAAGAACATTCACAAAATACCACAACCATTTTCCTTATTTTTAAATGTATTTTAGGCAGACCATTTGCATAGTGCTTTAACTGATACCCTGTTTCCCCCATAATAAGCCATCCCCTGATAATAAGCCCAATCGGGCTTTTGAGCGCATGGTAATAAGGCCAAGCGTTTATTTCAGGGTTAAAATAAAAATAAATAAGACAGGGTCTTATTTTTGGGGAAGTACGATACTTTTATTTTTTTTTTATTCTATGATTATTCCATTATGATCATTTTTACTGTAAGACAGTCTAGTACTTTATTTAAAACTAGGAAATAAGATGCAACTTTTGGAAGTCTCAAACAGTGAAGAAACAAGTAAAATGAGGGTTTGCTCCTATTAACTAAGTCTCTGAGTATATTTACTAAAGCATCTAAATGGAACCCTCCAAGAAGTGCTAGTAAAACGGTAGAAATTTGTTATGAATCAGAACACTAAAGTCTAATTGATCTTCTTCCTCATGCTTTATATTTTCTGCACTTGAAGGTCTCTGCTAGTATCAGTTAAAAGATTCTAGAAAGGTTTTCATAACTTTTTTTTTTCTTAATGTCCTCTATTTGCATTTCTGAATTGCTGCTTCTGCAAGCAGAATGTTTTATGATCCTCACCTTGTTGCAATGCAGTGGTTTCACTCCTTTCGGTGTGAGTCACTAAGGGTTTTTTTTTTCCCCACCAAAGGAAGGAAGCTCTGTGCCTGCCCATGTGTCCTTGTACAATATTTTGGGGCAGGGGGAGGGGAGAGCTGATTTCAGATTTCAGGTGGTAATTTCAGATTTCATGACTCAATAAGTCTGTGATAAAATAACAAGAGAAAACTAATTTCAGCAAACCTTGCACTCCCATAGAATTGGACTTCTGGGACCCCTCCCCCAACTGTTTAAGCAAAAATCCAAAATGAAGCATTTTCAACAAATATTCATCCTGACTGTGCTTGGATATTCAGCGATGGGCGCTTATCTTTTTGTTTGGTGACTGCTTCTATTGTTCAAACTGCTGCCCTGAAGTTGTTAAAATTTAGTGAGAAGCTACCATAACTAGCTTATCATGTGATACAGCACTTGTATTATTGTGAATCCTACACTCTAGGATAGGGAAGATATTTTGAATTTAAAATATCACCCTTTCAAGTATTTGACACCAGTATATCTTACCTGTCTTCTCAAGACAATAAAAACAATACATAAAATAAATTTATTGGATGTTTCTTATGCTTAAGTAATCTTGTGCTTTTGTTAAGCTTTATATTGTCAGATGCCCTTTAAAAGCATTAGAGACATAATCTGCTTTCCATGTATGGTTCCCTATTTTAAAGAGAGACTACTATTTAATAGGCTTGATGCTTTATTTGTCCTGTTGGTATAAATTTTATTGAAAAAAATGATTTCCTAGAATATGGTTATGTCGGATACTTCTCATAATCTGCCTCTTCCCACCCTCCATGTTTATCATGTCTGCATAAGAGAGAGGTATATATATACGAACAGCTTTGAATATGTGGGTTTCCTGTTATATATTGTTTATAGAACAAATGTTCCCCCAAAAACCAAATGACTATGAATTTACATAATATAAGCATAGTTAATTTTAATGTTGCTTTGTGTGAATGACTTGCCATGATACAAATCCAACCTATCCGCTTAATAGCTCTGTGTACTGTGCAAACCCCCAAAATGGGCTGGTAATCAAGTAAATGCTATTGATGTAGTCATTGAGTATTGTATATTAACAAATTTGACTGCCATATCCCCTAGAAAAATCACTGTCTTGGATGGATTCATTCTATTCACTCCCAGCTGAATTATTAAGCTATTGTCAAAATAATTTTCTAGTCAGAACTGACAACTTTTACAGCTGTTACGATAAACTGGAAATAAATCAATAATTTCCATTTTCATTGTTTTGCAGTTTGAAAACGATCTTGGTGGGGAATCCTCTGGACAATACAGTGGACTTGTCTGGCATCCCTTTGACCATGAAGGAATTAGACCGGGTTATCTCGTACCTCCAGCACAGCTCTGAATATATTGAAAATGTGGAGCTTTGCTTCACTGAGATGACAGATGAGATGTTCCTCCAGCTTTTGCCAGTTCTCAGTGCCCTACCTCGTCTCACAACTCTTTCCCTTAATGGCAACAGGCTTACAAAAGCCGTCCTCCGGGACCTGACTGAAAGTTTGAAGGACACCAGAAACTTCCCCAGCATAACTTGGATTGATCTGGGCAATAATGTGGACATATTCTCCCTGCCACAGCCCTTTCTGGTTAGCCTTAAGAAACGAAGCCCTACCCAAAGCAATCTCCCAACTATTCTTGAATTTGGGGAAAGTCAGGAAAGTCAGATGAGTGACCTTGAGAGCCAAGAAGGTCTTTCCTCACAGGATGAAGACCAAAATGATGGTGGCCTGGAAGACATGAAGACCAGGCAGGTATGGACAGGTGAAGCTATTGAGGTTAAGCTGATGCCAAATGAATCTACAAATCAAGAACAGGTTTCTACCGGTTTGTTTCAGACATGAAATAGAGTTCTCTCTCATTTGCCTAGGATGTGCCAAATGGATCCTTTATAACCACAAAGGATCTTGGCTAGTTTATGCTAATGAAGCTCTCTTCTAATAAAAACTTTTAATTCCTTAACTTGCAGGACCAAAAAGGGAAGGCCAAATCACAAAGTTGGCTGCAATTCACGTATTAATGATCTGCTACAATTTTGAACCATTATATAGAATTATACTGGAAGGGATTATTTATGCCAATCCCAACTATTTGTTCAGTGCAGTATCCAAATCAAAGCATCCCTTTAATTCCTGAAACTTTGTAGTTATCACAGGGGTGATTGCTAGTTGACTGTTCAGTGGAAGGTATAAGAAACACACAAAAATGCAATGCCACTATGGAGCCTGCTTTTTCCCCCCAGGTTAAACACTTTAGTTAAATACACTAAATTTTCATATTAGGTACAAATAATTCTGTACTCATTATGGAGGAGTTTTTACTTTTGAAATGAATTACTTTGAATAGAAGTTTTAGGTGGAAAAATTCCATGCTTGGATAGAAACAAAATTAATCCCATGGATTAGAAACATGTTAATCGACTCACCAAAACAATTTTGAATGTCTCACTGAATAATCACTGCCAAGAAGGTAACCATCACTACTATACCTTCTGCATTTCATCCTTTCCCAACCAATTTATTGTCTCCTGTCCCAAATAAACCATGGATGTGTACCTATCTCAGGTTATGCCATGAATCTGATGAAGTTGGCTGAAATCCATGAGTTTTATTTGTAAAGTCTTAAGGTGCTACAAGATTGCCGGTCTTCAAATGTAATTTTTATAAATCGAAAGCAGTGCAAGTCAGCAGTGCTGAAAAACTTGCACCTTCTGAAGTCTGCCTCTCGAATGAAATAAAATTTAAATACAAGAGAAGTAAGACACTATGCGTTGATAGATGACACAGATTACATTGGTTCATAAAGCAAACAAATCGGTATAAATTAAAAACTCCCCATTCCCTTGCTTTAAGGAGTGTGAATTTGTGGTACTTAAAAACATGTGCCTTCCTGGTGTGTCGGGGGTGCCTTTTAGGGTTAGCAAGGCCTCGCTCTAGGCATCAAGGGATGAAATGTGGGTGATGGAAATCCCAGGCATTTGTTGCAAGTTGCTATAATTATACTTTGTGGAAAAAGTGCAGCTTTCAGTTACTCTGAATTTCATCACTGTGGCGCAGAAGAGACAATACATTCAATTCAGCTTGATAGGGTCAATTTTTCCTGATGTTTAGTACCTGGATTACACACTTAAGGGAGCTTTAGTCACCAACCCTTTGCAGCACTTGGCTGTCATGAAGTAAATGCTGGCTTTGTTGTTTTTCTGAGCTACCCATGAAGAATCTTGCCCAGATTAACTATCACGCCAATCTCTTGTGTGAGCTTTCAACACTATAGTTTTAGTACATCAAAAGCACTTTGTCCTGGCAAGTTTGAAGAGCATCCAACAACTGATACCTTTCAGAGTAGGCTCTGATTGCAATTGCTAGGACTAATCTACTTTAGGGAGGAGGTGCAGCTCATCATGTGACCAATTTTCAGGATCAATGTTTTTCCCTAAAACCCCACTGCTGTTGTATCCATTTTGAGTACTTGTATGTTTTCAGTAGTGTCAATCTGGTACTTCATAGAAATCCAGCAGCTCCATATTGTCCTAGTTTGCATGTAGCCAAAGTCTTTTATATGCTTTGTCAAGAAATAAAACTTGTTTGAAAGATGGCTGTTTCTCCTAGTGAAAATGTATTTGCAGATATGGGACGCTAAATCTTGTGCAACTGCTGAACAGGGTTGGGCAGTAATTACACTGAATTATACAAGGAAGGTGGGTAGTGAGCATCATCATTCTTGGAATGTGAAGTTATGCTGTCACTTCAACCCCATTAATCCAAAACACAATATGGAGGCTTGGTTAAAGTTTTCTTGGTTTCTTTTTTATGTCAAATAAACAGCCTGAATATAAACATAGGGAGACTTTCTTAAAAGGGGGAAGATTAAAAAAAATGTAGTATTTTACTTTTTATATCCCTCAATTGCAATGATCAGGAAACTAGGAACTGACATAAAATGTAAAACAATTCAATCTGCAACTGGAACTAATTCCTTCTTCCATGGAGTTGGTCTAATAGTGCAAAAGACTTTTGCCCCACCTATAGGAAACTATGGTAGCCCAGCTCACAATTCCAGGAAAAAAAATAGAGAGAATAAACATTATTCAGTGCATCTGTTTATTAAACAATGATTAATTACACTCTCAACAGGCAACTGCTTAAATGCAGCTGCTTATACAAATTAACATTTTGTGTGTGTCTTGGGCCCACTTGTGCCAGGTGGCAATATCCAAGTTTCCTCATGCGTCATAAAAGGAACATTCAGGTAACAAAAATACATCTTCCAGGGAACCTCCCTTCGTAACATTGATACACATGATGACAGAAGAGATGCCATAATTTGCATGAATTTCCATTAGGTACAAAATTGACAGAAATAAAACAGAATACTAGTGTCATGAAACTAATGTTAATAGTTCACCTGGTGTTATTTTTTCATGTAACTTCAATAGGCATTTTAAAGGACAGTTTATCTACAGGCTTAAGTAAAAAAAAAAATCTTAAGAGCTGCAGAAACGTAACGGAAACTGTAAACAGATGGAACAGATCAGTTTCACTTTTAGGTGCATCTGTATATTGAACAGCTTTTTTTATCTCCTTCTGGCTAAACTACCGGTAGTACCACTCATTTTCTATATAGCCACCCAGAACTTTTGGTTAGGCTAGTATTTCATAGGCTTGGGGTGTATTTAGTTTAAGACTCCCTAATACTGTTTAGGAGCTGCACTGGCCACCAGCTGGTTTATGGATGCAATTCAAAGTAATGTTACCTCCAAAGTCCTAGATGGCCCAGGTCCTGGATACCTTTGAGATTGCTGTCTTTTAAGAGGTGCAAGATGATTTTTTAATTAGAATTCTTTATTGGCCTAGTGTGATTGGACACACAAGGAATTTCTTTGGTGCATATGTTCTGTATACATAAAAAGATAAGATACATTCATTAAGAATCATAAGGTACAACACTTAATGATAGTCATAGGGTACAAATAAGCAATCAAAAGATCCCTTCTCTGCCATCTGTAGGGCTCTGAAACTGGACCCATTCAGTAATTGTGTACAACAAAAGGAAGAGAAGTTAGCTTGGAAGTTTACTGCCACAATAATGGGGGAAAGAATCTCTTTGCCCCAATATGTAGGACTTCATAGGGTCAAAGGAAAAATGGATACTTTCAGTGGTTTTTAAAAAATATTTTTATTGTATTTTCCTTCATTTTACATTGCAATTTCAATTTTGCAATGACGATATGCTGGCTGATCAGCATATTTTTAAATATATCGTAGTTATACATCATAGTTCGGACCATTTTTCTTATTCATATGGTATAGTCCATAGAATAAAAACTTGGTATTATACAACATACTTATATCTATTGTATCCATGGTTATAACATACTTCTGACTTGTTCACCCTTTCATCATCCATTTTCTAACCTTTGCATCTATTGCCTAGACAATTGTACCGTAAGTCCCATATCAGGTAATACGGTTTCTCCTTTGTCTTTTATTTCTATTGTTGACATGTCCATTTCAGTATAATCTAATATTTTATTACCATTTCCTCTGTGGGTATACTTCCATTTTTCCAGTTTTGTGCATACATAATTCTAGCCACTATTATATGAAACATTAAATATTGAATTCTTTTATTGCATTTCCCCATTACTATGCCTAGTTCTGTTTTAGGTCTATTTGTTGTATTTTGCTCTATTTTATCCTTGCCCAATATTTTTCCACCAATGGGCAGGTCCACATGAGATAAGATTCCTGTGCCTGTTTGCATTTCCAACACTCTGGTAACATTTGGAAACATTTTTGCCAATCTTGCTGATGGTAGATGCCACCTATGGAACATTTTGTGCATTTTCTT
The DNA here is from genome assembly GCA_022577455.1 of Arizona elegans. Taxonomy (NCBI): domain Eukaryota; kingdom Metazoa; phylum Chordata; class Lepidosauria; order Squamata; family Colubridae; genus Arizona; species Arizona elegans. The sequence goes on along the minus strand of JAKOOJ010000001.1, from coordinate 315,030,944 downwards.
TGATGTTGACACTGTATTTCTTTCCCACAGCTTTTGCCAATTATCTAGTAATATAGTATACCCAGTTTTTTGCCGTTAAGTTTCCTTTACTGATTTTCATTTTGAAACTAAATAGGTAGTTGTAAAACATCAGTTTTTCTTCTGTCCCCTGCAGTATCTTATCCAATTCTTGTGGTTCTCTATAGAAGCCATTTTTATCTGCATCCTTTTTATATCTCATCTGTATTTGCATATAAAGCCACCAGTCTATCAATTCCATTTTAGTCCATTGTTTTTAATTTCCCTTGTTCATTTAATATATCTTTATCTTACTATTTTATCCAGATCTAACATTAGGGTATATTAGTGCTTCCATTGCAGAAAAGTATTTTCATAGTGTGATTGTTTAATTTTTTCCCATACTAACAGAGTATTTCTAACCTGGTATCTTTGGAAGTAGCCATGTGCTTTATTTTCCCCCGCTCCATATACATGCATGCCATCCCAATTTTAAGTAATGTCCCTCTACGGCCAACATCCTTTTATTCTTAAGGTTTAGCCACTCTTTTAGCCATGTAAGCACTTGATACTACAGCTCCCAATCTGGTAGCCCAAATCCTCCCATTTATTTATTTTGCAAATATTTATATGCCGTCCTTCTCCCAAAGGGCTCAGGGCGGCAAACAAAAGTTAAAAACATACAACAGAGAAACATCCTAATTAAAACCAATTAAAACAAGGAACAAATAAAATAAAACCCAAGAATCAGAATCAGCCCATTTGTTGAAACAGCCAAGTCTTTAGGCCTCAACGGAAGGAGCGGAGATCAGGCACCATCCGGAGCTCGATGGATAACTCATTCCAGAGGGCAGGAGCGCCCACAGAGAATGCTCTACCCCTGGTCAGTGCCAGCCAACACTGTCTGTTTGACAGTACCCTGAGGAGGGCTGCCCTGTGTGAGCAGACAGGACGGTGGGAGACGGGTAAGAGATAGTCCTGCAAATACCTCCACAACCTAAGCCATGAAGGGTTTTATAGGTAAGCACCAGCACCTTAGTGTCCTGTATCATTTTTAATTTGATTCTTGGTTTCTTTCCTTGCCAGATAAATTATGTTATCATTCTTCAAAAGTCTCCCCCTAGTTTTATCAGAATTACTTGAAATAAAAGTAAAAATTTCGGTAGAATATTCATTTTAATTGTGGCTGTTGTTCTGATCAACGAATTGTAGATTTTTCCATTTGTCCAAATCTGTCTTTATTTGCTACATTAATTTAGTAGTTATCTTCTTTGATAGATATACATCTTGCTGTTAGCCAAATTTGGGAATAGTAGTCTTGAGTGCATTGAATTGTAGTAATATTTGTCCAAGCCTGAAACAAGATTTTACAAATTGGTTAGCAACATTGAAGCACTTTTTACTTGTATTAATAATGGCTTCTTATATGAGGTTTGTAAACATTTATAACAAACTCGAATATTAGTATTCCTGGGTGAACAGTGTCCTTTGAAAATAAAATGCAGAAATCAATCCCAGCAAAATACATTTAACATTCCAACATTAAAATGTACAGATCTTTTTTACTGTGACAAGTTTATCTGAACAACTTTCAAATTGTCCAGATTACTAGATAGGATTCTCAGCTACACAAAGGGTGAACTAGATACATACCTACTACCTCCATGCATCTTAGAAGTGTATTCTTCTAAAATCTTCTTTCAGTTCTTAACTTTAATGCAAATCTGATCTGATTTAAACCATGTTCATGGCACTACAAATAGTATGTATCTAACAAGCGTCTTCAAGGAAATCTGGAGGGACTTCCATCTTTGAAGATTGGGTAGATGAGAAACCTAAAGAAGAGAGAAAAAGAATTGGGAATTCCTGCTGCCAAGCTAGTTTGGTGTAATAAATTAAGATGATGCCCTAGAAACCAAGACGACTGAATTCTAGTCCCAACTTAGATGTACAAGCTGGCTGGATGTTGGGCCAGTCGCTCTCTTGGCCTAACCCATCTCCTCACAGGGATATTATTCTGGGGAAAATTGGAGGGAACATCAAGTGTGTTTGTCACATTCAATTATTTATAAAGTAATTATTTAAAAAATTAATAGAAGTCATGTTTTCTCTCAAATAGGAAAGCCAAGAAAAAAAAATCTTGTCTTATCCAGATTATCGGTTCTAATTTGATTAGTCCAATATAAGCAATATTGAATAAAAAGATTTATATCTATGTGGGCACGCATGTAAGAGAAAAACGTTAAATATAACGGAGTCTAAAATTAAAAACATGGTTAATGAATCCAAACAAAATAATCTCCAATCCTAAGTAATGGTACAGTTTATTGTAGGAATGGTAGCACAGAAATTAAGAGGTTATTTTCACGTCCTTGTCTTTAGATTACTAGCATTAAATAGAAATTGCATTCCTACCTGGAAATTTTTCAAGGCAGGATATGTAAGGGTCTGTCTAGATACTTTCATATAGGGAACAGTATATGACCTAGAATTTCTACTGAACCATCATCACATGGACATAATAACCAAAGAACCCTAGGAAGGACTGCTTAGAGCATCATATCCAACCTGGCTAAAAGTAAAGGATTTACAAAAAATTAAAAATGGATTTTAAATATGTAGCTGGAAGGGACTTTTGGGAGCAAATGATAATAGGAGTGTGACACCTTCCTTAGGCTTGTTTGAAAAAAGTGTATCCCAGATGTTACTTAAGGGCAGTTCTACCACCTAACATGCAAACTTTCCACAGAAGCCCAGCAACTAAATTTTATCTTGTCCAGATTCTAAACTTCCCGAAATCTAGAACCAAACTTGGATATAATAGTTTGTTCTGGGTTTGAAATATTTTTGCACGTGGCACACACCCTTACAAGCCAAGAACTATCCATTTGTCTTACATCTTTTCCAGTTAAGTGTCGGCATTTCAATCACAATTGCTCATCTTGGAGGACAGCCTCTGGCTCCCTGAAGAAAGAAAAAAAGAGAGGCTTGTAATGAAAGAGTGTTTGGGAGAACAATGGTTTTCCCTCCATAGGGGCTCCTCAGAAAGAACCATCTCAACAGCAAGAGTCTGCCGGTAATTCCAGCATATAAAAAGGTTTTATATCATCACCGTGAGCCTTCCTTCATACTATCCAACTTAAGAGGTTTTTGAATTTACCTTTGGATGTTTCTCCCGCAACTCTATACATTGATCTTTTCTATGGCTTTTTGAAGTCAGATCCCACATGGCAACGGCAGAAAACCTGCAACACAATCCAAGATTAGAGGAGAACCTAAAAAAGGAGGTTTCTGTAATGTCGGTGGGAGGTTGGGCCTATCTCCTCTTCCTCCCCCCCCCTTTTTTTTTTTTGTCTGGACTGAACCTAGGCCTGTCTCGGGAAGGAGGAATAGTGGCAGGGGAAGAGAGGGCAACTTGCGGTCAGCCACGAGGAGTCTCTCGTCAGTTCTCGCATCTGACGGCACTTCCTATCTCGGCTCATCATCCCGCGAAGGGAAAAAATTTAAGGCCCACGCGAGGCGCCATAGGCCTTCGGGTAACACAAACAGCAGAGAGGACGTTGGCTCACAAAAGGCCCAGACAAGGACCGACCCATCACCCTCGCAATTCACACCCTTTTTCTGGGGCGCCATGAAATCTCTCACCTCCCTCCGACAACACCTTCGATAACGAAAAGAGCGAGCCACCTCCACGCGGTCTCTTTTAAAGCGGAGGGACAAACCATTCGGACGGCGGGTGGGTGGACCGGAGAAAAAGTGGCTGCTGATTGGTTCGAATATACCATTTCGCGGCTGCAAAAACGGGGGGGGAGAACGGAAATGGATTGAAAGCGGGAATATCTTGGGAGATTTCCGGGTCAATAGTATGGGCGGGGGGAAGAGGGAGCGAGACGTACCTGCGAAAGCGAACAGCCATGGTTAAGAAAAAGGGGGCTGATCTTCTGAGATGTGCTTTTCATTGCGGAACGTTGCCGAACGCGAGAGGAGCGCAGTCACTAATAGTTGCAACATAATGGTTGGGGGTGGGGTGGGATTAGTGGTGTCAAATTAAGAATCGGGATTTCCCATGTTAGAGGGGAAAAAAACAAGCGTAACTAAGGAAAGCAAGCGACCTCAGTTGTCTGCATCTGCACATAAAATGCTGTTATAATTCACGGATTATCAAACATTTCTGGATGCAGCCAAATAAAATAGGCCTGTTCACTGCGAAGTGTCTTTCTGTTCACCCAAGATGGATCTGGCTGCTGGTGATAACATCATCTTAACATCATCTTACTGCAGGAAGTTAAAACCCACCCCTCTCCTAGAAAAATCAAACATTTTAGGAAATATTAAGAGGGTAGAATATTTCTCTTAAAAGGAAGGCAGAAACTCTGCTCCCCACCTTTGTCAATGGGCCATTAAGGCCTGGGCCAGTCCATAAAAGATCTACCTCCTTCAGGCAAAGCCATTTAATTGCCCTTCATTGCATCACCCAACAAGATTCAACCAAACTTAGTACACAGACAACCTACAAAGCTAGCCATGAGCTCTGACAGCAACCGATCAGGATACTCTTCCTGTGCCCCAAGAAGTTCAAAGCCAGAGAGGGTATAAAACTCAGGGACTCTCAGCATCTCTTCCCTTTTTTCGCCCAAGATCTCCAAGGCATGTGATCCTGTTCATCAATAAACCTTTTCAAGCAACTTCCATGAATCCAGTGTCTTTTTCCCCACTTGGAACTGAACCCAGAAGGATATTTCTTTCAACATACTAAAAGGCAAATCCTAAACTTTTTGCCACCCCTCCGTTTCATGAACTGACTTTCAATGATAGAGGTCTAAATTAAGTTACAGTTCAATTAGACAGAAAGTGATGTAGCTGTAAATCAGCCTATGCTACATAACAATTGGATGGCTCAGTGTTCATTTTAGAGCATAAACATTTCCTAGGTAAATATAAAGACTCGTACTAAGCCCTTGCAAAGTTGGGACTGTCAAGTGCATCCTTAGTGACCTCATAAGTCCTGTCCAAAGTGCCATTCTCAAGCACCCAAAGACAGAGCCAACCAGAAAAGAAATACCCTGGGGGTGAGGGGAAAAAAGTTGAGGAAGCCTTGACAGAACATAGGCTGCCTCTGCAAATTCAAACTTGTCTTCCTATAATGTTTCATGAAGGTTGATGCTTCTGACCATGTCACTGTCTATGTCTAACAGGAGAGCCCTTGGTGACAGGGCTAATATTCCTCTGCCAAAGGGGGCAATAATAGCCCTGGGTAGCTGACTGTTGCTTAGCTGAATAGGCCAGTATGATGCATCCCTTAGCTCATCTGCTGAAGGAGAAGGCTATTACTCATCTTCCTAAAACATTTGCTCAAGAGGAAATGAACAGACTCTCTGCCTTCCTGTGCCCTTGGATGTGCTTGATGTAAATTCTAACGGTCCTATGCACATCTATCTTAGAATAGAATAGAATAGAATGGAATGGAATGGAATGGAATGGAATGGAATGGAATAGAATAGAATTTTTATTGGCCAAGTGTGATTGGACACACAAGGAATTTGTCTTGGTGCATATGCTCTCAGTGTACATAAAATAAAAGATACGTTCATCAAGAATCATAAGGTACAACACTTAATGATAGTCATGAGGTACAAATAAGCAATCAGGAAACAATATCAATATAAATCGTAAGGATACCAGCAACAAGATTACAGTCATAAATGGAAGGAGATGGGTGATGGGAAAGCTGAGGCGATTAATAGTAGTACAGACTTAGTAAATAGTTTGACAGTGTTGAGGGAATTATTTGTTTAGCAGAGTGATGGTGTTCGGGAAAAAACTGTTCTTGTGTCTAGTTCTTCTGGTGTGCAGTGCTCTATAGCGTTGTTCTGAGGGTAGGAGTTGAAACAGTTTATGTCCAGGATGCGAGGGGTCTGTAGATATTTTCACAGCCCTCTTTTTGACTCGTGCAGTGTACAGGTCCTCAATGGAAGGCAGGTTGGTAGCAAATGTTTTTTCTGCAGTTCTAATTATCCTCTGAAGCCTGTGTCTGTCTCGTTGGATTGCAGAGCCAAACCAACAGTTATAGAGGTGCAAATGACAGACTCAATAATTCCTCTGTAGAACTGGATCAACAGCTCCTTGGGCAGTTTGAGCTTTCTGAGTTGGCGCAGAAAGAACATTTCTGCTTATGCCAGGTTTTGAGCACTTGAAAGGTTTGGCAGAAATTTGGAACCAAAATTAATCTTGGAATTCACCATAGACATAGAACAAGGTTTATATGGAATCCTGTGCCTTATAAAAATTGGAGTCCACCTCAGGTCTGAGGGATGATTCTAAACTTAACATCACCTTAAGCTGGTAAAAGAGATAAATCTTTTCTTACAGAGCTGTTAATTTCCTAACTCTCTTGGCTGAACTTAAGAGTAACTAGAAAACCCATTTTCTCACCAAGAATGTTCATTGAAAGCTGTTTAATGGACACAAGGGAACATGGTCGGTTCCTTGAAAACTGATGTAAAATCCAATGAAGATAATTCATTGGAGATGAAACTTGTGCCTTTAAGAAACCTGCACGCATAGGACTGAAAGAAGCTCTCCCATTTGTCCAGAAGAATGAACCACAAGTCAGTATTCCATAGGATATTTGACAGTAGGTCTTTGCCTATCCAGCTTGAAGAAATCTCAGAAATTCCAGTTTCTTGTGTTATTTCTATAAGTTTCCTTTTCTACACCACCATTCAAATATTGTTCAGGTTTTCTGATATCACTTCCTTGTAGTGGGAAGTCTAGTTACCAAAACAATCTGCTTTGATATGCCAGCATAGAACATATGCCTCTATTCATCCTCCAGATACAGCTCATAACCACTCTGGATCTGGCCCTTAGGCTTAGCAGATGTTTGTGTTCACACATGCCTCAAAGGCCCTCAAAGGCTGGCAGGGCCTGACACTTGCCTCATCTCTACTAAGATTGAACACCACTGTGTCAGATTACTTTAACTCTTGAGCATCTTTATTTTACATGCTGCCCTGGACAGGTTTGATGTTAGCAGGAAGATGTAGAGAAGGCCACCTTGCATAATGTAGACAACACATTATTTCCCTCTTCCCCAGTGTTTCCCAATGGTAGCCATTTTAAGATGTCTGGACTTCAAATCCCAGAATACCCCAACCAGCAATGCTAGCTGGGGTATTCTGGGAATTGAAGTCCAGATATCTTTAAATGACTACCATTGGGAAACACTGCTCTATCCTGTAGTCATAGAACTTTGAGGGTGGGGGGGGGACAGCTCGCCTGCTGTCACAAACAGATTGACAAAGATCTCTCCACCTTTCCTGGAGTTTATTGGATGTAGTATCCAATTGCAGAGATAAGAGGAAAAAGACCTTGAATGAAAGAGGCTAGATCCATTAGCAAAGTGATAAAAGGAAATGTTCTTGTTTTCAAAGAAAATGTTCCTCAAATTTATGCCATCAGGTCCCAAGTGAGTTCAATTCATGTATTAATTTTATTCCATGTGTAACTACCCATCTCATTGTTACGATGACTCTGGCTGGCTTCTAAAAGATAAATATTGGAACAATAAAAAATTTAAAAATTATTTTACAGCTAAGAAGAATGAAGGGCAAATTCACCATGGAGTCCAAGGAACCAGCACTAGCACAGCCATTCTCCAATCCCACTAGTGTTCTCAAATCAGCCCTACCTTCACTCTTCCTGAATGTTGAATATCATATTATAGCGAATACAATACTGTGCTGTGAGCTGATCAGAGCTCAGCTATCACTTATAGCTAGTGATGCTATAATAGATTTGCAAAACTCATCAGCCAATACCAATACTCAATACAATGAGCTACAGCAGGTTCTATAATATGTAAAAAAAATCCCTAAATATCTACTATCCACGTTTTTATTCTGCAAAACACAAATTACATTAAAGAGCATCACCCCATCCAATTTTACTGAAAACCAGAAGGTGGAAAGAATAATAGCAAAACAAAGCCCTGTGACTTTTACCTGAAAGTGAAAGAAACATAAAGGAAGCAGAAGGTGCCTGATGCACATCAATTTATGTATGCATGTACACTGCTCAAAAAAATAAAGGGAACACAAGCAGAAGACATCCGAGATCGGAATGAATGAAATAGCCTTATTAAATACTTTGTTCGTTACATACAGTAGTTTTGTGTTCCCTTTAGTTGTTTGAGCAGTCTATAAACTACTGTATGTAAAGAACAAAGTATTTAATAAGGGTATTTCATTCATTCCGATCTCGGATGTCTTCTGCTTGTGTTCCCTTTATTTTTTTGAGCACTATATTTATTTGCATCCCTTTATTTATTTATTATTATTATTTATTTATTTATTTTATTTCTATACCGCCCTTCTCCTGAAGGACTCAGGGCAGTGCACAGCCTGATTAAAAGCACAAAGACAGACAAAATTTAAAAATAATTAAAATTATTAAATGATAGGCTCAATTTAAAACCCCAAATTTAAAATCCCATTTTTAAAAACCCAATTTTATTACTTTCACAAGGTGGCGAACATGCACACTTTCCTCCTATTTTCCCAAGGACAACCCTGGGAGATGAATTCAGCTGAGAGAGAATGACTGGCCCACCAAGGTCATCCAGCTGGCTTTCATGGCTAAGGTGGGACTCGAATTCAGGGGACTCCTGGTTTCTAGCCTGGGGTTTAAAGCGAGGCGAGATCTCTTTTCCAATCAAGGGATGTTTCAGGGGAAAAAGAGAATAACTTTTTGCGGCCCCTCCCCAATAAACCATGTCTTGGTAGGAGCTGAGGGGGCAGCAAAAGGATTCCCTCGGGGGTCCTTCAGCCAGTTCACAGACTGCCAGCCGTCCTGTCTCCCTGGGCCAAGGCAGCGGCTGGCTTTGGAAGGGCGGAGGATGGTCCTCGCAAGAACGGCAGCGCTGCCCTTTGCCTTGCCCTATAATTGGCCGCTCTTCCTTTCCCGCCCTCCCTGTAGAGCGTGGAGAGGGACCCAAAGCAGCCGCCAGGAACAGCCTGCAGTTGTTGCTGCTACCCCGCCTCTCCGTTCTGGCCCGGAGGAGCGAAGGCTCTGTCTGCTCGCGTTGGACTGTCTGTGTCCCTCCACCAACCAGAGACGGAGGGAGACTCGAGCTGCTGTGACCGGGCTACGAGCGGTGAGTGTTTCCGCTTTGGGGGCGGCGGCGACGACAGCTGAAGAATCGCGCGGGCGTGCAAAACAAACAGAAAGGCAAAACCGCCCGCCTTGGTTTGCACTTTGCAGGCATCGAAAAGTTCCCAGCTCTGGAAGAGGCCCCCTAATGCAGAGGTGGGCAACTGTGGCCCTTTTACAACTTGTGGACTTCAACTCCCAGAATTCCTGAAACAGCCAACCTTGGCTGTCTCAGGAATTCTGGGAGTTGAAGTCCACAAGTTGTAAAAGGGCCACAGTTGCCCACCCCTGCCCTAATGAATCAGTGGAGGAGTTGGGTGGGCCAGATGCTGGCCCCGCTCGCTGCCACACACCGGTCGGAGTGTCATTCTCGGCCCTGAGACTCTCTTGGGCAGCTTAATGCGGAAGTTTGCAAAACGTTTGTCTGGCCCACTAATTACTGGGGTTTTCCTCCACGCTGTCCCTCTGCTGGGGCTGCCAAAGTTGGAAGGACCAGATCAGGAGAACCGCTGGGAGTTGAGTTCCAGTTGTTGGTTCAACTGTGAACCAACTGTGAACGAACAATTCTACCAAATTGTCAGCTGGCTCTGATCTGCGCAGAGCGGGCCCAGGGTCCCTCCTGTCCTAATTGGTAGGCTGGCTTGACAAGCATCTTAATCCCAGGTTAATAAATGCAATTGCTGTATCCGCAGCACACGGTCTGTCCAAAGCAGTAAGCTACATGATGTGAGCTACATGAGACCGGAATCACATAATGCGTCAATTGGAACCGTGCTAACCGTTTTAACCAAGTTGTGGGAACCCACTCAAGATTTTCGAGCAAGAAAAGAGTTTCACAGAATCGGTCTGGTGAGAGACTGCGGACGTGGGACTGTTCGAAGGAGGTGATTCATACAGCACAAAGACAGTTGAATTCAATGTGAGGGGCAGCCTCCCAAGCTATATCATTCAGAATGAGTTGTAGGTGCTGGTTGTCCAGCTCGCAAAATCTGTAACTCTCAGAACCAGTTATGGGAGAACACTCTGGTCTTGCCCTCTCTCCTCTCTGCATCTGTTCTTAAAGAGAAGCACTTTTGCTTTGAGGCTATTGTTGCTGGACTTCAGCTACCAAAGGCCAAGCATATACAGGCAGTCCTTGACAGTTCATTTAGCGACTGTTCAAAGTTACAATGGTACTGAAAAAAGAGGATCATTTTTCACACTTACATCGCAGCATCCCTGTAGTCACATCAAAATTCAGATACTTGGCAACTGGTTCATATATGATGATTGCAGTGTCCTGGGCTCATGTGATCATGTTTTGCAACCTTTTGACATGCAATGGGGAAACCAGATTCACTTAACCGTGTTACTAAATTAACAACTGCAGTGATTCACTTTACAATTGTGGCAAGAAAGGTCATCAAATGAAGCAAAACTCACTTGAGAAATGTCTCACTTAGCAACCGAAAATTTGGGCTCTATTGTGGTTGTAAGTCAAGGAATACCTATACTTCTTAGCCCAGCCAGTCGATTTATCCCTTTGATTAAAAAGAAATTAGTCCTGAGCTTGCAAAGAGCTGTTCCAAGCAAAAAAATTGATAAGCTAATATCATGGAAACTCTAATTGTCAATCATTGCTAAAGACCAAACTATCAAAGCCAGTCACGTGTCATCACAGATTGGCTTATACATTATGCTTAAATTAGCTACTGAAGTAATTCATTTTCTGAGCTGACGTGTTGAAACATAAATTAACTAGATAGACGGAATTTGCACAACAGACTGAGTCACCCTAAAACCTAATCCAAATTAACAGCAATCAACGTTATCTTACTGTGTGATTGCAACTGTACAGTCTTTCACTGAGCCAATCATGAATGTTGTGCAAACTCAGCCAGAGATTAATGGGCTGTTCATTTCAATGATATTTGGGGAAATAAGCAAAAGGATGAGTCCTTGTAAAGCTTACAAAGAGAAGAAGCTCAATATGGACAATATTAGTGCTGGCATGGAACCCGAACTCTTCAGGAGGGAGAGACAGGTGAGGCTAAGCAAAGCAAGAGAATGCCATCCCACCTTAATGGGATGAAGAACCTGAGGCCAGTGTTTCTCAGCCTTGGCAGCTTGAAGATGTGTGGATTTCAACTCCCAGAATTCCCCAGCTAGCAAATCTGGAAAGACTCAAAAGCAGCTGAAAGGGCTTATTTGATTTCTCACTGCCTACACAGTGTACCAAAGATCAATGCTTTGAATGGAGGAATTCTCATGTTGCAACTATAAATTGCTTCCAGAGGTTAATTTATTTATCTTTTTTTTTCCAATGTCTTGGTCTTTTCCCAGTTTTTCCCTTGCAGTTTTATTGGTGAAAGGAACAAAGTCAAAGGAGAGAGGAAAAGAATAAAGTCAAAGAGGAAAGCAAGTAAACATGATGAGGCACATCCAGTTAATCCACAAGCTAACTATTTAATCATCACCATGTTGCCTTGTCCCTTTCAGAAACGAGGTACAAAGGGCAATGGTAATGCTAGGTGGAGGGGATTGGAAGCAACTGTTATTCCTACAACCCTAAAAGCACAGTTACATGTTAGAAGAGACACAGCTTAGCTCTATGTGCTTATGAACAAACATATATTCAGAGGTAAAGTTCTGAATTATTTTTGATGCGCTTTTCATCAGCTTAGCATCAGCCACAGCAATCGAGCTATTGGAACGATGCTTTGCATCTTGCTTTTTTTGTTTACCTTTCTTAGATTAAGTGCCGATACTCATTCCTAGGAACACTACAGTGTTTCTATCCCAGACTAATTCTATTTGTTTTATAGAAAATCTCAAGGCCTGTTATGAAACAGACTCTTCTTTTTCCTTAGTTTTTATTACACACACCTGACAGAGAATTCTGAGTTTATTACATTTTAGTTAAATACAACCAAGCAGACTTCTGGCCCCTGCATATTGTATATTCCAATAATTCGAAATGATTGTTGTCTCAGGAATAGCAACAGAATTGGGCGTAGGGCTCCATGGTTTGAGATCTTGTCTCTTTCTGGGAATATGACCTCTTCCTTTGCTCAAATATCTCATCTATTTCTCCCTTCCGGTTAATTCTTAACAAATTACTCTCTAAAGCCCCAAGTTTTGCCAAAACCAGTTATTCCAATAATGAGCTTTTGGACTTTTGAGTGTGGTGACTGTTCTGTCTTATCCCATGACATCAAAGGGAAGTCTGCCTGCCCGAGTTTCTTCAATCAACATCACTGGAGGGTTCATTTGCAACGCTTATTGTAGGTATCTTCTACTTTCACCCTGCAGACCCTTTTTGCAAAATGGTGCCAACAAAACTGCGTGTGGCAGTAATTGGGGCAGGAGCGTCAGGACTGTGTGCTGCCCGGCACATCCTTGCCTCTTCTGAGACCTTTGCTCCACCCGTGGTATTTGAGTCCTTGGATCGCTTGGGAGGCACCTGGATTTACACAGAGGAGAAAGAAGATGCCACGGGAAGAATCATCCATTCCAGCATGTACCGTGACCTCAGGTAGTCACTCAAGGGTGCGGCAGCTTCTCTGTGCTTCAGGATGGGCTCTTTATGCCAATGTCTACTAGTGTATTAGAAAGCATAGGAGGAGGCCTCAGACAGCTATTCTTTAAATACAAAAAAAAAAAGAAAAAAAGAAGGAGTCTGAGCAGGGGAGAGGGGTGGAATGCAATGCAGAAAGGGTGCTTTATCCTGCTTCTGTTCTTAGGACCAACCTGCCCAAGGAATCAATGGCCTTTCCAGATTTCCCCTTTGATCCATCACTGCCTTCATTCCTGCACCACTCGGATGTTCTGGCCTACCTGGATAGCTATGCAGAGCAGTCTGGAGTCTGTGATCATATCAGGGTGAGAGATGATGGGGCTGTTAGCAGCAGAGAGTGGCAGAGCAAAAAAAGGCATGTGCTCCCTGGTTGTGGGGGGGGGGGGGGAATGGGAGAAACGAGAGCACAATAAGTTGCCAAGGTTTGCCTTTAGGTCTTTCAATGCAATACAGAGTAAATGCTGCATCTGTTTATGTAATTATTATGATTGATCACACAATCAGCCAGATGTTTAGAAGGGATTTGGCCTTTTTATAACTTATCAAACCCTTCCCAAGGAGCTGAAATTATTATTGTTATCCTGAGATAGGTAGATATGGATGGAAGAGAGGGAAGGAGGGAGTGGGAGGGGGAGAGAGAGAGAAAGAGTGTGTCAACTTATGATAGCAAACATATGTAATACTCCTGCCTCCTATTTTCCCCAACAATAACCCTCTGAAATGGACTGGGGTGTGAGAGAGTAAATGGTCTCCCAGCTGGCTTTCATGACAAAGGGAGGCATATAAGTCACAGTGTCCTGGTTTTTGGCCTAACACCTTCACCACTACACCATTAGTTTTGCTCCAGAATAATCACTGCTTACAGACCAGAGCTAGCTGGTTTCTGGAACTCATCTGTTCTCTTCCATTTTGCTTCACCAGTTCCAATGGCAAGTGGAGGAGGTCAGGCCTATCCAGAGGGATTCGGGCAGCCTAGATGCCTGGGAAATCACAGCAACAGTGCAGCACCCGGAATCAACTCAGCAAGTCACAGAGCACTTTGATGCCATCATGGTCTGCACTGGGTGAGTCCTAGTTGATCCAAATTCCTTGTGTGTCCAATCACACTTGGCCAATAAAAAATTATATTCTATTCTATCTGGGATGGTGCTTTTGATAAGAAGAGAAAGAGCAATAAATTAGTTGTTTCCAAGTTTAACTTCCAAGTGTGAAGTTATTGCTGTTATTGTCATTGCTTTGTGGACAGCTGAAAATTCAAAGAGAGAGTGTAGAGTGTAGATGACTAATTTCATGATTAGATTAGCACAATCATGTTAGAATAAATGAAAGACCTGGCAAATCATTTGATGCTTTTGTAAATCAAATAAGAAAAGGGGAATACACTCTAATGCTTGACATGTCTCTGTTCTCCAACCTCCATGCTAATAGTTTTATTTCTGCAGCCATTACACTGTCCCATTTATACCTCCCATTCCTGGGTTGGACACTTTCCAAGGTAAGCTTTAAACCTTCCTTTCTCTTTAGAGACAAGGGTGAACTTGTGGCTGGATCAGGCTAAAACCATCAGGTTCAGCATTTTACTTCCCCATCATCCAGGCAACTGAAATAGTCTAGACTCTGGAGACTTATTTGATAGACAATTTACTTATTGCATTGTTCAACTAGGGACTTCTGAAAAATACCCAACCAGAACAAGACGGCAGTAGCCTTTTTTTCTGGTGTTGTTCCCTTACCACTGTTGTTTAGATATAAGCTGCCTCTAAATGTTGATGTTTCATATAGCACAGCCCAGTGCCTAATAGCCAATAATACATGCATCTGTCATGAATGTGCTTGATCTTATTTAAAGCCAATGGCCACCCTCATGTCTTAAGCAACCAATTCCATAAACTTAGTTCTGCCTTGCATATTCATGCTTTGATCATGGATTTTTTGGGGTGTGATCAGTTTGTTTGGTTTTTTTGTTGTAGTGCAGAGTTACACCAGACAACCATTTTAAAAATGCCATCCTTATCTTAAAAATTGTTTTAAATTTATTATGCTACATAATACTTTTTTTATACATTGTTACCATAAGCTGCCCTGTCTGAGTGAATGCAGAGAATGTAAAGTTTCTACTTCAGGGACCAGAATTGTTACATAGTTGAATAGCTCATTTATAAAAGAATAAGTAAAGAAGCAAACTGCTCCCTTTCCCTTTAATGCAGTGTTTCTCAACCTTGGTGGCTTGAAGATGGGTGGACTTCAACTCTCAGAATCCCCCAGCCAGCAGCGCTGGCTGGGGGATTCTGGGAGTTGAAGTCCACCCATCTTCAAGCTACCAAGGTTGAGAAACACTGCTTTAATGGAAAGCCTTAAATTCTATGTTTGCAACCAAACAGCAAGCAGTAACCCCTCATCCTTGTTGTATCTCAATGCCTCCTGGAAGTGCCACAGGCATTTTACCAGACTTGGATTTCAAAAACAAGAACCAAGAGGAGGAAATTTCATTAAATGAAAGCCATTTAGCTTCCAAAAATTGAATACAATGCTCCAGAGACAGCGCACAGAGCCTACTTAAGTTCTGGGAATAGGCCAGGAGGAACACTTCAAGAGAAGGAAGTCCTCATAGACCTCTGACTGAGAGTACTCAAGTATCCAAAGGGCACGATAAGAAGGAGAAGAAGTTAGAAATGTATCTTGTAGGCTGCATTCATTTAACAAGATCAGACAAAAATATAGCAAATACCTTTGCACAATCCATAACCTGTATTTTACAGCCAACAGAGTCAAATCCAGATATTTAATTACTGCTAACCTGAGTTTTTTGTGGTTTAGCATCGAGTGTAAATTCAATTTATTTGGTGACTCTATAGCAATAGCACTTAGACTTATATACCGCTTCATAGTAATTTACAGCCCTCTCTAAGCAGTTTATAGAGTCAGCATATTGCCCCCAACAATCTGGGTCCCCATTTATAGTTCTAGTGTATTTGGCAAACCCAGAGAAAGGGTTAATTCAGTAATCAAGTTAAGCACGTCTTGTGAAGGAAGTCAGAACCTCCCTATTTTGCGGGGGATTGCAGCATTGTTGGTTTCTGGTTTCTGCCCTTCTGTTCTAAAGAGATCAAGTGAGCAAAGTCACTTTCATCATGTACCACCTCATCAAAGCACCCACAGGTAAGGCAAATTAGCAAAAAGGTTCAGGCAAGAGGAAAGTAGAATAGTGCCAGACTTTTTGAGGTAGTCCAGAAAAAGAAGCACAAACCATGATTACTATTATTACCTTTATTGTAAGCGTAGAGCAAGGGACACGGTGGCTCAGTGATTAAGACAGTGAACTTGTCGATTGAAAGGTCGGCAATTCAGCGGTTCAAATCCCTAGTGCCGCGTAACGGGGTGAGCTCCCATTACTTGTCCCAGCTTCTGCCAACCTAGCAGTTTGAAAGCACGTAAAAAAAACGCAAGTAGAAAAATAGGGACCACCTTTGGTGGGAAGGTAACAGCATTCTGTGCATCTTTGGCATTTAGTCATGCCGGCCACATGACCAGGGAATTGTCATCAGACAGTGCTGGCTCTTCGGCTTTGAAGCGGAGATGAGCACCGCCCCCTAGAGTTGGGAACAATTAGCACATATGTGCGAGGGGAACCTTTACCTTTTTAAAGCTTAGAGTAACAGTCTTGCATTGCTCCCTTCTTTTAACATCTACTTTCCAGAAAACTAGAGAGGGTCCCTTCTGAGAAGTTTCCCTTGCCCCTTTTCCTTCTGTGGGCTGAGATACCTTTTCCGTGGTTAATTGGCTAGTCTTTTGGCTGTTCCTCTTGTCTCCCAGGGTCATTCCCCCATACCATTACATTTTTTTTTATTTGATTTACATGCCGCCCTTCTCCGGAGACTCAGGGCGGCTTACAATGCGTTAAGCAATAGCCTTCATACTTTTGTATATTTACACAGTCAGCTTATTGCCCTCACAAACTGGGTCCTCAATTTACCTACCTTAAAAAAGGATGGAAGGCTGAGTCAACCTTGAGCCTGGTGAGATTCGAACTTACAATAATTGCAGACAGCTGGTGTTAATCATAATGCTATCAGTCTGCTGAGCCACCAGGCCCGTGGAGACAGAGCAATAGGCACATATGTTGGATATGCATTGTAACCTCTGCAAGAATGCCTGTGATGAGGTGGAAGCTATTGCTTGCCTTGCCAACATTTTCTCTCTCTCTCTCTCCCCAGGCCGTCTTCTACACAGCCACTCTTACCACTATCCAGAGCCCTTTGCCAACCAATCTGTACTGCTGGTAGGCGCTGGTCCATCAGGAGTTGACCTGGCCTTGCAACTCTCCAATGTAGCTGCTCAAGTAGTGCTCAGCCATAAAAGGCAACATGTGTGTGGGCTGCCCAAGGATGTGATACAGGTGCCCCCACTTCTGAAGGTGGAGCAAAAGACGGTGGTATTCACAGATGGTTCCAAGATGCCAGCTGATGTCTTGATTCTCTGTACAGGCTACAAGTACAGCTTCCCCTTCTTGGACTTGGCCCAGTTGGGCTTACAAGAGACAGATTATGGAGTGGGGCCCCTGTACCAGCATTTACTGCCCCCCCAGCACCCGTCGCTCTTCTTGATCGGCCTTTGTCAGCAGATCTGTCCTTTCCCACACTTCTACTGCCAGGTGCTATTTGCGCTGGCTGTGCTAAGTGGGCGCTGTGCCCTCCCTTCTGTGACCGATATGGAGGCTGAAGTTCAAAGACAGCTGGGACTACATTTGAAGAATGGAGGGTTGGCCCGGTACTTCCTGAAGATGAGGGAACAGCAGTGGAGCTATATGGAGGACCTAGCTCACCTTGCTGGATTCCCACCTGTGCCACCTACTGTCCAACAAATTTATGAAGATACCCATGCCAGCCGTCTCTGCAATGTGAGCACCTATCGTAGCAGAAACTATCGGCTATTGGGCCCAAGTGCTTGGGAGTTGGTGCAGGATGGGGTGAGAATTGCATAAAGCCTGGAGATGCAAAATAAGGACCCTTCGTTCATCCTTCTCTCTTCCTCTGTGTGGTTTTCCTTCTAAGGCCCAACTGCAGTCAGGGGGAGTTGGGCCAAGAATTGGTGGGTGAGATAGAGAAAGAACCAAGTCCTCCCATGGCATCATTGAAATACAAGCAAGAAACTTGAAGCAGATCATAATGTATGAAAATAATAATAATGAAAAATAATGTTTATTCCATCTTTAAAAGAAAGGGGGGCTAGATTCACACAACATGCTTAATCCTAAACCAGGTTTTCTAAAAAAAAAAAAAACAAAAACCCACTATTGGTCTGTCTACGTGGCTCTCTATGGCCAAGCTAACAAACTGACAAAGTTAAGTAACAACCTAGTTTAGGAGCATCCATCCATTTAGGAGCATGTTTAAAAAAAGTCAGGAGGAAAACTGCAACTGTGGCTAGTTTGATTGGTTTTGCACAGCTAACCAATCCCAGTTTTGATTAGTACCCTATGATGTAACCTCTAACTACAGAGTGTCCAGCTCAAGTTTTCTGGTGTGCTCTGTGACTGGGTGAAGCTAGAAAGCCAGGTTTCCTTAATTAACAACTCTTTTTGACTGTGCATCTTTATAATCTACACTGCTTATCACAGTTGGGAAAATATCTGCCCTTTGTGTGCCATGTAAATAATTAAAAATAATGAGAACCTGATTCCAATGAGAATGAGGGAAAAAAATCCAGTAAGCTCCAGTCCTTAATCTAAGTTTCCTTTGGTTCAACACAGAGAGAGGAAGCATAGGAGGGAAGAGGCAGATCACAGCTAGTGTTTTATACCAATCTGTTTTCTTATATTTGCACTATATGTATCTTTGAAAGAAATGAATGGAAATTCACAGCGGTGTTTTAATTTGGGAGCTAGAAACTTCTTCTGGTGATGTCCAATTGAGGGGACAAAAAAATAAACCAAAATTGTAATCTATCTGAAATGAATGCATTTCATATTTTAACCAATTCCTGTTTCAAAAGACCTTAGAGCCATTACAGAATACTTTTAATTAAAAAAGAGAAAAATGTATCTGGGCTAGGTTCACACAACTTCCTGGTTACTGAACTGAATCATTTCTGGATTTGCACCAAACAGTACCAAACTGTAAACTAACCACATGTGAGGGCTTTCTATACCATGGTAAGCCATGGAAAATTAATGGTTTCACAATTGCCAAGCTTAGCAATGTTATGCAAATGAAGCTCCAAGATCTTTAACAGACCTCATTAAGCCAGTATACAAATACAAACATCGTCTGAGCTTTTGTGAAACTTGTCCTTTGCGTTCATGCATGGACAGGGTTGTTTATCCTGTACGAAGAAAAGAGAAAGAACATCAGTAGCAATATTAAAAGAAGTCAAGCGTCTTTTGTATTATGCTTGAGCCCCGGTCCCTAGTTAGTTTTTGACTAAAAATGTGGAGTTGCTTTTCTATTGTGATCTGCTAGGACAGTTTCCCATTTCCAGTTCATAATGTATAGCCCTAGAATTCCCTGGTGATTGTCTACCCATGTATTAACAAGTCCTGGCCCTGTTCACTTCTCAGTAAATTTCCTGGTGATCTTCCACTTGTGCTTTAACAAGGCCTGGCCCTGTTTCACTTCCCAGTTTGGATGAGACTAGCCAGCATTTTCTGAATACTTAACACAGTGTTTCTCAACCTTAGCAACTTTAAGATGTGTGAATTTCAGCTCCCAGATCTCTTTTCCAGGCTGGAGAACTTTGGGAATTGAAGTCCTCACATTTTAAAGTTGCCAAAGAGGAGAAACACTGACTTAAATACACAGCCAGCACTAAAGGTAAAGGTTCCCCTCGCACATATGTGCTAGTCGTTCCTGACTCTAGGGGCGGTGCTCATCTCCATTTCAAAGCCGAAGAGACAGCGCTGTCCGAAGATGTCTCTGTGGTCATGTGGCCGGCATGACTAAACGCCAAAGGTGCATGGAACACTGTTACTTTCCCACCAAAGGTGGTCCCTATTTTTCTACTTGCATTTTTTACGTGCTTTTGAACTGTTAGGTTGGCAGAAGCTGGGACAAGTAACAGGAGCTCACCCCATTACGCGGCGCAAGGGATTCGAACTGCTGAACTGCCGACCTTTCAATTGACAAGCTCAGCATCTTAGCCACTGAGCCACTACATCCCTTTCATAGCCAGCACTACTGTGGCCTTAATAAGAGTCACTATTGCATTCCATTTGTCCATGTGCATGCATTCACATGAATGCAAAATGACAAAAAGTAAATTGTCCTTCATGCCTGATGACTTACCTGAAAACATCCATGCACCTCTTTGGCACAACAGTGGGTTCCACAGTAATGCCAGAAAGCAGTCTATAGAGCTCATCTGGCTTTTGATGAATAGGAGTTTACAAACTCTACCCATTACAAGCAGCTACTTTTGCAAATGGAGATACCACAAAGCAACTGCTGTGTGTATCCATTATATGTTCTCAACTTTTCCCTTAACCCAAAAATTATCTATTCTTGATTTAAAAGCTCCAGCCCTTCTCTACTTCCCTAATACAATTTTTTTTAAAAAAAATTGGAAGCCATTGTGTGCCCTCAACCTTACTTCCAAATTTGACATCCAGGTTCATATCTCAAGTGTATGATAAAAAGAAAAACCTTAAGGTTTTTATTATTCCAATGACTTCAGTCAAGTCATGTACTGAATTCCATTTACAATGCTTTAAACTGAAATGAGTCAGTCTTTCTGGTCATTTCATCTTCCATATATGTGAGGGCGGTCAATCTTCCATGCATTAGAGATACACAGTGATTTGTTGTGTAGGCAGTTTACTTTATCCTCTACAAACATTCGGTTTGGAGGAAAATGTTACTAGAGCCAGAAAACACTTTGGCAATTTCCGCGAGAGATGCTGAGTGCGGGATAGTGGAAGCAAATCATGTACCTAAACCAAGAACATCTGCGGGCATCTCAGATATGGGCCAGAAAACTGGGCTGTATCTTTTATGTCCCACCTCTCTGATAAATATGTTCCATAGAATTGCATTAGAAGCTAGAGCAGTGTTTCTCAACCTTGGTAGCTTGAAGATGGGTGGACTTCAACTGGGAGTTGAAGTCCACCCATCTTCAAGCTACCAAGGTTGAGAAACACTGAGCTAAAGCTTCCTTGAACAGGAATGTTCATAATCTCAACAATCATCTGTCATCTAGCACCAGGGATCCCCAACCCCTGGTCCATGGACCAACATCGGTACACAGCATGCTAGCAAATGGGCCCCAGAAGCAAGGGAAGCCCCATCTGTGGTATATAGGCAGCACATGAAACCAGGCCCCCTCTGGCCCATGGAAAAACCTCCCTCCATGGAACCGGTCCCTGGTACTCAAAAGATTGGGGGCCTCTAATCGAGCATCAAGCTTGAGAAAAGCATAGCAAGGTCTCTAATTAAGCCATGAAAATGTAGTGCTGGATTTAAACTGTATTAGAACCTAAGAGGGAACTGCACTGTTATATTTGGACTTTGTGTTTGTTGGCTTCTCTTTAAAGGAGTCACTCCTTTTCCAAAATTTGAATGGAAGAAAATGATAATTTGAGCTACTATGTCAGAGGTCCGCAACCCCACTCCCCGGCAGTGATGAAATGTAAAACTTGTTACTACCGGTTCTGTGGGCATGGCTTGGTGGTGGGGGTAATGTGACTGGGTGGGCGTGGCCAATTTTTTTTAAACTTTTAAAACCATTTTTTCTACAACCTCTTTGGCTGAAGAGGTTGTAAAAAATGCTTTTAAAGCCTCTGACGATCCCAGCTGACTTGCCTGATCGGCAGAGGCTTTCTTTTTTTCTTTTTTCTTTTTTTTTAAATACTTTATTGAATTTTTCCATAATAAAAAGATAATATACAATCTCTATCTCGATCAGAGGTACAGTGTTTATACAATTTGGTGAATCATACGTTAAATAAATTTCATCCTTAGCTATACAATGTTCTACGCAATATAACTCAAATTCAAGTACATAACAAGTCATATCCTACAATCATGCTTTTATTTTGTTCTTCAACCAATTATACCAATTTCCCCATACTTCATAATATTTAGAATTCTCCTCATTTTTTAACTCACTCGTCAATTTTGCCATTTCTGCGCACTCTAGAATTTTATTTATTAATATTTCTTCTGAGGGCATAGATTTATTTTTCCAGAGTTTCGCAACGGCTAGTCTAGCCGCAGTTGTAATCTGGATTATGAGGCTTTCTTTCTTTTTTTTTTTTTTAAAGCCTCTGACGATCCCAGCTAAGCTGCGCGATCATCAGAGGCTTTTTTTTTTTACTTTTAAAAGCATTTTTTCGGCCAAAGAGGTTGTAGAAAAAATGCTTTTAAAAATTAAAAAAAAGCCTCTGATGATTGCGTGGCTCAGCTGGGCAAGGGGGGGGGGCAGGGATTTTTGCTACCGGTTCTCCGAACCACCTGTCTCCAATCGCTACCAGATTGGGCGATCCAGTCCGAACCGGGAGCATTTCACCCTTGCCCCCCGGGCTGCAGCCCAGTACCAGGCCACTTCCCTTTCAAAACTGCCTGTGAAAGCGGGAGGGGGGGAGGGGGGGTGGGCGGGGAAGTGCATGTATGCGTGCAGTCTACTTGCGTGAGCAGCGGGAGAACATGCATACATACAAAGCTCCATTTGTGTGAGTGGCAGTGGTGTGTGCCTCCCACTTGCGCAAATGGGGCTGCACGCACACATGCTCGCCTGCTGCTCGCATGGAATACCATCCCCTCTCCCCCTACCGGTCCACAAAGCCATAAAGATTGCGGACCCCTGCACTGCGTTACAGATAATCCTCAATTTACAACCATTAATTTAGCGACTGTTCAAAGTTACAACAGCACTGAAAAAAGTGACTTGTGACCGATCCCTGCACTTAACAACCATTGCAGCATCGCCTTAGTCACGTGATCAAAATTCAGGCACTTGGCAACTGGCATGTATTTACAAAGGTTGCAGCAGTGGTGAAATCTAAAATTTGTTACTACCAGTTCTGTGGACATGGCTTGGTGTGGGGGTAATGTAAATTGAGGACCCAGTTTGTGGGGGCAATAGGCTGACTTTGTATAAATATACAAAAGTATGAAGGCTATTGCTTAACGCATTGTAAGCCGCCCTGAGTCTCCGGAGAAGGGCGGCATATAAATCAATTTTTTTTTAAAAAAAGTGACTGGGTGGGCGTGGCCAATTTTTATTCTTTTAAAACCATTTTTTCTACAACCTCTTCGGCAAAGAGGCTGTAAAAAAATGCTTTCAAAAGGCTCTGATGATCCCAGCTGAGTTGCCTGATCGGCAGAGCCTTTTTTTCTTTTAAAAGCCTCTGCCGATCAGGCAACTCAGCTTGGATCGTCAGAGGCATTTAAAAGAAAAAAAGCCTCTGCCAATCAGGCAACTCAGCTGGGATCGTCAGAGCCTTTTGAAAATATTTTTTTACAACTTTGCCAAAGAGGTTGTAGAAAAAATGGTTTTAAAAGTCTTTGACGATCCCAGCTGAGCCGCACGA
This sequence comes from Arizona elegans, assembly GCA_022577455.1. NCBI lineage: Eukaryota > Metazoa > Chordata > Lepidosauria > Squamata > Colubridae > Arizona > Arizona elegans. Next base: position 315,007,719 of record JAKOOJ010000001.1, on the reverse strand, counting down.
TCATCAGAGGCTTTTTTTTTACTTTTAAAAGCATTTTTTTTTTTGGCTGAAGAGGTTGTAGAAAAAATGCTTTTAAAAATTAAAAGAAAAAGCCTCTGATGATTGTGCGGCTCAGCTGGGCATGGTGGGGGCAGGGATTTTTTCCTACCGGTTCTCCGAACCACCCGCCTCCATCGCTACCGGATAGGGTGATCCGGTCCGAAGCGGAAGCATTTCACCCCTGGGTTGTAGCAATCCGAGGTGATATCATCACCATTTGTGATTTTCCCAGCCAGCTTCTGACAAAGTCAATCCAGAAAGCTGAATTCAATTAATGACTGCCTGATTCTCTTAACTGCAGTGATTCACTTAACAACCATGGCAAGAAAAAATATCATAAAATTGGGTGTGACTCACTAACAACTGCCTTGGCAATGGAAATTCAGGTCATAATTATGGTCGTAAGTCAAGGATTACCTGCAAACACCACCACCACCACCCCCGGTGTCTTTAACTCAAAACAGTTGAAGAGCCCTTTTCCTGAGCCGTTTCTGCCAGGGTGCAAGCCTTGGAAAAGGCAGAGCTTGTTTAAAGGATCAGCGAGGGGAAAGAGGATGCCCATGAAGATTCAGTACACCGTTTTGCTTCAGATCTGAACTCCATGCCCTTCCAAGGACAAACAATTACTTGAAATGGCTTCATTCAAGCCTGAAACAAGGATCCTTATCTAGCTATACCATAGTCAAGTGTTTGGGAAACTTTTGCCAGGTTCATCAAATTTACATTTATTGACTGCCCAACTCCAGTGGACTCCCCAATTTGAACTTTATAATTTTCCAAGGAAAGAGCGAACTTCACCAATCTGTTGTTGAATCGGAATATTGTCCTGGAATTCTTATCTGAGCGATGTAATTATACCCGACTACCTGTAAAAGGGCAAATGCTTGGGTGGAAAAGCTGTCCTGCTCCAGTGGCCTCTTCCTCCTTCAAGATGCAGGAGGGGATTGTGCTTCCAAGGACTGGCTAGGCAGCATTATTCCTTCCACATAGTCACTGTGGGAAGCCCTGGTCCTAAGAAAGGGCTCTAGGGGTACTTGACGTTGGAAGGTCTCAGTGGTAAAATAATAAACCAGAGGATCTAGGGCAGCATTCACACAGGACAGGAGCAGGACATATTTGTATGCCAGATCTAATGAAGGCGTTTCATTCAACCACGGTACAAGATAGCATAGTACTGTCAAATGGTAGGGCAAGAAGCAACCCAGAAAGATGGCCACATTCGTTACTACCATTAATCTGATCTTGGATATATTGATCAGCTCCATCTCCACGCTTACGCTCCGGTGGAAAACATGGAGCAGACTATAGGAGGAAGTTACCATGACAGCCAATGTAATGGCATAGCATAGCACCATAGTACTGGAAATACCAACGTTCGTGATATAGTGAGGATGTTCATCAAAACAGAGAGTGCTGTTTTTGGGAGTATACTTGCCAGCAAAGTATGTGGGAATGGTTCCCCCAATACTCAAGGTCCATATACCTACACAGATGTACTTGGCTTGTCTGCGTATGGCCTGTGACCACAAGCTGAGTGGAAAGCGCACAGCCATCCAACGGTCTGAACTGATGCAAGTCAGAAAGAAGATGCTGCCATACATGTTAACCAAGAGCAGCAGGCCTCCCATTTCACATGTGGTTTGAGATAGTTGGGGTTGCCAGCCATAGTAGTATATCCTCAGAGGCATTGATGCCAACAGCAAAAGATCGCAGACTGCTAGGTTCTTCATGTAGACGGTGGTGATGGAGTGGACAACATCTCTGAAGATAAAAATGTACAGAGCTGTAGAGTTCAGCAGGAGGCCTATGATAAAGATTAGTGAGTAGCTGCTGGCGAAGACCAGATCATGTACCCTGGCACAGTTGTGGCACTTGCTGGAATTCATCTTTAAATGTCTAGCAGCAGATCCACACTTTGCAGTCTTTTAAAATTTCATATATCCTGGCTAGCAGGAACCAGGTGACGCCTTCCTCCTAGTTAAAAAAAAATAGACATTTGCAATTTATATTTGTGAGACTACAGTTGCAGGGTCAGATATTTATTTTTCATATACTCTCTGTGTGAGGCACTTTACAAAGTTCCATAAAATATATCATTGCCCCTAGGGTTTCAGTCTAAAGTTCCATACAAGCAAATCTTTCCTGATTTATAAATATTAGGGGTTTTTTTTTCATTCTGCCTGCTTAAATCCAGTCTATTTAAAGCTAAGCTCCCTGTAGCCTTACTCATGTAACAATATTGGGGCTCAGTGGTAGGTTTCAAATTTTTTTACTACCGGTTCTGTGGGTGTGGCTTGGGGGCATGGCATGGCTTGGTGGGAGCGGCTTGGTGGGCGTGGCAGGGGAAGGATACTGTAAAATCTCCATTCCTACCCCACTCCTGGGGGAAGGATATTGCAAAATCTCCATTCCCACCCCACTCTGGGGCCAACCAGTGTGGTATTTGCTGGTTCTCCGAACTACTCAAAATTTCTGCTACTGGTTCTCCAGAACTGGTCAGAACCTGCTGAAACCCTTGTACCAAGGAGCCTTGGTAGTACAGTGGTTTAAAGCACCCTGTTATTAAGTCCAGCTGCCTGCAATTACAGCAGGTTCGAATCTCGCCAGGCTCAAGGTTGACTCAGCCTTCTATCCTTTCTAAGGTAGGTAAATTGAGGACCCAGTTGTGGGGGCAATAAGATGACTTTGTATAAATATACAAAAGTATGAAGGCTATTGCTTAATGCATTGTAAGCCGCCCTGAGTCTCCGGAGAAGGGCGGCATATAAATCAAATTAAAAAAAAACCAAAACACCTCTGCTGGGGCTAAGGACAATCAATTTTGTGCAATTTATGAGAAATTCAACCGAGGTTTCAAGGTGGAACTCTTGTTCCAAAATAATGGTTTTTCTTAGCCATTCCCCCACTGCACTCTTTTAGGCTTTACTTCTGAAACCTGAACAGTCTTTGGACTCCTTAAAACAAACCCTCTAAACTTCACCAATCAGACAGGAAGCTGTGGCGTTGTAAATGGAAATTTAGCTAACTGCCATTAGATTTTAAGGGCAAAGTTCAGCTTAGTTCAGCATAGACCAAATCTTTCTGCTGCAGAATGGTGCAGAGGAAGAAGTTAGCCAGAGGTGGCATTTAACATAGCAAGGAAGGAAGGAGAGGAAAAAGAAAGTGAATAGTTAAAGAAATTTAACTATTAGGAAGCAGCAGTAAACAATAAATATTCATATAGTCTGACAAAGAATCAGAGGCCAATCTAAGTTTATGGTCCCTGATCTATAAAGCAGGGAGAAGCCAAGGAAATGCCTGGTTTTAGTTCTATCTCATGAAAGCAGTAAAACTTACATATTCTGGGGCTGAGATCTTGCAAAGGGACCTGGACACCCACACATTGCAGCCAGAATTTCTCAGTGGGTAGCTAGATCAGAAACACCTGAATTCTTTAGCTGATGTAAAATATGCCAAGAAGTTTCTTGCAAAGATGCAACAGAAGAAGGTAATGGGGTTTAACTGCCACAGCCCCATAAAGTTGGCTAGCCAATTGGTCCATAATATTTGGTGAATAAATTCAATAGGGTTCACCTATCTTGAATTTTCTCCCCGACCTTCAGTTAATCACAGTAAAAAATAGTAACTCTATTTTTTATCTATTTTACTCATAACTCTATTTTATCCAAACTTGATTGCAGAAAATATGATTTCAGTAACAGAGTGGTCAATGCCTGGAATGCACTACCTGACTCTCTAGTTTCTTCCCCAAACCCCCAAAACTTTAACCTTAGACTGTCTACTGTTGACCTCACCCCATTCCTAAGAGGTCTGTAAGGGGCGTGCATAAGCGCACCAGCGTGCCTACTGTCCCTGTCCTAATATTCCTTTTTACTTACTCTTTTCATGTATTCAAATTATGTTTATACTTTACCTGTTATCTTATATATGTTTGACAAATAAACGTATGATTATGATATGATGATTATGATTATTCCCATTCTTCAGATAATTTGGAAGACTTTTAAAATCCAAAACTTCAAGCAGCTTTTCAAAACAGCCATATGTTTTGGGTGCCATTGCATGACTTTTAATTATAAAACTTATCGGTTTTCACTTCATATGTTCAGGTAGAAACTGGTTAGAAAATTGGTTTGATTTATAAGCCCTCAGTTACCACCCCAGGTGTTGTATATTATTGTAAGTTACAGCATTCAGTTTATAGTGAACAAATTTGATGGGCATTTCAAGTTTAAACAACATTTCAGGTTTTTAAGAAGAGATCAGACAGCCATTTGTCTGGAATGGTATAGGGCAGTAATAGTTAACCTTTTCTGGACTGAGTGGCCAAAGCGCCTGCACGCACGCACAATGCGCAATGCGCGGCCAAACCCCCAAAATGCAATGCGCACGTGGCCCCCGTGCATGCCCCCTCCCCCTGCACATGCATGCCCCCACACGCTCCCTACCCTCCCACATATGCGCGCATGACACCCCCGCATGCCCCACCCCGTACATGCACGTGTGCCCCCCCACATGCCCCCCCTGCGCATGTGCATGTGGCCTTAATGTGAATAAAATAGGAATCATACAGAGTCAGCTACATGAACTCTAAAGGACCCTCTCTATTCACATTATTATAAGAGAGAAACGTGCTGGTTGGAGATTACATTAAAATCATTAGTGGTAATATATCTTCTGATGAGGCCTAGCTGTCACGGAAGGACAGCCATATGGAAAACATCTGAGTGACCTCACTGTGAATGACACAAAGACATACATAGGAAACAAAGAGTTACTTATTACCTCTTATTACCCAAGGACAGCAATAAATCTCCCATTAGCAACTACAACACTTAAGGAAAGTTGTATAGCTAAGATAATCGTATAAACTAGAAACTAATGGTTTAGTAATTAGGAAGTGTGTCAATTATCATATAACAAGTGTATGTTAACCATATATGGAAAAATACATGAGCTCACCGAATCCTTTGTCTTGGATATGTATAAAAACAGTTGTATCAGAGCTCTTTCTTGGTTCAAAGTTTCAGGTACAAATCTGGCTCTGAACCTTGCGCAATAAACTGACTCTGGCTGACCCAGGAATGTTGTTCAGTCTCAATTTTTCCAGAACAGCCTCCTGTGCGCACCACGGCCGCCCACACATGCACACGCAGCCCCCCACATGCAGCCCCCCATGCATGTGCGGCAGAGACCCAAAGCCCAGCTGGGTGTGATGTGTATGGGCGGAGGAGCTGAACTGGGGCAATGGTTCACATGCCCACAAAGAGGACGCTACATGCCACCTCTGGCACCCGTGCCATAGGTTTGCCATCACGGGTATAGGGTCTCCTTCTTGAGCAGAGAGTTGGACTAGATAGAAGACCTCCAAGGTCCCTTCCAACTCTATATTCTGTTGACATGTGTGGAAATGTAGGAGATGAAAGAAGGATAAATATTTACCCATATGTAACTGCTTTGCAGATATAAGGAAATTCTCAAATCAGTGCAGTTCCCTATATTTGCTTTTAGAAAGGATCTTTCACCATGCAGTTAAATAAAGTTAAAGAAGATAAAGATGATTTTAATCTTCTTGATTCATCATATGCTAATTTTATTTTAAAATCCTTTTCTCATTACTTGGTAATCTTAGGGATGAAAACCATTTTAAAATGGAAAGGACTTCTGGCTGTTGATTGCTAAGTCAAATGTACCACCTTCAAGTCCTATAGGCCTCTGAACCTGTGCAGCTTTAGTCCATATCCATGTGATTTATTTTAAAAATAAATAATGCCTGTTTTAAGTCCTAATATATCCAACCTAAATTCTCCCTTTTCACAGAGAAAAATGATGACTCACTAGCAAAGCTCGCCAATTAACCCAACTGGCCAATTTGACCCGTGACACTTGGGGGTTATTTCCTAGTTTAATTATACTGAAACCGAGGGAAAGGTTTAGATTTGGTTTGTCACTAAAGCTGTGCCGATATGATATGCTCATTAAAGAAGACATTTGAGAAGGAGCCAAGTCTCAGAGTTCTGATTTGCTTAAGTTCGTTAGTCGGAGTCTTGATAGAAACATTACATTATGGTTTCTAATTGGTTAGATGCAGTCACAAAAAGTTAACCTGTAAGATAATCCCTAGAGCAGAGTTCCTAACTTTGTATAGTGTGAACATGCTTGGAGTAAAACAAGGGTGTCACCTGCAAATGCTGACATAGGTAGTAATGACATAATGCAACTTATATAGTTCCATTCAGTGTTATGATACAGTACAGATAGTCCTTGACTTACCACCACAATTACGCCCAAAATTTTTGTTGCTAAGTGAGACAGTTGTTAATTCAATTTTGCCCCATTTTACAATCTTTCTTGCCACAGTTGTTAAGTGAAACATTGCAGTTAGTAACATAGTTGTTAAGCGAATCTGGCTTCCCACTGACTTTGCTTGTCAGAAGGTTGCAAAAGGTGATCACATGACCCCGGGACACTGCAACCGTCATAAATGTGAGTCAGGTGCCAAGCATCTGAATTTTGGTCATGTGACCATGGGGATGCTGCAACACTCGTAAATGTGAAAAACGGTCATAAGCCATTGTCTTCAAGTCCTCGACTGTTGCAAGTTGAGGACTTCCTGTATATCATTACATTATTTGGGTTATGTTGCTAAGAAACACGTCATCGTTCTGTTTTGCTGTTGCAAGCAATTGTGGCTTGTAACAGATGCTTCTCCCAATGGTGCTTTTTCAAGAGGCAATGTGACTTTCTGGTTTTTCTTTGAAGAGGTTTTGCTTCTCATTCAAGAAGCTTCTTCAGCTCTGAGAAGCGAAACATTTTCAAAGAAAAACCAGAAAGTCCAGTTGCCGCTTGAAAAAGCAGCTTTGGGACAACCATGACTTGGATGTCTGAGAATCTCCATAGAAACAGATGCCTATGTTCTGTGTTATGGTTGCACCAAAATATGCCAAAATTAATAGCCATTCTTGCTATGACTGAAATACTGCAGGTGCTACCGATATAATTGAGAAAAAGAAAGCTTAGATCAGATCTTGTGGAGTTGATGAAAACATGCAGAAAAATTAAAGAGATAAGATAGTGCGAAACAGTGTCACATCTAGTTTACAGGAAGTCCTCCACTTATAGTACATCTACAACTGGGACCAGAAATTTAGTTGATAAGCAAGGTCAGGGTGTCAAACTCAGGGACCCAGGGACCACTCTGGAAACAGCAAAGGACCGGCCTGTATTGCCTCTGCCAGCAAAAACGGAGCTTGGGAGGGCTGCGTGCAGCTCTGTTTTTGCTGGCAAAGGGTTGCAGGATGCCGTTGCAGCCAAAAATGGAGTTTGGGAGCCCATTTTCGCTGGCAGAGCACTCAGCCCACCCCCGACATGAGTGACTTCGAGCTGGCCACGCCTACTCCAGCCACCCGCACCCTAGCCCCCCGAAATCAGACAGAACCCTGATGTGGCCCTCAATGAAATCAAGTTTGACACCCCTGAGCAAGGTGGTTCTTAAGTGACTCACACCCAATTTTATGACCTTTTTTCCATGGCTATTAGTGTTAAGCTATTCACTGCAGTTGTTAAATGAATCACACAATCATTAAGCAAGTCCAACTTCCCCCATTGAGTTTGCTTGTTGGAAGTTGGCTGGGAAGGTCACAAATGGTGATTACATGACCCCAGGACATGCCAACCATCATAAATGCTAGTTAACAGAGCCCAAATTTTGATCACATGGGGATGCTGTAACACGCAGGGCGTGTCAAATTTTTCAACTTACAATTTCCAAACATTAGGGGTGCTAAAAAGTTGTGAACTGCCTTGGGGATCGTAAAGATATTTTGGTTACTTTAATATAATGTAGATGTGCTTGGTAAGTAACTACATAAATATCACAGCTTTTAAACATTTTGTTTGTTTCTTTTGACAAGTCTTAAGTGCAAGTAAATGATCGAATTGATCTGGGCAAGCCATAAGGAGAGAAACAATGAATTCTTCCTAAATCCAATCAGCCTGTAGTTCACAACTTGCATTTATCAACATGCTGTGGCTATGTCTTATAGCAGGGGTGTCAAACTCGATTTCTTTGAGGGCCACATCAGGGTTGTGTTTGACCTCGGGGTGGGTGGGTGCAGTGAGCGTGGCCAGCTTGACATCACTTGTGTCGGGGGCACCTGTGGTGGCCCGAGATCTCTGCCAGTGAAAATGGGCTCCTGAGCTTGGTTTTCAGCTGCAACAGCCTCCTGCAACCCTCTGCCAGCGAAAACAGAGCTAGTTTTCTCTGACAGAGGCACCAAGGGCCAGTCCTTCGTTGTTTCCAGGCAGCCGCACGGCTGCATCTAAGCACCCTGCAGGCCAGATCCAGGCCCTGAGCCTTGAGTTTGACACCCCTTTCTTACAGCAATGCAATTATTAAGACTTGTTGCACAGTCAGCCAGATGTTTAAGCTGAATTTGGCATTTTTATTCACCTATTATTATTATTGGTAATTCATGATTAAATTCACAAATTCTGTTGGAAGCATAATAATTCAAATCCTAACCGATGTCCTAACCAGGGGTGGGTTCTACTTACCTTTACTACCGGTTCGCATTGCTCCCGCACGCTTGCTTCACTCGTGCATGCGCACGCTCTTCTGCACATGCACAGATCACGTATGATGACATCCGGGTCAGTGGGCAGAGCCTCCTGCCGGTTTTACTACCAGTTCTTGCAAACCGGCCCAAACCAGGGGCAACCCACCACTGGTCGTAACCTATTAACGTAACATCTGAAAATACAGGCAGTTCCTAACAGAATGTCTTTTTTGTAGAATTATGGTATTCAGGTCCAATGTGTTCAAAATTTCCAAATATCGAAGGAGTCCTTTAGGTATTTCTCTGAAGGCTGCAATCATGATTGGTATAACAGTGCATTTCTTTTCTATAAGCATTCAATTGTGTGAATAATTCACACAAGAATATACAACAAAATTGAGGAATGTCTAAGTAACACACAATTTGGTTTCAGAAACAATCTTGGTACACGAGATGCCCTATTCAGCATTCAAGTTCTTGTACAGCACTGTACAGATGTCCATCACATGTGCTTCATCGATTTTGAAAAAGCATTTGATAAAATAAGACACAGCAAACTCCGGGTGCCGTCAGCTAGACAGTGTCGGCTGGCGACCCCCAGGGGTAGAGCTTTCTCTGTGGGCGCACCCACCCTTTGGAATCAACTTCCCCTGGGGCTCCAGTTGGCTCCTGACCTTCGCACCTTCCGCCACGAATTAAAAACATGGTTGTTTACATTGCCCAGCCTGGACTGAGTAGGTTTTTAGATTTGGGGTTTTTTAATATAAATTATATATTATGTATTTTATATTTTTAACTTGTTGTTTTATTGTTGTGAGCCGCCCTGAGTCCTCGGAGATAGGGCAGCATATAAATTTTATTAAATAAAATAAAATAAATAAATAAACTATTACAAATCCTGAAACAAGTGGGACTAGATGACAAAGACATCTGAATCATAAAGAATCTATATTGGCATCAGGTAGCAAATGTGAGACTAAGCCAAAAATACTCAGATGATGCAGAAATACGAAGAAGGGTCAGACAGGGCTGTATTCTGTCTCCGCTGTTATTTAATATCTACTCTGAGTCAATTTTCAACGAAGCACTGGAAAACATTGATGCCGGCCTCAAAGTAAATGGTGTTCAGATCAACAGTTTAAGATATGCTGATGATAAAGTTCTGCTTGCCAGTAAGCATGAAGATTGTCAGCTCCTCATCAACAGTCTCAGAAATATCTGAAAAATATGGCTTGAAACTTAACACCTCAAAAACCAAGATCATGGTGGTCAGCAAACAACCCATTAATTTACCACTGATAAATTCAGAAGGAATACCATTAGAAAAAGTTGAAAGGATCACGTACCTCAGTTTTAATTTACATGAAAGCTGGGACATGATCAGTGAAGTTAAGACAAGGATAGAGAAAGCTCGAACAGCATTCTTCAAAGTGAAAAAGGTCTTCTGCAGTTACGACATAAGCCTAAAACAGAAAATCAGGCTTATCAGATGTTACATTTTTTCTATACTGCTCTACCGAGTAGAGAGTTGGTTTCTGACAAAAAACCACTTGAAGAAACTAGAAACATTTGAAATGTGGATTTACAGACAACTGTTACGTAATAAGCTGGGTTAACAAAATCACAAATGAGGAGGTGACAAGCCACCTGGGAAAGCAAAGGGAAATAATCAAAGCCATTAAAAAACAAAAGTTAGAATATTTTGGACATGTGATACGACACCCAGAAAAATACGGCATCCTTCACTTAATCTTTCAGGGAAAGATTGAAGACAAATGAGGTCCAGGCAGAAGAAGAACATCATGGCTTCAAAACCTAAGGGGCTGGTTTGGACAAAACTCAGCAGCACTTTTTCATACGGCTGTTGACAAAAATAGGATTGCCAACATGATTGCCAGTGTCCGATGACGGATATGGCAGAAGAAGAAGAAGAAGAAGAAGAAGAAGAAGAAGAAGAAGAAGAAGAAGAAGAAGAAGAAGAAGAAGAAGAAGAAGAAGAAGAAGAAGAAGAAGAAGAAGAAGAAGAAGCAGCAGCATTCAACTTCAATCCACAAGTCTTGGTAATTTTATTTTTTTTTTCCAAATTACTTTTTTTCCCTCAATCCTAGCATCATTCGTTATAAGTGACATCAATGAATCAGGCTTTGTTTTCAATAACTTGTATAGGCATGTTATGAACAAGGAGCCTGTCTTTTTGGATCTTAAAATCCATAAGAGCTCATCCATTTTTCAAAAACCTCTCAACATGATGGTCCCAGTGGTTCTTGCTATATTCAAATCCAAATTGTGGGAACTTGGGTCATGATGCTTCTTGTAATCAGTTTATGTAATTTGGGTGCAGCACTGTTCGGATGGTTAGTTGTTTCACCCTTTTTACCACAAAGGCGACATTTGCCTTTGTTTCTTACATGCTCAATGTTCACTTTCATGGAATTAGTCAATAGAGCTTGTCCTTGAGCTGCGAAAACAACCCCTTCAGTTTCTTTCTTTTACACTGATATTAACCAACCTCTTATGCACGTTTTATTGACTTTTCAGTGTATTGATCATCCATTGGCTTGTCCTTCCACTTAACAAATTGGTTATCAATTGTTTCATTTCTATATTCAACCTTGATTGAATTGATTCTATATTCAGCAATGACTGAAGTGATTGAAGTAAGCCATACAGAAAGAAGCAGAATAAATTCTGCCTAAATCTAGAGTTCTACTCCTTTAAGCAGCCTGTGTAGTAGATCCAAGCCTGCATCCCTTCCCTGTGACTCTTATTTTTTCCTCGCATTATACACAATTAGAGCTATCATTGTGCTAGAAAAGGAGAAAAGCCTGACTCCATTTTTGCCTCTGTCATGCATAATCTTATCTCATATCCCAACCTTCCCTTATCTTTAAATTAGAAGGTTTAATCTTTCTTGGAATTAAAAATATAAAAATACTATAGTTACTATACACTTTTCTGTATCTTTCCCAGCTCTGCTAGATATTTTTTTCATAATTAGTCATTGCTTTATTTCTGGGTTGTTTAGCCAAAGGCTGACATGTCAGTTAACCACCATTACTTACTCTGAGATAGTTTGTTCCTCAGATACTTTAGTTTTTCATGAAGAATCACTGGAAAATCCTTCTCCAATGTTCAAGAGTTTCCTGGATCAAGTCACTGATACTTTCCCTATTCAGCTATATACTAGATTCAACTAATATTAGAATTCTAGGGCAGAGCAAGATATTTTGAGCTAACTTTCTTTGACTCCAATAGTGCCTATGAGTCAGAAATCTCCAGTTGGCTCACACATCACAATATACAGTAGAATACAATTTCTGCAATGTAATTACAGAAGAGCATGTAATATTAGCTATAGCTAATGCAATTACAACATAACGGCATAATAACATATAATATTAACAATAGCATGGCTTAATATGAGTTGATCTGCATAACATGCTAAGACAGTAGTTTGGTTTTGAACATCAATGCTATATCACAAATTCCTCAATTCCATTTTAGCTTAGATTTAGAGCATTGGAAAAAGACAGCCAGTCATTTCTGAAGTAGACTGTCAAAAAGGCCCAGTCTTAATCTTTTTTTCTGAGCAATTCTGCAACCCTATTTTGGGAGCCGTATTAGCTGTCTTAATCCCTGATTTATTTCTGGGAGAAAAGCTAATTTCTGATGCTCCCTCATATCCTTCAATAGCCCCTACTTTCTTTGCATAGAACCCCTCAGGAAGGAAATGTCTATGGAGATTATTCATCATCCATGGTGATTGTCTCAGTTGAACTGAAGAAACTTCTTGAATGAGAAGCAAAACATTTTCAAGGAAAAAAACAAGAAAAACCAATTGACTTTTGAAAAGCATCTTTGGGGACACTCAAGGTAATCTGTCTGAAATTTGTTAAAGATAATCTGCACCATTTGGATTGCTTCTTCTAAACATTTCATCTCACTCTATTTCAACTTGAAAAAGTTATGGTATTACATCTCTGATTATGAAGGAACGGGAGGGAGAAAAAACATTTAAGAATAACTATTACAATCCAAGATATCTGTTTCTTTCTATTTAACACAGAGTGACTATATACCTCAGGGTGGGAAATTAATCTATGGATCTTCAACCGAGCAACCTCTCCTCCATGTATTCCCTTATTCAGAAGGTCTATTTCCTTCTCTCTTTCCAAAGAACTTACTCACAGAGATTCACATCCTGGAATGACTGGTCATAAGAGCAAGGAGCTGCTTGAAGAGATCACCTGCCTGTATGTTTTCAGCACAATCATCTTCCTTCCTGCTGTTTAAAATTTAAAGCTGAAGAAAACCACACTCCACCTCCTATGATACCAACCACATCTCACAAGTCATCTCAGTATTTGCACAGCTTCACGCTGCCAAGTGAGTTATATTTTTCAAAACATGTTCTGTAAACTATTCACTGGTGGGGGACGGTAAAAGATCTCCAGGTTGAAACTCTGCAATGGCATCCAGTTAAAACCATTCTGTTAATAGGGAATGATTCTTTCTTCAAGAGGAACCTTAAGAGTCACACAAGCTTTTCTAGATGATTTACAAACCCTCATCCTAGACAGGAATCTATCTTCAAATATTCAGTGGCTGAATTTGCACAACCTGGTTTCTAAACCCAATGTTATGCTAAATCCACCAAGTCTGATGTGGGCATAGGGGGATGCCACAATGTGCATGACACAACTCTGCCTCTTTTGTATGTCTTATGTGATTGTCAGGTGCAAAGGAGCAGGATAAGGGGTGAAATCCAGCAGGTTCTGACAGGTTCTGGAGAACCGGTAGCAGAAATTTTGAGCAGTTCGGAGAACCAGCAGTGGAAATTTTGAGTAGTTCAGAGAACCAGCAAATACTTCCTCTGACTGGCCCCAGAGTGGGGTGGGAATGGAGATTTTGCAATATCCTTCCCCCAGGAGTGGGGAGGGAATGGGGATTTTGCCGTATCCTTCCCCTGGAGTGGGGTAGGAATGGAGATTTTGCAGTATCCTTTCCCTGCCATTCCCACCAAGCCACGCCCACAGAACCGGTAGTAAAAAAAATTAGATTTCACCACTGAGCAGGACTATACATTAAATTGCAATTCAGAAAGATTTACCGCTTAAACTTATACACAAGAATCTAGTCAACTCTAGTTCACATCTGAATTGGTGCCAGATAAGGGTCAGTGGAATTCAAGAAAGGCTGGATTTGAATAGTTTGTGGCAATGTAAAGGTTCTAAGTTGATGATACATTTAACTCTGACACGTAGCTCTGCCTCCACTTCTCCTATAGTCATTATTTGTAAGCACACAAGGGGCAGAATTTGCAACGTGACTTTATGATGCATTTTAGTCGTTTTGATGAAATTTCAAATCACCTATGAATCACGTATTAACTAAGGTGAAAATTAACTATGCTTAACACGTTAGACAAATACAGCATGACACATGTAAACGTACTGTTTTTAAATAACTTTATTAGATTTTAAAATCAAGAGTTAAAAACTAACAAGAGCAAATTATAAAGGTGGGATATAAAATAAATATAGAAGATAGACAAAAAAAAGAATGAAAACAAAAGCAAAAGGCAGAAATAAAAAAATACAAAGAAGTGACGTTTTTATTTTTCAACAGATATAAATGTACATTAACATTCAAAGTTTACAAGTTTATTCATTTTTCTATTATCTATTATTATTTCTAATTGTCAAAACCATATATCATAATATTATTTTCTGTTTCACAGAGGAAACTTACACAATTAAATGTATTACGAGAATGCAGCCATTATGCATTTGCTTAAAAGAGGATGTTCTCCGTTCACTTTCCATAGCATACTGTACTTTTGCCAGCAAACCGTTCCAAAGAAATCAGTTTGAGACATCAATCTACCTCATGGGTGGATAAAATGCAATGGGGCCTAAACAGCTAGAAATTAACTCAAGAACCTCAGAAAGATACTGATTTGCAGCATCTAATACATCACACCATCTCCCCGAACAATAGTTGCAACAACCATATGAATTTCTTAAATATTCTTATTAAGCTGTGAAATTTTCACCAACCTGTAAAAAAAAATATTTTCTTAAAATTTTAAAAAGGAAGTGTTTTTCCTCTTGTTATTGTTATTTAAACAACTGTCTCTTCCTTCTGCCTATAGGGATTGAATGCAAGCAGAGCGGTTTTTCAGAATCAACATTAAAGCAATTTACTATTAAAGCGCGAACTAAAAGATCCAGCCATAATTGTAATAGTCAGAAAAAGCAAATTTAAAATACACAGAATATTCAAAAAGCAAAACTATTTCCTGTCAAACTTGAGATATAGAATTTATTTATTATCTTATTCAAAGGGCATCCAAGATGTGGCCAGATGACAATAGGGACCTTGAAGTCATATTTCTCATAATCAAAAGCTACTAGATTTGGGCTGCAAAAATCTATAGCTTGCTAAACGGTAACAAAAGTATAGTGGCCCTACTATAGCCTGGTCTCCACCCATTTTAGGGGAAAACTCTCATTCATGAAAATTGTAAGCAATGCAGTAGGAAAAAAAAATAACATACTATGATCAAAAACATAGTCTGAATTACTATCCCTGAAACTTTGGACCAACTGAAGTTTTTGGACTATTCTGGACTAATAGCAGTCCAAGATATAAATATATACAAAGTTAGGATACATTATAAGAACATGGACAATTGTGGCCAATCCATCTCACTCCAGGTCACTAATTTTATCAGCGGAAAATGTTGCTACATAAGGAGTTGCAGGAGACATGAGGATCCTTAGCCCGTTTGAAAGCAGCTTGATGCCTCTGTGCTGCAAAGCTGAGTTGATACAGAGTATATTCACAGCTGAAGCTGTGGTGTAGTTGAAACTATTTCAGAGCTATGGTTTTCTTATCTACAACCTATATGAAGCCGCTGGGGGAGATCATCCGTGGTTTTGGAGTGAGGTATCATCAGTACGCTGATGATACTCAACTTTTTATATCCACCCCGAAACAGCCCAGTGATGCCCTTGACGTGATGTCCTGTGCCTGGAAGTGGTGTGGCTCTGGATGGGGAGGAACAGGCTTCAGCTCAACCCCGCCAAGACGGAGTGGCTGTGGGTACCGGCATCTCGGTTCCAATGGAATATTCCATCGTTGGTCATAGGGCGTAAGGTGCCCCCTGTTGAAAGGGCGCGCAATTTAGGCATCCTCCTGGATTCACGGTTGACTTTGGAAGACCATGTTGCGACCGTGACATGGGGGGCATTTGCACAGATTCGTATGGTGCACCAATTGCACCCCAACCTGGACAGTGATGTACAGTCACTCATGACTGTACAGTCACTCATGCGCTCGTGACCTCCCGGATCGACTACTGCAACGCTCTCTACATGGGGCTGCCCATGAAGACCACTCGGAGGCTTCAGCTGGTGCAGAATGCGGCCGCGCGGGTAGTGATGGGAGTGTCCCAACACTCTCATGTTACACCCCTCCTGCACGACCTGCATTGGCTACCGGTTGCCCTCCGGGTGAGATTCAAGGTGCTGGTTATCACCTATAAAGCCCTACATGGCTTAGGCCCGGAGTACCTGATGGACCATCTGCGGCCAGCGACAGCTCCCCATTGCCCAGTGCGTTCCCACAGGGAGGGCCTCCTTGGAGTGCCGTCGGCCAGGCAGTGTCGTCTGGCGACTCCTAGGGAATGAGCTTTCTCTGTGGGCGCATCTACCTTCTGGAATCAACTCCCCCTGGAGCTCCGGGTGGCCTCTGACCTGCGCTCTTTCCGCTGTGACCTTAAGACATGGTTATTTCGTCAGGCCGGATTGGACTGAAGGGGATTTTAAGGGGAGTTTTAATGGTTTTTAACATTTAATATTGATTTTATCTGTTTTATTGCTATGAGCCGCCCTGAGTCCTTTCTGGAGAGAGGGCGGCATATAAGCTTAATTAATTAATAAAACCATTCTGCATCACCTTTCCTCCCCAGCCCTGAACTTTTGATTATCCTGTAAGCTTGATTCTCACTTTGAAACCTAGATGTGAAATGTCAAGCTGCTTGGTTTCCTTTGCCTTCTCTTTTTTATATATATACAGGACAGGGGTGGGTTCTGCTTACCTTTACTACCGGTTTGCGCATGCACAGAAGCGATTTGATGACATTGGGGTCGGTGGGCGGAGCCTCCTGCTGGTTTTACTACCGGTTCTATAGAACCAGTGCGAACCGGGGGCAACAAGGAGGCACAAGGAGGTTTTTATTCTAGAGAACCTGCAGTTTGGAGTGGGTCTGTAGTTATCAACCCTTTGAGGCAGACCAGATCAAGAAGCAGACACTGCAGGAAGTAATAATGCTACTTTATTGTTGTAGGATATATTAACAGGGAGAGCCAGTTTGATTGTAGTGGTTAAGGTTAAGAAATCAGGGGAGAATGAATTGTAGTCTTGCCAACTGTGTGACTTGGGGCTAGTAACTCTCTCTCAGCCCTAGGAAGCAATGGTAAACCATGTCTGAAAAATCCTGCCATGAAAACTGCAAGACTTCTCCAGAGCAAGACCCAATTGAACAGAAAAAATATATATTAAAAGAATTTTAAAAGCCTGCCCTTTTTAAGGACCAATAGGTCAAGGCAGGGCTGTTCTCTGTCTCACACCTTCTATTTTCTCAGGGCTAATAAGGTTCCTTCTCTGGCAACTCTTTCTCCAGGACACAGATTTCTCTAAGATGATTTTCATCTCTTCTCCTCAGCTCAGTTTCACAGGAAGTGAAGACACTACTGTCTTCACTCATCTTCAAATTGCATTTAGGAAGTGAAAATGGAGCCAGGGTAGAAGGTCCTTTGATTTAGTCAAGACTGGAAATTACCATTACCAACATTACCAGAACTCATAGAAGAGGGAGAGTATTAAGGGTGCATGAAGTTTAGATCTGCTTTATACTGCTTTGGTAAGATCACATTTGGAATAGTGTGTCCATTTTGGGCACCATAATATGAAAACAGTATTGCAATTCTGGAAAGAGTGCAGAGAAGAGCAATGAAGATAGTTGCTCTAAAACATCCAATGAATGGTTGCAGGAAGAAAGTATATTTAGTCTAATGAAGAGAAGGACTGGAGTGACATGGTAGTAGTCTTCCAATATTTGAGAGGCAGTCACAAAGAGGGGAACAATCTACGCTCCAAACCACCTGAGTGCAGGACAGGAAGTTAATGGATAGAAGCTTATCAAAGGGAGATCCAAACTGGAACTAAGAAGAAATTTCCTTTCAAGAAAACAATTAATCAGTGCAACAGCTTGCCTCCATAAGTTATGGGTGCTCCATCACTGGAGATTTTTAACAAGAGATTGGACAGCTATTTGCCTGGAACAGTATAGAGCAGTGATGGCTAACCTTTTTGCTATCGCGTGCCAGGAAGGGGGGGGCGGAGGAGGTTCGCGTGCACGTGTGACCACACCCATAATTCTATGCACCCCGCCCCGTGCATGCGACCCCCCTTCCCCCCTCTCCTAGCACACGATGGCCCGGTAGGCCCGTTTTTCTTTCTCACCTGGCTCCAGATCCTCTCTATGCATCTGGGGAGGGTGAAAACAGCCTTCCCCACAGGCCCGAAACGGCCCATTTCCCAACTTCTGGTTGGACAGGAAGTGACTTTTTTGCTGTCCCCAGCCTCCAGAGACTCCGACGCATGTGCACCGGAGCTGAGCTGGCGTGCCAGGCAACATGGCTCCACATGCTGCCTGTGGCATGCTTGCCATAGGTTCGCCAACACGGGTATAGAGTCTCCTGCTTAAGCAGGAGGTTGAACTAGAAGACCTCCAAGGTCCCTTCCAACTCTGGTATTCTGTATTCAGATCTGGACATTCCTTTTAGACATCTCTTATAGAGGCCAACATAGAATGCAAGCAACATTATTAACATCTTTTGCATGTATAATTTTTAAATGATTTTTACCCGTAAATCATTTTTTTACATGATTTACAGGTGCACGTGAAGAGCATGCATGAAGAGAGCCGGTAGTAAAGCTGGTTGGAACCCACCACTGAACTGAACCAAATGGATATTTGGTTGGACAGTGGCATATAAATTTAATAAATATATAAAAAAACAATGCAAAGCAAAGGAATGTTAGTAACAAGGAAAGGGGGTAGATGGAGATGAAGAAAGCTATAGGAGATAAGAAGGGAGAAACCAGGCAGATAACAAGAATAGATATATCAGACAGAATAACACACGAACTCTGATATTCTTAATATAAACTTTGTGTTTGTAGTCCCACCTTAATTACTCACTACCTCTGACTTTTGATCTGCATAAATCTACAGAAGTTGCATTCCATCTCCCTTAGGATTGCTGGTGCAGCCTCATAATAAACATGACTTGTATTCTATTCAACTTCTATGAAATGGATGCTCGGGTCTCAATGATTAAACAAGCCCACAAAAGGGATTTTTCTTCTAAAATCTATACCATGATAACTATCTACAGTACCCCATGTCTTACAAGCAAAAGCAAAATGGTTTCTTACTTCTATGAAGTTTTTGAACTACATTTACAAACAAGTAAACTCTTCTAGAAAAGATGTTTCTAGTGCCTATCTTTAAAAATCCTAGTGAACACTAGATGACAGTAAGGAGATACCAAAAATTCTCTGCTGCCATCAAATGGTTATACAGATTTATTACTGTAAAAGCTATTTGGTCTTTCTGGACTATCTCTGCTACTTTGCCAGTCATTTCACTACACCAATGTTTCTTAACCTTAGCGGCTTTAAGATATGTGGACTTCAACTCTCAGAATTCCCCAGCCAGCATGGGAATTCTGGGAGTTTAAGTCCACATATCTTAAAGTTGCTGAAGTTGGGAAATACTGCACTGCCCCTTTTGGATGTCACCACAGAAAGCTTTTTTAAAGAAAAGAAATGGTGGCAAAACCAAATTGGCTGACGTATGGTAAAATTTTATCTTTTAATTCTGGTGACCCAATACTAAAGCCAAGGGAAGAACTTGAATCAGAAGGTTATGCTTGCCATTGATTTACTTATCAGCAACTGAAAGAGGTTCAAATTGGATAAAAAGTTATGGTTATGCTATGGATTTGACTTTGTTAAAAATGAATTGGAACTTTCATTATGTGGCAACGATGAACTTATTATTGCTAAGATTTACAAAACGTTATTGAAATTGAATTTGGAATAGGAACATGTAAAAACATTTTATGATTCAGTGGGAATTTTTGATATAATATGATGCTTGAACAATGAGAAAATATGTGGACGAAGGGTTTAAAATTTACATTAAATTATAATCTAAAAGAGAATTTCTATAAGATGATGTATCATTGGTATTTAACACTAGATAAGTTATCTAAGATGTATAAAGGCATGTCAAATGAATGTTGGAAATGTAAAAATAAAGAAGGGACTTTTTATCATTTATGATGGACATGTGATAAAGCAAAAAAAATTTCTGGAGTATGATTCATATTTTAATACAGAAAATGGAGATAAAAACGAAACCAGAACTTTTCTTTTTGGGTCTAATGGAAAAAGAATTGGAGAAAAAAATGGAATTTTGTTACTATATATGTTGACAGCAGCAAGACTATTGTATGTGCAAAAATGGAAGGCCACTTCGATTCCTACCATGGAAGAATGGTTGCAGAAGTTGATGGAGTTCATGAAATGGCAAAACTGACTACTTTGATTAAAGAAAAGAACATAAATACTTTTGATTCCACATGGAAACCGCTTCTGAACTTCGTGCTTGATATAGAAAAGAATGAAACTCTGACTTTGGGTTTTACAGATTAGACTGATAGATCTTTATGGAAATGACTTGTTCATAGTATTATAGAAAAGCAAAACGCTGTGATTTGATGCCTTATTTTACTCTAACAGAGTCAGAAGTCAATGCTTCTTTTTCTTCCCCCCCACCATCTTTCCTCACTTCCTTTCCCCTCCCTCCTCAGTGCTTTTCTATTTACTTTTGTATTTTGTATTTAATAATACTCTACAACTTAACAAAAATGTTTTTTTAAAGAGAGAAATACTGCACTACCGTACATCAATAGCTCAAGCAATCCATGTGGAGATGCATGCTGCTTTCAGATGTATCTATCATCTCTTCTGTTGCAATATAAAACGGATTGTCTCACCTTACTTCAGACCCTGTTCAGAATTTTTGCCTTGTGGGGGCAATTCAGGACTTGGAAGCCTGGCAGTGTCACACAACCCCTTTGTGCCAAGTCAGCCTGTGTGCCACGGTTCATGCGCCACACCAGGTTCTTCTCAAAGAGCAATGGATGGTAAGCACCCAGTGTGCAGGCATCATCAGAGAAATCCTGGTAATAGTGGCACAGATGGGATTGCCGTTGAGATGGTAGGAATTCATACACATGGACAAGTTCGCATAAGGACATCATTAGCACTGTTCCTAAAGATTGAGCAGAGAATGAGAGAGATAAGGAAATAAAGTGACTAGTACACAAGGAACTCCAGGGCTGGGAACTTCATTGCCAAGATAAGAAAAGAGTTCTGTCAGTTATGGCAGTCTCTTTATCTGGTTTGAAATATTGATGAGAGATCCTGTGAGCATATGCAGAATGACTCTTTCATTGGCTAAAGAGGCAGCTGTAGAATCCAGTGCTTATTAAAAAGATGAATCCAAGGTTATCCCCTGCAAGCTCCAGTCTTTTTGTTGATATGTACAATATCATGACCAATATACAAAAGGGATGCTGTAGGGTGTTGCACAGAGATGGGTTTCAGCAGGTTCTGACCAGTTCTGGAGAACCAGTAATGGAAATTTTGAGTAGTTCGGAGAACCAGTAGTAAAAATTCTGACTGGCCCCGCCCCCATCTATTCTCTGCCTCCCGAGTCCCAGCTGATCGGGAGGAAATGGGGATTTTGCAGTAACCTTTCCATGGATTGGGGAGGGAATGGAGTTTTTACAGTATCCTTCTCCTGCCACGCCCACCAAGCCACGCCCACAGAACCGGTAGTAAAAAAAATTGAAACCCACCACTGCTGTGGCACCAACATGATGCTGCTTTCACCATTTGAATCCTATCCCATGCTGTTCTGCCCCAGCTACAGACCCCAAAGAACGCAGCATACACAAAGTCTGTTCAAACCTTAATTTACTGAATAAACCAGTCTTTTACAACAATGGCTGTTAATTAATTGCATTAACAGCTGCCAAGAATTCAAAGAATAATAACTGAAAACTTACTATGATTGGCAGAATGCCCAGAAGCAATTTGCAGGAAGCTGATAAGATAAGCAAGAC
This sequence comes from Arizona elegans, assembly GCA_022577455.1. NCBI lineage: Eukaryota > Metazoa > Chordata > Lepidosauria > Squamata > Colubridae > Arizona > Arizona elegans. The sequence continues at coordinate 314,985,851 of JAKOOJ010000001.1, read as the reverse complement.
AAGACACGAAGGTATTTGAATGAAGTTGTTCCCTGAAAATTGCTTCAGTCGGCGTTCCTCCTTAAATAGGCTAAGGGAGTGGCCAATTAGCCTCAAGCCCTATTCTCGAGGACACCTCCTCCTGAGGAGCCACTCCTGCCTTTTGGCAGCTCTGCGTGTCTGTGCATCGAGAATAGGCTCCTCCTCTTCATCCTCTTCACTTAAGGGAGCTTCTGGAGGTTCTGAAGGCCCTGGCTGAATTCCCACCTCTGGCACCACATCTTCTCCAGCCTCCTCATTATCCGACTCGAGTGCCAGCTGCACAGGCTACTGGCGCAGCACCACACCAGCCTCCTCACTGTCTGAATCAGCTACTAGCTGCACAGGCTGCGTACGGGCCACAACACATGCTGATGCCTCTGATTAGCTTAGTGCACACAGTGTGCTGGACTAGATCAAAAGTGGGTTAGATTCAGCTACATGTGGAATCTAGCAATAGAGGTGAATTACTATATAAAGTTAATTTGTTTGGATATAATTAAGGCCAGCAGATCTTAGCAATTAAAAATCCTTGCAACCTCTAGATGGCAGCAAAAATATAAAAGTTGTCTCTGTTTGCTGCCTCTAATGGTCATCTGGATTTTTGCAATTTGAATCTGGTAATCTTAGACTGGCATATTATGTAAATATAGCAACTGTGTTTTGTTAACCCAGATATAAAGTATTATGTGAACTCAGAATAACAGAGTTGGAAATGGTCTTCTAGTCCAACCCCCTGGGACCCCCATCAGGAAATCCTATACCTCCAGTGATGGAGAACCCACAACTTCTGAAGGCAAGTCATTCCACTGGTTAATTGTTCTCACTGTTAGGAAATTTCTCCTTAGTTCTAGGTGGCTTCTCTCTTTGATTAGTTTCCATCCATTGTTTCTTGTCTTGCCTTCTGGTGCTTTGGAAAGTAGGTTGACTCCCTCTTCTTTGTGGCAGCCCCTCAAATACTGGAACACTGCTATCATGTCATCCCTGGTCCTCCTTTTCATTACATTAGACATACCCATTTCAACTACTGTCATTAAATAATTTCAGGTTTACCCCCAATTTCCCCCAAATTGTAATTAGCAGAAAAAGTTTCTTGGGACTAAGGAAGGAATGCCTTCCATTTGAGCCACACAATCTCACTCTAGGAAGTCAATAGGACAAGCCTCTTGGCGGTTACACAATCTGGTTTTCGGTTCAGTAAGTTTGATCAAAATGAAGCATGGGACAAGGAATGCAAAATAATAACTTTATGGCCACACGTATAAAGAGAGCGATTATTTTGAAACAGCAAGTGTAGAAAGCCGTTGCAAGCAAATACAAAGGATGTAGCAGTTGGGGCTACAGAGAATAGGATAGGTTGAAGAATTTCCTTTCTTACTTACCCAGCAGGCCTGAAGATGGAGGATTGCGCTGCACTTGCTCATCTGCCCCTTCCTGCACCAGCTCCCAGAGCTCCCACTGTAGCCGTGGATGCAATAGATGGAATAGCTGCCAAGGTCTTTTGGCCCGCAAGGTACGGAAGGGTTCAAAGAGGGGATAATCAGGAGACTTGTACCACTGGGAATGAAAAAGACAAATCTCTCAGGATAGGATAGACTAGACTAGGAAGTAAAAAGAAAAAGGAACATACTACCATATGTGATGGTCCTGTCCTGAGGTTCGAAAATATTGGCTAAAAATTAAAGATTGGCTACAGGAAATTACCAACAAACAATTAGACTTAGAACTGGAACTCTTCCTATTAACTGCTGCCAGGATTGCCTATGCTCAATGTTGGAAACAGCCATGTACACCTGCAGAGAAACTGTTCATACAAAAGATCATGAACTGTGCAGAAATGGACAAATTAACTGAGTTAATTTGATAAAGTTTAAAGTTTGAGTTTAAAAGATAGAGACATCGATATTTTACAATGTGTGGGAACAGTGGTATAACTGGATAGAATGGAGATAGATTGAAGATAGATAGTTATTAAGTACAAGTAATTGATAAAATAAGAATGTAAATATGCACAATTTAAGTTTTGTAAATAATGCACGAATTATTGTCACAAGAAAAACACTGTTGTTGAATGAAATAATTTTTTATGTTTTTAATGTAATAAAAGTTTATTACATTATTTTTATAAAAATAAGTGTTTATAAAAAAAAGAATCATAAGGTACAACACTTAATGATAGTCCTAGGGAACAAATAAGCAATCAAATCATATTAGGAAACAGTCAATATAAATCTTAAGGATACCAGCAACAAGGTTACAGTCATACAGTCATAAGTGGGAGGAGATGGGTGATAGGAACGATGAGAAGATTATCACTGCCTAGCCAACCCCACAGACCAAAGTTATGCTTCATCTCCAAGTTTCCCCAAATTCAGTAGAGAGTTTCAGCAGCTCATAACAATGTAATGGCTGCAAGTGCACCACACTATTAAACTAGTTACTGAATTAACTGAATTTCTTGGTGGGTTTACTTATTACCACAGTTGAGCTCAACATTTCCATTGCTAAGCAAGACAATTGTTTTTTTAACAGTTTATTTATACATTTTCTCTTTACATACATAAGTGTTTTGTGAACAACATATTGTCTGGATCAATTTGCCTAGATAATAGTACTTTTCCAGTTCCTAATTTCTACCTCTATTACCCAACCATTGTTAAAACAAGTCCCGTGTTTGAAAATATTCTGCATCTTCTTTTTTTTTTGATGTTTAATGTCAATCTATCCATTTCTGCACAGTATTTTTTTAATTACATCTTCTTCTGTAGGTGTTTCTTCATTTTTCCAGTGCTGTGCAAATACAATTCTTTGCTGCTGTCAAAACATGCAATATTAAATATATATTCCCTTTATCATACTTTTCTGATACTATACCTAACAGAAATATTTCTGGTTTATAATCTATATGCTGCTTTAACATTTTTTCTAACCATGTATGTATTTTTGTCCAATTTGTTTTTTGCTTTTGCACATGTCTACCACGTGTGGTAATACGTGCCCAGTAAGCAAGACAATTGTTAAAGTGAATTTTGAGCCCTTTCATGACCGTTGTTAAGTGAATCACTGCAGTTGTTAACTTAGTAACACGGTTGTTATGTAAATAGGTTTGTTTGGCGGGAAGTTCGAATTAACTGACCCTCAGCTGATTGGCTGACCACCACAGCTGCAAGGTATATAAAGGGAGCTGGCTCCCCAGGTCAGTTGCTGGAGTCTCACCCTATAATAAAGAGCTGTTGTCACTCACTACTCTGGCTTGCTGCATCCTCATTCACCCAACTTAACATTGGCGACGAAGGTGGGATTTTGAGGCCAGAAGCAGAAGAGAGCTGAAGCCACACGCAAAAGAGCTGAAGCCACACGCAAAGGAGCTGAAGCCACGTTCAGAGAAGGGGACCCGATACTGCATCCGAATCCAGTCAGACGAGCGAGCGGAACACAGGAGAATCCCGAAGCGATGTCTGCCTACACCCCGCCAGCGCCTTTCGACCCCAAGGAAGAGAAGTGGGGATCCTACATGTCCCGGTTCGAGTGCTTCATGGTGGCTAACAACATGCAAGGGCTACCGGACGTTCGGAAGAAAGCCCTGTTCCTGAGTCACTGCGGGCCAAGGGTTTTCGACACAGCCGAAGCATTGTCGGAGCCGAATTCGGTCCACAACATTTCCTGGTCGACGCTACAGACCCTGCTGAAAGACCACTATGCACCAACGCCATCGAAGTACGTGCAGCGCTACGAATTCCGGCAACGGCTCCAGCAGGAGGGAGAATCGATCAGCGAGTACGTCGCTGCCCTGCGTAAGGCCGCAACCCAATGTGAGTACCGAGACCTGGATGAGATGCTCCTAGAGCAACTAATTTGCGGAGTGAGAGATAGCCGGCTTCAGAGGAGGCTGCTTGTGAGGTCAAACCTGACTCTACTCATCGCGCTAGACGAGGCCAGGGCGCAAGAGTCGTCAGTAAAGGCCACCGAGAGATTAAAGAGCTCCCACCTAACCAAAACAACGCAGAAGACGGCGCCAGTGCATCGAGAGGCCGTAAGCACCGCGAGCGAGGGGGAGTCTGAAGAAGAGGTCTACCGCACCGAGCAGTCCCGCACAGCCCGGAGGGAGCCCAGAGATGGATGCGCCAGCTGTGGAGGGTCCCACTCACGACAGAACTGTAAGTTCAGGGACGCCGTTTGCCGTTCCTGTGAGAAGAGGGGCCACATTGCTAGAGTCTGTAGGTCGAAAACACACCAGAGCTACAGACCACGTGGCCAAACGGCCCAATCCGAGACGGCGCCACACCGAAGGCCCAACAAGGATGGCGGAAACCGGAAGGGCGCGAAATTTGAAGACGCTGGGGCCTACACCATTCGCATCGCACGGACCTGCACCTCGCCTGGAGAAAAGACCTACACCACAGTCGAGATCGAGGGACGGGAGTGCCAGATGGAGATAGACACGGGATCGCCGATATCCATCATGTCTTGGGAAAACCTAAAGAGAGTCATCCCCAGCGCACACAAGCGACAGCTCCAGCCACAGCTTCGCAGACTGAAGGATTACCAAGGGAACCGCATACCCGTCGAAGGCAGAGGCGAGTTCCAAGTCCAGTACGGGGAGTTTACCGAGAAACTGCCCCTCACCATCGTCAGCGACAACCTTCGCAGCCTCCTGGGCATGGACTGGTTTAGAGCCCTAGGCATGGGATTCACCGGAGTAAGGAACGTTCGAAGCACCCTGAAGGAAGACCTGATGCAGGAGTTCCAGGACGTGTTCAACGAGAGGCTTGGCAAGTATGTGGGGACCCCGATTTCATTTAATCTAGACCCCAACATCGCACCCATCCGTTTAAAGCCCAGGCGGGTACCATTTGCCCTGAAGCCCAAAATAGACATTGAGCTGGATAAATTGATCAAACAAGGGGTGCTCGTTCCAGTCGACCACGCCAAATGGGAGACCCCAATTGTGACACCGGTCAAGCCGGACGGGTCAGTGCGCATATGTGCTGATTATAAATGCACAATTAATAAGACCCTGCAGCAGAGCGCCTATCCAGTGCCAGTCGTTCACCACTTACTGCATTCCCTGGGCCCCGGCAAGATATTCGCAAAACTCGATCTGGCGCAGGCGTACCAGCAGCTGCCAGTAGATGGCGCTACCGCAGAGGCACAGACTATCGTAACCCACAGAGGGGCCTTCAAGTGCACCCGTTTGCAATTCGGAGTAAGCGTGGCCCCCGGACTGTTCCAAAGTACCATGGAACGGCTTCTACAAGGGATCCCCGGGGTGGTGCCCTATTTTGATGACGTGCTCATCACCGCGGACAATGAGCAGCAGCTAAGAGAAAGGCTGAGGGAGGTCCTAAGGAAATTCAGGGACGCGGGACTCAGAGTAAAACGCAATAAATGCATGATCGCAGTCCCCTCAGTCGAATTCCTGGGATACAGAGTAGATGGCACCGGCATACACCCCACAGAGAGCAAGATCAAGGCAATCAGAGAAGCACCCACCCCCAAGGACAAGGCAGAGTTACAGGCCTTCCTGGGACTATTAAATTTTTACGCCATCTTCCTCAAAGACAAGGCAACAGTGGCAGAACTCCTACATAGACTGTTAACCAAGAAAGCCACTTGGAAATGGGGGGAGGCTGAAGACAGGGCATTCGCCGGCATTAAAAAACTACTATCAGCTGAAAGCTTCTTAATTCAATACAACGCAACGCTTCCCCTTGTTCTAGCATGTGACGCGTCCCCATTCGGGGTGGGAGCCGTCCTGAGCCATAGACTCCCGAATGGCCTGGAAGCGCCCATCGCATATTACTCCCGAACTCTATCAAGTGCCGAGCGAAATTACAGCCAGCTCGACAAGGAGGCCCTCGCCGCCGTTTCGGGAGTAAAGAAATTCCACGAGTACTTGTTCGGGAGGGATTTTGAGCTAATCACAGACCATCGACCACTCCTGGGTCTCCTCGCGGGAGATCGACCAACCCCGGCAGCACTGTCGCCCAGGATGACACGCTGGGCCATCTTCCTCGCAGCATACTCCTATCGCCTGGTACACCGACCAGGGGCGAACATGGGCAACGCGGACGCACTCAGCCGATGCCCACTACCCGACAGCCTAGAAGACCCCACACCCGGCATCCCCATCCTGCTGATAGACGTTTTGGACTCTGGGCCCATAACATCAGCCGAGGTTGCAAGAGCCTCAACCAAGGACCACGTGATCCGGACAGTCGCAAGTTGGGTCATGAGGGGGTGGCCGGAAAAGATTGGGAGCGGGGAATTTAAACCGTTCGCAGGAAAACGAGACGAATTGACAATGCAAGGGGGTTGTTTACTATGGGGCGAGCGGGTTGTTATTCCCTCACGCTTAAGGGAAAAAGTTTTAACGTTGTTGCATGAGGGGCACCCTGGGATTGTGAGAATGAAGGGGCTAGCCAGGAGCTACGTCTGGTGGCCCAGCATGGATGCAGACATTACAGAGTGGGTGGGGAGATGCCAGCCCTGCCAAGAGTCCAGATCAGACCCGCCAACGGCACCCGTGAGGGAGTGGGAGAGGCCCCAGGGACCCTGGTCCAGAATACATATTGACTTTGCAGGCCCATTCCATGGACAGACCTTCATGGTCGTCGTAGATGCATTCTCCAAATGGCTGGAGATCAAGCTAATGAAGACCACTACCACCGACGCAACCATCAGAGAGCTAAGACAGTTATTCGCCACACATGGGTTACCGGACATCCTAGTGTCAGATAACGGGCCACAGTTCACCGCAACACAGTTCAAGGGGTACTTAGCGGGACTTGGGATCAGACATGTCCTTTCTGCCCCGTTTCACCCGGCTAGTAACGGACTCACGCTTGAGCTCTGGAGACTGGCAGGAAAGGGTAGACAAATTCTTAATAGCCCAGCACTCCACACCCTGTACAGCCACAGGCCGAAGTCCGGCCGAACTACTAATGGGACGGAAACTCCAGGGAATACTAGACAGACTCAACCCCAACTACTCCCCAGAGGTCTTCAAGGGGGAGGAGAGGAAACTTAGAGAGTTCACCATAGGAACACCGGTACACGCTAGAAACTATGGACAGGGCCCACTCTGGGAGGCCGGAACAATCACAGAAATCACAGGCCCCAAGTCATACAGGGTAGACATGGGGGACGGGAGAGTTTGGCGCAGGCACATTGACCAATTAAGAAAAAGAGTAACCACAGACACCGAAGATACATTAGACGACCCCATCTCCGACCACGACTACCAACCAGAAGCACAAACCACTAGCCCGAGTAGAGCGGAGGACTTAGCTGAGGACTCTGGTATCCAGCGCCACCCCGTCGAGGTAGTCCCAACAGCCGGAGAAGTCGCCGCCCACAAGGAGGTCCCGGAGGCCTCATTGGCGGAGCAGGGAGAAACAGAAAGTCCCTCCGACCTGCTCAACGCCGCCCCTCCGACTGAACTGCGCAGGTCAGCTAGGACTCGCACACGCCCTAGTCACCTGAGAGACTTTGTATGCAAATAACACCCCAAGTGACTTCTGGGAGGGGAGAAGTGTTATGTAAATAGGTTTGTTTGGCGGGAAGTTCGAATTAACTGACCCTCAGCTGATTGGCTGACCACCACAGCTGCAAGGTATATAAAGGGAGCTGGCTCCCCAGGTCAGTTGCTGGAGTCTCACCCTATAATAAAGAGCTGTTGTCACTCACTACTCTGGCTTGCTGCGTCCTCATTCACCCAACTTAACAACGGTTGTTAAGTAAATCTGGTTTCCTCATTGACTTTGCTTGCCAGAAGGTTGCAAAAGGTGATCGCATGCTCCCAGGATACTGCAACCATCATAAATACATGTTAGTTGCCAAGCATCCAAATTTTGATCACGTGACCATGGGGATGCTGCAATGGTTATAAGTGTGAAAAACCCTCATAAATCATTTTTTTTTTAGTAAAATTGGAACAGTCACTTAAATGAATGGTTATAAGTCAAGGACTATCTGGGCTGAAATATAGCCCAACCAAATGGCCTGAGTTCATAAAGCATCATAGTTTCCACAAAACAACCCTCCTACAAAATTTAGCATGTTTTTCAATAATGAAAGTTTTCTAGTTCTTTCCTGCAAGTGGAGAGAGTGAATTTGCAGAGGACTTTTGAGGACATCTCAAAAGCACAAGGGAATGGGGAAGGCTTTCTCTGCAGGAATGCCCCTTTTCATTCTGACTGAATCCCACTTGGTTTTAGAAAGAGTTGACACACCTCTTTAATTTAGCTTTTTCAATATCATTTTGATAGTTTTAACTTAGAGATTTTTGAGATCTTCAATTGAATTATGTCTATATGACACACTGAGTTAAAAAAAATAATAATAAATGATACATGCCGCTTTTATACCCTGTTTCCCCAAAAATAAGACATCCCCTGATAAAAAGCCCAATCGGGCTTTTGAGCGCATGTGCTAAAATAAGCCTCCCCCTGAAAATAAGCCCTCCCCAAAAATATTTAACTGCAGAGCTGGAAATCAGGTAAGATGACAAGAGGAGCCCCATCTTGTTCCACGTGCCCCAAAATAATAAGACCTCCCCGAAAATAAGGCTAAGCACTTATATTGGGGTTCACAAAATATAAGACAGGGTCTTATTTTCAGGAAAACACGGTATCCTCCATCTAGTATGATAAATCAACCTTTATTGCTCTCTGGGTCATTGAACTCACTTACCACAATAATTTGAGTTTCCAGAAACTGGGATTTATATTCTAGGTTTTTTAATAGTTATAAATGTGGTTTCCAGAAAATCAAAAAAGGCAGTTTTCATCTGTAGGGGTCAAAAGGGAGTATGTGTGTTTGTTAACTGAATTTTTTATCCTACTATGTCATTGAAATACAGTTCTGTGTCTCTGAAATAGAAAATTATCCTTGGTACATCCTGCAACTATGAATGAGCCTGCTCTGGGGAAGAAATTCTAGACTTTAGATATGGTTTATTAATGTGTAGGTGTGTGTTTGTTTGTGTGCACGCATGTGTGTGTAGAGAGAGAGGGAGAGGGGGAGGGAAGGAGGGAGGGAGAGATGGAGAGACGCTGCAGCTGAATTAGAACACAGTGCTTCTAAAAGTGGCCAAGCACATTCATTCATTAGATTTATATCCCATTTTTGATTTAGAATCTCAAGGCAGTATTCATAGCACTCTTTTCTCCAATTTTTTTTCCCCCTACAGTGACAATCTGTAATATAAGACTGATCGGGCCATTTATTCAACTAGGACCAAAGTCATTTAATGAACTTTTATGCCTGAGCGTGGACTGGAATTTGGATGTCCAACTCCAACAAAAAGGGTCCGTTTATCCATTATGGTTAACCATACATGATCTCTTTTTAATTTGTTCTCACTATTAGGGAATTTCTCTTTCGTTCTAGGTTGCTTATCTTCTTGATTAGTTTCCATCTATTGCTTCTGGTCTTGCCTTCAGGTGCTTTGGAGAATAGGACCCCCTCTTTGTGGCAGCTCCTCAAATATTGGAACACTGCTATCCATATCCAATTCCTGCAACTGTTTTTCATATGTTTTAGCCTCCAGATCTTTAATCATCTTTGTTGCTCTGTTGTTTAGTGCAGAAGAATTCAGACAAAGCAGAACACAGAAGATGCCATTTGCAGCATTTTTTGTGTGACTGTTTGCAGAAACATCTATCAGAGAGCACCAAGGACCCCACAGTTCATCCTTTCTATCAGTTTCAAAAAATATTCCCAGTTGGCGTCTGTAACTCCATTTTCTAACTGTGAGTTTTTGTTTTTTTGTTTTTGTTCTTTTTGCTTTAATTTATATGCCCCCCTTCTCCGGAGACTCAGGGTGGCTTACAATGTGTTAAGCAATAACCTTCATACTTTTGTATATTTATACAAAGTCAGCTTATTGCCCCCACAATCTGGGTCCTCATTTTACCTACCTTAGAAAGGATGGAAGGCTGAGTCAACCTTGAGCCTGCTGAGATTTGAACTTGCAGTAATTGCAAGCAGCAGATGTTAGTAACAGTGCTTTAGTCCACTGTACTACAGGCTCTTTGTCCACTAATCATGCTTTTTTTGGGGGGGTGGGGGGAGCATTCACATTCATGAAACATATGCACCTGTTAAGTTAGAAAAAGCATATATTAAATTAATATACTTGAATTAGATTGTGTTTATTTATTTGTTTGTTGTTTATTCAATCAATTTCTATAGCTGCCCAACCCAACCAAGTGACTTTGGTTTTGCCTTTTTGTGGAACCAGAGCTAAAGGTTGGTTGCTGAATGCTGGATGTAATAAGATATGATGCCTGAGAATAAAACATAATGCTTTGCAAATGTCAAACACTGAGCAAAATGCACAAGAATGTATGTTTCCTTGGTTGTTTAATGTTTTTATGGATTAACAGATACAGTGCTACCTTGATACTCATCATTAATTGGTTCTGGGAGGCCCGATAACTACCAAAAATGATGAGTAAAAAATTCATTTTTCCCATAAGGAATAATATAGTGAGTCACAAAGCAGCCGACACCAACAAGTTCTAGCTTGTGCGTTGAGTACCAATCAAACGCTGAGTACCGGGACAAAAAATTTGCATCAAAATGCATTGAATATCAAATTTGATGAGTTTCAAAGCAGTAAAGTTACAAGATTTCACTGTAAATAAAATTTGTTGTAAGATTAGAGATGTATTATTTAATATTTCAGTATTTTTTGTAAGGAAACATAAAAAGGTAAAGATAAAGGTTCCCCTCGCACATATGTGCTAGTCGTTCCCGACTCTAGGAGGCAGTGCTCATCTCTGTTTCAAAGCCAAAGAACCAGTGCTGTCCGAAGACATCTCCGTGGTCATGTGGCCGGCATGACTAAATGCCAAAGGTGCATAGAACGCTGTTACCTTCCCACCAAAGTGGTCCCTATTTTTCTACTTGCATTTTTTACATGCTTTCGAACTGCTAGGTTGGCAGAAGCTGGGACAAATAACGGGAGCTCACCCCATTACGCGGCACTAGGGATTCGAACCGCTGAACTGCTGACCTTTCGATTAACAAGCTCAGCATCTTAGCCACTGAGCCACCGCATCTGTAAGAAGACATGGTTTTGATTAAAAGCACAAATGATTTTGCAGAAAATTTAGATACACTATATCAATGGTCTCCAATCTTTGCAGTTGGCAGAGCAGCAGAGCTGGCCTGAGAGGGGATGGTTTTGTGTATGCAGGCGCCACTTTCACAAATGCAGCTAGGTGCGCACGTACTAACCCACCACCTTTACAGCCCAGTTTCAAATGGGCCATGGACTGGTACTGGACCATGGGCCGGGGGTTGTGGACCCCTGCACTATATGATGCAACCAGAAGCATGGATCTGGAAATTAAAATATCAAAGACCAAAATAGTTGTATTTTATATGCCGTATTTTTCGGAGTATAAAATGCACTGGACTATAAGATGCACCTAACTTTTTTGGTGAGGAAAACAAGAAAAAGAAATCTGCCTCTGCCTCCCAGTAATTTTGCCCTGTTGCAGCAAACAGCAAACAGCCTGCTTTACTTTCATTTTCGTTTTCAGCATAGCTTGATTAGCACAAGGAGAAAAAAAATCTGCTCCAGCAATTTACCTCCTTGCAGCAAAAAGCAGAGGCCCACGCAAAACAGTTGAGAGCAAAACAACTGAGTCAGGAGGCCAATCCAATCAACTTGTGCTAATTAGGCTGTGCTGAAGCTGAAAGGAGCTGTTTCTTCTTGCTGCTTGCTGCAAGAAAGTAACTGCTGGGAGGCAGAAGCCAAAGGGTGGGGGCCAGTGGGGGGGGCTACATTCGGTGTATAAGATGCACCTAAATTTTCACCCCCTTTTAGGGGGGAAAAAGGTCCGTCGTATCCTCCGAAAAATACGATAAATGTCTCTCCCATATATTCACCCAGACAAACACATCTACACAGGAAATACAAATCTTGCCCTAAATGTATGTCAATTAAAACTCTGGCCAAGTTGGGTTTCATGCCAATCCAACAGAAAGATAATAGTACTTATATCTAGGTCCATTTTCAATCATCATACAGTTCATTCATTCTAGTTATAGGTTGCTTAACTCAGTGATTCTGGATAGCTTACAATTGAAAAGTAAAAAGCTGCAAAAGACTGCTTTTAGTTGTGTTTCTCCCAGACATAAGGCTGGGTCTTGTATTAATTTTTACTCCAAAAACACATTAAGGCTTATTTTCCGATTAGGTCTTATTTTCAGGGAAATGTGGCACTAAATGCATCAGTCTGGCTGACAATCTTAACTGGAGTTTATTTTGGGGGTAGGGCTTATATTACGAGCATCCTGAAAAATCATAATTGTAAAGTAGTAAAGTAATAAATAAAGTAAAAGCGGGTCCAGCTAGATGATCATTGAAGGGCCCTCTTTGTTCGTAATATTGTAGAAGAGAAATTGTGCTTGCAAATGTATCCAGCACGTAGGCAAACACATTCCTTTCAAGTAGGATTTGTAAAACAAAGCCCCTCAGTTGTCACAGATAAAGACAGTCTGGTGATTTATATTTTGAAGGTCAGAGAGACAGAGATGACCATATTATTGTTTCAACTAGAAGATAATTTGAATCTATGCTTCAGTGATTTCTAAAAAGGATTATAACTGTTTTGCAAAGATAGTAACAAACTCAGTAATTAAGGTATGTCATTTTGTGTAGTTAATGTCTGTAGTGATAAGAAATGCTGACTTCACAGAATCCTTTGTCTGACCATGTATAAAGACTGAGATTTTCTTTCATGCTTTTGTTCAGACTCTTTGGTAAAGATACTGGTCTGATCCTTTATTGCAATAAATAAATAAACTGATTCTGTCTGCCCTGAAGGGATGTTTCTTTAATTCCTTCTTCCACAACACTAGGGCTTATTGTCCGGTTGGGTCTTATTTTCGGGAAACCCGGTATATACCTCTAATGGGAAAAAAATATTTAGAGGATCAAAGAACACCATACTTCATTCATTCTCCTTCTATAACTTGCTGAATCTCTAATTCTCTACAGAAAAGGAACATTTTATAGCACAAAGTTCTGAAATCATTGTTAGACTTTGGGCCTGATTTTTTTCATCCTTGGGTTTATTGTTTTTAGGATAGCAATCTGTTTTAAGTGTTATGTTTTGAAGGGAAAAAGTAAAAATTCATTGCAGTAGCTGCTGGATCTTGAATGCTCTGGGAGCTAAACGTATGTGGCTCATGAGCCATATGTTAATGTTATGTATGTATGTGTGCACAGATTCCCTTCTGTCCTAGAGTACAGATCAGTGGTGGGTTCCTCCCGGTTCGACCTGGTTCTCCCGAGCCGGTAGCGGTGACGATATGATGTCACCGAACCAGTTCTGCCCCCCGCCCCCCCATGTTATTCTTACCTTTTATTTGGCCCCACCCCCAATCGATTGCTGCCTCCTGAGTCCCAGCTGATGGCTAGAGGGAAAAAAACTGTTTAAATTCTTGCCCGAGGCTTCAAAGGGATCTGATCAGTGATCCCTACATCTGATCAGTGTTAAAAGGAAACAAATGAGTAGACCAGTGCCTGCAAAAATACATGAGTAGATCAATGCCTGCAAAAATAAATGGGTAGACCAGTGCCTGCAAAAATACATGAGTAGATCAGTAATAAATGGGTAGACCAGTGCCAGCAAAAAATAAATGGGTAGATCGGTACAGCTCTGCAAGCAGTTAAAAGCCTGGTAGACCAGTACCTCTGCTAAATCCTAAATAAGTGTCACATGACCATCAAGCCACACCCACAAAATAAGCCACGCCCACAGAACCAGTAGTAAAAAAATTTAGAACCCACCCCTGGTACAGATATTAAAGAGACTATGTTCATACAATGCAGATAATTGTTGTCTTGTTGCCCCAGTGAATTACAGGTAGCGCTCAACTTACAACAGTTCATTTAGTGACTGTACAAAATTACAAAGGCACTGAAAAAGTAACTTATGACAGTTTTTCACATTTACAACCACTGCAGCATTCCCATGGTCACGTGATCAAAATTTGGATGCTTGGCAACTGACATGTATTTATGACAGTTGCAATGCTCTGGAATCATGTGATCACCTTTTGCAACCTTCTGACAATCAAAGCCAATAGAGAAGCCAGATTCACTTAACAACCATCTTACTAGCTTAACAACTGCAGTAATTCACTTAACAACAGTCTCAAGAAAGGTTGTGAAACGGGGCAAAATTCACATAACAACTCTCACTTAGCAACATAAATTTTGGGCTCAATTTTGGCTGTAAGTCAAGGACCACCTGTATATTATAGCTTAAGAAGTTGGCCTGGCTCACACAAGATGCTATGATAACATATGAGAGCCACAGGTTACCTCAGCCCCATATCAGCCTAGGCTAGCATATAATGTGATCCTACCTAGAGAATCTCACCTCTTCTAGGTCCCCAGGGTAAGGGGCTGGATCCCACGCGACCAGAGTTCCCTGGGCATAGAGTTGTCCATCCAGAAAATGCTGCTCTGGAGAAGCCATCAGCTGTGAAGAAAAATGTGGATGAGAACATTTTTTTAACCCACAAATTCAAGCCAACCATGCAGCCACAAGGGAAACAATCTAGTGACGTTCATGGCGAGCCTGGCCAATTTATTAGAATAAGAGTACTTCCCCTTTGGGGAAAAGTACTCTTTACTCAGAAACAGAGGAATATCCTACATTTTACAAGAATTGCCCAGAAGCACCTTATATATTTGCATAGAGGGAGAGCCCCCAATGTCAGAGTCTACTTCTTTTGTGGTATGCATTTTTTTCTCTCTACCCTTTTATATTTGTGCTGCTGCATTCTAAGCGATTCGCCCTAATGCCTTTGGTTGACAATGCTAAATGCGGACATCTTTAAGCAGCACTTTGCAGATTTGCTGGCAGTGATCTGACTAAGTCCAAATTACACAGAGTATCATTCAACTTCTTTGGAACTCCTTAAAGGCAGCTGTGGGAATAGTTGTATAGAAATATACTTGCATATCAGAATTATCCGTAGGCCATGCCACAGCAGGGGAATAGGATGTTGACGTCATCTGGAAAGTCCCGATTGCTCAGGCCAAGAAATACCTACATGATTATTCTGGGAAGGGTCTACGTAACTACTATAATATGAGTGTATGCAACCCAATCATGTAACCACCCCCAATCCCGCCTTGCTATGATGCTGTATAATGAGTTTTATGAATTTCTAATAAAAGGGGGTCACGGAGTCAGCTCTGGGCTCCCATCCCGAGATACCTGTTTGCATGTCTCATTTCTCTCATGGGAGACCACCACATCTGGTGACCCCGATGTGATCTCGTGAAACGGATATGTCTCAGTGTGATTCCGCAAGGGAATACGTCCCTGCCGACCCTCTACTTATCGCCTGGAATAGGCACGGTGCACCCGATGACGTCGCTGGCGACTGACTCTTCTTTTCGTAAGTATGGGGGTTGGAATGTCTGCAGCTCAGAAAACTCATGTAGAAGAGTTGAGACAATTGGGCAGGAAAAAATACCTCTCTCCTCAAGAACAAAATTTTACCAAATCTCTTTCTAAAAGTGAGGCTGTTAAATTACTTGCTTATGTGTGGGCTCAATGTCCGTCCTATCCAAAGGGCGGATCTCTAAAAATGGAGACATGGATGAAGATTGGCGAAGTCTTCCACCAACCAATGGCGGCACCCGACATTCTGTGCCTTTGAAAAAAAGCCTATACCTTGATTCAAAACCACGCTGATTCACCTCACCAGCTTTTATTAGATCCGCCGCCATACCGGACTCCTTCGGTCATGGTGACTACCCCGCTGCCCTCGGTTGTGCGCCCCCTTTCACCCACGGCCCCCGAAGCCCCGGTTCCCCTTGCTGCTGCCCCTGCTCCTGTTTCTCAACCTGGTCTTATTCGCGGGGCATACCAAAAAGCCTTAAAATCTGGCACTTTAGATGCTGCCGATCTAGCCGACACCGAGTTGTTCCCGGTCATTTTTCAACAAGCACCCACCGGCGGCATTCTTGTTGACTGGGAACCCTTGCCTCTGACCGCAAATTCCATGGACTGTATTGCATCATTGTAACTTCTTTTTCAATCCTTTGTTTTATATTATCTGCATTGTAAGTCTTGTGATCAGCTTCCTTTATTTTAGACTTTACTTCTGAGCTATTGTCTTGAATATTTATCAAATCATTTTCAATTCTTTGTATTTTATTGTCCAGATTATAAATCTTATGATCAGCTTCCTTCATTTTAGACTCTAGTTCTAAATTGGTATCTTTATCCATCTTTATAACTATTTCTGAAAAGGTTTCCAAAGCTGTTACAATCTGTTGTTTCAGATTAGCATACTTTCGTTGTACCAACTCTTTAATTTCCTGCCTAAATTTTTCAAGATTCTGGTTCACAATCTCATCTCTTGCCATCTCCTCCAAAACAAATTCCTTTAGGTCTTTAAAACCATTCTCCTGGATCTGCAATCTTAAAACTTGTTCATATGACTTGTAAATGGGGAAGGGCCCACCTCCCCCCCAGCTTGGTTGTCAATTTTAACGCCATCCTGCCACACAGACAAACTCTTTTTTTTAAAAAAAAAAAGATTTCTCTCCAAACGATATCAATATCAAGTCTCTAAGAAGGAAGAAACATAAAGTGGAAATTTTTCTCTTCAATTCTAACCAGCGCTATTATTTCAGATACTTTGTAATGTATTGAACTATTCAGGCGGAAAGACTTTCACTTTCAGCTTTCTTCTTCTCAAGCCTCAGCCAGTCGCCATTTTAAACGTTCTTTCTTCGCTTTTAAAATCACTCATAGAATTGTTAGAAATACTTGCAATTTAGGGTCCCAAATCCGGGTTTCAACCTGTTTATTCAGGCAATCTGTTAATTTTCGTTGATTGGATTGGTCCCATCACCTGGCTCTGCAAAAAGCAGAGTTCTCCCGAAGCCCGGAGCAGCAGCAAGCTGAATAGGGAGCCTCATCCTGCTTCGTCCCTGATCTGTCCCCGTCCCCACACACACACAAAACACAGCCAGCCGAGGGTTAAGGAAACACTTTGGAACGCACCCAGTTCTTATCTCCCACTTGGCAGTGATAGACACACCGTCTGCCAAGTGATTTTATTTCCACAAACAGAAAGCAAAGATACGAACGTTCACAAAAGTCCAAGCAGAAATAATATTCCTCCCAGCAGTTCCGGACGAGGCTTTAGTGACTATCCAAGGTTTACTTTGTTCGTCACAAAGATCCTTGACCACCACCCTCTATTATATAGTCTCTGGGGTGTGGTCCAGTGACTCAGTTCTAATCCCTAGCACGCCTCCTAAGCTGCTGCAAACGTTTATCACGCCTTCGGAGGCGTGCGTCCAGGAATGATGTTCCATTATCACTCTGATCCGAATCAGCTGTCTCCTCTCCCTCGGCTGGCACTTGAGACAATGCCAGAGGGGAGGGGCCTGGAGAGGGAGGCCTGGCTGACTCCTCTTCCTCATGCTCAGAGCTTTCTTCCTCCGATGGGACAGGCTCAGAGGGCGGGGCCACAACAGTCCCCAAGAGTAAAACAAGAATTCTGGGGACTTCGCAGAGGGCTTTACCTGCCCTCGCCAGCTCTATCTCACATTTCCTTATGGGCGACGGGGCTGGTGGTCTCAAAAGACCATCTAACGGCAACGGAAGCCAAACCGGAAGCCGTTCCCGGTCATTTTTCAACAAGCACCCACCAGCGGCATTCTTGTTGACTGGGAACCCTTGCCTCTGCAGATGATTAAAGAATTAAAAAAAGGCAACTACGGATTATGGCATAGCCAGCCCCTATACCAGGGGTTTGTTGAATGCCATTGTTGGTAACTATCAAATGTTGCCTCAAGATTGGAAAGACTTACTTAGAATGCTATTGACGGCACACAATACGTTGTTTTTGAATCAGAATTCAAAAGGGAAATCCAAACCAGAGTCCTCCGCCCAGGTATTCAATGGACTGTTGACCAACTCTTTGGGGAAGGTGCTTTTGCTAACATTAACGCTCAGGCTCACAATCTAACCGCCCCCCCCCCGCGTTTCCTGTCATTAGCTCTGCTATTCTTTCTGCCTTAACTCGTGTCGATGATCGAGGCACCCCAACCCAATCCTTTTCTGCTATTCGCCAGGGGGCGACAGAGTCATACGCCGACTTCGTTAACCACTTCCAACTCGCAGTAACCCACCAAATTTCCAACCAAGAAGCAGCAAAAGAAATTTTGATGAAACTTGCTTTTGAACATGCGAATGCGGATTGTCAATCTGTTCTCAAGCCATTAGTCTCTAACCTGGCCTCCACTCTGGAGGATTTTCTTAAAGCTTGCTGTGTTATCGGCACCCAAACCTACCAGATGGATGCATTGGCTGCAGCCCTAAAAAAGGGGAACCAATCTCAAGGCACTTGTTTCAATTGTGGAAAACCTGGCCATTTCAAAAAACAGTGCCGCACCCCGGGTGGCAGCACTGCCCGCCCCCTACCTAACTTCAGTGCCAAACCAAAGACGGTATGCCCTAAATGTAAAAAGGGCTACCATTGGGCCAATCAATGTCGAGCTTTCCCTCAAAATCAGGGAAACTAATAACGGGGCTTGCAGCTAGCCCCCCTCCAAAGGCTGCACCCTCTCTTTCCTGTGGTGACATTTCCTTCTCTCCTGTCGCTTCCTCTCCACTTTCCGCCCCGCCCTGCTGCCAAGGCATGGATCTGAAACTTCTTGCTGACACTTCTGTTGATTTTCCTAATCTCCTTGTTGTCGCAGACACCCAGTTGCCCGGCCCGCTCCCACCGGATGTTACTGCAACTGTTCTCCCGGTGGTGGCGGCCCGCCAATGAGGCATCTTTGTCCTTCCTTCCGTGATTGATCCTCCACCCCAAAATTGTGTTCAGATTCAATTCTATACCAATGTCCCTGTATTGGCGAAAAAAGGGGATATTGTTGCTCGGTTGGTACTGTTACCTAAGGATGTGTCGGCTTCCTCTGTGGAACCCCCGCCCACCGAGCTCTTAGCTCTTACAAAGCCAATCACTCCCCAGAAACCGATTATGCCGTTTTTAATTAACGGCATTCTCTTTTCTGGCCTTTTAGATTCTGGCACTGACATTTCAGTCATAAGAACAGCGGAATGGCCCTCTCAATGGCCCCTTGAACCATCTCCAGCGGTGCGGGGAGTGGGCGGCACACAACAGGCAAGTTCCAGTAAAATTTGGCTCACAATACGTGTTACAAAAGGAATTATGGCACAAATCAAGCCAGTTGTCCTGCCCCTTCACATTAATTTATGGGGCAGAGATCTTATTTCACAATTTGATGCAAAACTTATTTTGGAGGACTAGCAATGTCTCCAACTCCCCTGAAACTTACTCTGCTCTCCCCTACACCTGTCTGGATAGATCAATGGCCACTTACCAGTGAAAAATTAATCGCATTACAACAGCTGGTGGATGACCAACTGTGCTCCGGACATTTGGAGCTAACCACTAGCCCGTACAATACTCCAGTATTTGTGGTCAAGAAGAAATCAGGGAAATGGAGATTAATTCAGGATCTTCGTGCTGTCAATGCCATCGTTAAGCCAATGGGCCCACTTCAATGCGGGATGCCCAACCCAAATCTGATTCCTAAAGATTATGATTTAGTGGTCATTGATCTCAAGGACGCCTTTTTTACTATCCCGTTGCATAATAATAAGGAACTTTTTGCTTTTTCGATCCCTCAAACTAATATGTCTCGCCCTACCCCGCGCTATCAATGGACTGTCTTACCTCAAGGCATGCTCAACAGTCCCACAATGTGTCAATTTTATGTCGACGCAGTTCTTTCACCTTTTCGTACTTCTCACCCTCATTTGCTGCTTTATCACTACATGGATGATATCCTCATGGCCGCCCCGGGTCCTCCCGGCACGGTCCAACCTTTTCTCCCTGAACTGATTCAGCACCTGTCCTCTCATGGGTTTCAGGTGGCTCCAGAAAAAAATCAGACCCACCCACCTTTCTCATATCTGGGTCATAAGGTCTTAATGTCCTCCTCTTCACCCACCCTGCCTCATATTGTTCTTCTGAATCCTCTTACTCTTGTGGACCTCCAGCAGATATTGGGCGCAATAAATTTTGTCCGCCCGTTTCTTGCACTCATCACGATCCAACTTTCCCCTCTTTTCCTGGCCCTCAAAGGCCCTTCATCTCCCTCATCAGTCATTGTTTTGACTGATCCTCAAAAACATGTGCTCACCCTCATTGACTCTGCGATGGCCACTCGTTGGGTGGATCGAGCCATCCCTAATGAACCTGTATCCCTTGTACTTTTTAACACCCCCTCCATCCCAACCATTGCCCTCATTCAATATAAAAAGGGCACTGTTGCCGTCCTGGAATGGATTCATCTTCCTAATACTCCGCGCAAATCTATTAACCCCTTGCATTATATGTTCGCTTTGCTCATTACCAAAGGCCGGTTTCGAGCAAAGTGTCTCATTGGCTTTGACGTTACTTCCTTGTTTGTTCCTATGTCCCTCACCACTTGGGAACCCCTGTATGCTACCTCTGATTCCCTGCAACTTTCTTTGGCAGAATGGGCGGGCAGTGTCTCCTGTCATGTCCTGTCTGACCCTCGCTTTCAACTCCTTCACAATGTTCCGATGTTTTTCCATTCCACTCTTTCCTCATCCCCAATCTCTAATGCTGTCACTGTGTATGTAGACAGCAGCAAATCTTATGGAGCTTGTGTGGAAAGAGGGGCCCAGTGGCAGACCAAAATCACCCCTCCTCAAACTTCTGCTCAGCGGGCCGAATTAGCCGCTACCATCTTGGCTTTTCAAACTTTCCCCACCTCTCCCTTCAATCTTATCCTTGACAGCCTTTATGTTTACAAGGTTCTCACATCCTTGTCGGACTCCTATATCTCCCCATCTCTTGATGATAATCTTTTAAATTTATTTATAACCCTACAATCCCTTCTTCATGCTAGGACTGAACCCTTTTTTCCAGCCCATATCAGAAGTCACCAACCATTTCCTGGTATTATTCAAGAGGGAAACTCTTGGGCTGATGCTGCAGCAGCCGCTGCCCTTACTGCCCCTTCTGATCTCTCTATTCTCTCCTTGTCCTCTATTACCCCGTGGGCTAGCCACTCTTACTTTCACCAAAATCGTAAGGCCTTAATGAAACAATTTTCTCTCTCTGCAACGGAGGCCTCTGCTATTATTCAACAATGCCCCACTTGCAGCTTACAAGCGCACTCTGTCACCCTGGGGGTCAACCCCCGGGGCACAGAGAGTTATCAATTATGGCAAATGGATGTCACGTTGTATATATCATTTGCCCCCTGGAGTATGTTCATGTTTCTATTGATACGTACTCAGGGTTTATTATGGCCTCCGCGCAGAGGGGTGAAGCCACCAAACATGTTATTAATCATTGTATTCGGACTTTTAGTATTCTGGGCAACCCCAAACAATTAAAAACGGACAATGCCCCTGCATATACTAGTGCTGCCTTTGCACACTTTTGCCAACAGGCTAATCAGACCCTAAAAAAGGCCCTTGATGCTCATATAAAACAGAAAGGGGAAAATACCCCCGGCTTGCCTGGAATACAAAATACCTTGAACCTTGTCTTGTTTACCCTCAACTTCCTCAATGTTTCCGGCACCCCCGGGTCAACCGCCGCAAGTCGGCACTTTTCTGCTTCTCCTACAGACTCTCCACGACCGCAAGTTTATTATCGCCGTCTTCCAGATCCTACGTGGAAAGGCCCGGCCTCTCTTGTCACCTGGGGTTGGGGCTACACTGCAGTTGACGACAATGGCGAAATTATATGGACTCCTGCTCGCTGTGTTCGTCCATATATGATCACTTAACCATGTCATTGTGACCAGTGATCCAGGGACATGGGCCAGCAACGCATTTGTGAGAGATTTGAATAAAGTTGCTTTACTTCTCAATAAAACTAACTGTTGGATTTGCATGCACATCCCCTCTGATGGGAAAACAGGCTTGGTGCTTCATAGTGTGCTTTTCAATGAGACCGGATGGACGTTCCTGTGGCCCCACACAACAGCCCTGCTTAAGCACACGTATGCTGTCCCTACCCGGATTTTAGAGCCAGCCTGTTTTTGTTTCAGCAGCGCTGGCCTGTCCACTAACACCACGTACATGGGGACTTATACCAATTGTTATCGGACCATTACATGGAACTCGGCAGTCACTAAAAACTTAGATATCCAGGGGTATCTTGCCCAATCTCGGGGTGGCAATGAACTATCGGGATCTTCATTTACTAAATAACTGGACAGTACATATGTTCAACGAGACTATCAAGGTGCTGAAGCTGATGAACAAAGAAAATGGCTGAAATCAGGGAGGTGGTCTTACAAAACCGATATGCCTTAGATATTATGCTAGTAACTAAAGGAGGCGTTTGTGCCCTCATGCACTCACATTGTTGTACCTATGTGTCTGATTATCAGTATAACATCACTCACACCATAGAACATATGGAAAACATGATCAAAAACAATCCCTTATCATCCGATGGATCTGGCGCCATTGACATCTGGGCTGCCCTTTGGTCATGGCTCCCGGATGGTTCTTGGTTGAAATCAATTATGCCAACTATTGTATCTATAATCATACTGCTTGTTTTGCTTTGTGGCTGTATCCAATGTCTCCCCTCCCTTCTGCAAATGTGCAGAGGTTTTATTCCCTCCAATAGGAAGGACGTCCTGATAAGTGAAACCAAAGCCCTTCTGGAACTGGAGGAAGCCAATCTCAACAAAATAGAAAAGGAGGAGATGTGGGAATAGTTGTATAGAAATATACTTGCATATCAGAATTATCCGTAGGCCTTGCCACAGCAGGGAAATAGGATGTTGACGTCATCTGGAAAGTCCCGACTGCTCAGGCCAAGAAATACCTACATGATTATTCTCATACCAGCCTGGGAAGGGTCATACCAGCCTGGGAAGGGTCTACGTAACTACTATAATATGAGTGTATGCAACCCAATCATGTAACCACCCCCAATCCCGCCTTGCTATGATGCTGTATAATGAGTTTTATGAATTTCTAATAAAAGGGGGTCACGGAGTCAGCTCTGGGCTCCCATCCCGAGATACCTGTTTGCATGTCTCATTTCTCTCATGGGAGACCACCACAGGCAGCTTAGTAATTAATACCAGGGGTGAAATCCGGCAGGTTCTGACAGGTTCTGGAGAACCAGTAGCGGAAATTTTGAGCAGTTTGGAGAACCGGTAGCGGAAATTTTGAATAGCTCAGAGAACCGGCAAATATCACCTCTGGCTGGCCGCAGAGTGGGGTCAGAATGGAGATTTTGCAATATCCTTCCCCCTGGAGTGGGGTGGGAATGGAGATTTTGCAGTATCCTTCCCCTGGAGTTGGGTGGGAATGAAGATTTTACAGTATTACGCCCACCAAGCCACACCCATCAAGCCACACCACACCACACCATGCCCACCAAGCCATGCCCGGTAATAAAAAAAATTGGATTTCACCACTGATTAATACATATTCCTGAAGGCTGCTACTCTGACCATTTTCTGGCCTTGATATTTGACTTTGAACTGAGGGTTAGATTCCAGGCATATTCAGCAAAATGCCAGGCAGGAATAGAGAAAAACATCTCAGCACTATCTCCCAACAATCCAACTTATATTGCAAAACCAGTGCTACAATTTCAGAGGAGAGGATTTTTTTCAGAGTAATAACAATCAGAGATCTTTCTCTGACCGGCAGCTAGTGAAGAATGTCAAAATACAGTACGGGGTAGTCCTCGACTTACGACCATGACAGAGTCCACTGTTGTTAAGTAAGACATTTGTTAAGTTAGTTTTGCCCCATTTTATGACCTTTCTTGCCACAGTTGTTAAGTGAATCACTGCAACTGATAAATTATTAACACGGTTGTTAAGTGAATCTGGCTTCCTCATTGACTTTGCTTGTCAGAAGGTCGCAAAAAGTGATCACATGACCTTGGGACACAGCAACGGTCATAAATATGGTTCATAAATATGAACCAGTTACCAGCATCTGAGTTTTGATCAAATGATCATGGAGCAAAGGTCGTAACTGTGAAAAACGGTCATAAGTCACTATTTTCAGTGCTATTGTAACTTTGAATGGTCATTAAATGAAGTGTTATAAATTGACAACTACTTGTACTAGCATCAGCAGCAAACATTACCAATAAAATGTAAACCATCCCTATTATGATAGAAGTTAGAGGTATTCATATGAACCCTGTACAGTTATCTTTGCCATTAAATTCGAACTAATACTCTAATAAATCAATTATGGAGTTGAGTTTCATTTTTTCCAAAAAAATTGTATTAAGAATGATCAATGGGAAGAATAATACGCAAAATATGCAAAATTAAAAAAAAAGACAAAAGAAAAAGACAAGAAAAAGAAAGAAGAAAAAGTAATTTCTTCCTTCTTCCCAACAAGAAACAATTTTAGTAACTTATCACCATCTCTAAATATAAAGTGAATGTTGAGTTTCAGACGTCCACTCTTGATATGTGAGACATAAACATCACCAATGACTGTTCACAAATATCTTAAATTACAAGAGGTTTGGACACAATGGTGGCAATGGTTGCCTGATCAAACCTCTGAGCCTTTTTAACACATGTATGTTTGCAATGCATGTAAAAATGGGCAGGGTTTTGATCATGTAGTCACAGCTGCCATCCTGACTTCTGACTGCATGGATATCCTTGAATATGGAAATTTTAGCATCTATTACTTAATTAAAGATTATTTATCGGGGTTATATTCTAATTCTTTTCCAATAGCCAGATCAAGGTTTATGTTAAGAATGCATAAGGGAAAATTAGCAGAGGTGGGTTTGAAGTATCAGTTCATGTAGGTTAACTCCAGATAATGCAATCTTTACAGTGATGGAGAATCTCTGCCAAGTTTCGGGAGGTTTTATAACCTCACAGTAATCCCAGTAACCTAGCAACCAGATCCCAAAACACAAGCCTCACAGGGCTCTCCTTATATCAGCTAAAAAACAAATGCAGATAAGTGATTGATATCCCAAAGGTGCTTTTTTCAGGAGGCAACCGGACTCTCGTTTTTTCTTTTGAAGATGTTTAGCTTCTCATCCAAGAAGCTTCTTCAGCTCTGACAGGATGGTGGGGAATGGAAGAATTTATATTCCTTGCAGACAGCTGGTAATCTGCATCCTTTTCATTGAAGTCATTCAAGTGACTTCAATGAACGTTTATCTATGTCCTCAGGGTCACCTGAGTAGTACTCCTGGTTTGCAATTTCTACAGATTTGGCACCAACTTTAGGAAGATGATTGAGAACATATATAAAAACCAGAGGGCAAACATTCTAGTGAATGGAGATAGAACCCAGTTGTTCCAGATCCAAAAAGGAGTGAGACAGGGATGTCCTTTATCTCCCTTACTATATATCCTGGCGCTAGAGATGCTACTCAGAAAGATAAGAACCAACAAAGAGATTAAGGGATTAAAGATTAGGAATGAAACCTTCAAAACCCAAGCTTTCGCGGATGACATAGCCCTCATAATGGAAGACCCACTAGAATCTGATGTAAAATTAATGCAGGAAATCCAGGAGTATGGAGAGGTGGCGGGCCTAAAACTTAATAAGAATAAAACCAAAATTATAGTGAAAAACATGACAGATTTACAAAAGGAAGAATTGGAAAAATCATTAGGCCTCCAGATAGTTAGGAAAATAAAGTATCTGGGAATATGGATTACCGCGAGATTTTCCTCACTAAAAGAGGATAATTACACTCCCTTTTTACAGAAAACACACCAAGACCTTGAAAGGTGGAAAAAGCTCAAATTGTCTCTGATTGGTAAAATTGCAGCGATCAAAATGAACATCCTACCAAAAATTCTGTTTCTATTCCAAAATATTCCGCTAACACTAGACAAGAAATTCTTTTTGGACCTGAACAAACACATCAGGAACTTTTTGTGGGAGGGTAAGAAATCGAGGATTTCTTTTAAGATACTCCAAGGGAAAAGGAATCTGGGAGGCTTTGGGCTCCCTGACTGGGAACTATATCAAAAGGCCGCAAAATTAATTTGGATCAAGGAGTGGATCAAGTTACAGGATAGGAGAACCCTGACTTTGGAAGGCCATGACCTCCTAGAAGGATGGCACTCTCATCTCTGGGATATAAAGAATAAGAAAAAAATCCTATTTTCATAAGCATAAAATCAGGGAGACCCTCATCTGTACATGGACCGAAATTAGACAGAAGATCTATACTAAGGTACCCATTTGGCTCTCTATTATAGAATCGCTGGCGGCTCCAATCAGGAGAGATGATCAAAAATGGGGGTACATATAAAGACATCCTCGATGAAGAAGAGAAACTAAAATCCCTGGAGCTATTGAGGGAGCAGGGCTTTAGCTTGGACTGGTGGAATTATATTCGGATCAATTCAAGATTTCAAAAAGACAGAGACAAATTTGGAATAGCAGCGAAACATGGAAATTTTGACAAAATAATTTGGGGACCAGAAAAAAAAATGTTAACAAAAATTTATCACTTTTTACTAGATGAAGATAAGGCAGAGTCTATAGCAAAAAGACAATTAAACATCTGGGAAAAAAACTTAGGATATAGATTAAATTTCAACGATTGGGAGATAGCTTGGAATAGAAATTATAAAATAACTAAATCGACAACGTTTAGGGAAAACCATTACAAATTGCTTCATAGGTGGTATCTAGCCCCAGCGAAGCTAGCTAAGATGTTCCCAAATCTCTCTCCCACATGTTGGAAATGTGGAAAATCGGTCGGCACCTTCTATCATCTATGGTGGACTTGCCCTGAGTCTAGAAAGTATTGGTCCAAAATTCAACACTGGCTCTGTGAAATAACAGGACAGGAGGTAGCCCTACTCCCGGAACTTTTCCTCCTAGGCATAACTGAAGAGGGCTTAAACAACAACAAAACCCAATTGATAATTCAGATTATAACTGCGGCTAGATTAGCCTTCGCAAAATGGTGGAAAAACAAACTTTTACCCTCAGAAGATACTCTAATAAATAAGATCTTAGAGTGCGCAGAAATGGCGAAACTGACAAGCGAGCTAAAAAATGAGGAAAACTCAAGATACTATGATGTATGGGGTATTTGGTACCATTGGCTTAAAAATAAGACGAAAACATGATTTTTGAAATTTGACCTGGCACATGTAGTATAGTCATATTGTATAGTTCATATATAGTTAAGACTGAAGCCTTATGTTTACCAATATTTGTTTCACTTTACTGTAAATGCACTGTACCTCCGATAGCAGAGATTGATTGTATATTTTCTTTTTTTGTTTTGGAAAATCAATAAAATTTCTTTAAAAAAAAAAAAAAAACCACAAGCCTCACAGGGCTCTCCTTATATCAGCTAAAAAACAAATGCAGGTAAGTGATTGATATCCCAAAGGTGCTTTTTTCAGGAGGCAACCGGACTCTCGTTTTTTCTTTTGAAGATGTTTAGCTTCTCATCCAAGAAGCTTCTTCAGCTCTGACAGAATGGTGGGGAATGGAAGGATTTATATTCCTTGCAGACAGCTGGTAATCTTCATCCTTTTTGTTAGATCGGCGCAGGAAAGGAAGACGTGACCAGCTCGTTACATTAGTAACTTTTATTGAGAACAGAAACAGTAGCAAGACTGGCTGTGCGCTGCCGGGCTCTCCTTATATTCGCTCCGGCAGACGCACCGCCCCCTGACAGGGATTCAAATCTTCCCGCCCGGTGGCTAGCAGCCAATCCGGGCGGATGTCCTTATAAGGACATAACACTCCTCCCCCCTAGTCCAAGAAAAAAATAGTTCAGCGTTCGTCAATGAACGTGACGTAGTCCCGCAGGTACGTAGGACGCCTAGGCACCCTACTTGACCTGCGCAGTCTCATTTCTTCCGCGTCCCCGCCCTGGACGGACGGGGTTCCTGTGGCTCCTGGCTCCTTCCCCGGAACCGGGCTCGGTTCGGCTGGCGAGTGTGCGGGGTCACCCTCAGCGCCTCCGGCCGGACCGCAGACCTTGGATGGCTGGTTCTGGTGGTCTTCCTCCTGGCCTGTGGATCTTTCGCCTCGGCGGTGCTGTTCGGTCTCGACCCGGGAAGAGCGTCTGAGTCTCGGTAAGACCCCGGCTGTCACTTGCTCTTCCTGGGTCTCCCGGTGGCTGCGGTTCTGCTGCGGCCCGGTTCGTTGTGGTCCGGAGGGTGGTTCGGGCCGGTGCCCTTGGGTCCGGTCTGCTCGCTGTGGGTGGTGTTGGTTCGGGTAGCGGTGTCCGACCTTGCAGGGGTGGTGCAGGTCTCCTTTGCCGGGCTGGCGCTGGCCTTCCCCGTCGGGTTGGTGGTGGTCGACCTGGTCGGGGTGTCGTTGTGGGGCTTCTTCCTCGGGCTGGTGGAGGTCTCCCCTGCCGGGGTGGCGCAGGCCTCCCTGGCCGGGTTGTTGTCGGCTTTCCCTTCCCCCTAGTCCCTGGTCTACCGCCAGTTGGTGGTTGGGGTCGTCTGGGTTGGGTTGTTGTTGCCGGGTTGTTTCTTGCGTTGGGCGGGGGTCCCCCTCGCCGGGGAGTCGTGTGCCACCCTCGCCCATGTGCTGTGGTGTGCCCATCTGCGACGGTCCCCGGTCTACTCGCCTTGCGTTGAGGTCTCCCTGGTAGGGCTGCCGTGGGTTGCCGTCACTGGTGGGGTGCGGTGCTCCCCTTCTGGGCAGGTCCCGGTCTACCTGCGGGCTGGGTCGGGGGTCCCTGGGCCTGCTGTGCCGGGTGCCCACCTGGTCGGGTTGGTGTTGCCATCCCCCGTGTGGTTGGCCCCGGTCTACCTCGCTGCACTGCCGACGTGACAGTGCCTGGTAGTGTGCTGGGCCGACCTCGTCGGGATGGCGTTGCTCTGCCTCGCAGGGGTGTGGTAGGCCTACCTCGTCTGGGTGTTGTAGGCCTGCCTCGCCCGGGTGTTGCAGGCCTGCCTCGTCTGGGTGTTGTAGGCCTACCTCGTCAGGCTGGTTTTCGTGTGCTCCCCCCCACCTTTTCCGGAGTTGGTCGATGTGACGTCTCACGACCTGTCCATCTTCCAACTCGACGGTGTAGGATTTGGGGCCGGTTGTGCTGGCAATCTTCCCCTTCAGCCACTTAGGAGAGCCGTTGAAATTCAGCGCGAAAACTGGATTTCCTTTGCTGAAGGCGCGAAGCGGGCGGCTGGCGGTTGCGGTCACTTCCGGGCTGTATTGGGGGTGCAGCCGGTCCAAGGGTGACCTCAACCTTCTGCCCATCAGGAGTTCGGCCGGGCTCTTGTGGGTGGTGGCATGCGGCGTGATGTGCTGGGTGAGGAGGAAGTTGTCGATGCGTTCTTGCCAGTCTCCCGGGCCCATCTTGGTGAGGGCTTCCTTTGTGAGCCGGACCATCCGTTCCGCTTGTCCGTTTCCGGCCGGCCTGTACGGAGCGGAGAGGGCATGGCGGATGCCCAGTCCTGCCAGGAAGGACTCCATGGCCAGGGATGTGAGCT
Source organism: Arizona elegans (assembly GCA_022577455.1). Taxonomy (NCBI): domain Eukaryota; kingdom Metazoa; phylum Chordata; class Lepidosauria; order Squamata; family Colubridae; genus Arizona; species Arizona elegans. The sequence continues at coordinate 314,956,309 of JAKOOJ010000001.1, read as the reverse complement.
GGGGGCCGTTGTCCGAGACCAACACGTCCGGTAGTCCGTGTGTGGCAAACAGGCGGCGCAGGGCTCGGATCGTCGCTTCTGTTGTGGTAGATGCCATGGGTATCACCTCGAGCCACTTGGAGAAGGCATCTACCACGATGAGGAGGTGCCGCCCTTGCATCGGGCCCGCGAAGTCGATGTGGACCCTCGACCATGGGTTGCTGGGGGTCTCCCAGTTCTTGACTTCGGATTGTGGCGGTGCTGGGCGGACTTCTTGGCACGGGTCACATCTGGAGACCCATTGTTCAATGTCTCTGTCCAGTGAGGGCCACCAGACGTAGCTCCGTGCCAGGGCCTTCATGCGGACGATGCCTGGGTGCCCGTTGTGCAGAGTCTCTAGCGTCCGCCGTTGCAGAGTGCCTGGGATCAGCACCCTGTCTCCCCATAGCAGACAGCCCTTTATGGTGGACAGCTCCGTCTGTTTCCTGGTGAACGGGCTGAACCTCTCTTCCGTCTGTTTCGCTGGCCACCCCCTGAGGATCCAGGACCTTACTTGGCGGAGGGTGGGGTCCCTCTGGGTGTGCGCGGCCACATCTGCGGAGGAGACTGGACAGCTGGCGTCATCATCTATGTGGAATAGATGGAGCGTGGGGGCTGGGTCTTCCACCGGGTTCTTCGATGGGCATCTGCTGAGTGCGTCGGCGTTTCCTATGGCTGTGCCTGGCTGGTGCATGAGCCTATAGGAGTAGCCGGCCAGGAAGATGGCCCATCTCGTCATCCGCGGGGACATGAAGGTCGGGGTGGGTTGGTCGCCTGCGAGGAGTCCCAGGAGTGGCTTGTGATCGGTGACTATGGTGAAACGCCTTCCATAGAGATATTCGTGGAAACGCTTCACTCCTGCCACGATGGCCAGGGCTTCTTTGTCCAGCTGACTGTAGTTCCGCTCTGCGCCGGACATGGTTTTTGAGAAGTAGGCGATGGGGGCCTCCGTGCCATTGGGCAGCTCGTGGCTGAGGACTGCCCCCACCCCGTATGGCGACGCGTCGCAGGTCAGCTTGATGGGGAGCGTCTCGCTGTATTGGATGAGGACGCTTTTGGACGTCAGTAGTCCCTTGATGGCCCGGAACGCTGCTTCCTCTTCCTGGCCCCACTTCCAGGAAGCCGATTTCCCCAGCAGGCGGTGGAGTGGCTCAGCAACTGTGGCTTTCTGTTTTAGGAAAATGGCGTAGAAGTTGAGCAACCCAAGGAAAGCCTGAAGCTCCGTTTTGTTTTTTGGGCTTGGAGCTTCGTGGATTGCTTCCACTTTTGATTTGGTGGGGTGGATGCCTGTGCTATCAATGAGGTAGCCCAGGAACTCGACTTCCTGTACTCCTATGATGCACTTGTCCCGCCTGACCCTCAAGCCCTTGGCCTTGAATCGCTGCAGGACAAGCCTGAGCCTTTCAAGGAGTTGAGCTCTTGAGTCACCGGAGACGAGCACATCGTCGAAGTAAGGCACCACCCCTGGAACGCCTTGGAGGAGGCGTTCCATCATGGATTGGAAGATGCCGGGGGCAGCGCTGACTCCAAATTGGAGCCGGTTGCATTTGAATGCCCCCCTGTGCGTGACAATTGTTTGAGCCTCCGCCGTTTTTTCATCCACTGGCAGTTGCTGGTAAGCCTGGGCCAGGTCCAGTTTCGCAAAAATTGATCCAGATCCCAGGGAATGCAGCAGGTGTTGCACCACTGGGACTGGGTATGCGCTCTGTGCCAACGCCTTGTTGATGGTACAACGGTAGTCGGCGCAGATGCGCACAGACCCATCATGCTTCAGTGGGGTCACAATGGGGGTCTCCCATGAAGCATGATCGATCGGTTCCAGGACGCCCTGGGCGATCAGCTTATCCAGCTGCTCATCTACTTTGGGCCGCAGGGCAAACGGAACTCGGCGGGGCTTGAGCCTAATTGGGGTGATTCCCTTGTCCAGATTGAAGGAGATTGGCCTCCCCACAAATTTCCCCAGCTTACCATCGAAGACTTCCTTGAACTCTTCGATGAGGTAGTCGAGTTCGTCCCTGCCAATTTGGTTGATGCCCTCGATTGAGAGCCCCAGCGGCTTGAACCACTCCACTCCTAGCAGGTTCGGTCGGCTGTCCCGTACGACGGTGATGGGGAGCTTGCCTTCGAACTGCTTGTAGGTCACCCGGATGCTGGTTCTTCCTAGCACTCCGATGGGGTTTCCCCCGAAGTCGACGAGCTTGGAGTGTAGTGGCTTCAGCTCTCGCTTGGTGATGCTGGGTTGCAGGCGCTTCAACTGCTGCCAGTCCATGATGGAGTAGACCGAGCCGGAGTCTACCTCCATTTTGCAGGGTGCTCCTTCCACGTGGATGGTCACATGGAACTTGGTGGCACTGTCTGACGTCGTGTGAGCGATGGTCGTCTGGTGGACCGCTCCGCTCCGGGGAAATTCGTCGTCTCTGCGTCTGGAAGGGCCAGAGGACCGTTTGGATGTCCTCTGGTAATCCTTCCGATTCTCGCGGGGACGGTGGCTGGAGGGCTCTGGGGCTGGTTCCTCAGCTCTGCAAGCTTCGGCGATGTGACCCCTTCTGTTGCAGCGTCGGCAGGTCGCATCTCTCCACTTGCAGGTTGCTCTGGCATGGTCCCCTCTGCAGCTGGCGCAGCGCTCCCCTTTGTAGTTCCGTTGGGCGGTTTCCCGCCTTGGGGGTCTGGATACCTTGTGGACGGTGGACTCTCCCTCCGACTCGGATCCAGCCGTGGAATCCTCTGTTGAAGATTGCTCTGTGGAGCGAATCTTGTGGATTCCCTTGGCTCTGCTTACTGCGGCAGCTGCTTTCTCCGAGATTTCGGATGCGGTGGCTTCCTCCACCACATCCTTGAGCACGAGCTTCTTCCTGCTCAGGAATTTCTTTTGCAGGCCTCTGTCCCTCATGCCGAAGACCACGCGGTCAGCGATGGCATTGTCCACGTGGTCGAACTCACAGCTGGCTGCGATCTGGCGAAGGGCGGCCACGAATTCCTTGATCGTCTCACCCTCCTTCTGGTCCCGTTGGTGGAAGGTGAAACGGTTCGCCACCGGTGTTCCTGTTGGGGCATAGTGGTCCTCCAGGATCTGCAGCAGGTCTGTCCATGGCACTTCTTCGATGTCTCGCGGTGCTACGAGATCGATTGCCATGTCGAGGACCTCGGAGCCGCAGTTGGCCAGGAAGATGCCCTTCTTCCGGTCATCATCGGCATCCCTGATGTTGTTGCCTCTCAGGTATTGCCGGAATTTCACTACGTAGGATTTCCACTTGTCCTTCCCTGGGCGGAAAGGAGCAAGGGCTGGCAAAGTGACTTCAGCGGATGCCATGCCTTTGGAAATGCCTACTGTAGTTCCCGGTGCCGGAGTCTTGTCTTGTTGGCTTGGTGCCGCGAGGTTCGTTCTTCTCTCAGTCCTTCGTCGCCAGTGTTAGATCGGCGCAGGAAAGGAAGACGTGACCAGAAGACATTAGTAACTTTTATTGAGAACAGAAACAGTAGCAAGACTGGCTGTGCGCTGCCGGGCTCTCCTTATATTCGCTCCGGCAGACGCACCGCCCCCTGACAGGGATTCAAATCTTCCCGCCCGGTGGCTAGCAGCCAATCCGGGCGGATGTCCTTATAAGGACATAACACTTTTCATTGAAGTCATTCAAGTGACTTCAATGAAGGTTTATCTATGTCCTCAGGGTCACCTGAGTAGTACTCCTGGTTTGCAATTTCTACAGACTTTTAGCTATACAATTTGAGATGAACACCCTTTGAATGGTGTGGGAGAAGGAAGATTTGCAGAGAAAAAATTGCAGACTACAGGAACTAGGTGATCCTGAGGGCACAGATAAACCTCCAACTGCTTCAATGACTTCAATGAAAAGGATGCAGATTACCAGCTGTCTACAAGGAATATAAATCTTTCCATTCCCCACCATCCTGTCAGAGCTGAAGAAGCTTCTTGGATGAGAAGCGAAACGTCTTCAAAAGAAAAAACAAGAAAGTCCAGTTGCCTCCTGAAGAAAGCACCTTTGGGACAACCATGACCTGGATGACTGAGAATCTCTACAGACTGATAGGTCTCAATGCCAGGAAGAAAAATCCAGCACAGGCAACTGGATCTGGGCCTATATTAGAGAAAGGCTGGACAAAGCCGCAAATGTGTCCTCAAAATCATGGCATCTGTTAAATGAGCCATCTCAGTTGGCCTCTGGGTGAAGCGGTTTCTGCTTCAGTAATGATGTCTCACTGAAGGATCCGGGTGATGATGGATTGGTACAAGTCATTTATTCTTCCATAACTCTCTGTGAAAGCTTTAGGATAGAAACTTCACTGTGGGAAATCCAAATTTAAGACAAGGAGGAATTTTCTGATCGTGATCACAAATAGGCTGCCTCCTTTGGCGGTACATGTACCATCACAGGAGGTTTTCAAGCAAAGGTTGAATAGCTTACTTGTCTGGGATAGCATAAGGATTCCTGCCCTGGGCAGGGAGATAGACTAAAAGAGTGTAACTCAAACTTGGCATCTTTTAAGAAGCATAGACTTCACATAGACTACAATTTCCAGAATTCTTCAGTCTGCATGCTGAAGTAGGAGACCTCTGAGTCTTCTGGAGTAGAAGATGTTTTGAGATCTTCTAACTTTAGGAGCTTAGGCACCTCATTTTTTCTCTCAGGATAAAGCTATTCACATTCTACCTTATAATTAAAGGTGCACGGTGCAATTTGCCTACTTCTGTTATAACAGCTGGGTCTGTAATTGTCTGTAATTGTCTATAATAGGTCTGTAATTATCTGAATCAGATTTTATATCATTCCTATATATTGATATATTTGAGGACAATTAGCCAAATATATTGAACTAACAATGTAAGATATAAAATACGGTGCATATAAAAATGGCTAGACCTTCAATCACATTGGTACCTGACCCCATCTTCAGAGGTGGGTTTCAGCAGGTTCTGACCAGTTCTGGAGAACCGGTAGCAGAAATTTTGAGTAGTTCGGAGAACCGGTAAATGCCACCTCTGACTGGCCCCACCCCCATCTATTCTCTGCCTCCTGAGTCCTAGCTGATTGGAAGGAAATGGGGATTTTGCAGTAACCTTCCCCTGGAGTTGGGTGGGAATGGAGATTTTACAGTATTCTTCCCCTGCCATGGCCATCAAGCCATGCCACGCCCACCAAGCCACGCCTACATAACCGGTAGTAAAAAAAATTGAAAACTACTACTGCCCATCTTCACTTGTTTGACTACCTAAGGGTACCTCTGATCTAACAATGTAAAGAACTGAGGTTACTGTCTGTTTCATGGCAAACAAATGAAATTAAACCATTAGATTTTCCCTACCTTTTCCCCGTTTAGCTTATAACTACCCATAGGCTTTCTTTCTTATGTCCACAGCTCAATATGGCCCTCCAAAGTTTATTACCCACCTGGGAATTCACAAGGCGGAGTGTTGTTTTTGTGCCCACATCATGTTCATACCCAGTAGTTGGGGCGCCATTGAAACGAAGGACAGCATTATGGGAATCTGAGAAAATGAGACAATAAGGGTAAGAGAGAGTAAAAGCAGGTAGATCCTGTCCCTAGGTCTTCCCTTCCTGGTTTATTTTACAATAACATTCCGTTCCTCAGAGCAAGATGAGGTTGAGAAAACAGCCACATAGCTGGCATGGCCTGACTTCTCTTTTATTTAATGTCCCTGCTAACCAGGGCTACATTAAAATCTTTGCAGGCCCTGGGACTGCAAAGTGGCTCAGTGCCACTCGGTGCCTGGCTAGGTGGCTCAGTGGCTAAGGCGCTGAGCTTGTCAATCAGAAAGGTTGACAGTTCAGCGGTTCGAATCCCTAGTACAGGTCTCCTGCATGAGCAGGGGGTTGGACTAGATGACCTCCAAGGTCTCTTCCAACTCTGTTACTGTTACTGTTACTGACTTGCCATTGCCTTCTTCCTAGGGCTGAAAGAGAGTACTTGGCCATGGTCATCCAGATGGTTTTTGTACAAAGGTCAGGATTAGAACATGGCTTTTCTCAATCTTAAACTATCAAGTTAACCACTAGACTAAATTGGCTCTCCCGTGTGTATGCATTGGTATTGTGTGTGGGGGGCAGGGGTGAAATGCTCCCGGTTCGGACCGCATTGCCCGATCCAGTAGTGGCGGGTGGTTCAGAGAACCGGTAGCAAAAATCCCTGCACCCCCCCTCCATGCCCAGCAGAGCCGCAGGATCATCAGAGGCTTTTTTTTTTAAACTTTTAAAAGCATTTTTTCTACAACCTCTTCCGACGAAAAAATGCTTTTAAAAGTAAAAAAAAAAAAAAGCCTCTGATGATCCTGTGGCTCAGCTGGGATAATCAGAGGCTTTTCAAAGCATTTTTTCTGCAACCTCTTGGCTGAAGAGGTGGTTAAAAAAATGCTTTGAAGAGTCTCTGACGATCCCAGCTGAGTTGCCTGATCGGCAGAGGCTTTTCAAAACATTAGAAAAAATGCTTTGAAAAGTTAAAAAAAAAAAAAGTTGGCCACGCCCACTTAGTCACATTTTCCCCCCCACCAAGCCACGCCCACAGAACTGGTAGTAACAAATTTTACATTTCACCCCTGGTGTGGGGGTGCATTAGAATTCTTTATAATAGGCTCTTTGTAAATTCACTATGCTCATTATTCCATTTATAATTCAAATTTGGCTAACAATCTGGTTGTTAGTCTATCAAGCCAAGATATATAGTAAAACAGGAGGTGGGCACAGTTATCACTATTTTGTTACTAGTGTTGAACTTTGTTAATATATATTGTGATTTATATCTATATGGTTAATATATATTAACCTTTAGAGGTGATCACCTTTAAAGTGCTCCATGGCTTAGGGCCGAGATACTTACGGGACTGTCTTCTGCCAGCACCGGCCTCCCACCGGCCAGTTCGCTCCCACAGAGCGGGCCTCCTCAGGGTGCCATCGTCCAGATAATGTCGGCTGGTGACCCCCAGGGGAAGAGCCTTCTCTGTGGTGGCACCTACCCTCTGGAACAATCTACCCCCAGAGATACGAGTGATCCCAGACCTCCGGACTTTTCGTCGGGCCCTTAAAACCTACTTCTTTCAGTTAGCCGGGCTGTCCTGATTTTATGGTGGGTTTTTAAAATTTGAAATTGGTTTTTAAATTGAAATGTTTTAAATTATGAGCCAAACTTATTTAATTATTTTAAATCTATTTTAACTTTTGTGTACAAATATTTTACTTTGGCTGTTCACCACCCTGAGTCCGAAAGGAGAAGGGCGGTATAGAAATCTGATAATATATATATATATATATATATATATATATATATATATATATATATATATATATATAATGCTGCATGAGTACCTATATGAAAGGTGGAGTATTTGAGACTCACTCAAAGCAAGCCATAGGATCCGAATGAATTGTGCAGTGATAGTTTCTTGAGGATGGAATGGAACAAATATTTCCAAGGTTTTAATGTCATGTAAAAAAATACAAGCATTATGACTTCTAAATCTACAAGAGGTGGTTCTTAAACACGAAGTAGTTCCCATAATGAGAGAATTGATATTTTCATGTGAACTGGGATGAAAGAATAGTACTCAAGTGAAAATGTAAAAGGAGACATGAGAAAAATGGTACAGTGAGACTGGCCAAGCTTTACTGAAAGTTATACAAGTGGATGGGAACTGTAATACTTTCAGAACCATCGAATAAATTGAAACATTTTGCATGGTGAAACTGAAACCTAATTTGGCTAGCTAGACATTACATTGGATAGTTTGCTTAGAGCAGGGGTGTCAAACTCAACTGGCCCATGGGGTGCTTAGATCTGGTCCACAGGGCCACAATGGAAACAGCAAAGGACCGGCCCATGGTGCCTCTGCCAGCAAAAATGGGCTCCTGAGCTCCATTTTTGGCTGTGATGGCCTCCTGCAACCCTCTGCCAGCAAAAACAGAGCTTGGGAGGGCCCCAACACAAGTGACATCGAGCTGGCCAAGCACCCCCCAGCCACACACACCCAGCCCCCCCCACAAGGTCAAACACAACCTTGATGAAATCGAGTTTGACACCCCTGGCTTAGGGTGTCTGTGTGTTAGGCAGTAAAGCTTTTTGAATAGAAAAGGAACAAGGAAAGTAATAAACCTGCATTTGTGTCTTGTGTTGTGAGTCTCTGGATAGGTAAAGACAACAATTGGTCTTGTTATGCAGAATTTCTCAAAACTGCTAATGTGCCATCTAATCTACAGTCTTTAAGTGTCTCACCAGAGTGAATGACCATTTGCTGCAGCTGCTGTCTTCCCTCCTTCATACATCACAGAATTTGGGATTCTTCCAAATTCATGGGCTGAGGATGCTTTTAAGATTGTAACTCTCCAAATAAACACACTCTCGATTCGACCGGAAGCATCGTGGCAAGACAGACAGGGAATAGCAGGCTCTGATGAGCCTTGCGAAATCCCGGGCTGACAAACTGCTGTCAAGCCGTCTTCAGACCAGATCTGTCCTGTAGGGACGGAGAAGAAGGAAAGGGAGCTTGGATGACCAAGAGGAACAGGCAAATTCCTCGGAGGTTGGAGGAAACTCTTTGACTCGGCAGCAGGGGCAGTGGCCATTGCGGCCGTCATAAAGCTGGGGCAGCCTGATCAAGTTTTGAGCAGGAGCGGGGATTTGAACAGAGTACTGATGCCGGGTGAGTGATTGCCAGCTCATAGGCAAAAAAGAAATATTTTTAAATTGTTAAAAGGTGTCCCAGCAAAATAACAGCAGCTGATGGGCATGGGGGAAATGAAGGAAGGAGAATAAAGTGGAAATTTAAAGTGGCAAAGCCCGAAACAAAACTTGATTTTTGGATTAAAATGTGTGGAGATAATTAAAAAATTAGAAGAAGAAAAAAACTCATAATAGGTGTGAAGAGGATTGGAAAGAATTTAAAAAGATTTTTGTTGACTTTGAAGAAAGAACAAAGGGAAACTTAAAATTAAAGCCCTGTAATAGAATATTTTTTTAAAAAAAAAAACTGGATTCAGAATTTGGATTTGGATCCTAAATTGACTTGGGGAAATATAAAATTAAGAAGAAAAAGATAAAGATTGGTAAAGATTGGTAACGTGGATTTTAAACAAAATGGATACTTTCTTAGGCTGTTGATTGGAATTGTGGATTGGAGAGAGACATCTACAGGTGAAAAAAGAATATTACAACATTGAACTTTTTTTTGAAAAAAAAACTTTTAAAGTGATAAAAGCAGTGGGAACTTTTAAGGAGGATCTGTTTGTCTGCAAGATGTTCGACCTTGACAATTAAAGAAGGTGGATTATAACAAAACTTAAAATTGGAATAACAACAACCCAGAAATAACAAAATGGTGTAGGAACTAATTGAAATGATTAAAAGGATGCGTATATTACCAAAAATGGAACTAAATGAAATTATTATAATGATGCATGGAAAATCTAAACCTGATGAACCAGAAACTACGTTAGAATACACTCAAGTGGATAAACTACGAATGAGAAGCAAGATACTGAAGACAAAGATAAAGATAAAGATATTGATTATGAAAAATTAAATGATTATGTGGGAAGCAATAATGAAAAGGAGAGAACTGGGAGAAAAGAGATAAGTTTAGCAATAAAAGTGAACTTTAAAGATTACATTGGGATTAATAATGATAAAAATAGAGAGGATGGAAAGAGATAAGGAGAGAAAAAAGGGGGGAATAAAAAATATAAAAAACTTAAATGATTACGGTGGGATTAACAGTGGGAAAATAAGAAAGAGGAAAAGGGGATGGAGAGTAATTGGAAATACAGGGCAAAATAGAAGAGTTCAGGATTTTAAAATGGAGAAAAAAGGGGGGGAAAGAAGAAAATTTAAAAAATGGGAGAAAGGGAGAAAGAAATAATTGATGGAAAGGGAAAAGAGAAATATGTTGAATACATTTAGAACTAAAAATGAATTGAAGTAAGATTTATAGATATAAATGAATTTTAGAAAAAAGCTGAGATTGTAATACTTGGAATGTCTTTAATTGTAATAAGGAAACTAACCAAAACATTTGAAATTAAGCTGAAAATTAATTCTGTTTAAATTATGTACAAAGCAATGGATCACTACTTTGAATTATAAATAAATTGAAATAAGATATATAAATATAAATAAGTTCAATATATGAGATAATAATATTTGGAATATTTTTAATTGCAACTTTGGAATTTAACTAAAAAATTGGAAATTATATTGCATTACTGTTTAATAAGAAGAGTTTAAGATATTGTTGAAGAGGTATAGAAAATATATATATTTGAAAAAGCAAACAAAAATTGGATTTATATTAAAAAATAATGAGAATTGAGAAATAGAATTATAAATGAATTGAAGTAAGATTTATGAATATAGATAAGTTTAATATATGAGATTGTAATATTTGGAATATTTTTAACGAGGGAATTCAGGTAAAGCATTGGAAATTATAATGTATTGTGCAAAGTCTTCTGGGTGCGCTTCAAGGTGTTGGTGACCACTTTTAAAGCGCTCCATGGTTTAGGGCCGGGGTATCTACGAGACCGCCTTCTGCCATCAATAGACTCCCACCGGCCAGTACACTTGCACAGAGTGGGCCTCCTCAGGGTGCCATCTGCCAGACAGTGTCGGCTGGCGACCCCCAGGGGGAGAGCCTTCTTTGTGGCAGTGCCCGCTCTCTGGAACAACCTCCCCCCAGAGATACATACAATATCAGACCTCTGGATTTTTCGTCGGGCCCTGAAAACTTATTTATTTCAACTAGCCGGGCTGGCTTGATCCCACAGTTTTGGGTTAAATTTTAATTGATTTTAAATTGGGTTTGTTTTAAATTGCGGCCAAAAATATTTAATTATTTTAAATTGCTTTTAAATTTTGTATGTTCTGTTTTTATTTTGGCTGTTCACCGCCCTGAGTCCTATCGGAGAAGGGCGGTATAAAAATTGAAACAAATAAATAAATAAAATAAAATAAGTAATTTGGTTTATTGCTTAATAAGAAGAGATTACATATATATTTGAAAAAGCAATGGAAAAGAAATGAATGATTGTAATGTTATATATTTAACTGACTTTTAGTAAGATATTGGATTGTAATATTTGGATAAGTTGAAAAAAAAATATTTGTGATTGGAATAAGGGAATTTAGGGAAACACTGGAAATTATATTATTTTGTGAAAAGGATGCAATGGGGAAATATTTGAATAGGATGATTTAGAGTTAAGGTTAACTATTAGAAAAATGATTGATTTCAAATTTAAGGGTTTTAACTTGGAGAAAGTAAGGGAAAAAATTAAATTTGATTAAGATTAGAGATTAGGGCGAATGGTAATATTGGTTATTAGAAGAAACAAAGAAAAGAAAAGAAAAATTAGAAAGAAAGATTAGTATGGCAAAAAGTGAAATATATAAATTGTGTTGGAGATAACTAAAAACTGTATAAATTTGTGACTCGGCCAATACTCTGTTCAGAAAAAATGCATTGTTTGTTTGTGTAAAAAATAAAAAAAACTTTTACAAAAAAAATAAAAATAAACACACTCCCATCCATTCCTCTCATTTGTTTACTCTGCCCAGAGTTGATGATTAATATTCAGAACAGCTTCAGGAGCTCCACAGTATTAACAATGTGCCAGTTTGTATAAACTTGATGTTGTTTGTATGTTGAAGATTGTTAATAGAATCTTTTATTTGCTTATATTATTCCGTATCAGAGAAAAAAAACCTATTTTCTAAAACTTTCCCCAACATTTTTCTGAGGAAAAATCAGGGACTGCTATCTCTTAACTGGACAGACCTCTTCCAAAGTAACTCTATAACTCTCATGGTATTCACAAGACACTTCTTTGTTTAAACTTTTTTCCCGTTTCACTGTTGTTTCTCAGTGGCAGAAAAAGCACACTTTTTTTTCCCTTTATCCCCTTGAGCTTCTTGCAGATTAGCCTGCTGTTTATCTGCAATTAACAAATCTTGCAAATCTTTCACCACCCACAGCCTGTTCATAGAAAATTGCTGGTGGTGTGAATTCACACCACCCACCCAATGCCCTTGACAGCTTTCAAAGCTCTAATTCCTCCTGATCAGTTTGCAAACATGATTTTTCCTTCACAGCAAGTTTACACACCCCACAATATAACAGGCAAGAAAATGGTAAGACAACACTTGTCCACCCTAGGTGAGTTCAAATCACTAGGACCAGATGGATTACGTCACAGAGTTCTGAAAATGCTGGCATATGTGATCTCGGAGTCATCAAACCATATTTTTCAAAGATCCTGGAGCACCCGGGGAACTACCAGAAGACTGGAAAAGAGCTGTGGTGGTTCCCATCTTCAAAAAAAAAGTGGGGAGGGGGAATAGTTACAGGAAACTACAAACCAATCAGCCTGACATTAATACTGGGGAAGATCCTGGAAAAGATAATCAAGCAACGGATCCGCAACACCTAGAAGCAAACCAAGCTATTACAAGAAGCCAACATGGGTTTATCAAAAACAGATCATACTAAATAAATCTTATTGCATTTTTTTTTGATAAAGTGACTAAATTAGTGAACAAGTGAAATGCTGTGGACATATACATGGTAAGGCATCTGACAAGGGAATCCACAACCTACTTTATTGGTAAGTTAGAAAAATGTGGAATAGACAGCATCACTACTAGGTGGATTCATAACTGGCTGACAAACTGCATTCAATGTGTAGTCCTCAATGGAACTACATATAAGGAGGAAAATATGCAGTATCCCAAGGTTTTGTTTTTATTATTATTATTTATTTATTTTTAAATTTGATTTATATGCCGCCCTTCTCCGGAGACTCAGGACGGCTTACAATGCGTTAAGCAATAGCCTTCATACTTTTTGTATATTTATACAAAGTCAGCTTATTGCCCCCACAAAATAGGCCCTCAATTTATCTACCTTAGAAAGGATGGAAGGCTGAGTCAACCTTGAGCCTGGTGAATTTCGAACTTACAGTAATTGCAGACAGCTGGTGTTAATCACAATGCTTTCAGTCTGCTGAGCCACCAGGCCCCTACTTAGGCATACTACTCTTCAAGATCTTCGTAAATGATTTAGATGACAGGATAGAAGGGGAATTCATCAAATTTGCATACGACACCAAGCTAGAGAGATAGTCAACACTTTTGAAGATAGACTCAAGATCCAGAAGGATCTTGACAAACTTGAACACTGGGCCCTATCTAACAAATTCAGTGGTGAGAAATGTAAGATTTTAGATTTAGGCAAGAAATGCCTAAATGCATAAGTATAGAATAGGTGGTACCTGGCTCAACAGCAGTAATTGTGAGAGGGATCTCCTAGTAGACAACCACAAGTTAAATATGAGCCAACAATGTGCTGCAGCTGCCAAAAAATCCAATGCAGTCCTCGGTTGCATCAACAGAGGCATATCAAGATCATGTGTCTTGGTACCACTATATAATGCCTTGGTGATACCACACTTGGAATATTGCTACCAGTTCTGGTTACCATGATACAAAAAAAGATGTTGAGACTCTACAAGAATGCAGAGAAGAACAACAAAGATGATTAAGGGTCTAGACTAGAGGCTAAAATATTTGATGAACAGTTGTAGGAACTCAGCATGTCTAGTCTAACAAAGAAGGACTAGGGGTGACATGATAGCAATCTTCCAATATTTGAGAGGCTGTCACAAAGAAGAGGGGGACAACCTATCTTCCAAGTACAGGAGGACAAGACAAGAAGTAACAAATGGAAACTTATCAAAGAGTGATCCAAACTATTCTGCATATTTCTCAAACATTTGTTCCACTTCATTTAGGCTGGCAGTGCATATATTGTTTCTATTTTCCCAGTTGGAGTAGCATGATGTCCCTTTCAAAAGGCATTGATCCTGGTTTGGGCACCCTTTGCTAGTTCTGGACCTAGTCATATATTTTGAAATATTTTCTATCTCAGAGTTTTGCCCAGATTTCTACTGATGGTGGTGGCAATATCATAGTTTGGGCCTGTTTCGTGCTTCTGAACCAAAACGGCACACCAGTCACTGAAAGCAAAGATTCAGATACTTTTGTCACATGCAAATATGGAGTTTTGGATGATTTTCCTCAAGTAAGTAAGTGAGTGAACAATAATAATGTTTTTATGCATTTGTTTGATTGGGTTCCCTTTATCTGCTAGTTTTAGGATTTGTGTTCATATTCATGCATAAATATATTCACAGCCATCATTAAGTGCTAAATTCCGTTAATGAAAGAAAGAAACCAATAATCTTAGCCAAGTTTAGCATATTGTGCAAAAGCTACATAAATATTTACCTATTCTGCTACAATAGCTCATGAGAAGACAAGCACAGATTCACCTTAACCGGTTAAGTTAAAAGATCTCAATACATTGATGAAGAGTTTTAATTATGATGAACCAACTAATGCTGTATTGAAAAATATATAACAGTTTTGATATTGAATCCACGGGGGGGGGGGAAATCTAACTGGACCTGGGAGCACCTATATCAAAAAGAATAATCCCAAAGAGATGAGAATGACTTTGATCTTCCAAATAGCAATGACCTAGAAACAGGTTCTCTATTCTACGCAAGGAACAGACTAGAAAGGAAAGGTGGGACATCTCGTATAACATACAATTGTATTCCTTGGCTCTTCCATAAAAAGAAAATAATAACATTTTAATACAACCATGAATTATAGCATTTGTTTAAGAATAATATATTTAACAACTCTACAGGGCAGATAAAGTAGACAACCACCCATGGGAATATCTGATTTTTCCTTTAACACTCACCGATCTCATTGCCCAATCCTGACCCCAACATGGAGCCAGCTGAGCTCACAACTGCACATGTCTTCAAGTGACCAAGTTCTTCTGCCAAACTCCTCTGAGGCAGCATACCCCTCCATATTGGTTCTGCAAAGGGTCCTTCATCACCCAACACAGTGGACACATTCACACGGCTTTTGAGCTGGCACAAGAGGTCCATCCCAGTTAGGTGTGGATTGTTTAGGCGCTGCCCAGCACCTGAGGGCACCTGATACTTGTTCATTGATTGATAGTTCTGGAAGACTTGTCGAAGACGAGGGCTCAGTATTTGGGATGAAAGCTTTTTCTGCCACACAGGCCATGGTAAGGGCCGTGCTGGGAAGATGGAATGAGAAACCTTTATGAGTTGTTGAAATCCAGCAAGCACCTTCTCAAGACGTTGCCAGAACTTCCTGATTCTGGAGAAGAAGGAATCTTCATTCAGAGTCTGTGTTGTAATTTCTAAGTTCTGGTTGACAGATCTAGCAGCTGAGGGGAGCTTCAGAGTTTTATTTCTCTCTGAGGAAATTTGGATGTCCTGGAAGAGT